>OX101808.2:50586945-51322895 GCA_944452925.2 Chrysolina oricalcia | reverse complement strand
CGCAATAAAACGAGTACATGTGTCCAAAGAAAATCAATGCGAATATGGGGATTTGAAAGGCGCCTGTTCAGGGTACCTCTCAAAACGTATTCACCCACAATCAAAATTCATCAATCATGCTGGAATTTTTGAGGTGATTAATGCTCCCAAGATGCCAAAAGCCCAAGACTTTCATCAATGGATCCATTCTAATTTACGACCAAAAGAAAAAAAGAACATAATGATGGTTATGATGTTTACATTCATTGAAAGACTTTTGATCATATCTCAATTCTATGAAAAAATTATAACATGTGGTCTAATGAAATATTCATACCAAGTGACATTATTCAAAAATAGAAACTTTTCAAGGGTTTTGACGACAATGACGATTTATGTGAATAAAATAATTTTGTATATAAATTGTTCTCCATCGTCCTGCCTCCTCTTGATCAGCCTCTTTTTATCGGTGTATAGTACGCTGATATTTATTTGAACTAGTTTGCGCAGTGTAGTTTTGGCAAAATTTCATCTGTACTGAAATAATCCTGCCATATCCATGTTACCGAGTTTGTGCTGTGCAATTTCGACCAGATTACACTTGAACTGAGAAAATCAAAAATATATTTTTGAATGCGTTTGCTCAGTGCAGTTCCAGTTATATCATATTTGAACAAAATCTGAATAAAAATAATTAATAATTTTTTCCATTGACAATTTTGCATCAGTTTGCTCATTACTACCAATTGATGAAAATATTCCTCAAATTGTTATAATTATAAATGAATTGTATCACCTCAGCAGGATTTAAAGATGATACATCCCGAGTGGTAAAGGTATTCAAGGTTGTTTTTCTTTTTTAATCATTTTAATACTAGTTTCGAATTCATTCGTCAGCCGTTGTTTTGCTTCCAATGACGGAATGAGACATCTATTCACAGCATCTTGTTCAACCAATAATTTCAATTCCTCAAACATGCTTATTTGTTTAAGTTTTTGTTATTTTGCAAACTTTAGCATTTGAAATAAAAATTAATAGTCATTCCTGTATTTTCAACGTGAGTCTTCTTCACTCAAAAATTCGATTTTTGTCTTTGTACGGTTGATAAACTTGAAGCCGTAACATTGGTGATGATACAACTCTCGAATTTTGCTCCAAATACTGATCAAATTAGATATTCTATTTGAAGAAATTTTTTAGATACTTTCAACCTTCCGCATTTTTTGTCAGACACCTTCCTTCTCTACGGAGTTTCTTGATATTGATTCATGATGCGATCTGGCACTTCAACTTCAGCCGATTGGTTGATAGTGATTTTAACTCGCTCATTTCCTTTTCACTCATATTAATTACAAGTGTCACAATGAACTTTTCTTGGTTGATTTGTCAATTCTAAAACTATTCTACTATCAACTTTTAATATATTTTGCCAAAACTCTTAATTTTTTTAGATATCTCGTTGTGATAAGAATCCATGAATGCCAAATTGTTGCATGTTCATTTTGACTTGAATTCTCATATCTTAAATAATATTTTGATATTTATTTTTTAATTGATTATTTTCATATTCATAGAATTTCACTTGAAAATTTTCTATTTTTTCATTTTAATTTGTAAATTCTTGTTTTTCCGTTAGACGGAATCACCCCTTCAGCCATGCAATCAGTAAAATTTTTGGAAATTGGTAATTTTGATGAGAAAAAAATTCTACCCTATATTTAATAAAACTGACTATCTCAAAAAAAAATCATAATGGACTTATGTATCCAAAACGGACTTTATTTGAAATGAACATTGTGAAAATCGACAACACGAAATAAATTTTTGTAGATGCTAACTGAAGTAAAATGAGTAATAATACTCATAATTTCCTGGATAAATTCAAGATATGAAATATAAACGCCTATCGCCCTAAACTCCAATAATAAAACACGATATTTGCTGAAATTATGTTTTCTCGACTGAATGATCAATTATTGTCATCTTTAGACTACGTTGCTACATGATTAACTGAAACCCACTTACCTCAAAATCCTCTGTACTTTCAAATATAATCCATATTATATTGAATTACAAACTGCACATACTTAAAATGATGCCGGTATTGGTCACAAAATAACTATGAATAACATTTTCATTTCTGGGTTTTCGCTCACAGGAAATGCGATAATAACTCAACGGGAAGTACGTCGGTTGTAATAATCGAGTTTTGTTTTGTGCCTCTAAGATCCGTTCTGTGGCCACTATCACCATACACGAAATCACGAAAACTCATGCTTTTTTATGGATTGTTCAATAGAAATAATCTCTACCGACCGAAGGTCTTACCTTTTTTACGTCCACGACGTAAGCTCAACATGTAGTGATACTCGTTTTTGCGTGAATTGCGCTTTTAAAATTTCAATTTTGAACGTAATAAACGTATATTTTGGTCATATTATTTGAGTGAATTGACGTTTATCTTATTTGTAGCGTGTAAAAACATCCATTTTAAACAATTTAGAAATGTCAAATCTACATAAGAAATACATGTAAACGTGTATATTGTTGGCCTTAATTTTCGTCTAATAATTAATGCGAAAACGGCTATTTTTGTACGTATTTTTGCGTGAATTGACGTTCGTATTTTCTATCTTTTTTGAAACGCGTAAAACGTGTGTTCTGTTCACATTTTAGCGAGTTCAAACGCTTTTTAAATTTACTCTTTTTTTTGGAGCGTAAGGAACGTCTATTTTGGTCGCATTTTTTTGTGTGTATTGACGTTCTCATCAATTTGTATACAAAAAACCTTGATACAAAGATCACTCAACACATCAACTATTGAAGAAAAATGGTCGATTTTTCCCACTTCAAAAACGTGACTATCTTACTGCCAAATTTCACCAGTTGGGCCTACTTACACGAGTTGTGAACTTGGAGGATTATGATAATACGTTTTGGATGGTTCCCACATTCAGCAACAATGATGGCATCTCACCTTATATGTATATATTCGTCGCAATCGCCGCACCAACTACAATTGCAGCCTCCGAAACGTAGATACTCTTTACAAATGGCTATGTGATATATTACCGAAATAAAAATGATTAATAAATTTTGTATTCACGATGTTTGAATTTATTACCCTATCCTACAATACCAACATTTCATTATGTATACGCATAAGTTAGGTTGGCCGAGCGGTCTAAGGCGTTGTGGCGTTGTCTTTAAGTTGCGATTCCCGAAAGGGAGCGTGGGTTCGAATCCCACACCTAACATCCTTTTTTTTTCGATTCATCTATCTAACCTCACTTTACGAAAATTTACTATACAAACTGATAACTAAATAGTAATTTTTAATAATAACTACAAAACGTCCAGAACTGAGTGCAAGTAGTTGAAGCCTCATAACCACCAAAATACTTAAAGCTAAGTGCAATTGAGTAAAATTTACTATATAAGTGTGATAACTGGTACTTTTTGATAGGATTTTTTACTTGTTTTAACGCTTATAATTTTACTCGTTTTTTGGGAAGCGAAAACGTCTATTTTTGTTGCATTTTTTACGCGTTTTAACGCTTCTAATTTTACTTGTTTTTTGGGACGCGAAAACAATAATTTTGAACGATTTTGAAATGCCAAATCTCCAAAAGAAATACATGTAAAAGTAAATTTTCATCGCTTGTAATTTTAATCATTTTTTGGGACGCGTAAACTTCTATTTTCATTGCATTTTTTACGTGCTTTAACGCTTCTAATTTTACTTGTTTTTTGGGACGCGAAAACGTCTATTTTCGTTGCATTTTTACGTGTTTCAGCGTTTCAGCGTTTCAAATTTTAGTTGTTTTTTGAGACGCGAAAACGATAATTTTAAACGATTTTGAAATGTCAAATCTCCATAAGAAATACATGTAAAAGTAAATTTTTGGCGTTCGTAATTTTAGTTGTTTTTTGGAACTCGAAAACGCATGTTTTCGTTACATATTTTATGTAATTCGGCGTTCGAAATTTTATATGTTTTTTCGAACATGAAAACACATGTTTTCGTTGCATTTTTTACGTGTTTTAACGCTTCTAATTTTACTTGTTTTTTGGGACGCGAAAACGATAATTTTGAACGATTTTCAAATGTCAAATCTCCATGAGAAATACACGTAAAAGTAAATTTTTAACGCTAGTAATTTTAATCATTTTTTGGAACGTGAAAACCGCTGTATTCGTCAAATTTTTTACACATTTTAGCGTTTGTTATTTTAGTTGTTTTTTGGAACGCGAAAACTTCTATTTTCGTTGCATTTTTTACGTGTTTCAGCGTTTCAAATTTTAGTTGTTTTTTGGGACGCTAAAACGATAATTTTGAACGATTCTGAAATGTCAAATCTCCATAAGAAATACATGTAAACGTAAATTTTTAACGCTTGTAATTTTAATCATTTTTTGGAACGTGAAAACCGCTGAATTCGTCAAATTTTTTACACATTTTAGCGTTTGTTATTTTAGTTGTTTTTTGGAACGAAAGAATCCTCAACCTTCTGTCTGTACTCTTCAGATACCATTCTATTGGTGATTACTTCAACTACCCAATGGCACTAATATACTTTCCAAAAATAATGCCTTTATGATGATGTCAAATGGCGGGCATGTTTTTTTACTCTAAATGACTACGCATCTTTTTCTATTTCCAGTGATATTTTTTCGAAACACTCGGTATATGTTTTTCCGCAATGGTAAGTTTTTCGTCGATCCATTTTCCCATTTAACATTTAAGACTGAGGATTTTGAATCACCCTATGTATATATATTTTTCACCCAAATGGAAAAATTTGTGAGACGTCCCTATACAACTATAATGAGCTTTGACCAATCAGACTCCGCTATGTTTTTTTTCCCAAATGAACGGTCCAAACGTCCTCTTATTACACATTTAGATGTCGGATGTAATTCAATCTCTGCATGGGCAAGTAGTTGTTTCGAATCTCCATATGCCCATTGAAGCGTTCTTCCATCACTCATGCAGCCATGCTTTTTCTCTTAATGATCCACCATGTTTTTTCTCTCAAACGTTGTGGGACACCCTGTATATACGTTGACAACCAACCAACATGTTTTTTTTCTCTTAATCGATGTATTTTGAGACATCCTGTATACCAAATTTGACAGCTGCCATGTTTTTTTTCTCTGTCTCATGTCATTTGACAATCAGCCATGTTTTTTTCTCTTAAATGTTGCGTTGGTTCACCCGGTATACCAATTTTCATAGCTGCCATGTTTAACAAAGACACATATATTGAGTGGCATTCTGAACGAAAAATAACAAACTTTTACGATTCAGCTTCTAAGATTTAAGCAATAAGTACATAACGCATTAATATGTGCGGTTTACGGCCCTTATGGCAGTTGACGTATGCAAATTCTATTATTTTCTTGATCTCCCATGAAAGTTGTCTTCTTTTGACCTCGGAAAATGCTTAAAAATGTTTCTTGACATCCAAACGAATCTATTGATACCAAAATCATCAAAATCGGACGACCGGAAGTGCCATTTTATTGCAGATTTGGACTGTGGGTAATCCGAATTTACTATTACTTTTCTTCTATCTTAATTTTTTGAAACCGGAAGTGCTTATTTTTTGATGATTCGTACAGATCCAAAATATCATTAATGTATATATTGAACGACAGATGGCTCTGATGTATTCCTTGAAAACGAATTGGTATCACACTTTAAAAATGACGGACCCCATCACGAAAACATTGTGAATCCTCCATACCCCCAATGGCACGTGTTTTCTTTGACAAATGACAGCGGCGGCTATATTTTTTTTGTTTACATCATTTATTGGTACACCCTGTATAGCTTTTGACAAAAAGACGCCATGTTTTTTTTCTGTCGAATGATAAATGTTTTTCTCCTAATTGACTGTTTTGAAACACCCTGTATACCATTTACCGAGCAGCCGCCATGTTTTTTCCTCTTGAATAACATGATGGTACACCCTGTATACTATTTGATAACCGACCGCCATGTTTTTTCTTTAACTAATCTTTTTACAAATGCCAGTTGACAGATAAATGTAAACACACTCTCATCGAGAAAATGTCTGATGTAATCCATTCTCTGTATGGGCAAGTAGTTGTTTCAAATGTGTGTGTCGTCCCATGATGTGTGTTGACCAATCAGACGCCGCCATCTTTTTTTCTCTCATACTTGTTTTTTCTATAATTTTATTTTCTCAAACATCATTATTATTATTCTAATTATTTCATCTATAATTGTTCTCCGCGCTGGGTACTGGCAACCTCTTATCTCCACGCCGGATCAGCTCGACTACGTCACACGCTGACGGCAGAGCAGCGAGCGAGTGACCTTGAAAGGAACCAAAAATTGCAGAATGAAGCTTGGCGTTTTTCCCGTGTTATTTCAGGTAAGTTTACTTTTTGAATGCCTATAGCTCCTTTACTTATTAGCCGCATTAATAGTTCAAAAGATCTAGTGTCACCTTCACTAGTGACTTTAATTTCAAGAATCATATAGACATAATCTGTAACAAAGCATTGAAACTACTTGGATTCATAAAACGCAACTCAACCAGATTCAAAACTACCAACTCAATTCTTCCTTCAAGTGCTTTTTTCAACTGATTTTTTTCTTGGATCTTGCGATCTTAATATAAATCTGCTCGCAAATGACCGACGATGCCAACTATTAGTGGACTTTTTCACTTCTTTCAATTTCAGCCAATTAGTCGAAAGTCCCACACGTATTACTCCCCTTTCTCAAACTATCTTAGATATTTTGTTTGTTTCTGACAGAGAAAAGGTATCATCAGTCGATGTCACTGACATTTGGGGAATATCAGATCATATGGCAGTGTCTTGCAAAATCGATACTTTTCAAAAATATAAAAAAACGAAGTATATTTCTATTCGTAATTTTGGCAATTTTGACAATAACCTCTTTTGGTCTGATATACGAAACATCGATTGGGATTATATTTATCTCATCGATGATGTTGATCAAATTGTTTCATTCTTGAATGATAACATAATTTACCTCTTTGAGATGTATGCACCTCTCCAAACCAAAAGAGTAAGTAAACCTCCGGCCCCTTGGTTAACCCACAATATGAAAGAAATGATCTCTCTCAGAGATCGAGCATGGGCAAAATATAAGAAAACGCTGTCTGTTGCAGACTGGAACGGTTATAAAGAACTCAGAAACTACACAACAGGTGCCATACGTCGGGAGAAGAAAGCCTATCTAGAATTTGTCCTTGCAAGAAAAGATTCGAAAGCTACATGGAACACTTTAAGATCTCTAGATATCCTGAGGAAAAAAAATTGTTTAGAAATTCCAAACGATATCAAAGATGTCAATCGCATTAATAAGCATTTCAATACAGTTTCACAACCTGACCGATCAGCCTATCAGGCTTCATTGCTGGATCGTTATCTTAACCATCAAGAATCTGAAAACAAAATTTTATTTCTCCACTGTCTCTAGCGTAATGGTGCAAACCCATCTTCACCATATTAGGAGTAATGCTATTGGCTCCGATGACATCTCTCTCCGAATGATCAATCTCATCGAATCATTTCTGTTGAATCACATCACGTTTCTCGTTAATAAAATAATAACTACCGGGATATTCCCAAATTGTTGGAAAAATGGTATGATCCTACCTTTAGCCAAGTGTAATTCAACCTCTGACTACTCTGACCTTAGACCTATTACAATCTTACCTTGCTTCTTAAATGTTATGGAACTGATATTGAAAGATCAGATGAACCATTTTGTGAACGAACGCGGAATCACAGATTACATACACCCCTACCCTAGGGGTGTATGTAATCTGTGGCGGAATTATCACCTCAGTGCAATCTGGTTTTAGAAGTCAACACAGCACCACCACAGCCCTCTTGTCCATTACTGATGACCTTTTCAAAGCTCTTGACGAAGGTAACTCGACATGTCTGGTACTCTTGGACTACAGTAAGGCCTTTGACACTCTTGACCACGACATTTTGTGTGACAAACTCATATTTTTTTGGCTTTTCTACCGAGGCAGTGTTTTTAGTGAAAAATTATCTGTCGAACCGTACACAAAAGGTTGTTCTGGACGGAGTCGCCTCGGCGGCCTTACCTGTATACAAAGGTGTTCCACAGGGCTCTATACTCGGTCCCTTATTTTTTAGTTTATATATATGTGACTTCCACCAACACGTAGAAAAATGCAACTTACATCACTATGCAGATGACACCCAGCTTTACTTCTCCTTTCCATTCCATAGTATTGATTCTGCGGAACTCCATATTAATAGTGATCTACAAACTATTTTTGAAATTTCTTCCGCCCACAAATTAAAACTTAATTCTAAGAAATCTGCTGTGATGCTATTCGGGCCAAAGAAAGACAGAATAAATGCTAACAACTTACTACAAATCCGCATTGAAAATGACATCTTACCTCTTGTCTCTGATATAAAAGGTTTGTGGTTCGACACTGAGCTACGCTTCACCAGGCATGTTAACCATCTGATTCAATCCTCTTATAACGTTCTCAGACAATTGTTTCCGAATCGGGATTTACTCACCACGAAACTCAAACTCAAATTGTGTGAATCACTAATATTCTCCAAAATTTCTTACTGTGATAATATTTATGGGCCTGCCTTAGGCAATCTGATTCGATGCGCCTGCAACGTATTCAAAATAGCTGCTTACGCTTTTCCTTTGGGGTGCGCAAATTTGATCATATATCCGCTGTAATGAAGGAATCAGGCTGGCTGAAACTAGAGAAGCTTAGAACATTACACTTGCTGATCAATACGCATAAAGTTTTAAACACCAGGAAGCCTGACTATCTATTGAACAAACTCAAAACTTTTTCGAATATAAATAGATTCGCCACACGTAACAGGTTAGTTCTAGTCATTCCCAAGCACAAGTCTTCAATTTTCACACGCAGTTTCTCATATAATACCCCGAAACTTTATAACTCACTTCCCAGTGAGTATAGGTCTTTCACAATCAAAAACTTTTTACTTGGTTAGTTTTTTTTTTATGCTGACTAGGGCTTACTCTTTATGAGTCACCACTATAATTCTGAAGATGTTTTTGTATTTTGTATACAAACTTTATGTTTACGAAATTAGTAGATTAAGATTATTGACTGTTTCTTTCTCATTTGATTTGTTTATTATAAATGTGTTGTCAAGGTTGAGTTTAAAAACAGCGCAGGCTGACACTCCGCCTATTCACTATGATTTTCTTTTCTCACAATCTCTGTCATTATTTGTTTATTTTTTGTAGTGAATAAAGACGCTTTATTATTATTATTATTATTAATTAAAGTACTGTACAACGCTATGATAAGAAGTCATCTTGAATTTGCATCAATCATTTGGGATCCGCATAAACAAAACTCTAAAAAAAACTAGAAACGATACAAAACAAGTTCCTAAAATATCTGTACTACCGTAAGAACGGAGTAAGCCCAGGTTATGAATCTTTTCAACCGATAAGAGAAGAATTCGAGATAGGTCGTCTCGAGCACAGAAGAAAGGTCAACAAAATCTTATTTATCTTCAAACTATTGAATAATTTCATTGAAAGTCCATATCTGTTATCAGAAATTCAATTTTTCATCCCATTAAATTACCTACGTCCGCGCCCAATACTGTTTTCAGTAAATGGAAATAAAAGTAACAAATTATTAGATCACATGCAAGCCCTATGTAACGAATTCTCTGTTCAATCTTCATCTCGATTTTTTGGGGTGAGCCTCCACAAATTCAAAAGTGAGTTAATACGCGCAACCTTAACTTAAGAAACCTTTTAAATAGAGATATTGACTGGACTTATGAGTAGTGCTCTTTCATCATTCATTGAATTTATTTTTCATTTAGTATTACTTACTATTATTACTGTGTATTAACCTTGCCAATTTTCATGTTAAACTGCACATAAGTATAGTCAGAAAATACCTTAGTTTCAACTTTACTCACATATACTTAATACACTTATGTTAGTTTGTGAGTTAGTAGAGAACATATAATGAGGTGTAAACCTGTTTGTTTTCTGAAATAAATAAATAAATAAATCATTTGTAAATAATATAAAGAGCACCGGACCCAGGACTGATCCAAGTTATATGTACAAACCCTCAGGAAACCCTTAGCTTGTACTTCTATGTAGTGCTGACTTAGGTTTATGCGAATATGATTGACCATGCTTTATAATTAGTTTAGTTCTGTTAGCGACGTTGTAAGAGACACATCTCTCTCCGTACAAATAAAGTTATTTGTTGTAAAGTTAAATTTTGTCTTTTTAAAAATAGTTTCTCGTGGCCCGAAAGCTTTATTGGCGCAGTCGGTAGGATAACGGAAGAATATCGATCGCGAAATTCGTCAGTTTCAACTGTTTATCCGTTATCGAAAGAACAGCTTCGATCGCCCACCCAGAGACCGGCAGAACCAGTCGCTGCAGACTCCAGAAAAGGACTACCTGGTTCACCATCGTGGTAAGTCGAGTATTCCTCTCTGCCTTCAAACATTTTTCTTCAAGACTTTATCGTAAAGATTTTTGAAAGAAGTTGTTGAATATTGATTATTAAATTCAATCAATCCATCATTTTTCTTTTATCGTAATCGAAATTGGTGGACTGACTATAGAAGTCACATAGATTAGTAATTATTGATCACATTCAAAGCATTTTACTACTTATCCGAATTTCTTAATAAAACATCAAATAAATATAATCGCATTTCGAAACCTGATACTCATCAGAGTTCGCTGCCATCTCAAAAGGCAACGACACTTGTTCGAGTGAAATATTACACGGTTTGAAAACTTACTGTGAGAAGACTAAGAATAGCTTGTATTGTACATTGTTATCTTGAAATTCTCGAAAGAAATTATTCTGTTAGTTCAAAGAATATTTTTGTGACAAATTTCAGTATGAATTCGGTAAATTCAGTAGATTTTTTTTTCTTATTCAAATTTTGCACAAAAATTTAAGCACACAAAATAGCGTTTGATGACCGATCCCATAATCGAAAGTTTGGCAAATACTTTAAGCTCATTGCGAGTTTCGAATATGGCAACGGAAATCAATTATACATTGTTTAAAATCTATTCGGACACTATTCCAACATACGATGGCTCGTCAGAGACCCTCGAAATATTTATTAACGCCGCCGATCAATTTCATAAAAGGTATCATGGCGCCGATATCACATTAAACCAGTGCATTTTGAGTATTTTATTGAGTAAATTGAAAGATAGAGCCCAGCTATTAATCGGATCAAGATCTGAATTAAGGACATGGACTCAAGTAAAATTAGAATTGAGAAATACTTTTGGTGACCGACAAAGCCTTGATAACCTCGAACAACAACTGTTTACCCTTACACTAAATAGAGGCGAACATCCCCTTGACTTCGCAAAGCGAATCCAATTATTACGCAGTAAATTGTCTTACAAAATAAATTCTAACCCCGACATGGACCAAGCTACTAAACCGATACATATTGGACAATACGAATCCCAGTCCCTTAAAGTATTTTTGAGAAATCTGAATATTCGACTACAGGACAAAGTTATCGTCCAAAATCCTGATTCCCTAGAAGCAGCAATGAACTTCGTCCAGGAGGACGAAAACTTTAGACACACCCAAAATCTGGTATTCCAAAATCGCCCGAACGTTAATGCACCCAAACCACCTAATAGACAAATTGTACAAAATCGTAATAACTTTTATCCAAATTATAGCTTTCCAAATTCTCAACCCATGGCCCCAATTCAAACAACCAACACCCAAAATCAGGCCTCGGGGTTCCAAAACCAACCTTCCAACATCACTAGAATCCAAAATCAATTTCCAAACTACAGCCAGAATAATTTTAGACCCCCATTTCCCAGCCAACCGATAAATGTCCAACCCCGACCAGTAAGACAAACGTTTCCAACTAACAGACAAGTGTTTGGTCCGCCACGAAATGTATTCAAACCGACAGGTAAACCAGATCAAAGGACTTTCGAACCAATGTCTACTACATCTAGAACCCCTACGGTTCGTAGACCCATGTCCCATTCTTTCGCCAATCCGTCCCATTCACAACCCCAAAGATGGACACCCATCGATGAGGAAATGTACAATCACAGTTACGATCAATTTGATGCTGCACATAACTATCATTCGAATAATTACCAATACGACTATTACACCTATGACCAAACTGACACTATGCAAGAACTTTACCCTGAACACTATCAAGAAAATTCTTATACTGGCCATTACCCCGACGGACATTGTTTACCCCCCGAACCATTAGATGAACCCAGCAACGACAATCACGAGCCTGAAGGCGAAAATTTTTACGAATCGCCTCCAAAAAACAAGACAGCGTGATAGAACTTCATTCTGCCACGGTCAACGGTCTCCCATACATAAAAATTCGTAACCCCCCGATTAAATTACTGATTGACACTGGATGTCACACCTCAATATTGAAACCATCTATTGTCGAAAAATATTACCCTGATAAAATTTTTAGGCAACCTTCCCAATTAAAAACTTCCTTAGGCGAAAAAGAAATTCAGTTTAGAGCCCTTATCCCTGCTTTCAAAGAATTCCAGAGTTGTTATGAGACTGAGTATGTTTTATTTCAGTTCCACGAATTTTTTGACGGTATTCTAGGATTAAAGGAATTGAAAAACTTAGGTTTGAATATCGATTTTACCAATCAGTTACTGCACAATGACCTTGTACAAATACCATTCTTTTACAGACAACCCCACGAAACTTCTTTCACTTTCGAGGTACCGCCTTTCGAAAGTTTGGTACGAAAATATCCCGTCAACATTAACGAAGGCGAAATCATAAACACTAATAAAAATTTCAATGGACTATTTATACCGGAAACTTTGACTTGTGCTTCGAACTATCGCGCTACCTTTGAAGTTTTCAACAATACAGATAGGACAATTTCTGTCACGATGAACGAACCTTTCAAAGCTATCCGAATTGAAAAAGAATATTTCGAATTTTACCATATCGAGAGCGCTCTACCGAACATTCAATATTATGACTCGACAAAAGACATTTCTGACAAAATTAGGACAGACCACATGAATATAGAAGAAAAGCGAGCTATTTTAAAACTCTATAAAGAATTTGCGGACATTTTCCATGACGAACATGACAAACTCTCTTTTACTAATAAAATTAAACATGAAATAAAGACCAAAGATGAGATTCCAATACATACAAAATCTTATCGCTTTCCTCATTGCCACAAAGAAGAAGTCCAAAAGCAAATTCAGAAGATGCTTACCGATGGAATTATTCGACCATCATCCTCCGCTTGGAGTAGCCCGATATGGATTGTGCCAAAGAAGACCGACGCATCAGGAAAGAAAAAATGGCGCATTGTGATAGACTATAGGAAGTTGAACGAAAAAACAATCGACGACCGATACCCGATTCCGAATATAGAAGACATCCTAGATAAATTGGGGAAATGCAATTATTTTACCACCCTGGATCTGGCATCTGGATTCCACCATATCGAAATGGAAGAAAAGTCTATCGAAAAAACTGCCTTCAACGTGGAGCACGGGCACTACGAATATGTTCGTATGCCATTTGGGTTGAAAAATGCACCGGCAAGTTTTCAAAGAGTAATGGATCACATCCTCAAGGACCTTCGAAACAAAATCTGTCTAGTCTATATGGACGACATTATCGTGTTTTCGACTTCCTTGCAAGAACACGTTTCCAACCTAAAACAAGTCTTTAAAACGTTACGCGAAGCTAAATTGAAAATGCAATTAGACAAATGTGAGTTCTTGAAACGAAATGTCGAATTTCTAGGCCATGTCGTCACTCCTGATGGCATCAAACCCAACCCAAATAAAATAAAAGCAATTCAAAATTTTCCCATACCAACTACCGCTAGAGAAATTAAATCTTTTCTTGGTGTATTAGGATATTATCGAAAATTTATAAAAGATTTTGCCCAGCTCACCAAACCATTTACGCGCTGTTTAAAAAAAGGTGAAAAAATAACTCATACCCCAGAATTTTTGGAAACTTTTGAGACATGTAAACAATTACTCACAAACGAACCCCTACTCCAGTACCCAGACTTCAGTAAATCTTTTATACTGACTACCGATGCCTCTAACGTGACCATTGGTGCTGTTTTATCACAGGGTGTTATAGGAAAAGATAAACCTATCGCGTACGCGTCTAGAACACTAAACCCCGCGGAACAAAATTATTCCACCATAGAAAAAGAATTGCTATCGATAATAAATTTCACCAAATATTTTAGACCGTACTTATTCGGAAAACAATTTACGATCGTGACAGATCATAAACCCTTGCAATGGCTTTTCAACCTCAAAGACCCTAGTTCAAGATTGGTTAGATGGCGCCTAAAGCTGGAAGAGTATGATTATAACATCGTGTACAGGAAAGGAAAAAACAATTCCAGTAGGAGATTTGAGCCGGTTCTGGGCCTCCTCCCAAAAATGACGTCTTCGGAGTAAGGATAAACAGCAAATTTTATATAGAGGAGGAGGAGTATGTCGATTTTACCTAGAATCTAGGGAAAAACGTCGCATATCTCAAGAATTGTCACCTATAAATAAACGTTAAAATGTTAAGATTTTTCCCTAGACCTAGGGAAAAACTTCACGAATTCTAAGGATGGTCTAGAAATTATTGTTACCAAGCAGATAGGAGAATCTATTTGGCCTTGGGTTGATGTGCAAGTTTAGTTGGCTAGTTATGTAAGCGTATTCATCGATACTTAATGCAAAAGCGAATATAAAGTTGTTTTCGGCATTTCACAGTAGGATTGTAGGAAGTTAGACTGTTAGGATCAAACGATGAGTGATACTTGTAATGTGTGGATATGATTTACAGTGTTTCTTGATATTTGGTATCAATAAAGAAGAAAGATTGAGCATTTCTCAAATGATTAAAGTTTTATGACCTGATGAAATATTTGCATTGGACGGTTCGTGGATGATATGAAATGGATTGATATTGTGCATGGTATCGGAAGGGGGTTAGAGTACGGAATTGATGTTATATGGGCTGTTGAGAGGTTGCAAGGATGAAGATATGATCAATATTGATTTGGCGTTGAATAAGAATTAGATTGTAGGATCAGCTAAAACCTAATACTGATATAATGAATATTGTTGAATCATGTATGGGTTTGCTTTAAAGTTTGATATATACCTAATAAAAAGCATGGAGTTGGAAAGTTAATCTGTTGAATGTTCAAAGGGATAAGATAATTGATGAATTGATCATTTCTGATCAGTGTATGGTTTCGATTTATAATATTCGTTGATACTTTACATATGAATATGAGCTGTATTATGCATTTCTCTAATGATTGGATGAATTAAATTGGAGTATTTCAATCATAAACATAATGCTGAATGTGTCTCTACGCTCACTGGTGAAAATATAAGTGCTGAAAGGAATCATCATAGTAGAATATGGATAAAGTGACGTAGTTCAGTTCAGGAAAATTAAATTAATATTGGAAATTCTTCAATGCTCTCACTGATAAACTGGTTAATGCATTGATATTATAATGTGATAATGTGTTCGAATGTTAAATTGAGGTATCAGGAAAATATTTGAACCCCGCGTGTTATTTGCCAATTTTATACATCATTCGTTGGCAATCGGCAGGGGTTCGATAAACAGGAATGTTCGGGAATATGGAATTGTCATATACTTAAAATGTTTTTCCCAATATGCTTTCACTGATATAACACGTAGCTCAAAAACGCACGATTAGGTGATACGCATTAATATTGCAGATGTTGATAAGAAATATATAGAGTGTTTTAGCGATAGCGAGGTATTCAACTCATTTCAGATATCTATGAATAATATACAGAATTGTCTCGCAGATATGTATATGTATTCAAAATAAGATGTAAACCGAGTATAAATAATCAGATATCCAGATTTACATTTTCAAAGGTGATTACGGTAATAAATTGAAATGGAAAGGAGGCATATTCATATTTAGATCAATCCGTATGAATAATGACATCTCACATATATTCTAGGAAGTGCACTTGGAGCAATTGAATCTCATTTGTTATTCTGATATAGGGATAGACAAAAATTACCAAACCTCTTCAGTTGCAAAGAGAATGCAACTATACATCAAATATCAACGCCGTCGCTTGGGTAAGAGTTATTTCTTTCAGTTATTTTTATCAAGTATGTGATTAATATTTGAATTTTTCACCTATAAAGAATGTGACATAGCAAAACTCGTAAATTGATCGCTTCCTGTCGAAGTATTTGAACTATGACACTGAGGGCATCTCAAATGGAGATGATATAAAGAAATATTTCATACAGATGTATTTCAACTGAACGTTTACTTTATTCCATGTTCCAAAAAACATCATTGAAAAGTTAATTTTAATATAATTTCCAATGGTGAAAATAAACATAGAATAGTTACATCATGCTGAGTCTAGTCAATTGAAAATATGTGACACATGGTGTTTGAATTTATTCAACCCATTAGTGGACAAATGTTTCATTGGGATGATTGAAAAACCGGATTATCACCGTATTACACGTTAGAAAGTCGATCATATTGCACATTTTCACCACTCAAATCATAACCTGTAAATTATGTATTATTAGCGAAATGAAATATTTGATAAAAATATATTTCACACTTCAAATCAGTGGGTATGCGATATGTCATTATGGTTATATCCGTGGGCTTTCGATAATCTGGATAGACGTCTTGGTATGATGTTTTTTTTTTCTATCAACTCACTTTTATTGGTTTTAATTCAAATTACCAACTATCTAGATGGAATTTACTAAACACTAATTCGAAATAATATGGGAATAAATCAATGACATTGTGCAATTTTATGCAATATATCAATGTTAAGGTGAGAACATAAGAAATTCTCCTACCTAGGTTGGTGAACTGAAGACGTTTCTTCAAAATATATGTTATCGAACCTTCTATGAAGATTTTCTGGTTCATTTTTATGGCTGTGAAATATCGAATAAATACCTTTATGTTTCTGTATGAAAAGTAATGCGCAATTAAACATAAAATGGTTATGATATTATGATGTTCAGTATTAAGTGATCGAAAAATTGATATCATCATTTAAAAATTTTGAATGATATAATATATATTATTGAATTGGAAGAAATTATGACCCACTCTTTTCATCTCAAACAAAGAAATTATTATGTAGCTTGTTAAATTCCACTATGCAGCAGAATTCAGTTCGCTGATGGAATATTGACAGGTTTTTCTCCAGTATTCTCATACTGATAGTTGACACTCAGGATGTCTATCTATCTTGCAATTGGAATTCCTGGTCCTCTGGCAGTTCGGCCATCTGTCAAGCTGGCTGACTAGCCCTAAACTTCCTCTAAAATATGATATTTTGAAAAATAATTAATATTCATTCAGATAATATATAAATCAAAAATAAAATTTTAACATACGTGTTCTTCCAGTCTTTCGAGAAAGTAATAACATGAGGTAAAAATGATGTAAATAGAAAATGTATACAGTTGAAAACGAACAAGAAAATCAATTAATGCATTACCAAAATTAGTCCACTAGAAAAAATGTTACTAATCAATACTTGAACAAATTCAGATTTTGCACAAAATATTGTTTGTTCTTATTTCAAAATCCCAATTTTGGGGTACATTACATTAGATACACTTACTGAACTTACTTTCCGCTGAACTAATATCAAGAGAGGGCCAATAAGGTTTACGAAAATTACATCTAAGAGAATCTCTTTCCATACTGAATACATTCATTCAGACGACATTAGAATATGGATCATAAAGTGCCATACTTCAAATGAAAATGCCCTACAGCTACATGTCAACATACTTCAACCAAGATACATAGAAATCCTGGTGTGATCTCTTATAGCTGTGAAACCGTCATACAAAAGTGTTAAGGTACGGCCTACTTGATTCGTGATATTTTTACTGCGTTGATACCGTTTCACCTCTTTAGCACACAGATGGCGGCAAAATTACAGATTCATGATGACGCTTGGACAAGTTTCATGTTATGTAATTTTCAACATTGAATTTTATTTGTTGTGATATTTATTAACCATAATTTGTAAACATTCGAATTTCAATCAAATAATTATGACTCAGTACTTCGGAATGTTGGAAACTCGGTTATTTTCGACTTATACGCCATCCATCGACGAATGAAGCCAACGGTATCAGTGCAATTATAGTCTCAACAACTTTGTTGAAACAAAAGCGAATCGGTGATAACACCATGGTTTCTATACATCTTGACTTCAACATAACCTAAAGCAGTTTCTGTTTGAGTTCATTTTGACATTCTGTCATCAATTGTTGATTTTCTGTATGCTTCCTAATGAATCTAATCTTATATATTTGTCATTTTCCAATCGTTACTACTATATTCCCCCAGTTTTATGCCATTGCAAGTGGTTGAATAATTCGGATCATTATTATCTTTCGTGCGAAAATACTATAGATATAGTCTGCAAATGAAATTTTTTTTTTATTTTCACTGAAGAACTAAAAATCAAAATTCCCTAGACTCTTTGATTAAGTGGTAATTACACTAGTGTCTGGCACAAAATTTACAGCATATAGAATACCTAATTTTTAATATTGATACCTCAGAAAACTTCGAATATGATAAAATCCCCTGCTACCCCCAAAAGCTATACTTCATAGGTTGAAGTTCAATTTTCTATGTCTATTTAGGAACTTTGAAACATGTGATAAATTCACAATAAATGATGATCCTTTGACATAATTTTGAATGTGAAAACATATCCAGGGGTGATATCGTCATACCTACCAATATACTATTCAAATTGCGCAAGAAGTCCATATCATGAAGTGGAATGGAGAGTTATGTAGGAATATTGATGGAGTGGAGATAATTTGAGTTTTTTCCTACTTTAAAATGTAAACTACTATTCTAGCATGAAATTTCTTATATTTTACAAGGTTATAAGGACAAAATGAATAAAACGGTGAGAAAAATTTAATTGTTCGTAGGTAAATTATTACCAATTAATAAAAATAATTTTAAAAAACCCTCACAATTACTCTTAGAATGTACCCAAAGGCGGGTGGAGGTCGGTTATCAGTATTATTTGCCATAGGGCTTGTGATTCAATAACGTTGATAAATATTTCATTCCATTCCATAAATTATCTTTGACATTTTTTCTTTCCTAACAGAATGAAGTTATGACTATTATTTCATGAAAATTTATCATGTTTTTCAATCTACCTCGTAGGTCGAATAAAACAGTTTCGTTTAGGGGTCATCAGCAATGACATTTTCTGAGAAGCTAATAATTAAAAAAAGTATTCCATAGATAGATACGTAGCGAACTTCATGACTAACAATATATGATGATTAACGAAAGATGCAGAGCTAATAATTAAAAAAAGTATTCCATAGATAGATACGTAGCGAACTTCATGACTAACAATATATGATGATTAACGAAAGATGCAGAAATAGTCAATCAGATATTCAACCCCAAAAGTTCATACTGAATTCGATTACGCATTTTCAATACAAATTAAAATATCATCATAGTGTATAATAATTATTTGTATAACCTCAAAGCTATAATATCACTAAGGGTACGTAACAAATTGCCTGTGGTATGATTTCTCGTCGTTTTCGGACTGATTTTGAATGGAATCAGACAATCTTGTGCAAGTTAAACGAGACGGTGACGTATACGTTCGCATAGGTATCGATATGTCCTCCCCCATCAATGCACCCGTTGTTAGCGGGGCGAATCGAGCTTCAATTACTGAAGAATTTTTCAATGATATTATTCATTTATTATCATCAAAGGTAAGACCTCGTTAATCCTCAGCTCGCACAAGTTTCGACTTTTGAGGGCTGCAGTTCTTATGAGGACGACAGCTGATTAACGGAAAAAACAATTTTAACAATTTAACAAAATTTACCTTTCGAACGTTGGGTGGTGTATTGCGTTTTTCGGATCAATTCGATTTCTCGAGGAAGGTTTATTTTTTTGTATTAATTATATAGAGTAGTAATGGTTGATCACAGTTCAATCAACGAAAACCATTCATTCAGATACAGATAAATATTTTTTCAAAAAAAAAAAATGTGATTGACATACAATGTTTCATATTTAAGCAAGGTACAAATAATTTTGTATATCTAGGTCAATAAATGTTATTAATGTATAAGTGTGTAGGTTCGACTGATTTTTTTAAGTACCTAATTGATATTGACGCTATTTCTATAGTGTTTTTTATATTGCTACGAATATTTTCTGGTTGAGGATTGGATGTTGATTTTCACGCAATATCACTTGTTCTGTTACCAAATCCACCTATTTACAGCCCAAATTGGTATCCTGATCTGATTTTAGGCTTGATTTTATATTTCAATATAATATATATATTAATTATATTTCAATATAATATATATTTCAATATATTTACAATATATTTCGAACTTCAGCATTTGTTGGATATTGATAATTTATAATAGATAATTCAAATTCTTTTACGATTACTACTTTTCACTGAGCTCTCTCTGAAGTAGGAATACCTATGAAAAAATCGTGGAAATTAAAATCTAGACAGGTGGATGAAGAATGTATTACTGCTAATAAATATAAGTAGGTGGTATAATATTCGCAATTCATTAAAAGTATTATGTTGTCATTTCAATGACTCTGCCGTATTTTTGAAACCCTAATATGATTAATAGGGGTTATGCACTAGTAAAGTTTTAGATTTCTACCTGAAGTAGTTCCTCGCTTGTTTAATGAGAATAAAGTGCTACATTGTATGCTCATTAAAAATATATCGCCAGGCAATATCTATTTTTTCATATTAAGCACCTATCTCTCACATTCCTTATATATCTCTCACACTGACTAGGTATACGTTAAAAGTCACACGTCATTGAAATCCAAGAATGTATTTTTGTATTTATCCCTAATAATTCTACAAAATTCAATCATGCACTGTTATTAATATATCTGCAAAGATAATCACAGCAAGACTGATTGTAATTGATTTTGTGGGACTATTTCATGAATTTCTTTTTTAGAGACTGATAAATGAGTTTAACAAATGGCATATTTATCAGTTATACCGAGACTTTTACTCGGGTAAAAATATGACTAGAATCAAAATTATGACGATCATTATCCTATATTTTTATCAATCTTGAAGCGTGTTCTGCCAAAGTTTTAGTTGAAAACGAATCCCTTCGTATTTTGATGACATTTTAAGTACAATTCTAACTTCCACAATATCTCGGATTATCTAACGTTCATAAAAAGAGATATTACAGATCACTTGAAGAAACTACTGTGTTAGCGAAATGTATGTCGTGATATTCAAAAGATTGTGAAGATCGAATCGTTCTCCATGTAGTTTGTACTATTACAAATATGTATGACAGCTCACGATTGATTTTTAATTACCATCAGTACTTATGCGGTTAGTTCCCCCAGTACCATCAGTACAGTATGGTGGTCAAACTCGAGTTTCTATCGTAGTCTCTTTATATTAGATTCATTTAGCATCCATAACTCTATTGGCTATTCATTACTAGATGAGGGTGAGGTGCTAAGAGTCTATATAAATCACGTATTAGGGCATTAATATTATATATTTGTCGAAAGGGGGAATATTTGAACTAACTATTATATTTCAGCTATGTTTCAAAATTATTTTCCAATTTTTGCTAAAAGTATGACAGCCATGACTATGTCATATTTCTACGAATATTGTCCTCCCCATTGAAAGTTGACGACTTGCGATAACATCCGTTCTCATTTCTCCATGATATTTGCATAGCCAACTTAAATTATTGGCATACAATGTAAAATTTGTATAAAATATAATCATTCAATCACATAGATAATGAGTACAATGATTGAAAGAGATGAGTAAAAAGAATTAGACTATTGCTTCTTGGCTATGGAACATGTTTGAATGATATTCTGAGAAAATATATATTCACAAATGAGGCTACGTTTGTTACCACCATGATACTATGTGTTGGAAATTGCAGATCCATACTTGATTGATAAATGTTAGAAATAATATTACAGAAAAAAACTAATTGTGTGGTATTTTAGTTGATTCCCATGATCAAGAATTATTCGATGCAAATTATGACTGGAAATGTACATTCAGCAAGATGATGCAGACATTCAAAATTATAGGGTGGTTTGTATGTGATATCGAAGTAGTCAAAATTCGCATGGTAGGTTGAGGCAAGCTTGCCGTGAAATGAGTGTAAACAAAAATCAAAAAGGGTTTTTAAGAACAATAAAAGTGATTGAAAATGCATTGGGATTATGTGGTGGACTGGTTCAAAAATTCAAAATTTTACAGTTTTGTCAATGCGAATTGATTTAATATCAGTTTGTGATTCATTTTCTTCATAAATTTGACAGACTGAATGATTTAACGGATTTTCATTCGATTTTGAGTGATTTATCTTTGTCGCCCGAAATGCCGGAAACATCTTGTTTCAAAGTCTGGCTCTCTGATAAAACTGTTATAGTCCAAATTTTTTTGTTTGTTTTTTGTTCGAAATCTAGAGAAATAATCCCAATTCCAAATGGAAATTGGCAATACTACTCACATTCTCTTTTAAATAGAGGTAAAGTATAGTAAGATACCTATTTCATATCAAAAGCAAATGCAAAAGTAATTCGAGTCAAGTAGGACCTGGGGGTCTATAGATACATCTAGTAAACTTGACGTCATTCCAGAAATTGCCCATGATATTCGCTAATTTAAGTAAAATTTTCACTTAATGGCGAAATTATTATTGGTGATAAAGCATACTGCAATACCTTCCACAGAATTGCTATACTACGAGTGGCGAAAAAATGCCTTAGCTTCTCCCAATTCTTTTTAAATGGATAAGTAATGGAATAGTTTCCAGTTTGAATAGTTTGCAGTTTTTTGGGAGTTGTGCTAGGAACTTAGCATAAATACTCAGGATAACAGGTAATATGGAAAGCATCATGGTTATGGAACGGGTGCATAGTCTAGTATAGTGAAACCAATAAGAAGAACCCGTTATTTGAAACATATGAATGAGAAGGATAATTCGCACTTAATTGATAAATTAATTTCGTTAACTTGAAAGCTTATACATTCGATAATTGAGGAAATATATGCTACACATATCACATAATTGTCATCTGAGATATATAGTGGACACCATTACTTTATAGGTGATATAGTTTGATTGTAATATTGGATGATTGCTATAGCGCAACCAGAACAGCTTGGCACTAGGCTAACCCTTTCCTTCTTTATGCCTTTCTAATGAAAAATCGTGCTCGATCTTTATATCGCAGTTACCTCCCCTGTTTCTCATTTAGGCAACTCAGAGACCAAAGTGGCCTGGTTCAACAGTACACGTTATTGAAAGCTCACAAATATCAGTGAATTTTTGCCTCAATATATGTTTAGTACATGTACCGTTTACACAATTTTTTATAGATCAATTCACCTTTCAAGATTAGCAGCGAAAGCTCTTAACATATATGGAGAAAAACGTAATAAATTGAAATTTGCTAGCAGACTGTGTGAAGTGTCATCGTATACCAAATAAGAAAGACCAAACTTATGTGTTCTCTCATACATAGGTTTGAAATTCGTTTCATGTTTCTATATGTATTGACCAATATCAACTCCATGACTTCCATAAAATGATACCTGAGTGGTCCACTAAATTCAACCATGAACTCGTTTGTACTAATTTTCAATATATTAAAATAAAATACAGAAAATCATCAATTTGTTATTATGGGTCTCATATTGACAAATACAAATTTTACATTGTATGCCAATAATTTAAGTTGGCTATGCAAATATCATGGAGAAATGAGAACGGATGTTATCGCAAGTCGTCAACTTTCAATGGGGAGGACAATATTCGTAGAAATATGACATAGTCATGGCTGTCATACTTTTAGCAAAAATTGGAAAATAATTTTGAAACATAGCTGAAATATAATAGTTAGTTCAAATATTCCCCCTTTCGACAAATATATAATATTAATGCCCTAATACGTGATTTATATAGACTCTTAGCACCTCACCCTCATCTAGTAATGAATAGCCAATAGAGTTATGGATGCTAAATGAATCTAATATAAAGAGACTACGATAGAAACTCGAGTTTGACCACCATACTGTACTGATGGTACTGGGAGAACTAACCGCATAAGTACTGATGGTAATTAAAAATCAATCGTGAGCTGTCATACATATTTGTAATAGTACAAACTACATGGAGAACGATTCGATCTTCACAATCTTTTGAATATCACGACATACATTTCGCTAACACAGTAGTTTCTTCAAGTGATCTGTAATATCTCTTTTTATGAACGTTAGATAATCCGAGATATTGTGGAAGTTAGAATTGTACTTAAAATGTCATCAAAATACGAAGGGATTCGTTTTCAACTAAAACTTTGGCAGAACACGCTTCAAGATTGATAAAAATATAGGATAATGATCGTCATAATTTTGATTCTAGTCATATTTTTACCCGAGTAAAAGTCTCGGTATAACTGATAAATATGCCATTTGTTAAACTCATTTATCAGTCTCTAAAAAAGAAATTCATGAAATAGTCCCACAAAATCAATTACAATCAGTCTTGCTGTGATTATCTTTGCAGATATATTAATAACAGTGCATGATTGAATTTTGTAGAATTATTAGGGATAAATACAAAAATACATTCTTGGATTTCAATGACGTGTGACTTTTAACGTATACCTAGTCAGTGTGAGAGATATATAAGGAATGTGAGAGATAGGTGCTTAATATGAAAAAATAGATATTGCCTGGCGATATATTTTTAATGAGCATACAATGTAGCACTTTATTCTCATTAAACAAGCGAGGAACTACTTCAGGTAGAAATCTAAAACTTTACTAGTGCATAACCCCTATTAATCATATTAGGGTTTCAAAAATACGGCAGAGTCATTGAAATGACAACATAATACTTTTAATGAATTGCGAATATTATACCACCTACTTATATTTATTAGCAGTAATACATTCTTCATCCACCTGTCTAGATTTTAATTTCCACGATTTTTTCATAGGTATTCCTACTTCAGAGAGAGCTCAGTGAAAAGTAGTAATCGTAAAAGAATTTGAATTATCTATTATAAATTATCAATATCCAACAAATGCTGAAGTTCGAAATATATTGTAAATATATTGAAATATATATTATATTGAAATATAATTAATATATATATTATATTGAAATATAAAATCAAGCCTAAAATCAGATCAGGATACCAATTTGGGCTGTAAATAGGTGGATTTGGTAACAGAACAAGTGATATTGCGTGAAAATCAACATCCAATCCTCAACCAGAAAATATTCGTAGCAATATAAAAAACACTATAGAAATAGCGTCAATATCAATTAGGTACTTAAAAAAATCAGTCGAACCTACACACTTATACATTAATAACATTTATTGACCTAGATATACAAAATTATTTGTACCTTGCTTAAATATGAAACATTGTATGTCAATCACATTTTTTTTTTTTGAAAAAATATTTATCTGTATCTGAATGAATGGTTTTCGTTGATTGAACTGTGATCAACCATTACTACTCTATATAATTAATACAAAAAAATAAACCTTCCTCGAGAAATCGAATTGATCCGAAAAACGCAATACACCACCCAACGTTCGAAAGGTAAATTTTGTTAAATTGTTAAAATTGTTTTTTCCGTTAATCAGCTGTCGTCCTCATAAGAACTGCAGCCCTCAAAAGTCGAAACTTGTGCGAGCTGAGGATTAACGAGGTCTTACCTTTGATGATAATAAATGAATAATATCATTGAAAAATTCTTCAGTAATTGAAGCTCGATTCGCCCCGCTAACAACGGGTGCATTGATGGGGGAGGACATATCGATACCTATGCGAACGTATACGTCACCGTCTCGTTTAACTTGCACAAGATTGTCTGATTCCATTCAAAATCAGTCCGAAAACGACGAGAAATCATACCACAGGCAATTTGTTACGTACCCTTAGTGATATTATAGCTTTGAGGTTATACAAATAATTATTATACACTATGATGATATTTTAATTTGTATTGAAAATGCGTAATCGAATTCAGTATGAACTTTTGGGGTTGAATATCTGATTGACTATTTCTGCATCTTTCGTTAATCATCATATATTGTTAGTCATGAAGTTCGCTACGTATCTATCTATGGAATACTTTTTTTAATTATTAGCTCTGCATCTTTCGTTAATCATCATATATTGTTAGTCATGAAGTTCGCTACGTATCTATCTATGGAATACTTTTTTTAATTATTAGCTTCTCAGAAAATGTCATTGCTGATGACCCCTAAACGAAACTGCTTTTACCAACTTTTTGTTTTATTCGACCTACGAGGTAGATTGAAAAACATGATAAATTTTCATGAAATAATAGTCATAACTTCATTCTGTTAGGAAAGAAAAAATGTCAAAGATAATTTATGGAATGGAATGAAATATTTATCAACGTTATTGAATCACAAGCCCTATGGCAAATAATACTGATAACCGACCTCCACCCGCCTTTGGGTACATTCTAAGAGTAATTGTGAGGGTTTTTTAAAATTATTTTTATTAATTGGTAATAATTTACCTACGAACAATTAAATTTTTCTCACCGTTTTATTCATTTTGTCCTTATAACCTTGTAAAATATAAGAAATTTCATGCTAGAATAGTAGTTTACATTTTAAAGTAGGAAAAAACTCAAATTATCTCCACTCCATCAATATTCCTACATAACTCTCCATTCCACTTCATGATATGGACTTCTTGCGCAATTTGAATAGTATATTGGTAGGTATGACGATATCACCCCTGGATATGTTTTCACATTCAAAATTATGTCAAAGGATCATCATTTATTGTGAATTTATCACATGTTTCAAAGTTCCTAAATAGACATAGAAAATTGAACTTCAACCTATGAAGTATAGCTTTTGGGGGTAGCAGGGGATTTTATCATATTCGAAGTTTTCTGAGGTATCAATATTAAAAATTAGGTATTCTATATGCTGTAAATTTTGTGCCAGACACTAGTGTAATTACCACTTAATCAAAGAGTCTAGGGAATTTTGATTTTTAGTTCTTCAGTGAAAATAAAAAAAAAATTTCATTTGCAGACTATATCTATAGTATTTTCGCACGAAAGATAATAATGATCCGAATTATTCAACCACTTGCAATGGCATAAAACTGGGGGAATATAGTAGTAACGATTGGAAAATGACAAATATATAAGATTAGATTCATTAGGAAGCATACAGAAAATCAACAATTGATGACAGAATGTCAAAATGAACTCAAACAGAAACTGCTTTAGGTTATGTTGAAGTCAAGATGTATAGAAACCATGGTGTTATCACCGATTCGCTTTTGTTTCAACAAAGTTGTTGAGACTATAATTGCACTGATACCGTTGGCTTCATTCGTCGATGGATGGCGTATAAGTCGAAAATAACCGAGTTTCCAACATTCCGAAGTACTGAGTCATAATTATTTGATTGAAATTCGAATGTTTACAAATTATGGTTAATAAATATCACAACAAATAAAATTCAATGTTGAAAATTACATAACATGAAACTTGTCCAAGCGTCATCATGAATCTGTAATTTTGCCGCCATCTGTGTGCTAAAGAGGTGAAACGGTATCAACGCAGTAAAAATATCACGAATCAAGTAGGCCGTACCTTAACACTTTTGTATGACGGTTTCACAGCTATAAGAGATCACACCAGGATTTCTATGTATCTTGGTTGAAGTATGTTGACATGTAGCTGTAGGGCATTTTCATTTGAAGTATGGCACTTTATGATCCATATTCTAATGTCGTCTGAATGAATGTATTCAGTATGGAAAGAGATTCTCTTAGATGTAATTTTCGTAAACCTTATTGGCCCTCTCTTGATATTAGTTCAGCGGAAAGTAAGTTCAGTAAGTGTATCTAATGTAATGTACCCCAAAATTGGGATTTTGAAATAAGAACAAACAATATTTTGTGCAAAATCTGAATTTGTTCAAGTATTGATTAGTAACATTTTTTCTAGTGGACTAATTTTGGTAATGCATTAATTGATTTTCTTGTTCGTTTTCAACTGTATACATTTTCTATTTACATCATTTTTACCTCATGTTATTACTTTCTCGAAAGACTGGAAGAACACGTATGTTAAAATTTTATTTTTGATTTATATATTATCTGAATGAATATTAATTATTTTTCAAAATATCATATTTTAGAGGAAGTTTAGGGCTAGTCAGCCAGCTTGACAGATGGCCGAACTGCCAGAGGACCAGGAATTCCAATTGCAAGATAGATAGACATCCTGAGTGTCAACTATCAGTATGAGAATACTGGAGAAAAACCTGTCAATATTCCATCAGCGAACTGAATTCTGCTGCATAGTGGAATTTAACAAGCTACATAATAATTTCTTTGTTTGAGATGAAAAGAGTGGGTCATAATTTCTTCCAATTCAATAATATATATTATATCATTCAAAATTTTTAAATGATGATATCAATTTTTCGATCACTTAATACTGAACATCATAATATCATAACCATTTTATGTTTAATTGCGCATTACTTTTCATACAGAAACATAAAGGTATTTATTCGATATTTCACAGCCATAAAAATGAACCAGAAAATCTTCATAGAAGGTTCGATAACATATATTTTGAAGAAACGTCTTCAGTTCACCAACCTAGGTAGGAGAATTTCTTATGTTCTCACCTTAACATTGATATATTGCATAAAATTGCACAATGTCATTGATTTATTCCCATATTATTTCGAATTAGTGTTTAGTAAATTCCATCTAGATAGTTGGTAATTTGAATTAAAACCAATAAAAGTGAGTTGATAGAAAAAAAAAACATCATACCAAGACGTCTATCCAGATTATCGAAAGCCCACGGATATAACCATAATGACATATCGCATACCCACTGATTTGAAGTGTGAAATATATTTTTATCAAATATTTCATTTCGCTAATAATACATAATTTACAGGTTATGATTTGAGTGGTGAAAATGTGCAATATGATCGACTTTCTAACGTGTAATACGGTGATAATCCGGTTTTTCAATCATCCCAATGAAACATTTGTCCACTAATGGGTTGAATAAATTCAAACACCATGTGTCACATATTTTCAATTGACTAGACTCAGCATGATGTAACTATTCTATGTTTATTTTCACCATTGGAAATTATATTAAAATTAACTTTTCAATGATGTTTTTTGGAACATGGAATAAAGTAAACGTTCAGTTGAAATACATCTGTATGAAATATTTCTTTATATCATCTCCATTTGAGATGCCCTCAGTGTCATAGTTCAAATACTTCGACAGGAAGCGATCAATTTACGAGTTTTGCTATGTCACATTCTTTATAGGTGAAAAATTCAAATATTAATCACATACTTGATAAAAATAACTGAAAGAAATAACTCTTACCCAAGCGACGGCGTTGATATTTGATGTATAGTTGCATTCTCTTTGCAACTGAAGAGGTTTGGTAATTTTTGTCTATCCCTATATCAGAATAACAAATGAGATTCAATTGCTCCAAGTGCACTTCCTAGAATATATGTGAGATGTCATTATTCATACGGATTGATCTAAATATGAATATGCCTCCTTTCCATTTCAATTTATTACCGTAATCACCTTTGAAAATGTAAATCTGGATATCTGATTATTTATACTCGGTTTACATCTTATTTTGAATACATATACATATCTGCGAGACAATTCTGTATATTATTCATAGATATCTGAAATGAGTTGAATACCTCGCTATCGCTAAAACACTCTATATATTTCTTATCAACATCTGCAATATTAATGCGTATCACCTAATCGTGCGTTTTTGAGCTACGTGTTATATCAGTGAAAGCATATTGGGAAAAACATTTTAAGTATATGACAATTCCATATTCCCGAACATTCCTGTTTATCGAACCCCTGCCGATTGCCAACGAATGATGTATAAAATTGGCAAATAACACGCGGGGTTCAAATATTTTCCTGATACCTCAATTTAACATTCGAACACATTATCACATTATAATATCAATGCATTAACCAGTTTATCAGTGAGAGCATTGAAGAATTTCCAATATTAATTTAATTTTCCTGAACTGAACTACGTCACTTTATCCATATTCTACTATGATGATTCCTTTCAGCACTTATATTTTCACCAGTGAGCGTAGAGACACATTCAGCATTATGTTTATGATTGAAATACTCCAATTTAATTCATCCAATCATTAGAGAAATGCATAATACAGCTCATATTCATATGTAAAGTATCAACGAATATTATAAATCGAAACCATACACTGATCAGAAATGATCAATTCATCAATTATCTTATCCCTTTGAACATTCAACAGATTAACTTTCCAACTCCATGCTTTTTATTAGGTATATATCAAACTTTAAAGCAAACCCATACATGATTCAACAATATTCATTATATCAGTATTAGGTTTTAGCTGATCCTACAATCTAATTCTTATTCAACGCCAAATCAATATTGATCATATCTTCATCCTTGCAACCTCTCAACAGCCCATATAACATCAATTCCGTACTCTAACCCCCTTCCGATACCATGCACAATATCAATCCATTTCATATCATCCACGAACCGTCCAATGCAAATATTTCATCAGGTCATAAAACTTTAATCATTTGAGAAATGCTCAATCTTTCTTCTTTATTGATACCAAATATCAAGAAACACTGTAAATCATATCCACACATTACAAGTATCACTCATCGTTTGATCCTAACAGTCTAACTTCCTACAATCCTACTGTGAAATGCCGAAAACAACTTTATATTCGCTTTTGCATTAAGTATCGATGAATACGCTTACATAACTAGCCAACTAAACTTGCACATCAACCCAAGGCCAAATAGATTCTCCTATCTGCTTGGTAACAATAATTTCTAGACCATCCTTAGAATTCGTGAAGTTTTTCCCTAGGTCTAGGGAAAAATCTTAACATTTTAACGTTTATTTATAGGTGATAATTCTTGAGATATGCGACGTTTTTCCCTAGATTCTAGGTAAAATCGACATACTCCTCCTCTATATAAAATTTGCTGTTTATCCTTACTCCGAAGACGTCATTTTTGGGAGGAGGCCCAGAACCGGCTCAAATCTCCTACTAATTCCGTCGCAGATGCCCTATCCAGAATAGAACTCCACCCACTGGAAAATCAATCAATGATTGCAAACATTGATCTACCGAGCAACCGATTCGAAGAGGACTTTCCCGAAATCTTCGCGGACTTAGGAACAAGGAAGAAATTCCAGAAATTTCCGATGAAGACCTTCAAGATCATGACCACCGCTTAAACGAAGAAATACGAAAATTGCGAACTGGCAAGAAACCAATGGAAGAGGAAAAAGAAAAACCACCAGAAAAAGAAAAACGAATACATGTTTTATCAGACGTAGTCTTAGTTCCAGCACAACAGGAGCCGCAAGAACCCGACGACAGCAATGAAACTCAACACTCTTCTCACGAAAATCCAATTCTCGAAATCCCTATTTCTGACCAACCGTTAAATAAATTCAAAAACCAAATTATACTTTCCGACAGTGTAGACACTATTTCCTCTCGAGTGAGAATAACAAAGCCTTTCGATAAAACCCGTCTAAAAATAGTACTGTCAAGCAGAAATATCGAAAATGACTTAGTAAGAATCTTCTTAGAATATCTCAAACCAAAAATACTCCATGGCGTATTTTTTGAAGAACATTTGAAAAATAAATTAATCCCATTAATTCAAAAACATTTTAAACATTCTGCCTTCAAATTGGTCCAGAGGAATGTCCTTTTAACCGACATCACAGACAAAGACGAACAGAAACTAAAAATCCAACACCATCACGAAACAAAAACCACTCATAGGGGCATAAATGAAACGAAAGACTCCCTATCTAGAACTTATTATTGGCCAAACATGGTTCAAGACGTGACGAATTATATAAACACTTGCGTAACCTGTCAAAAGTCAAAATATGAACGCCGCCCTAACGTTATCAAATTCAACCCTACTCCTATAGGAGAATATCCCTTCGAGCATATTTATATCGATGCATTTTCGGCAGATAAACAAAAATTTTTGACAGTTATTGATAGCTTCTCGCGTTTTGCCCAAGCATACCCGATTCATTTGAATGCACCTAACATATTTGAAAAACTGAAAATACAACCAATCAGTAAAATCTTACAATTAGAACAATGTAAATTAGTACATAAGGTTCTGGAAAAACAACATAAATGCAACACACCGGTAATATACATGAATGAAATCCACTCGCACAATGTTAGGTCACACAATAATATTTACTTAGACAATGTCAGATTAAATGTAGCACTTCAGAACCCCCTTAGTAAAAGTATAAAAACTTACAATAGTCTTCCCACAGTATTAAAAAGTCAGGCGAATCTTGGAAAATTCAATAAATCATTGAAAGAATACTTATTTCAGTAGTTAGGTATACTTATTTCTTTATTTGTAGTATTTGAGTCTTGCTTTGCTGAATTTGTGAAAAATGTGAAATGAAAAAAATCTCCAATACCAATGTTTTTACATTGCTTAGGAGATCTTTGTTCAAGTTCCAAGTATATTATGTATATATAGATATAAGCTAGGTATTAAGTATTGTATTGTATTAATCTATGTTCATATAAATTTATTACTTTTATTTATGTAATATATCTGAATTGTAATTGTTTGTACAATCTTGAATAAAACAATTAAAAAAAAAAAAAAAAAAATATTAGATGGTTTATTAAAATTTATTTCCCACTACGGTATCCCGAATAAAATTACTTGCGACTCTGGAACAGAGTTCAAAAATAGTCTAATTGAAGATTTTTGTAAATTGCACAAAATAACCCTACATTATATAACCCCAAATAATCCCAATAGCAATAGCCCTGTAGAACGCCTACATTCTACGCTCATCGAAGAAATCAGAACACTAAAACTCGAGCATTCTGACAGACCAATAACAACACAAATGATATACGCAATATTACGGTATAACAACACTATTCACTCCGCAACTAAATTCGCCCCTTTTCAAATTATCAAAGGAAACGTTGAACACCAAAACCCATTTGATATAAGATTTTCAAAAATAACTTCTGACTACATTGAAAAACATGCTAGAAATCAAAAGATAATAAATGATATAATCAAACAGAATAACGAAAAATCAAAGAATCTGACTGAAATTAATTCCAAAAGAAACGATCCACCAGAGATAAAAATCGATGAAAACACGTTTCTCAAAGAATCGCCCCGAAATAAATTATCTCCCCTGTATAGAAAAATTCAACCTATCAAAGATTGTGGCATCAAAATAAAAACAAAAAATTCAAAATATCATAAAAATAAACTGAAACCTCAGAGAAAACAAGTTCAGAAACAAATTTTTCCAGATGACAACGCTGTACCTTCTACTTCTCGGGATCCTAACTACTAATGGACAACAGTTAACCATGATAGAAATATCTAACCCCATCCTTCCCTTCTCTCTTGGAAAAGCGAGAATCACTACCCAAAAACATACATTTCTGAAACCTATCGACTTGAAACAGTTCGATGACCCAATATATAGCATAACTAACAATTCGAAATACATAACCGACCTAATTTCAATAAAAGACGTCTTATATCCACAATTACATCATATGCACAACCATTTGTTACAAATTCTCAAACAAATTTCTGTGAAATTAACAAATATCAAAAATCAAAAATTCAACCGATCAAAAAGAGGCCTAATAAATTTTGTAGGCAGAACGAACAAATGGCTATTTGGCACCCTAGATGACGAAGATGAACAAAAATATGACCAGGCTATCTCTACACTAACAAACAATCAAAAATTGCTACACCACGATTTAGAAAATTATGTTACTATCACAAAAAGATTCTTCAATGAAACAACAAATAATTTGCAGCAAATTGTCAAAAACCAACGACTAATCGGTGAACAAATAGAGACTATTGTAAATAGTCTGAATAAATACACGCTATTCTTACGGCTCCAAAATTCCCTCGATACAATGATAATTGACTGTCAAAATATATTGTCAACACTAAACAATATCGAAGAATCGATACTATTCGGTGAATTGAATATCATTCATAACATAATATTACCAATATCCGAGCTCAAAGAATTAATTGAAATAATGCTCAATATATACAAGGACAGTCTACCACATTTCGATAACATCCAATCATATTACAAACTTCTAAAAATTGAAACGCGTTACAAAAACGATCTAATTCTATTTACGATTCACGTACCGATACTTCGAGAAAATCTTTACGATTATTATCATTTATTTCCGATCCCGATTTCCAATAATGCCATAATTCCCTTGAAACCATACATTATCCTGAACTCGACTTATCATCACTACGAGGACAGCCCGTGCCATGAAATCGAGACAATCTGTATTTTCCGCCTGGAAAATCAAATATCCAAAGAAGACTGTCTACCTGAATTACTGAAAGGAAAGAGCAGCCAGCCATGTCAATCACTGCAAGTCCACCTAGACCAGGATGTAGTAGAGCCTGTCAATGATGCCTATGTCATTGTCATTCCTGCCAGACGAACCACTATTGAAAAAAAGTGCAAAGAAAGCGGATACGAAGAAATCAGCAAACCACAGCTGATCCACATTCCCCAGAAATGCAGCGTTACCATTAATGGGGAAGAATACAGCAACAATGTTTCTCCGATACGGGAAACCCCTCTGCAATTACCCAGGGTAGAAATCATCAAATCCAACCATGAAGACCACCCCCTGAAGATTTTGGATAGGATCAACCTGGACGAGCTGACGAAGCTCCAAAAACTAGCCGAGAAAACCCAACTCCACCGACTCCAGGCCCTGTAAGAAAACAACACTCCCTATACAACCCTTTATATCTGTATTATTCTGATCATAATTATTGCCACTGTAATCATTTATAACTTTTCTATAAAATACAAAAATAATATTTTAAAACATTTCAAAAGTAATAATACAAAACCTAAAGATTTGAATTCCGAAAATAATACTACCGTATTATTTTCGTCTTAGGGATGGAGGAGTTATATGTACAAACCATCAGGAAACCCTTAGCTTGTACTTCTATGTAGTGCTGACTTAGGTTTATGCGAATATGATTGACCATGCTTTATAATTAGTTTAGTTCTGTTAGCGACGTTGTAAGAGACACATCTCTCTCCGTACAAATAAAGTTATTTGTTGTAAAGTTAAATTTTGTCTTTTTAAAAATAGTTTCTCGTGGCCCGAAAGCTTTATTTCCAATAATATAAAGAGCACCGGACCCAGGACTGATCCTCGAGGAACACCTATGTCTATAGTTGCTCTATCTGACTGTGTTCTAAATGATCCATCATTATTTGCTTTTAATATCGACCCAAACGGACTCAACATTATAAGAAAGGAATGAACCCAGTCCCAAGCAATGCCTCTTATACCATATATAGACAGTTTCATATGAGAAGTAGGTCAATATCAACCCAGTCGAGTGCCCTGCTGAGATCACAAAATATTCCAGCAGGGAATACACATAAGATATCACTTGTTGATACAATTCATAAAAAGCTGATTCTGTTGATCTTCCCGATAATCCAACCTAATCTTCATGTCCCTTGAAGGGCATACCTTCGTTGATAATCGACCCCCCTAGTGTTATGGGCCAACGGTCTATCAGATATCCTTTATTATGTGGCTCTGTCTTACTTCCACCTTTACACCTCAGATTTACTTTTACCTTTTCCAGAAGCTAAACTCCGTAATATTGAACTTTTTTCAATAAATATAAAATCTGATGTTTGATTTGTTGATGTGGAAGATCTGTATACGACATAAAACTGAATTTTTGACAAGTAAGGTCCAGTTGTAAAGGTCCAAGTAAACTGCGGTTGCACTTACCAATTGTTTAGAATGTGAATGTAAAACATTAAATGATGTTGTAAGGGTTTACATTCTAACCATTACTAAGTCGATCCGAAATTTAAACTGAACGTATACAACCGGCTCTAAATCAGCTTCATGCAGAAGTGACATGAACTTTCAATTTTTAAATGGGACAACTGGTATATTTTTACTTCTTTTGTCTCCATATGACATACTGAATACAACCATGAGTCACTTTTTGTAACCAAACTTATTTTTTATTCTATAACGCTATGGATATCTTCAAATAACTAATTTCAGTCCTAAAATGGGAAAAATACTACTTTACTCTTTTCTGTCAAAATGTATCTGCAATGTACAATTTTATATTTCACAATTTATTTTCAAGTGGCAACTGGTTAGGAAAAAACAGCAATTTTATTTCGATTAATTTGATACCGCACACTATTAGGTTTCAAACCAACTTCCTTTAAAAAACTTTAAGAGATTATGTACATTAGACTTTTCTCAAAATGAAGTATCTTATGAGATTAAAATAAGATTTCAATGCATCGACAAACAAAATCATTAATCGAAAAGCTAATAACACACATCCTTGCATAAAATATTATCATTGACATTTTTTTTAACAATCACACAATAATTACCTAATTTAATTTAGCAGAAGCGAGGTAGAATGAGATGTCGACCACCTTGATGCTTTTGTTTTATCAGTTGTTTGTCACAGGTCACTCGATGCATTTAACCCTTGACTTGGTGAACAAAGATTCACTGTAGAAAAACATATTTTTTCGTCGACCTCTGCAAAAAATGACATTTTACGTACTAATTTCCGGACGAAAAATCGACTATTTTTGAAGGCAAGTACTTTTCGCCCGCAAACACTTTTCGTCCGCAAACTCTTTTCGTCCGCTGTGGTCACTATGATACGGCACGGTACGAGAGCGGCGATTGAGTCATTTTCGTAAATCCACGTTTTAATTAATACATAGGCGCCTGTGACAATAATTGTCATTTGCTGTTGTCAAATTAATTATTTACGAAATCCGCTAGATTTCAGGTAAAGCACGTCAAGAGAGAAGTTTTGGAAATGGTGCTGTTGGAGCACCTGCATCTGAAGTTGCATCAACAAGTACCCAAAATCAAAACTTGTCTCTTGCATCTACTTCGACAGCAGGAATTAATATCAATAATTGCACAAACTGTACGTTCAATATTCATCTTCGAGATTGATTTAATTTTGTAGTATAATTGAAATAGAGAGTTGTTACAATTCAAATACATTTTGTTTATATTCATTAAAATTATGATCGAGTCTGCAGTTCGAAGAGTTGGACGTAGCTGAGGCCAGCAAACATGCGAGTACTTACTTTCATAAAGGTATGTAGAGGTCGACGAAAAAATGTAATATGCACCTCGGCGAAAAACTGTCTACTGTCTCGCCTGCTTGCTATCCTCGGCTGCGCCTCGGCTATCAATTTGCAGGCTCGACTATAATAGACAGTTTTTCGTCCTTGGTACATAAATAACTATTTATTCAAATTCAATAAACTGGCACACACTTCATTTTCACCAAATTGATTTTTTATTATACAAAAAGAACTTTGATTTTCACATGTGTAATTGAGGACACATTACCAATTGGACATACATTTATAGATGTGTATTACAAAATACACTGCTTGTTTTAACAGGTAATTCTTAGCCTACTATAGAACCGAACAAAATTTCAATGTTAAAATATTTTATTACTCAACATATTCTCCTCTTAATTGGATACATTTATTACAGCGAACCTGTAACGTCTCTAGACCTTTCAAAAAAATGTTTCTTCTTGCTCTGCAAACCAGACCTCCACAGCTTTTATTACCTCCTCGTTGGAAGAAAATTTACGACCTTTTAAACTTTTTTCAGTTGAGGAAAGATATGATAGTCAGACGGAGCCAAATCTGGTGAATAAGGGGGGTGTTCTAGTAATTCAAACCCTAAATCACGTATTTTTTGCATGGCAACATGAGATTTGTGTGCAGGGGCGTTGTCCTGCAAAAACAAAACACCTTTGGATAGCGTTCCGCGTCTTTTCTCTTTAATTTTTTCCCATAGAGTGGTCAGTAATGTCGAATAGTAATCTCCAGTTATTGTTCTACCCTTATCCAAAAAATCAATCATGATTACTCCATGGCAATCCCAAAAAACTGAAGCAAGAACTTTTCCAGCAGATTTTTGGACACGAAACTTCTTAGGTCTTGGAGAACCGGAGTGTTGCCATTCCATTGATTGTTGCTTTGTTTCTGGATCGTAGAAATGTACCCAAGTATCATTCATAGTAACAATTCGGTTTAAGAAGTCTACATCGTTTTCAAATCGAGCACAGATCGAACGCGATGCTACTACCCTTGCACGCTTTTGGTCAACATTCAAACATTTGGGGATCCTGATTTCATTGAAAATTTGAACAGGATGTTCATAAAGTCAGTTGTGGAATCATCTGCGACTGAAAGTTGGAATTTAGTCGCTGTTTTCCATCGTACAAGATAACCTCTCTTGGAAGGGATTCATGTTTTAAAGAGAAACATTCTCAATTGAAAATTGAATCAATACATGACTCCTCTGGAAATGGAAAAAACCCTACGATAAAATTGAAGTTACTTTTTGGTAATATCTAACAGAAAACAACTACTTCCCCTTCCAAGAGAGGTTATCTTGTACGATGGAAAACAGCGACTAAATTCCAACTTTCTCCATCGTGGCTTTTGCCGGGGAAGTAGTTGTTTTCTGTTAGATATTACAAAAAAGTAACTTCAATTTTATCGTAGGGTTTTTTCCATTTCCAGAGGAGTCATGTATTGATTCAATTTTCAATTGGGGATCCGTTTTGCAGCAATTTTTCTCATGTCCAAATTGACGTGAACTATATGATGAACGCGTTCGTATGAAATATTCAGTGCTTCAGATATCTTAGCCCAATTCGACGGTCTGTTAAAATCATGTAATGAACTGCATCGATATTTTCGGGGACTGACACATAAACTGGCCTTCCCGATCGGTCATCATCTTCAATGGAAAATTTACCTCTTTTGAAGCTTGCACCAATTTTTCACGGTCGCATACGAAAGACATTGATCACCAAGGGTATTAAGCATATCTTCGTAAATCTGCTTACCTCCTAACCCTTTCAAATACAGGTACTTGATGATGGCTCGATACTCCAATTTTTCGATTTTCACAATTTCGGTGGACATATTTTTTCTTTTAATTTATTGCGTAACTCTGGTTGGTTTACTTTTTTGACGTCAAACTTTACACTGACACTTCTAATAAGTTATTGTTCGTTGCTTTGGTAACGCAATATTTTGTTTATGCAGGGAACTGGTCTAGGCTAACTAGATATCAATACATCCTCGTAAGAACTGAATTTGTGAAATAATAAAAAGAGGTACGTTTATAAACAAAGCATAATCGAATATCACATTTTGAACAGTGTATGTTTTTGGGTGTCTTAGCAATCACGCCATCGTTCTTTTGATAAAAATGGGAAGTTTGAGTATTTAGTCGAGACCGTACGGGCGTACTCACGTATCGCTCCGGCAAAAGTGTTCTAATATCTCAAGGAAGACTTCTTATTAGTAAATTTGTGCTTCATAATCTGTGCCAACATTGTGTGTCTTGAGTGCATTCCAATTCATTCTAGAAAAACGCTTGAAAAAAGAAATATATAGACATTATTTGCTCAGTTTAGTTCATCGCTAATCGTCGATACAAAAGTATCAACCTCAAAAAAGGGCCAACGTTTTTTTACTTTTTTACTAGTGCAGTGTAGTAGCAGATAAGACTCCGTTCAGGTATTTGTGTTTTCTTTTTTTTCGTGGTTTATCACTGAAGGAAATTGAACATATGATGATTAACTCCAGTGACGGCGGGCCAACAGAAAGCCAATTCCAAATTATAATATCACAGCTAAATTCTTTAACCTAAGGAACAGCTGACATTCGTCAGATGCTAGCATCACAAAGTGAAAAGCTCGATGCCTGCGTTGGAAATATTAACGCCATTCAAAAGGAGACTGACGAGCTGCGTTCCAAAGTGGAGGAACTTGACAATAAATTAGCTCGTAATAACGCAGAAATGTACAATGAAATAAAAATGCGCATCGAGCGAGAAAATAACATTATCATTTTTGGCATGAATGAGACTTTATTAACAAACGACTCCATTACAGCTGTTCTGAAGCAAATCACATCCCCGTATCAGCTTAATATAAAGAATATAAACAGATTGTGACGAGTTGATACTACCAAAGCTCGCCCAGTAAAGGTAGAATTTTTTAGTAAAATAGATGCGCTTACTGTCATCCGAAACAAATCCAAAGTTCCTTCAAATGTTCCCAATGTTAAAATCAAAATGGATAGAACCCGAACTCAACTGAAAGAAGTTAAAGCAATTTACAACGGAAAACTCGCGGTGAAAATGTAGAGATCAGGTACATCAATAATATGCCAGTGGTTGTCGAGGGTTCCAGTAATGAACGCAACAAACGATCCCGTTTAGAAGAACTCTCATTAAGGTCGAATTCACACAAAATCAACAAGGAAAAAATAGAATAGAATTTTATTGGTGTTTCTGAATATTTCTTTCATTACACAAGCCAGCAAGTTTGGAACATGTCCGTGGGTAAAAATATCTAATTATAAAAATATTGGAACATAACAAATAAAAGCAACGTGTTGTATATATAAAAAGTTACACAATAAATTATGATGTAAAAATAAAAATAAAATGGATGTTTTCCATAAATGGTGATGGTATTTATATTAATACTTATTTTATTCGGTTAAATCACTCTACAAAAATTCATCCACCGAGTAAAAGTAGAGTATTGTGTAATAAGTATTGAGTTCTTCCCGATATATATGAGTCGAAGAATGAATAGGTTGACCCTCTTACACCATAGAGTTCCAGCTTATCAAGTAACCCTCGATGCTGGGACACAGTCGAAGGCTTTGCTGAGGTCACATAGCGTCACTGCAGTTTGTTTACCACTTTCAAGTCCTCGACTATACGAACAGCTTGAATTGTAGAGCGGTTTTTTCGGAATCCAAATTGTTGATCGTTTATGTAATTGTTACTGTCAAAATACGATAGCAATACTACAAAAAACACCGACTAGGTAATATTATTTCCTGGAATATCCATGGATTCAAAAACATTGACTGTCTTTCAAACGAGGTAACTATTGATAATTATGACATTCTGTGTCTCTGTGAAACATGGGTGACCAGTGATGCAAAAGTTCCAGACTGTATGACGGATAAATTCAAGATTGTTTGCTCTCCGGCTATAACGGAGAAGTCTCCAGGGCGAGCTAGCGGTGGCTTGGCTATCCTTTACAAGCATTATTTTAACGTGCAAGTTCTCGATACGTCCTTGGTGGCTTATACCTATGTCTATTTTCCTACCAAAATACAAAATTTGTACTATGCACAACATACTTCAAACCATCTCTCAATATCGAGGATACTTTAGATCTTTTGCAAATAACAATGAACCATATTTTTGAAAACTATAGTGAATATGCTTATATTGTAGTTGGTGATTTCAACAGCAGAGTGGGCGAAATGGGCACGATACCTATTCAACTATTAAAAAATACAAATTTATTGACTAGTATGACAAGCCTTGATAAAGTGGTCGGCAAGAGAGGGCGTCTCCTCTATAATTTCATGTTAGCTAATAACTTCTTTCTTATCAATGGCTGCATTCCATCAGACCATCCCGCAGATTTCACCTACTCTAGTAGGTAGAGCGTAAATTGAGCGTAATTGACTTGATTTTTTGTAGTAACAATAAGCTTGACTCTGTAAACAAAGTTGAAATTTTACATTGCGTCACTCTTTCTGACCACTTCCCCATATACCTTCAGTTGAATTTCAACATATTTAACACTGTCACTGCAGAATCAAGTCAATCTGACTCTTTTGAAGTTTTATGTTGGGATAATGAAAAGGCTTCTCTATATGCTAATTTGATGCAATATTCTCCTGCTGTGAATGCTTTCAGAACTTTCAAGGTACAATTTGGGACATTGCAAAAAAATAGATTTTGTGAGAAAACAGAATATGTGTCCTATTGTGCATAAAAATAAGCCTTGGTTCGATTTAGATAGTAATTTCGCGAAACGACACTGCAGATATTCCCTAAAACTTTGCAAAAGTCTTAAATTCCAAGAACCTTTCAGAACTCACTATTTTCAAGCAAAAAAAAATATACGAATTTACTAAAAACAAAAAAAATAGCAGCTATGAAAAAATAATTCTGGGCAAACTTAGCGAAACAAAAAACCAAGCTGATTTTTGCAAAACTATAAAATCATTTCCATTTACGCAGAATGTCTCTGCAATAACTTTGGAATAATGGGAAATTTTTTATGATGACCTTGTTAAACCAAAACTTATTTCAAATATAACATTTTTTGATGAAGCTCATGAATACCTTGACCCCCCTATTACTACTGAGCAGATCGAAAACACTTTGTGTAAATTGAAAAATGGCAAATCTCCTGGCAGAGATGGTATTACCTATGAATTTATAAAAAGCCTTCCCCAAAATTGGAAATTATATTTATGCAGCGTTTTCAACAACATTTTGAGTACTGAAGAGATCCCTCGTAGTTCGAACGACTCTGTGTTAACAATGCTGCATAAAAAAGGAATTAAAACTGATCCAAACAATTACCGTGGCATATCATTGCTAAGCTGCCCTGCCAAGGTTTTCACATCCATTCTGTTAGAACGTTTGTCAAATTGGTGCGAAGAAAACTAAATTTTACCAGAATGTCAGGCTGGCTTCAGAAAGAATAGGGGATGTCTTGATAACATCTTTGTCTTAAATTCAATAATACAAATACACCTCAGACTTCGTGGACGGAAAATATATGTCGCCTTCGTTGATTTCAGGAGGGCATTCGACTCAGTCAATCATCTCCTTCTGTGGCAAAAACTATATAAAATAGGTATTAGCGCGAAATACATTAGGATACTAAAAAAATTGTATGATCATGCCACAATGTCGGTTAAGGTAAATAATAAATTCACCTAAACTTATAACATTTCACAAGGCGTATTACAAGGTGAATAACTCAGTCCAATTTTATTCTCCCTATTCCTTGCTGATATTGAAGAGTACTTTCACTCCAGAGGTTTGTCAGGGGTAAATATAAATGGCACGAAGGATGTAATGATGTTGCTGTATGCAGATGACATTGTCATATTGAGTGATTCACAAATAGATCTAACCAAAAAATTCAAAGCGCTAGAAGAATATTCCCAAGAAAATAAACTGCAGGTAAACACGACTAAAACTAAAATAATGATATTCAGCAGAGGGGGATACAATTCAAACTATCAATCTATTTTTTTGTTCAACAATAAACCCCTCGAAGTTGTCAAACATTTTAGTTATTTAGGGGTTGTGTAGTCCTCATTTTGTTTTCTAGAAATGACCAAGGAAGCAGTAGCGAAGGCTTCCCAGGCAATACGTGCAGTAATGAACCTAATGTGCAAGACAAAAACTACTTTTTGGGATGCAAGGATAATATTATATGACTCCATCATCTTATCGTCTTTGTCATATGGAATTGACATTTGGGGCCTACGCTACGCAGCATTGATAGAAAGAATACAAGTTGTCTTTTTTAAACGTTTATTATCGTTATCTAAAATTGCTCCCGACTACATTGTTCGCCTCTAAACTGGGGCATACAACCTCAGCTATGTCATTTTAAAATCATCTCTCTCGTGGCTTTCTAGTATAAACGAAATAGAAAACACTCTATTACCAAAAATTTGCCTCTCCCGATTGCGTCACTTGAACTCTGAACCTAAATTCAACTGGACCCTTCAGGTGAAGAAATACTTATCTTTTTCGAACCAAGGTCATCTGTGGGATAAATTTCCGGCTCATCCAACCAAGAAAAACTCAAAGAACATTTTGAACAATTACAAAAGTAAATTACTGAATGACGATTTAGAAAGATTGTCTCTATCAACCTAACCTTTAATCTATCAGTCCCTACTGCTCAGCTTCACAGGTCAAACATATCTAAAGGTGTCTTGCCCAATACATTTTACCAGAATAATTGCACAAATTAGAACTAGCAGCAGAAAACGCCTGGAATTCACTTTCAATGGTTCCTGTAATATCATTAATGCCGAAGAGCTCCGTACAATTTGTAATTTACAACAACAGGACACATTGGAGCACGTGATATTTCATTGTTCGATCCATAGAATAAGAAAATGTGGAATATTTCAACAATTGCAAGATCTGAATGATCTCATAAATTTCCTACATTATGCTACTTTTGAAAGCTTAAAACAACTAGTTTTTTCTTTGATGAACATGCTGAAGTTGCGCTCGTTCATTATCAATGAGTGATTATCATGGTTACCAGGAATAACAATATTACTATCAATTGAAATTCTTTTAAAAAATGTAGTTTTCTAGTTTAGATTTTTTGCTATCACATTGGAATACTTTTTATTTCCTTTTCTGTATGTAATTTACCTAGCTTGTAATTAAATTCTCTTGTAATAAGAATTATCATTCTTTTAGATACAATAAATGTTATTGAATTGAATTGATAAAAATTATAAAATGACCAATCTCGTCAAAACGAACTTTCACTATTGGGTCGTGGACACTTATATTGTTTTGAGAAGAAGACTTTCAGCAATACAGTTCTGAAATCATTTCAAAGTATGTGGCAACAATTTGAGGTCTCTTTTATATAGAACTCAGCCATTGTTTACTCACATCATATCAATTATTTATGAAAAAATTGCATGTACCACCTGTGCCTTCAAAAAATTTCTAGAGAATGATACCAAAATTCCTGCAAGGTCCACACCACCCATGTGCTGATATGATGTTGAATCACTTGTGGGAGAGGTACTTCTGTTTTTCCAGAGGAATTCTCTTTTACGAACCTTTTGATGTTAGATAGTGGGTATGCATTGACATATGAGCTAGGTATACATTAAAACGGGTTTGTGCTTTTAATTCAATCGGTTTTCATAGGACAACACCTCACTCGGTTGCTTCCAAGTGTACCCAGTGAAAATATTCTTTTTTCATGAAGAAGATATGAAACCAAGTCTGGGAAACAGAAAAAATTAACGGTATAAAGTACCTTGTGAACAGGATTCCTTATTGATTTGCTGAGTGCCAGGACAATTTGTTCACTAACACCAAACAACTACTCCTGATCAGTGAAAGATGCCATCACCACCATAAGGAATGAGGTCATAAATCATACCGGACATACCACATCTTAAAAATAAGTTGAATCCCCACTTCATCGGCTTGTTTTTGATATACTGCCGCCTGGGCCCTGCTTTCTTATTGTGATATCCTGGGATATCCAATATATATTACTTTAGAAATAATTGTATTTCAACTCCAATTACTTATTTACAAAAAAACAACATTCAACTCAACTTCGTCATGACAGTATACATATATAAGAGTGACTTGATCAACTAATAATACTTATCTATATACAAAGTGCTTCATGTACAAGAGCAGAGCTACTATACTACATCTCCCCCCTAGAGAGAAAAAAAATCAATCATACCCCCACCTATCAGGAGGTTTAACATTTCGTCTTGGTAGACTAATAGATTCCATAATGGGTTGTTCGGTAATTTGAGAATCTACAGTGTTACGAGATGGACTTTCGCGAACTTCATTTTCTAAAATATGTGACTGAATGATATGCAGTTTTTTGATTTGATTTAGGTGTCTTTTCCATTTAACATTATTCAATTCTGGAATCTGAACAATATATATTGAAATACCAATTTTTTTAATAATGATACCTTTGATCCAACAAACTGTACTGATTTTTCTGTAATCCTTTACTGTAACTGCTTCACCTAATTTGAAAGTTTCATACCTTTTTCCTCTATGATAAAATTTCTGTTTATTCTGTTGTTTTCTTACACGATTTTCTATAGTTGTGTTAACTTCAATATTCTGTCTCATATCTGGTAATAATGCACTGAATCGTGAGCGCAAATTCCTCCCAAACATAAGATTTGCAGGACTGCAATTTGTGGTACAATGGGGAGTATTCCGGTAATCAAAAAGAAAATAATTCAATGCTTGATTCAACGTCAAAACCTTATTACTACCTAATGCATTTTTCAATGTGTTCTTCACATATTTCACTGAATTTTCGGCCGCTCCATTTGAAGATGGATGGAAAGGAGGTGATGTCATGTGGACGATGTTATTTTTCATCATAAATTCTTCAAATTCTTTGGAACAAAAAGAAGATCCATTATCAGTGACTATCTGCTTGGGCAACCCAAATCGTGCGAAACAACTTCTCAAAATCTCAATTGTAAAATTAGAGGTTATTGATGACATTGGAAAAACTTCTAACCATTTGGTATGGGCATCTAAAATAATTATAAAATATCTACCCATAAATGGACCCATAAAATCTAAATGGAGCCTACACCAAGGTTCTTTTGGCCAAGTCCAATTATTCAAAACAGATTTAGAAGGTGATTGCTTATTAACCAGACACGTTTCACATGTTCTACACAGATCTTCAATTTGTTTATCCAAACCAGGCCACCAAAAATATGATCTGGCCAAACTTTTCATCTTCTCCACTCCCATATGTGAATTATGTAAATTATGTAATATATTATTTCTAAGAATTTGTGGTATAACTATTCTGTTGTTCCATAACAAACAATCGGACTCTAAACTCAACTCATTTTTTATTCTATGAAAACCTGAACAATCTTGGTCACATTCACTTCCCCAACCTGACCTTATTTTTTTAGAGATTTTCATTAAAAGTTTATCTTCCAAAGTGGCTTCTCTCACTTTTTCGAAATTTATTGGAAAATGTTCATTATCTGAAAAATATTCCATAAAATTCAAATCAACATTTTCAGTTGAATGCTCTTCCACAGGTAACGGAACTCTAGATAAAAAGTCAGCCTGATTGTCTTCAGATTTTACAAGTTTGATATCATACTGATAATTTGACAATATAAGAGCCCATCTTCTCAATCGATTCGCAGAATACTGGGGAATATTTTTATTTGGGTGCCAAATGTAGGATAAAGGTTTATTGTCGATAACTAACGTGAATTTTCGACCAAATAAATATGAATGAAATTTGCACAAACCAAATATCACTGCCAAACCTTCCTTTTCTATTTGACAATATTTCTCTTCCGCAGAAGATAGAGTTCGCGAGGCATAAGCAATCGGTTTTTCTATACCATCAGGCATAATATGAGTTATCATTGCTCCTAAACCCGAATCACTCGCGTCTGTGGTGAGATGTAAAGGTAGGTCTGGATTATAATGTACTAATAATTTAGCTGAACTTAACAGCTCTTTGATTTTTTTAAATGCAATTTGGCATTCTTTTGTCCATTCCCACTTTGAAGATTTTCTCAATAACTTGAATAATGGACTTAAAATTGTTGAAAGATTCGGAATGAATTTACCATAATAATTAACTAATCCCAAGAAAGACTTGAGAGAAGTTAAATCTTTTGGTTCTAATGCATTTTTGATGGCTTCAACTTTTGAGTCTGATGTGTGAAGTCCATCTTTGTCAATATCATACCCCAAATACGTAATTTTTTCCTTGAAAAAATTACATTTTTCCAAAGATAACTTCAGACCAGCATCTTTCAAACGAGCCAAGACTTCTTCCAATGCCTTGATGTGATTAATTCGATCTTTACCTGTTATCACAATATCATCCAAAAAACAAACAACCCCCTCTAATCCTTGTAATAAAGACTCTACTATTTTTTGAAATTTTGCAGGAATGCTTGAGATACCAAATGGAGCTCGAGTGTATCTGAATAGCCATTTATGTGTGGAAATAGTAACAAATTTTTTTGATTGATCATCTAAACAAATTTGTTGATAAGCATTTGACAAATCCAGTTTTGTGAAATGAACCCCACCCTGTAATTTGACGAAGAGATCCTCAATTCTGGGTAAAGGAAATGGATCAATTTCAACGAAAGGATTCACTTGTGGTAACCCACGTCTACTATAATATTAGGTGTGGCTCGTGGACCCTAAAGTTCTGTGTCATTGAACTTGACATCCGAAAAGCAAATACGATAACATTCCAAAACCAAGTATAAAAATGAAACTATAAGCGCGACACGCGCCTGAAGGGAGGTCAATGATACTTGCCCTCTGGAATCTCCAGGAGAAACAGTAATTAAGTAGCGAAGATGATGTGGAATGTGTACAACTAAGTGGTTTTCGTTGTAAAAATTGTCAGCCCATCAATAATCTGGCTGAATGCTTGTTTTCGACAGGGTCACGAAATTCATGACGTGTCCCTTATGGACAATAACCCGTCCACTGGAAGTGGAAAAGATATAAAAGCTCGATTTCAAAACGTAACCAGAACAGTTTTCCTGACAAGTATGGTGCTCTAACAAGTGATCTAAGTAACAAGTACAGTGTCCGGAGTTTTATTACCGAAGTTTGTGCCTGAACCGGAATAATGTTGTACTCTTGTAAGTTGAGTCGATTGTGCAAACACTGGTAAAATAATAAACCAATAGTTTTAAAACACTGCTCGAAATGATAATTTGACTCGAAGAAAATAAAAGATAAAACTCTTTCTCCGAATAAATCTTGTACTATTGACCCATATATCGGAAATGTCGTCGGTGACTTTAAAGCTGTCTTGTCCTTCGAGAACACATGTTTCCACTGAAAAAGCGTGGCATAGGTCGTAAACTTGTACTGATTCTGAACGCGAAGATTAGGGAGTATCTCATATAATAATAAAAGAATGTTACGTTGTAAAATATACCCTTTGACTTAAAGTGTGAATCCAGGAAACACTTGAATGAACAGATGTTATTCATGTAGCAACGAAGATATTATTACATTTTTAACCATGTCTGATAAAGATATACAGTGTCAGCATTTACTAGTGTTCCTTTTGATTTGTGAATCGATAGTTTGAATATCGCAAATATAATGTATATTTGCGCTTGTAATATGCTTGATTGTTTTTATGAAGGTTTGTACTGTCTGGTGCTATGAATATCGAACACTTGTATTCCTTGAATTATGAATTTACTTGTACAATACTTGAATTGTGTACACGTTTTGCATGGTGCATTGTTATGCATATTGATATTTTTCACTTAATATGTGTGGTTTATTGGTTGTAATGCGTAAAACAGAGGTATATAAAGTTGGCTATGCTTGAGGTTATTGTAATTATAATTATATTGTATGTTTAAGTGTATGTGATGTGAACGTATATCCAGAATCGTTCATGCATTATTTAATCTCATTGAATCTAATAATTTTTAATAGATTTTTATAATCAAAATCGTTTGTTTCTCTTTCTACACTCGACCCTCATTTGATTAAGTAATACGTGTTTTCAAGTACCGACAGGGTATGGTGCAGCCGCTCGCACTGTATCCTTATTTTGATGTGAATAGAGTTAGTTTCGATTAAGATCGAACTAGCCAAGACATTTGCCGTTCGTCACTATATTCGGTGTCAGTACGACATTTGGATGCAGGTATCACACACTGTTACCTTAAAATCTCCACAAATTCTTACCGACCCATCTCTTTTCAATATAGGCTCGATTGGGGTCCCCCATTCAGAATACTCTATCGGTTCAATGACTCCTAATGCAACTAAACGATCCAACTCCTTTTCAACCTTCTCCTTCATGGCAAAAGGTAACGGCCTTGCTCTGAAAAATTTTGGAACTAAATTATCAGATTTCAGCTTGATGGACATGACACCTCTTGTGAAAGTTACCAGCCCTGGTGAAAAAATTTCTTTGTATTTGTCTTTCAAATATATCAAATCTTTCGGAATATCCACAAAATTTAAATCTGTTATTCTCAAATTGAATAAGTTGTAAAAATCTCTACCCAATAATGGTGGCCCACCATTTTTTATGACAAATAGTTTCAATTTCGAAACTTTACCCGCAAAAGTAATATTACATTCAATATATCCAATAGGAAAAATTTTACTACCATCATATAAATTGAATACTTTATCAGTCATCATGATTTGTTTTTCTCTGAAATGGATATTATGAAAAGTTTCTGAAATCACACTGTAACTGGCGCCTGTGTCCAAACAGAAATTGAATGTGTCATTGTCAATTTTGACATCTACTAAAACAGTGACATCGCTTTCAATATTGAAAATATCGTAATCTACATCGGAAACTAGAAAATTATTGGATGTTTTACCTTTTTGATTGAAATTCTTTCTGTTTGAACACATGGGTGCTAAATGGCCCTTGATATTACAAATATGGCAAAAACATTCTCTGAACGAACACTTATCTTGTGTATGATTTCTACGGCCACATACAGAACATCTCAAAGGTAAGTTTCTTCTTACTTCTCCACTTGAAAATGACTTTGATGCGACAGCACTTTCTGCTTTTCCGTTTCTTCCACTCGATTTGGTGAAATTAAGTTCATTTTCTTGTTTGAAATCTTCTGTTTTGATGGAAGCTGATGTTTTGGCTGAAGCAATTTCTACTATATTCGAAAATTTTACGTTTTCATTTTCCTCATACAGCCTAGTTTTGACACGACCAATTTCATATCCAATGATGAACTGATTCACCAAAGCATTCTCAATTTCGTTGGCACCTCCAAACTTGCAAACTGCCACTAGTTCTCGGAGTCTTGCCGCCCATTCCTTTGGAGATTCCGAAGTCAACTTTTTGGCTTCAAAAAATTTTTCTCTGTTGGCAAAAACTGACGCAATAGGTTTGAAATGTTGATCCATCATGGAAATTATGTCCTCATATATCTTTGTTTCTGGTTCGTCTGGTAAACACATGTTGAACAGCAGTCTGTAAGCAGTTTCATTCAACAAACTCAAGAGAATGGCACGTTTTCTTTCTTCGTTGTCAATATTATTTGCAAGAAAGTAATTTTCCAGGCGCCTCTTATAAATAGACCAATCCGAAATACTGGGTATGAACTCTTGTATGTGACCTGCTAACGGGGTGTACTTTTCCGCCATTTCAATTTCTCTCTGATGATATTTTCAATGGTTTTATCCTCGTCGCCACTGTGATATCCAATATATATTACTTTAGAAATAATTATGTATTTCAATTCCAATTATTTATTTACAAAAAAACAACATTCAACTCAACATCGTCATGACAGTATACATATATAAGAGTGACTTGATCAACTAATAATACTTATCTATATACAAAGTGCTTCATGTACAAGAGCAGAGCTACTATACTACACTTATCCTTGTGGGTCACCATCATGTCGTCCACGGACATTCGTGTTTCTTTTTCAATTTTAGAAAAATTATGTCTCACGTGATTAATGACTGGACGTATTTTATAGTAGCGATCTTCATTCACAGCAGTATCATCTGCAAAATGCAGAAATCGGCGTATTTGTTGATTTCAGTGGCACACTATATTACCTATTTTTTCATATCCAAGCTTTGCACTCCAGTAATCAGTGTAAGTTGGCCTTTTTACTTCACACATCAGGAATTCGATTACTAAAAAGTCTGTTAATTCATTATTGTACAACGGCCGACACATCGAACATACGAACAATGCATCGAACCGCTGAGCTACCGGCCACCGTACATGGATGGATGCACATTTCCCACTTGAGGGTTAAATCTCATTTTATTACCAAGAGATGGTTTATTTTGAGAAAAATCTAACGTAGTTTTTCAAGTTTTTAAACGGGAAGTTGCATGAAATTGAGTTGCTTGTCAAAAACGCAGTTTTATATCTTATGCAGATCCTTCATATTTCATTCGATTATCTTCGTAAACAAAAAAGTTATAGTGGCGAACCACCTTCCGCGGACACCCGGTATACGCAGGATCCATGAAAAACAGAATTATCATGTCTAGATGGAGAAAATCAATTTGCAGAAACATCATCATAATCGCACGTAAGTGATTTTACGATAAACACAACTTCGTATGAATACCATGATTACCAGTGTCTTTCAAATCTACACACTACACCCTCTTATTAAATTTGTCTAGCTTTATATTATAATTCAATGACAATGTTTCGTTCATTCAATTTGGAGACTACATCATTTGAAAGTATTTTATTGAAAAAAATTGAAATCATTCCTGCTTAAAAAAAAACTCAGATTTTTTCTATGTCTTTATCGCAAACGCAACTAATAACAAAACAATCATTTCACACTTATTGCAGTCATGTCTTTATATGTTACTGCACTTTACTATTTATAACCCTGTGATACAACTCAGCGTTGCTTGAACTTGTTGCTCTAGTTCTTCACTTGTTAAGACTTCATAAGATGTTTTTCCTTCAACACATAATTTTTCAAATACAGCTTTCGAGGACTCCCAGGCAATAATATTTTTCTTAATCGAGTCTACTAATACTTTAGCTACAGGAAACATCGTTGATAATATTCTGAAACAAAATAAGAAAAATATACTGTAGAAAGATAGCAACATTTATGTTTTGATGGAATATTTTTATAATGAACATTATTAAATTAATGATATATGATATGATATATGAATCTAAATAATCTCATTGTCATTTTTTTATTGCAATTCCTTTACCTAAATATACATATGCAACATTCGTTCAGAAATTCTAACTGATGATCTGGAATGGATGCTTTTTCTCTGTCCATCATATGTTCAGGCTGTTTACCCATTTTTTTTTCTAAATCGCCTTGCATAAAGAACTCTGTATAAATCAATTGGGCAACTTTCTTCGTTTCTGGCCAATCCTAAAATTGAATTAAATTGAAAAAATGCAAAAAAATATTTCATAGAAAGAATACCTTCGTTTGGTCTGATAGATCTGCACATGTCATCAAAAGGCTACATAAATAATACCTGTTCTCTGGATTGGTTTTATTGTAACCTTCCTGAAATTGACGAATTAATGAATTTCCTGAGTTGTGGCATTTTCTCTAAATTTGGTTTTTCCGTGGGGGTTTTAAGGAAAAATCGTACTTCTTGTTTTCAATGTTTCAACAAATCGGATATAACTTGATAAAATATTATGGCACAAAATGGGATGTTTTCTTATATAGGAGACTTTTACTGGGGATTGAAAAAATTATGTCAATACAAGACTTTATTTATTCAGAAAAAAATCGATCTCCTGAACTACCTTTCTTTCAGAGGAGTTTAAACATACAATTTCGTTTGAAGTTAGAACGGAAAAGCTGTTATTGGTATTATATTTTTTCAATTTATTTAATATTCAATAGGTACCTACAAAACACTTTTTCTTTGTTTGGGTAGCCTACAAACACCTAAGTCCTAATGTGCTCGTGCTGTCTTGCAGACTTCAAGAGGATGTTAGATCCATCAGTATGTGTTATTTCGGAAGATCAGATGATTTAAATGATAGGGTAAAGAACAATTCTATATCAATATTTAAACTATTGTTGGCAAATAGGATTTAATTTTTATTTCACTGGCACAAGAGATAGGTAGGATCTTTGTTTTCCACCGATATTTAATCTTAGAATACTTTATCTCGCCATCTACAATGATATTCAATATTTTCAGTGTGAAAAGGGTGAAGAATTGACTAGAAAAGTAAGTATGAATTTTATGTGCTTTTCACAAAGGTTCTTCCAACAGCGTTGCAATTTTAAAAGTTTTCTCAACCCCTTTCTTAAAATCTCAGTTTTTAGTATTGTTCAGCAGAAGAAAACGATTCGCAACCTCAATCATTGAGAGTAATAAAAAAAATGGATTAATATAAGTCTGAGCCAAAACGTTCTCATGACTAGGTGTCACTTACCTGAGCCATAGCCAACTGTCTAGAATGAATTCTGTAATGTGTAGCAAGATCTGTAGCAAGAATCATATTTTTGATGAGATCCAAACATTTGATGTAATCGTCTCTGTTCAGAGATTCCAAAAAGTTACAACCCTAAAAAATTAACTGTTACAACAACTGAAAGGTCAGATGGATTTCTTTTGATTTACTTTTGTATTCAGAATGCAAATAGTCTGTGACAAATGGTGTCTTTCCATAACTGATCCTTCACTTGAGTACAAACTGGCCAATACACTGTTAGACTGTTGCTGAAACGAATTCGTTGTTCCTCGATGATCAACGTCATGGCATAAGCATGACACAAGATAAGAAAGGCCCTCTAGTTTTCTAAAAAGAAGTGGAAGGTTATTTAACATAACAAGTACATTTGTTCCCCTTTCTATATGGGTGTCTAGTCTCGAGTTTTGGGAAACAAAAAACCCAATAAAACAAAATTTTCTCTTTCGCCAAATTAATCATTTTCATGAAATTAGTATATACCTACTAGATTATATTTTCAAAGATGAAAAAAACAGACAGTTTCTCATCAAGTGTTTCGAGCAGAAAATCTGTGCCATGCTGGAACATTGCCGTTATAATTAAATCTGGACCCGAATATTTGAAAGCATCATGTTTCCATAGATCTCGAGCCCTTTGTTTAGACAGTCAAGTAGCTGGAGTTTTGACGGATCCGGGTAAGTATGCTCGTGGGAGTTTCGTCTTAGTTTATTTTCCTGTCTCCGTGAATTTGCCGTTTTGTTTCCAGAGAAATAATAGTGTTTTGAGAATTCTTACAGAGAATTTTCAGTAGCTTAAAACATACAATGATGCTCTATATCTCTGAACCTTTCTCAATCCGTTGTTATATCAGGTGAGAGACGATTTATAATCATCATCTGGTGTGATCGGTAAACTTCCAAGTTTGTCTGGAATTTTGACATAGTAATAATGAGTGTTAATTATTAATTCCATTGATTTTGATAAACTTTGTTGGTTCTGGTCATTCTGTTGATTTCGAAACGAATATATCTATGATCAGAACAACTCTCCTCATACGTGATAGTAATCATAATTTCCAGTACTTCCCTTGCGTCACAAGCGTAGGCCTGTCATCGTTCATTTAGTATGTCTGTTATTTGTCAAAATGAGCTGGATAATTGTATCACTCCGAAGCCGTTGTAGCCGGTTCAGGAGCATCATAAGGAATATATGTTGACACCTGAATAAACTTTAGTGCCTTTCTGTAGAATGTCTAGAACTGAAATTTAAACGATAGGGTAACGAATAATTCTATATCTATTTTAAAAATATTTTTGGTAAATAGACTATACTTTTTATTTCAGTGAATCAAGAGACACGTAGGATCTTTGTTTCTCACCGATATTTGATCTTTGAATAATATATGCATGTCCTTAGGGACTCGATGGATCTACTGATAATAACTCCATCTCCCCCACCAACACCTTTTATTTCCCCTTATGTGTCCATGGTTCTTGGATGAGGGCCACATCATAGTTCACCATCACCTTTCGCAGCTGCTATGGTAGGTTTGATCTGGACTACTGTCAATACCAGATCTTTTGATATTGAGTTCTTTGGTCACTATTTCAAGGCACAAATATACCTTCTAGTCATCCACCGGCTACTCCGTGCCCAAAGACAACGTGGTCGAGGTATCGTACTTCTTTTTGGAACAGATGGCATTTCTTGGGGATCAGCTTCAATCCAGAGTTTTTCAGTCGCAGGAATACCAGGTTTTTTACGAGGTCTTAGAACGATCTGCCAAAAACAATAATGTCGTCGAGATATACCAGTTACGTCCTCCATGAGAGTCCTCTCAGAACAGTCTCCACTAATCTCTCGAATGTGGCTGGAGTATTACAGAGTCCGAATGGCATAACTGTGAAATGCCACAGTCCTGAGTCGATGGAGAAGGCTGTCTTTTCTCTATCTTCTGGAGCCAGTTCTACCTGCCAGTATCCACTCTTCAGATTAAGGGTCCAGAAAATCGTGAAACCGGCCAACGTCATCTATTCTCGGGTGAGGGTAACTGTCCTTCTTCGTCACGTTGTTCAGTTGACGATAATCTACGCAAAAGCGTGTTGATCTATCATTCTTCTTCACTAGCACGACTGGAGTTGACCATGGACTGTTGGGTTGTTCAATAACTCCTTCTTATCCCATATCATTGGCTATTTTGTCAGCCTCTTCCTTCTTGGCAAGAGGAAGTCTTCTAGCTGATTGTCGGATCAGTCTGGCATCCCCAGTATCAATTTTATGTTGAACTACATTCGTTCGACCCCCTTCCCCTTGTCCGGTATCGAAGATGTCTTGATACTTCTTGGCTAATTCTCTCAATCTGGGCTATTCAGCTGGTTCAATGCCCTTGGAAGAAGTGACAACCAACTTTTTCAATTCTGCAGACAAGTTGCTGGCTTGGATAACGGTGTCGGGCACACTCCTAATCACTGAGGAAATTGACGAGCAGTGCCCTAAAATCGTTCCTTTCTTCACTGGGTAATAATAGACATTCATTACCTTAGTACAATTCCTCGTCCATCCTCGAACATCCCCACTCGTCCACTGTTCGCACCTCCGTCCAAGCGAGCCTCCAGTATGGTGTCAGCTCTCTTGGGTGAGCTTACATCTTCAGCCAGCAGAACACGAATCATTTCTCCACTTCTTCCATGTAGCACCACTGGCGCCACCAGCTCTTCTCTGTTCACACGTAGGACGCCATCTTTGAAATTCAATTCGAAACCTCTGGAATACAAGAATGCCTGATCGGCTAATCGCTCCAATCACTATTTCCGGTGTGGCTGGATATGCTTGGCGAACTAAGCGTGCAATATCAACTTCGAATTCCTGGAACGATTCGCCAAGTTTCTGGCAGCGGATTTTCAGCTGTGAATGGTATACGTGTTCTAGATGGGCCTGGCCATACCTTAATTTTAGAGATATTTAATCAGCTGTTCATAGTCCTCTTGTTCTTGGGCCGTGAGGTTTTGTAGAATGTTTGTTGCTTCTCCGCGCAAGGCCAGTGTTAATGCTACAGCTCATTCCCCGGCATTCCATCCGTTTGCTTTGGCTGCAGCTTCAAATTGTCGGCGATAATTTGTCCAAGGAGTTTTTCCATCGAACTGAGGCGGCTTCATGGAAAGTTTCCTTGTTTTAGAACTGACCCTAAATTATTGGATGCCCTTTTGGACTTCATCCAAGTTCAAAATCAGGTCCAGCATACATTTCTGCCAACCATTTTTGTGGTGTGCGCAGAATCAATTTGGTTTTTAACTTACTGATTTCTTTTGTTTTGTCGATTTTAGTCTTGATTCCGCCTTTGATTTCATCACTGATTGTTTCCTTCTTTTTGCCGATTCCTGTATCGATTCCGACTTTGTTTTCCTCCATCTCGGTCTCGATTCCATCTTTTATTTTACCTACCTCCTTGTTCATTTGCTCCCTAATTTTGTCTCGACTGTTCCTATTCTTTCTTCGAGTAGAATCGCCACACCACAAAGTTTTTTTTGCAAATTTTTGCAAATGCAGTATGGAACCCTAGGAGGAAAGGCAGGTCCTATAACGGTAATGCTTGGGACGGATCATGAGCCAAAATGAAGTTGGTTCATCTGGATGAGGAGGTCTACCACAGAAAAGTTGAATCAGATCGACTTCAGCGTTATGAAATTATCAATACGAATGAATCTGAAAAGAGCGAATGCGCCATTTACTTTAATTTGTCCTGGAACACTTACAGTGGTGGTGCCATCTGAGCTGATTTGTAAATGGGGGACCAAGTAGTACAGCAACAAGAGTTCTAGTCCACTTTAAACAAAAAAGATTTCCTTAGCTTGCGTGGATAGTAACCCACCAGCCGTCTTGGGCTTCGGAAGCCGTAAAGTATCGTTATGACTATGAGACCATGTAGTTAATATACAGGGTGAGTCAGAATAAGACCGACAAACTCCTACTACAGATTCCTCACCTCATTTCGAGGTGAAAAGTTCCTATCAAGGTATTTCCTAAAATTTAGATTTCATTTTTTTTTCTCCAAATCTCCTGATGGAAAAAAATTCAAACTTGGCATACTAATCAAGGTTTATGAAGGTGTTAACTTACAAGTGAGATGACTTCGTTATCTGATGTTGGGACCATCCACGAAGTATTGCCAAAATCTTCCAAATTCACGATTCTCGGTGTTGGTGATACGAACCAAATGTTTGACTGTTAAAATTTGTTCAGTAGAAAGTATTTCTTTTTATGACCTCGTTCAGATGATATCAATATCTTGCAGGTATTCCTTGAGAATGTTATCCAATTGATGATATTCCACAAATCCAGAGGAATATTTCAGACCATGAATGTTTTTTTCCACATAATTAACTGCGCGACGATCCTTTCTACTTAGAGAGAAAAACGGTAATAGTAGGAAGTTGATACACTGAACTCCAATCCTGATAGCTATCTCTTCGGGTTGGAATTGTTGGTCGATAACGAAGCCTTGAATATCCACAACAGCTATTTTTATGATGACTTTCTGACTCACACTGATGACACATTTAGTTCTACTTTTTAATAATTTCGGTGAGTGGGAGGAGCTTGATAACCGTTTCATGTACAATAATAAAGTATCACGAAAACCTTCGATTGCTTCAATGTCAAGCTTTACATTAACATTGGAACTTTTGATGCTCTCATCTCTTCTGGAACAATCGATGACAAAGATAGTCGTAACAAAGTCAGTGGAGCTCAGCAGAGGATCATGTTGATGAGTATTTTTGTAGCTGAGTCCAAATTGTGAATAGTCGAAATAGGCTTGTGAAATATTACCTTTTGCAAAATATGCATATTTTATTTGGGATAATTTTATCCGTTCAAAGTTAGAGTTATATTAGTAACATTCACATGACAGAATTTTGTAGGATCAGCATTGGCTTTGGTGTAATCTCGATCCTTCTGGAAACACACGGCGATTACATAACGAGGACTTTCGAGGAACGTCTTGCCTGCCCATATTTCGTTCGTTGCACTTTTCGTAAGAGCTGGCAGCATATGTAGTTCCCACTTTCTGACCGGTATGAGAATAGTAGTGTCAGCTTGAACTTGACGACATGTTGAATTTGTTGAAAAGAACAGGATGTTCATAAAGTCAGTTGTGAAATCATCTGCGACTGAAAGACAAACTTTAGTTCTCAATTTAAAATTGAACCATAACATAACTCCTATGGAAAAGGAAAAACCTACGAGAAATTGAAGATACTTTTTTGTAATATCTAACAGAAAACAACTACTTTCCCTGACAGATATTGTGAAAAGACCCTATATAACTTAAGAGAAAAAATCTGAAAGTGAAAATTTGCATTTTCATTCAGATAGTTGAAATGAAAACAATCTATTTTTTATCGAAAAACGAATGCACGCGTTCAAAAGAAAACGTCCGAGCAGAAAAAACGCATGTTTGTGTTCAAGAAACGTTCATACAAACACAAAAATAATTTACTTTTAATAGCTTGATATACTCAGTATACTCTTTTTGTGATATCCTATGTATGCGATACTCTATTCACCAATCATGAGACACTCTGTATATGCTGTTTGACGTACTTCAAACGCTCTCGCACTTTTCTTTATTTAATTCAACTGAGACACATTGTATGCTCAACAACAAATTATAGCTAAAATGAAAAATATATTTATAACTTTTGATTTTTAGCTTACGATGTACTCCATTAAAAATGAAAAAATACCGTACACATTTTTTTTAAGTCTTATAGTTTCCGAGATATTTAATTGTGCGACGACGCGGAGTCATCGGCCACTGTGACGTCACTTTACAACGGTCGGTCAGTGCGTGCTATGCTCCCGACATGTGTATTTGAAGTTTGCGTCGATAGTTGATAAAAAGTCGAATTCAGAAACTAGAAAATCGTGTATTATGCCAAAGTGTTTAAATACAACTACTAATGCACCCGAAAAGTTGTTTTTTATTGACTCTTTCGAACCTAAAAGTCGAAAGAAATGGATGCATATCATGAAGAGGGAGCCAAAAGTTGTAAAGTCGAATCCAGAAACTAGAAAATCGTGTATTATGCCAAAGTGTTTAAATACAACTACTAATGCACCCGAAAAGTTGTTTTTTATTGACTCTTTCGAACCTAAAAGTCGAAAGAAATGGATGCATATCATGAAGAGGGAGCCAAAAGTTGTGTCTATTATTGTTGCGAAGATCATTTTGATGTAAGTATATGTTACTGCAGTACACGTAATAAACGTTGGTCTAACTATATTTGATAAAGGACACATTTTGTAATTTATGCGGATCAGAGGTTGTAAAATTTTTTAAAATTTTATTGTGATTGTTTGCTAAAGTGAATGTTTTAAAGAGTAACTTTACCTTTTGGGTATACTTAGGTTCAATGATGGAAGTTTTATTTATAAGCTTTAGTAAGAAAACAAATCAGTGCACGTCATTCACCAACCGTATAGGCATCATTTAAATCTATGTTAACTACAATATGGTCTCATAGCCATAACGATAGGTTTACGGCCGAAGATGGGTTCTTATCCACGCACGCTTAGGAAATATTTTTTGTGTAAAGTGGACTAGAACTCTTGTTGCTAGACTACTCTATCACCACTACTTTAAAATGTATAATGTAATTTGGTTTGTGAGTACTAACATTTCATAATATCAAAGCATACTTTGACTGGCATATTATTTCCTCTAGTGGGATAATCATGTATTTACAACAATGACATCACTGAAATAGGATTCTGCAGTACTTTCAGTATTATTACTAACCATCATTACTAACTACCGAAATACCAAAACTTCGCCTATTTCATTCGATGCGCTTCTTTCAATGATTTTCTTCAGAGATATCTAACTGTATACATTGCCCGTCTACCGTCCCCCTACTAATTTCTCCCCTCCGCTTCGGGTTGGTGCGGTTTTTGTTAATGAAAATAATTATGATTATACTTATTTGATTATGGTTATGATGAATTGATTGTTCATGTTCATAATACATACTTTTCATGCTTCGTGAAATAGTCTAATAAAATTCCACTCAACTGAATTGTATCGAGAAATGAATCGACAGACTTATCGCGAAAATGCAATCACTTGTGGTCTCACTACTGAAAATTGAGATCATGGCTAGTAGTTAAGACGATAAATTTGAAGCAGTTTTCCGTATGTTTAAGAGCCACCATCAGCGCGTCACACCAAATTTCTTCCTCACCCCTTTCCTAAGGTTTGTAGGTATTGTCAGAAATTATCATTGAAATAATGTAATATGCGTTTTATTCAATTTTGTACATCTCAAGGCAAAATTCAGAAATCAACATGTAAAAGCATGTGGCAGAAAACGTCAGAAATTTGAAGGAAGAAGTCAAAAAAACAATTTGATATTAAAAAGGTTTCTGAATTTTGCTAAGAGTAAATTGCTTGAATATTAGGGGCAATCGTAAGTTACCCTCATTTATAATTGATTTCATGAAAGATATATTTTTCGTATGGGCTCCGTGGTCCCATAAGAATTCTGGATTCTCTCAATTTTTTCAATTCATCATGTCATTTAATTTTTTTGTTAAAAATTATCACAACCCAAAATCACAAAAGTTCCGGAATTTACACACAAACATTGAGTCATTTGCTGAAGAAAAAAAATTTTCAAAGAAAAACTGTAAGCGTAAAACCGATTCCCATTTTACCAAGGTAGTGTTTGCTCTTGATGATAGATTTCACGAGAATCCTATTTCGAGGTCATATTTGCGCAAACTTTTAAATAATCTCCAAGCAACTGGTACACAGAAAGATGCTCCAAGATCAGGAAGACCGCCTCTTTCAGAAGCAAAAAAGGTAGAAATTGTTGCTGAAATGGAGATCAATCCGACTCAGTCAACATCTGCAGTTGCTGAATCCTGTGGAGAGAGTTAAAAAAGTGCCCAAATAGTCCTAAAAAAAGAAAAGTTTTATCCTGATAATATCAAAATTCTGCATGCTCTCACGGAGGATGATCCAGACCGGAGGGTTGAATTTTGTGAGTAGTTAACAAGAACAATTGAAGGAGAACGGGGCTTCTTAAAACGTGTATGTTTCTCAGACGAATGCACGTTTTCTCTTCATGGAAAAGTCAACAAACAGAATGTACGATACTGGAGCGATACTAACCCGCATATTTTTAGAGAGGGATATACCCAGTTTCCAGAAAAGGTGAATGTTTGTGCGGGGATTTTGGGCAATCGCGTTGTTGAACCGATTTTCATCAGAGGCAATCTTACAGTAGTTCTTTAAAAAAAAAATTCAGAGACTGGAATTGAACCTCGAATAAGACAAATTGTATTTAACCATCAGGAAATCTTCCCCAATTCTATCGCATGGCTAAAGAGTTTCTCGATACAAACATTCCTGGGCGATGGGTAGGTAGCGGGGGAAGTACAGAATGGCCTCCAAAATCTCCGGATCTTACAGTCTAAATTTTTTCCTTTGGGGGTATCCGAAGTCAGAAATCTACGTCCTGAATGCCAAACAATAGTAGAGTTGGAATGCAGAATAATAGAACTTTATCGTCAAGATTTAGAAAGGAGCCCTTTGAACACTTTATGAAATAATAGTTGGGGTCAAATAAAAGTGTTATTCAAAAATAAATTATACTTTTTTATCCAACTAATTTGTTTTTATTCTGAATTTATAGAACACATTCGTAGGCTTCGAGATTTTCCGATAAGCAGTACTGTTTATCCTCTCTTTACGCCTCTTATTAGTCGAATTCATTAAGTGATTTAACTACAACTAATAACTCCAAAATCCATACTTTGTTTCAAACCGGAATGTCACTTTTCAAACGTTAACATTTCAAAAACAATTGAATATAGGAGTAAAGTGTATTTGAGAAAACTGTTGAGAATTTTGAGATTTCAAAATTGGAATAATATACGGGGTGTTCTATTTAAAAAAAATTTGAAGATGGCGCTCAACCGCAATTTTAAAACTATCAGATTTGATTTTTTCATCTCCATTTAAGCCCCAAATTTCGTTGTGGTATACCAGGTCGTTCAAAAATTAGTAGGGGGAAACGGACTTTAGACGGGCACTATGTTTTATCCAAAACCTTTTAGCATCATTTCTCTGGTACCAATTCTGACATCCTTTTCGGTATTTCTAACTTTTAATCTGTAGCATGACAAGTTTAAACTAAGATGATTGCACTTGTTCTACTGTTAGCAGTTTCAAGAAAATTGAGCATGATAAGTTGAGGCTTTCCTACCCCATCGCCATTCTAAGAACCTTCCAAACATTTATTTCACCTAATTCGTTTTTTTAATCGAACGGCAAAGCTTTTGAACCCAGAGTGGTGTTCCCCGAAACTCAAAACAACTGAAATTTAGGAATAACGCCAATTCCAATATTCTTTTTTGTTCTCACTGTGTTATCTGAACACTACAAGATAAATTAAAGTTTTAAAGGAGTGTTTCTGTGTTTCAAGCTACTCTGCATATTATATTTCACATCATGCTTCGTTTATTCAGAAAATGTATTTACTTACGTCAAATAACCTTTCTCAAACAACTGAAAATTCCTTATACACAAATATGCGAAGTGTGCAACGGAAAAAGCATGAATCCAGTTATGGTATGGCAACACTCTGTATCCTTTTTTTACAAATAGAATGAATCTAATCAATGTTTCTTTTCGAATTCGGAAATGGTTGATGAAATCTAGGTTTTCGAACATCTTCAGCACATAGCATGGTATTTCTCTAGGGAAAACTTTTCTAGGTATGAAACTAAAGCTTTCAAAGTTGGAGAAATCATGCAAGCTAGAACACATGACTACATCTGCAACATCCTGATCCATAACCTAAAAAAGGGGATTTGTTCAATAATGATCGATTAGAAAACTTTATTATTTGAATGATATTCATAATGCAAACATGTTAAAAAACAGTAACAACGTCCAAACAATGCTGTATCAGATGAGGGTCACAGAATTTCATTGAAAAACTCAAACTTAAACTGGTTGAATCTGCTTCAGATTTGATTTCACTATTCGCACGTCCATCGACCTAATTAATGGGTTGAAGCTTTTTCACGACGTTTCGGTTGTTCGTACCTGCAATCGTCATAAGGCGAGTACTAACAAGCCTAGGTGCTTGGTATTTTATTAGTCTGTCAAGCTTAAGATTACAAGATGAAGAGGATTTCCTGGAAACCAAACGAATGGTGATAAATCTTAGAGCAAGCCATGACTCACTACGCATTATCAAGCGCGAATTCTAATAATAATAATACTGCCTCATAAACACACGAAGATTGTACCCAAAGGCATAGCCTGTGCGGGTAGAGGACGGCTATTATTATTTACCGTGGCGTATTCACTATTCAGCTGCAGGAAAACACGGAAAACCTACAGCACCACCCCGGGTGGTCGGTTGCACACTTCAAGCAAACACACCAGACGTAGGGATTGCTATACTCGGAATTCGAACCGGGTCAGATGCAAGCGGAAGATTCAACGGGCAACACATCGTCCAATATGCATCGAACCGCTGTGCTACCCAGTGACATATTACCGATAGACTCCGTTATTTATATTTCGAGCTGCGGTCAAGACAGAGTCACATTCTGAGCACAAGTTTTACTGCCGCTTTTTTTTCGCGGAAATTATCTGCTCATATACATTGTATACAAGCAGATAATTCAGCAGAAACTCAGCTTTGCCGACTTTTGGGTTGACTGGCAACTATTTTCCGCGAAACAAGCGGAAATAAAAATAACGTACACTATACGCCAGCAGCAATGGTTCTACTTCGAAAATGACCGAAGATACGGGGGCGTTTCCATGAGAAGTGAAACAAATTTTCAGGACTGAAAATTTTTCAGGAGATAGGTGTGTTAGTAGTAATTTGGGGATTCTGATCACGAATCCGAAGGAATTTCCGGACTATTTTGCCCCCTAATATAACTTTTCGGAAAAATTGGTGATTCCATCGCTGCTGGCGTGCAGTGTATATCACGTAGCATGACCCCTTTCGTGCAGTGACTTTATTTTTAGTGTATCTATCGATCCTGACAATTTTACGGTTCTACGTCAAAAATTACAGAAGATACGAGGTGGTTTCCATGAGAAGTGAAATCTGTATATCAATTCTACTACTTCTCTTATTATAAGGGTTTCACCGTTTATACAAATAAAAGAAATGACACGGAAGAATCCAGACCAATAGTCCTAAAACAACAAACTGCCAATGAAACTTTAGCACTATGAGATCATTGAGATCAGGTGGGTATTAAATGATTATCAAGGGAGGCATAGTAAGAGAAAATAATACGGATACAACTTTTGTTGTTCAAATAATGTGAAGTTTCAGCATCTGTTGAGTTTATTAGTCCTATTATGATGCACAATGTATTTCTTTGTCATACAAAGTTTGCGGTTGATCTTTATCGATTCGACCTTGAACTCATGAAAAAAGTGAAACATTAAAATAATCAACAGCTTCTTTGCTTCATACATACCTGCATATGATATATCATCAACTCATTGGACAGCTGACTTCTGGCTTGTGCATCCTGTATTTTTTTATAGACTAGACTATGCATAATTGATATGCCACAATATATACTGAATGCATTAGCAACTTGTTCATCGAAATAGTCAAAGTGTCCATCAATCTTATTACACAGCTGGGCTACCCCAACAATGGTATCTTCGTCCCGAATAGGAAAACACAATATGTTTCTAGTTTTGAAACCTGTAGCTTCATCTATTCCTTTATAGAACAACGGATGCTTATAGGCATTTTTTATATTCAGAATCTGACCGGTAGCAGCGACGTGACCTGAAACGAATCAACTAATTACTGTGCTCATTTTAAAACTGAGAAATTTTTTTACAATTGGTGAAAGTATAGAAATAGAAAGGAAAGAAAACGAAAACAAGACTTGGGCAGTATAAGGGCTGAATGAGGTTGATAATAGGGAGTTTTTAAGCCAATTGAAATAACGTTAGAAAATAACTACTTCTGTGGTTATTCTCATAACGATAACGATAACAACCGATCGATTTAAAAGAGTTTTTGGAACGTTGAAAATAACGAAAGTCTGTTAAGAAAGGAAACCTTATCAGTTGACACTGTTGACAGTTTGTTCCACTCTGTGTGTTTTCTGTGGTTTGGTCAGTTTGAGAGGTTAGGTTAAATAGTGGTCTTTGTTTTGATATTCGTTTTTTAAACATGGATGAAAATATTGAAATTATAATAAGAATGGGGCAGCCAAATAGAAGATTAATACGGAATATAATTTTAAGAGATGTGTTTGGTTGGGAGCAACCTGAAGGTGAACCCCAGCCTAATGAACCTTTCAATCTCAACAACTGGACTGAAGAAGATTGTTGGTCTCATTTTAGGTTTCGAAAGCAGGATATACGTCGCCTGGTTCAGGCTCTTGGTATTCCTGAAGTTATTGCAACCAGACCACATATTGCTACAGGTGAGTTTGGAGGGAGCAGGGAATTTGAGGCTTTTTAATATTTGATCAGTAGGTATCAATAATGATATATTTTCAGGAACAGAAGCTCTGTGTATGTTACTGAAAAGGTTGGCATATCCAAATCGACTGAAAGACCTAAAAGTTTACTTTAATCGAAGTATATCGGCAATGTCTGAAGTAATAAACTTTGTTGCTTCATATACCAAAATTTCAATACATTGCTTGAGGATTTGGAGGCCCATGTATGGTTAAACCGAGAAAAATTTGAAGTATATGCTAATGTAAGTAAAAGCTTCTATTGAAAATAATTAAAAAATATGAAAATACCAACTATTTTAAATGATGAGCAGTCTATGAAAATTATTGAGTCTTACATTGTATATAGTCTTTACTGTCCATGACTAAGAATCCTTGCGGGGATGTTCAAAGTCAGTTTTCTTCCTTTTTGGATTATTCGACATCGTCTAGTACCTTGACAATTTATAAGTAACAATTTCATGTTTTTGTATGTTACAGGCAATTGTTGCAAAGGGAGCTGCCATCCCAAATTGTTGGGCATTTATTGATGGAACTGCAAGGGCCATATGTCGACCATCAGTAGAACAGGAGGATTATTACTCTGGCCACAAGAGATTTCACTGCGTAAAGTATCAGGCTCTAGTTACTCCAGATGGTTTAACAGTTAGTTTAATGGGGGCATTTGAAGGAAGAAGACACGATGCAGGAATATTTAGGGAATCTGATCTTTATGAACAGTTGGAACGAGAAGCTAGATTTCCTGATGGTTCCCAGTATGTAATCTTTGGCGATCAGGCTTATGGAATAAGGGATCTTTTATTATGTCATTATCCAGGGCAAGGTCTAAATGAGGCACAGCAACATTTTAATGCGTCTATGACTCCTATAAGACAAGCAGTTCAATGGAGTTTTTCAAAAGTGGTAGCAGATTTTGCGTTTGTGGATTTTAAGAAAAATCAAAAGCTACTGTTGCATGATATTGAAAAAATGTACAAAACTGCTACAATTTTAACTAATTGTCACAGTTGTTTATATGGAAATCAAACAGCAACTTATTTCAATGTAAATCCTGTAAATTTAGAACAATATTTGAATATTGTTTGATACCTTATATCCTTCTATTTTATATGTATTATATCAGATTAAAGCCCAGCCTTTTCATAAAAAAAAATGTTTTTTATTTTGTTGAATCATTTATTGGGTAATATCACAAATATTTCACAATTTTTATAAAACACTACTCATTCATTTTTTTTTGAGAGTGTAAGATTAATCAGAGCTTCCTGCCTCTCAATGATTTTTATTAAATCATCCCTTTCTTTTTTTTTTTTCATTTTCAATTTTTTTTTCAAAAATTTCTATATACTTTCTTCTCTCAAATTCTAGCAATGATAATTTTCTCTCTTCTAATTCAAGTCGTCTATTCTCTACTGCCAGTTTTTCTCTGTCAAATTCCAGTCTCTCTTTGGCGAGTTGGTGTTCAATTTTCTTAACTTCATTTTGTTCCTTGTCAAATTTAGTGAGGTACTCCAGCCCTTGTCTTTGACTGTTTGTTCTTCGAACTCTGGATCTAACTCTCTCTGAAAACATAAATCAGCTGTCAATTTTATTTTTTAATCAAGTCCTGTATAAAACATTTTGAGTTAATAGTCCTTAACCCTTTTATAGCTATTGCTACATCGGTATAAATATAAGTAATGTTACGGATCTTCTTAATGATCTTCAAAGCATTAGCAGATTTGAACAAACTAACTTCACTTCACAAAAATCTGTTTTATACTGAAAATAGTTGAGACTTTTTGAAAAATATAAATTGAATAAGGCAAGTCATTATTTCTAATTTATAGTTCAGTAAAAACTAAAACCATACCTAGAACCTTCTTCTTCTCTGAAGCTGAATTGCCGGTTTTATTGGCATCATTTTGAATTTTCAACTTGGCGTTCGAGACAGTTGATACTTCTTCTTCATTTGATACAACAATATCAGCCTCAAAATACTTCCCATAGGAGTGGTCAACACATATAGCTTCTCTATCTACTTCCATTGTATTCTGATTCTGATGGCAAATCTATCTCAACAAGTGAGACACGATGATTGGCAGAAGGCATAATGTTTCGTTTTAACATTTCATATGAATCTTGAGCACATTTGTCTCTGTTAATTTTTCCCAAATTTACTGGCTTCTTTTTTCTACTTAAGCAATTTTCTTTAGCATTTTCGGACATTATTTCATGAACACTAATTGATCCTTTTCTGAATAGGTTTCTTCAATACCTGATCTGGAATTAAAAAATTAAATAAAAGATAGTTCATTGGGCGAAATAGTATAGGTGACTTTTGCAAGTAAAGTAGTTATTACTTTTCAACTTACTTGTCTATCAACAACTTATTTTTTTCTAGCCAAAGCTTTATGAGTAGGAGAGGGTGATCTCGTAAAGTTTTGACTAGAAAGTTTTTTCCAGTTAGAATCAGCATATGCTCTTGAATATCCTCCCATAAATTTCCATTTTGAAAGGGATTAAGGCTCAACACTTCACGAAGAAGGGCTAAATCATCCTCGTCTCTGAATCTAAGCCGTTTTCTTTTAAGCAGCTGACCTGCTGCACAATCATTAGGATCCATTCCTAAAAAGAAAATCAAAATGTTTTATAATCGAAAGAGTAAAATACTTATTGACAAAGCTTCAAACAAAAGTAACTATAAATATGTAAGAAGGTAAAAGACAAAATATAAAAATATGCATAAGGAGGATAAACACGTTAAAATCAATGAAATAAAATAAAAATTCGTATATAAATATATTCACGTATATATACAAATAAATCCAAAAATCAAAATCGTGCATGTATAGAAAATGAGATACTACTTACCTACTAGCCGGATATCTTTACTTTTCCAAACACTAAAAGAATTGATCAATCAAACATAAAAATATAACAAAACTTCTCAAACTCTTCCAATTTTAAAACAAACACAAGTCGTCGACAAGTCACAATCACAAAGACAGAGTGAAGTAATCAATGTTTGGATTTTAGTTTTAATTATTAAATTATACGCAGCCTCAAATACAAACGGTTTAATTGCAAAAAACAAGAACAGAACAAGCAACCATGTGCCAACGCCCAATTCAAAAGCCATTCAAACTCTGTCAAAAGTCAAAAACAGTCTTCTTCTTAAGTTGACTGAATCACAGAACATAAAAATCAAAATGACAGTCAATGACAGATTTAGGTTCGACAATTACCACGGAAAATAAACATTGTTCAACATCTTCTTCTAATTTTCGAAGCTAAAAATTGTCAAAAACAAAACAAATATCTGCAGCAGCGATATATTCAGCTTCTGTACTGGATAACGACACTATAGGCTGCTTGCGGCTGCACCATGTAACTGGTCCACCACAATAAAATATTACATATCCAGTTGTGCTCTTTTGGGTTTTCACATCCCCTGCAAAGTCACTGTCACTGTAGGCCACTAATTCATTTGGGTTAGAATCTCTTTTATATTTCAAACTGAGATTTTTAGTCCCATTCAGGTATCTTAGTACACGCTTCATTCTTGTTACGTCTTGGTTTGTTGGGTTTTCCATGTTTCTACTGCCATATCCAACTGCAAAAGCAATATCAGGTCTGATTTTGCCTGATACATATAACAAACCTCCAATGAGCTCTCTGTAAGGAAAGTTCCTATTTATAGTGTCTTCTTCCAAGTTGGAACTACCAACTAATGGTGTTGCCACTGTTTACGAGTCTTGCATGTTGAATTTCTCGATTATGTTTACAATGTATTTTTCTTGGCTCAATAGAATTCCATCAGCTTGTTTTTCAATTTTTATACCGAGAAACGATTCTGGATTGTTACTGTGTGTCAATTCAAATTTGTTTTGAAGATTTTTCAGTAATTCGTTCATTTCCGTCTCATTGCTTCCAATCAAAATTCCATCATCAACATATATAGCAAGTATTAGAGTATTATTTTTATTTTTAAAAATACAATTTTCAGTTTTCAAAATGTGTAGATCATTTTCTTTCAGGAAATTTGTAAAAGTTTTGTTCCATTCTAAAGGAGCTTGTTTGAGGCCATACAAGGATTTTTGGAGTTTACAAACCTTGCCTCTATCTGTGTAACTTTCAGGCAATTTCATAAAAATGTCTTCTGACAAATCTCCGTGAAGAAAGGCAGTTTTTATGTCAAATTTCTTAATGCAATAATTGTTGCAAACAGCTAGTGCTAATATTATTCTCAGAGCAGTTATGTTAACTACTGGGCTGAAAGTTTCCATATAATCGATACCATATTTTTGTTGGCATCCTCGTACAACTAGTCTGGCTTTAAAATGTCCATCATCTTTGACTTTAAAAACCCATTTGCTGGTTAAAATTTTCTTGTTTTGTACTGTGCTTTCATCCACTAAAATCCAAGTGTTGTTCTTCCTTAATGAATATTTTTCTTCTTCGATGGCCTGCTCCCATTTTTCTTTGTCATCACTTTTCATTACTTCTTCGTAACTTAGCATCGCCATGTAATTTTCATTTACAAAATCTGTTATATCGTAATCTTCAAATCTTTTTGGCATTATTATTTTTCTACCAGATCGTGTATGTGTTTGTGTCGTTTCAACAACTTCTTCTGTCTCTTCTTCTTCTGATCTCAGATCATCAGTATTTGAGAGATCATTTGTTTCATCTATTACCTTTAACTCATTTTCTTCTTTTTTCTCCTGTATATCTATTTCTCCATCCGATATTCTATGATTTTGTGGCCTTTTAGTTTTTATACCATTTTTAGGTTCTTCAAAAACTACGTCTCTGCTTATAACAATCTTTTTCTTTTCTTTGTCCCATAAACGATAGCCATTGGGTGAAAATCCAATAAAAATATACTCCTTACTTCTTTCGTCGAGTTTTTTTAAATATCCTAGTGTCTTGGCATAGGCTTTACATCCAAATAGATGAATATTTGAAAGATTTGGTCTTCTGTTTGTCCATTTTTCTGTTGGAGTTAGGTCAACTGTCTCACTTGGTGATCGATTCAACAGATATGTAGCCACTCTTGCCGCTTCACCCCAGAACTTCCTGTCCAAGCCAGAGTCAAAAATTAGTGCTCTTGCTTTGTCCATTATACTACGGTTTAGCCTTTCCGCTTTACCATTATGTTGGGGAGAATATGGTACAGAAAGGTCCATTATGATTCCTTTTCTTTTATACCATGTTTTTAGATTGGTATTGACAAACTCTGTGCCATAGTCGCTTCTTACTTTCGACACTTTCAAGTTGTGGTGAGCTTCTACTTCTTGGATATATTCCTTTATATATTCAGACACCTCATATTTATTTTCCAATAAATATATCATTGCATAATGGGTAAAATCATCTAGAAATGTAAGAATGTATTTTCTGCCGTCCCATGTGATTGGATCAATCGGGCCACACAGATCAGTGTGTATAATTTCAAGTGGACGGGTTGCTCTAGTTCTTACATTATTAAAGGGTAGTCTCGAGGTAGTCTTGTTTGTTTAGCTTTTAGACATGTTTTACAGACTTTATCTAGTTTAACAAGATCCTTTTTGTTCATGTTGATTCCAGTTGACATGTCCACTAGTTTTATTATATTATTTACCCCCAAATGTCCTAGTTTTCTGTGCCACATTTGTGCTTTTTCTTCTTTAAATTCGGACAGAAATGTTTGTGGTTGAATATTCAAGTTCACTGTATAAAGCCCATTTTCGCTTCTTGACCCTTCAAGAATTTTCTCGTCATTTTTCTTGATGATTACTTTGTTTTTGTCAAATATCACCTTTCCTTCATTTTCTGTTATTGCACTCACAGATAACAAGTTTTTACTCAAGTCTGGAATATAAAGTACTTCATTCAGGATGACTTTACTTCCTTCTATCGACCCCAGTCCCTCACTTTTCATTTCAAGTCCTTTTTTAGCTATGGAAATTTTTGATGAAGTTTCAGCAAATGTTTCAAAAAAATCTATGTTGTTTGACATATGGGAAGATGACCCTGAGTCTACAACAAATACTTTGTCCTCTACCTCTTTCTCATCTTTTTCTGTCAGGAATGCTACTTTCTGAACTCTTTCTGTCTGCTTTTTCTTCCTAAAGTAACAATCTTGTTCAGCATGGTTATTTTTCTTGCAAATTGAGCAACTTTTTTGTTTCTGGCAATTTTTAGCATAATGTCCAAAGGCATTACATTTGAAGCATTTCACTTTTTCTTTAAATCTAGAACCTTGCTTCTCACTCTTTGTAGACACAAAAGCAACTGCATTTTCTTCCGATGCTTCCTTAATTCTAGCTTCTTCTGCAAGTAATCTTGAGGTGAGTTTGGTTATCGTCTTTTCACTTTTAGGTGTTGAATCCCAGGCAGTGTTGAAATATTTATAGTTTTCTGGTAGCGTTGAAAGAATCTTGGAAATAATCATGTCGTCATCTATGTCTTGACTCAAACTTTTGAGTCTGTATGCTAGGCTTTCAATTCTGCTAATATGTAGAGAAATATCAGTGTTTTTCTCATATGTGAGGTTAAAGAAATCTTTCAGTAGGCTGCATTTTTGGTCTTCAGTATTCTTGTCAAATATGTTACTTAGCTTTTCAAACATTTCCTTGGGCGTTTCACAGCTAATTATGTGCATGAGAATCTTTTTGTCCACTGTAGTTATAATGAACTTTTGTGCTTTAGCATCTCGGCGATACCACTCTGCTGTTTTACTGCTGTCCTCATTAGATGGCAAAACTTCTGTCCCACTAACAATGTCCCATAAAGCATAGGATTTGAAGATAATTGTTATTTGAAACTTCAATATCTGGTATGATTCATTGTTTGTTAGCTTTTCAACCGAAGATACTGCGTCATCGTGAGCTGCAGACGCCATTTTAATTATTACTGGTGTTGAGTGTACTGATACTGATTTTTATTTCACCAATTTTACCGTTGCTTAACTTCTTGCTGTTTTTACACTTTTTACTTTTACTGTAGGATGCCTGGGCCCATAACCTGTTTGGATTTTAGTTTTAATTATTAAATTATACGCAGTCTCAAATACAAACGGTTTAATTGCAAAAAACAAGAACAGAACAAGCAAGAAGCAACCATGTGCCAACGCCCAATTCAAAAGCCATTCAAACTCTGTCAAAAGTCAAAAACAGTCTTCTTCTTAAGTTGACTGAATCACAGAACATAAAAATCAAAATGACAGTCAATGACAGATTTAGGTTCGACAATTACCACGGAAAATAAACACTGTTCAACAATCAACATAGACAAGAGTTTATATACTGAGATCAAGTGAGCTTAATCATAGACATATAAACACTGGAACTAAGGAAATGGTGGCAATCATGCGTTTCGTGACCAGAAAGTATTGTTCTGTGTTAACGATAACCACAAAACTCGTTATTCCAATCCGTCGTTAATAACGTTGGTCGTTATCGTTATTTGGTTTGCCCCTCCTCTTTTCCCTTACTGCACAGTCGCAGAAATAACGATAACGTTATTTTAGGTGGCCTAAAAACTCCCTAAACGATAACTGCGCTATGGGTTGTCAGTTAGTTTAGCCAAAGTTCATAAAGAAATTTGTGGATAAAGATTATTTTTTATGTTCTGCAATTTCTCACATGATGTTAGGGTAAATTTGTTGAAGAGCTGATATGAATCAGGAACAAAAGGCTATTTAAAAAAACAAATCGATAAATCAATTCAACAAATTCAGACAGTAGTCAATCCTGTTACTACTCTGGAAATATTTTCATTTGATAAAGATGATTGGCAAAGGCAGATTATTCTTTTCGAGAGATATAAACAAAAACGTACTGTGCACGAAACATCGCAAATCAACAATTTACTTCTTGATAGAGCAATTCCTATTTAGAGATTTTGCAGTATTATATAACAAGAAGTCGAAGAAGTTCATTCTGGTTTTGGACATGATGATCCTGAACCAACCCCGGAGGGAGTGCTGGACATAACGCACATATTATGCTAACAATTTTGTAGAATAAAAGGTAACCAACGTGTCTAATGGGGAGAATCAAAGACACAAGAGCTTTCAACGGAATGACCAGATCCAATATGATGCCTATCAAATCCAGAAACATCTACAGAAAGCGACAATTTTCGCCAACAACTGTCCCATAGTAACCATTTGGAAAAATCGTGAACGCTTTTTTTATGAGAATTTCAGGTTTAAATTTTGACCACTCCGTAAGTATTTTTGAAAATCAGAAAGACCCACCTATGATTCAGTTGTAATTCTGCTTATAACTTTTGTTTTTTTTTTTAAATAGTGTTGTTACACATTTGCCAGACAAAAATTTTCTCGACTATTTCACGCACTTGTCAAATGAACCAATCAGGAGCTATAGTAAAGTTCGGATTATCAATAATACCAAACTTGACTCTGATTGTCCTGTCAAGTTCGGTGTTTTCAGATTTGTGTATGTGGCAGTTAACATCAAATATAAGTAATCACGCTATGCAAGCATTTAAAAACTGGCAGATTTGGTATAAATTCTGTCGAATTAATCAATGTTTACTGAACTTTATCAATTTCTCAACTTTTTTGCTAGTTCCTTCTTTATCTGCCAAATTTCAGATTTTTTACCTTTCATTTTGTGAAATAGTCTGATAAAATTCCATTCGTGATTGAATTGATCTCATAAGTCTGTCTATTATTTTTGAACTCAACTGAATTGCTTCGAGAAAACAACCCGAGTCTGCAGGACGAGTTGTGTTTTCTCGAAGCAATTCAGTTTTGATCAGAAATGAATCGACAGACTTATCGCGACAATTTCCCTCATGTTATATAAACCAACCAAATGCCATCATTTTTTGAATTCAAACCAATGAGAAAAGGACTTTTCGAAAACACTGTCTCCAGCCCGTGGTATTTTCAAATCGGTGTTTCGCTTCTTCCTTATTTATACGTTTCCATAGTTACAACAATTTCTGTGAATAGAGAAACGTCGGTTTGGCGGTTCAACTCTTCAACTGACATTAATGACACATGATGAACCGTTCCTGCAATACGCATTTAGTCCATAATAATTTAATGCATTCGTGAAATTGTCTGATCGAATATCCCTTCAAAATGCAGAATTTTCAAAATACTTTCACCTTGCCATTCACGAAAACTGTGTTGCTGTACAAAACACCACTCGAGCAAGCTCTCGTGGTGTTTCTAAGCAACACAGTTTTCGTGACAGCAAGGTGAAAGTATTTTTTGAAAATTCAACATTTTGTCGGGATATTACTACTGAAAATTCAATCACTAGAGGTATTACTACTGAAAACTGTCAAAAGATATTGCTCCACATGTCCACTATTTTTTGGATAATGCAAAAAATTATAATGAAACACAGGATTCATTTGAAATAACGAATAAATAAAAATGTTTTTTTTCCGCAAATTTCTTATACAATAGTAGTTTCGTCGGCAAGTATCGAACAGAAAGAAATAAGGAAGTTGTCATCAACTTCCGGTATAACGAAAGCTGACCGAAATATTTCAGTTGAAAATAAGCCATTCGGAAAAACTTTTACCAAATAATTTGAAATTCTCGTTTTGTAAGGTTCTTCATATATGCCTAATAAATGCGAGTTGTAAGACCACGTTCAACATTTCCCTTTTCGAAAGTGGCTTCAAATACTTCTCAATTGGAAAAATTCTCCGTTCTGAAACTTATTGACAACATCTCTGATGTCATTTATGAATTAGAAACATTATTGCACTATAAAAAGTCCGGAATAATATGGAGTGCCAAGCTGTAATTATGAATTTTGCTCGGTAAGAGAATGTAGGAAAGAAAAACTTTTTTATTTTATCAACAGTTGTAGGTATATAATTTACAAGTTTTTCATTTATGACTTATTTTTTGATAGCATCATGATTTGGAGATGATTTTTATTAAAATGCAATCAAGGAGTAAAATGCATTTTTCAATTTGCTATTTTTTATTTTCGAAACACTTTTGTTCGTTGTTGTTTAAGGCTTTGTTACTTACTTCACACGCCACCTTAGGAGCAGCACTGGTAATTTGCACGCACTAGTGAATTGCGCAGGACTCCCCAGTAGAGCCACGAAATTTAATAATTCAATCTATCTAGTTGAATTGACAAATCTCAGCTCCGACAGGGGCTCGAAGCCGGGACTTTTAGCCCCAGAATCGGACGCTCTTCTACCGAGTCATGACCCGGTTGTATTCGTAATTACATTATGTATTGTACTCCATACACCAAGAATGCAGATAATTTCCGGATTTTTTTTAATATTTATTTTCTGAATAAGTTTAGTCTAAGAGCATGTTACAGTTTGATTTAATGTTCTGGAAATGAAAAAAGAACCAAAGAGGTTTACAAATAATTTTCATATAATCATTCTTATCGACTCGAAGCACTCTTACACGAGGTACTATCCGTATTGCAGTTATGGAAGATTAACTGGTGTGACCATGGGTCCATGTAGAAGCTATACTCATTCTTACTTCACTTAGTCTTAGATGGTACTGTATGTACTTTTTCCAGTATTTTTCTCAAATGAATCTGCCATTAATTCGCCCCGGAGTGCATATACTGATGACGTTTCCTTTCCCCATGTGTGAATGAGGATAATAATAATTTCAATGATAATTTATCCATAAGTTAAAAAAAGTTCTGACATACAAGCAAATATTGACATTACCTAAATGTCTAATAGAAAATAAAAAGCGGTCCTCTGAAAGTAGTTTTATTCTTTTAAAAATATCTCTTAAAATAACTTGTAAAAATAAACTTGAAGTTAAAAAAATTTTGTTTATTACCAATTTTGTCAATATCTCTGACCATTTTCAAAATCCAAATGCTGTTCAGGATCGAATTTGAATTACCCTGTATACTATACCTAATTATCTTACACCACACTTAAAATTAGTTTTTTTGTATTGTTCCTTTTTCTTTTGTAAGACGATTTCGAAGCAGTCAAATTCAACAAAGATTAACTAAACTGAACTAACAATAAACACCGATTGTAAAAATTTGCATGTGTATCATAACTCTCCACCGTGCTAAAAAACACAACCGATATGAATTCGTTGGAATCAGTAAAAAACAAGTAAAAATGCGAATCGATGAGAATGACACTAACTAATATTGATGCAAACAATTATTATGCAAACAAGATTATACTGATAAGTTTTATTTATAAAGCAGTAATATGCTGCTATACTGAAAACGAACAACAATATTCAAAATGTGTGTCACACTTTATCATACCTAGTTACCGTTCTTCGGATGGGTAAAAAGTACACAATCCTCTCGGAAGTTACTAAAACTGCTTTTTCTTATAATCGTTTGAATATCAAAAAAGTAGCAGACCTTTTCAGTAGAAAATTCTATTTTGAATAGTTCAAGTGGTATCCTATTCAATTTAACCAACGTTTTGACCAAAAATTGGGTTGAATATCGACAAAGAACATAAGCAGGTTGTTATCGCAAGGCTTTCCAGATCATCCCCAATCATGGATTAGTATAGTAACTTTTTAGGCTTGTTCATTGAACACTGCTCTATTTGATCCAGATCACTTTCACATTGTTCATCTCTCTCTGACACTTAACGAACTCAACGAACGACACTTTTATTTCATTTTATTCTGGAAAACCGTAACACAATCTGACGCTAACTCTGTTGTGAATATACCCTGATCCGATTGGGTCGCGGATTTCTACAAAAAAAACATGATTGGGGAATATTCAGAAAATAAAACATAAATAGTCGCGTATTATTGGGTGGTCCGTTTAGGCATATACTAATGTATTGTTTGAAGTTGTAAGTTTTACAAAAAAATAACCTTATTTTTGATTTGGTTGGCTTAGCAGTAAGGTGTCGGCCGTCGAAGTTTCAGCTAGCATTGGACCTTGGACCCTGGTTCGAGACCAAATGCGGGAGAGATTTTTTTGCAAATGTATCGGAATCGATAGACAACCACGTGCCTTGTTGAGAAGCAAGTGTGATATGAGTTGGTTAGATGCCAATCCCGGGTTCTAATGGTTGCATGGAATGCGCACCGACCCGTAGTGGTGCTGTAGGTTTTTTGAGTTTTCCTACAGCTGAAAAGTGGGTAAGTCACCAAAAATCAGTAAGTCACTCTGGAGCGCCACGGCAAATAATAACCGTCCTCGACCCGCCCAGGTAATGCCTTTGAGTATTTTTAAAATATTAATATTTTTTAGAATTAAAATTCTCCAGTCGGGCCCTGTCTACGGAGCTCCCACAAATTCGGAGGTCGCGCTGGCCTCATCATTACCCCAATAACCATTCCACAAACTATGGGGTAAGAAGCTATTGGGTCCTGGAATCAAGCGCCGTGAGTAGACGTAATGAACCAAGGATGACAGCCTTCTGCATTCGTCCGGCTATAATTTCTGACATCTTGCGACATGCCGGTATGATTTTTAAGTTCGAGAGTAGCGAATGCCTGACACCGCCTTATCATCAGAAGAACCATCTTTAGAGAATGGTCTGGGTAGAGCCTGCGAAGTTTAAAGAGTATATCTCAATATTTCGTACGTTTTTCCTCCTCTTTTCGGACGATATTCGTTGCGCCAGAAACCGAAAACTATAACGAAAATTGTCTTACTTACATGGACATGCTTCAAAATGATAAAGTCACTTAGATAATTTAACATAATAATACGAGGATGTTTAGATATCTAGTTAGCCTAGACCAGTTCCCTGCATAAACAAAATATTGCGTTACCATAGCAACGAACAATAACTTATTAGAAGTGTCAGTGTAAAGTTTGACGTCAAAAAAGTAAACCAGAGTTACGCAATAAATTAAAAGAAAAATATGTCCACCGAAATTGTGAAAATCGAAAAATGGGATTATCGAGCCATCATCAAGTACCTGTATTTAAAAGGGTTAAGAGGTAAGCAGATTTTCGAAGATATGCTTAATACCCTTGGTGATGTCCTTCGTATGCGACCGTGAAAAATTGGACTGCAAGTTTCAAAAGAGGTAAATTTTCCATTGAAGATGATGACCGATCGGGAAGGCCAGTTTCTGTGTCAGTCTCCGAAATTATCGATGCAGTTCATGACATGATTTTAACAGACCGTCGAATTGGGCACTGAATATTTCATACGAACGCGTTCATCATATATATAGTTCACGTCAATTTGGACATGAGAAAAATTGCTGCAAAATGGACCCCCAAATGTTTGAATGTTGACCAAAAGCGTGCAAGGGTGGTAGCATAGCGTTCGACCTGTGCTCGATTTGAAAACGATGCAGACTTCTTAAACCGAATTGTTACTATGGATGAGACTTGAGTACATTTCTACGATCCAGAAACAAAGCAACAATCGATGGAATGGCGACACTCCGGTTCTCCAAGACCTAAGAAGTTTCGTGTCCAAAAATCTGCTGGAAAAGTTCTTGCTTCAGTTTTTTGGGATTGCCATGGAGTAATCATGATTGCTTTTTTGGATAAGGGTAGAACAATAACTGGAGATTACTATTCGACATTACTGACCACTCTACGGGAAAAAATTAAAGAGGAAAGACGCGGAAAGCTATCCAAAGGTGTTTTGTTTTTGCAGGACAACGCCCCTGCACACAAATCTCATGTTGCCATGCAAGAAATTCGTGATTTAGGGTTTGTATTACTAGAACACCCCCCTTATTCACCAGATTTGGCTCCGTCTGACTATCATCTCTTTTCTCAACTGAAAAAAAGTTTAAAAGGTCGTAAATTTTCTTCCAACGAGGAGGTAATAAAAGCTGTGGAGGTCTGGTTTGCAGAGCAAGAAGAAACATTTTTTGAAAGGTCTAGAGACGTTGCAGGTTCGCTGTAATAAATGTATCCAATTAAGAGGAGAATATGTTGAGTAATAAAATATTATGACATTGAAATTTTGGTTTGGTTTGGTTTTGGTTCTATAGTAGGCTAAGAATTTTTCAATATATCCTCGTATAATGTTCTCAAGTAATACTCAATAAATACAATTCAAATTATAATGTAGACTAGAGTAAATAATACACAGAGAGAACCCATTAAAACCGATTGGTCGTGCATGGGTGTAGGTACTTGTCTTAATATTTTATAACTTTGATCGTTTATTGTACACATATATTCTAGTTTTCATATCAGAAATAATCTTAAACAAACTTAAACAAAATGAAAGCGCAATAATTTTACAAGTCGGTCGAATAATCATTAAATTAAATTGAATTAAATTAGGTGTGTTAGTTCATCCCAGACATTATATAATGGTTAGTAGTGAACAACAATAGTATATCTGAATTAAGTATAGTTACAAAAGGGAGAATAAATAAATTTGGTGAAATAAATGAAAGAATTAGATGAAAAAGATATAAATTAGAGGAGGAAGGATAAAAAGTGAAGTTCAGTTTACTACCCCTGTATCCTCCTTACAGTTCGCTTTCTATAATTTTATGAACTATTTTTCTATCAAGGTTTCTTATAATTAGTTTGAATATACTTTTGAGCATTGCATATGAGTTCAGTGTCGTAATATATATTTTATACATCTCTGGTAGAAAGTTGCATATTCTGCTTCCTAGGTGGGTGAAACAACGTTTTCCAATAGATTTTTTCGTAACATTGCTCTGTACAAACATACAAGCAAGAAAAGTTGTCAGTTCCATAAATTTCGTGATTTATATAGTATATAGTAGTATATGGTACAGATATGAAAGTTATGTTCATGCAAAATTTATCAGAGACATTGACTCGTCTTCAAGTTCTGTTTCAATAGTTGTTGTTGTGAATACTCAGTTTACAGAATGCTTTGCCATAATCTTGGTAATACATTGAATTGTTTATTCATATAAAACTCCAAGGATGTTTATTCCAATCAAAACAATAAGGCATTTCAAAGCATTGACTTGAGGCATATTACAGGTCAATTGGAGATTTAGTAATACAATTTAATTTGGAAGTGAATGATCATATAATAACTGAGTAGTAAAATGATAAAGATACCCTACCTTACCTGCAATACCCTGATCTTTGGCGATTCGAACTTCAGCTCTCTGTTCTGCCGGACTGACTCCATCAAAAACTTTGGCAACCAAATGCATGTGATCTGGATCTAACAAGAACAATGAACATCTTTCAGCATTCGTCAACCTTCTTGCTTCGGACATGATCTCTTTCAGAAGATCGCTGAGATCACCCAGATGTGAAAATAGTTTTCTTGCCACTGTGAGTAGAGTCTGACATTGTTTTTTCAGTCTCTTCTCCTCCTCACACTCTCTCGTGTTCAGCAATAGTGTTGAACAGTATTTGAAAGTTTCATGAACCAGCCGAGTAATGTATGCATTGTCTTTTGAAGAATTTATGAAGCAGATCAGATAAACCGGAGTGACGATCCTTTTCTTAGGAACGTTAGCTACAAAAAATGCTTTATTCAGATGAAACATTCAACAGTTTCTTCCCTAGTGAAATGAATTATTTCATCTCCACTTTACAAATCTTGACCTTTGGGGAAATGAAAGGCTTTTTGAAGGCCAGTGTAAAATTTGGCCCAGTTAGCAAATTCAATATTTTTTATATGTATTAAATTAAATTAACAGCACTTTATGACAAATCATTTACAATAAAATTCAGACTATTGAGGCACCAGAATTACTTCAACCAACAATTTTCCAAAAATATTGATAAAAATATTCAAAAAAAATTTAGAAACGTTTGAATACAGTACTGAATCCAATTTTAAAACATATCTGATTCCACCCCGCTAGATATGTATATAAAAATTAATATTTAAAAAAACTGGTAATAACAAACTCACATCATATAAAGAGGTTCGACATTGTTTGACGGAAGATCATTATTAAATAATGAAACACGGATTGTGAAAATTGAAGACCTCGGCGAAACCTATACAATTAGGGAGTTTTTGTAGGGTTGTCATCAACACCTACTGTATAGGTTTATGCAAAAGTCCAGATTGGTTACAATTTATTTACCATTTAGACTGGTGCCTATAATTTCCGTGAAAAAGAAAAAAGTAACAGGTGGAAAATGTTGTTGAGGTTACAACTTTAAGGAAAAAATATATTTAAACACGAAAACACTCAAAATGGTAAAATGGGGATGCAGTTTAGGGGTTGAAAACGAATTTCTGCGATTGGAGGCGAAACGTGACCTCTTAGCGAAAAATTGACATTATTAGACTTGAAGATAATGAAAAAATCAAAAACTTTTGTATACAACACTTTTCGATATAACCTCAAATTAACTGTCAAAATGGTGAAAAACCGATTTTTTTCTCTCGTATGAATGATTTAATTTGGATGAAAATTTGTAGAAATTTGTCTTTTTTGGTGTCGAAAAAGCATGATTTTTTCGCAATTCACAATATGACTAGTTTTCAAGTTAGGTACATTTTTTGAAAAAAATACTGCTATCTTCCACGAACAATTGTTCTGGTGTTTTTTTGTATTTCGAAGTGATTATTTCAATTGTAGACATTTCAACAATTAAAATGATCACTATAGACAATTGTTCGTGGAAGCTAGGGGTATTTTTTTCGAAAAATACATATAACTCGAAATTTAGTCGTATTCTGAATTGCGAAAAAATCATGCTCATTTGACACCAAAAAAGACACATTTCTATAAATTTTCATCCAAATTAAATCATTCATACGAGAGAAAAAAAAATCGGGTTTTCACCATTTTGACAGTTAATTTGAGGTTATGTCGAAAAGTGTTGTATACAAAAGTTTTTGATTTTTTCATTATCTTCAAGTTCTGAAAAATCGGTTTTTCTCCATTTTGACGGATAATTTGAGGTTATGTCGAAAAGTGTTCAATTCAAAAGTTTTCGATTACTTTATTATCTACAACTTTTCCATTGAAGATTTTTTGCTAAGAGGTCACGTTTCGCCGCAAATCTCAAATAACCGTTTTCAACCACTAAACTGCATCCCCATGTCACTATTTTGAGTGTTTTCGTGTTTGAATTTTATTTTTCCTTAAAATTGGAACCTCAACAATATTCTCCTCCTGGTCCTTGCCTGTTGCTTTTTTTCTCATTTTAAGCGTTTAGAATTCGTTTTGGCACCAGCCTAATTGTGGGAAGTGTCATTGATACCTCATGGAAACGATGAGGAAAGGGAAGTGGTTCTTCAATACAACCTGATGTGGCACTTCAATCCCTATCTGAAAAAAATAGGAGATGTCTGTACTCTGATGAGTCTGTAAGAGATGAAACACGTTACATCCGATCACCGTTATCGGAAAAAGCAGTACCTATTTTACACTGTTCTTCTCTCAACATAATAATGATAATAAATACGATTAGCGGCTGAAATACTCAATTAGTATTCATGCGTAAATGTTTCCACCATCATCATCCTAACCCAAAACATCATCATCGCTTTCTAACATAAAAGCGCACTCGACTAGAAATTAAGAGAACCGGATTCAAACAGCGACTGGCTTACATTTTTATTACCCTTTTCATTTTCATGTCTGCATTGCCGCTAATCGTATTTTCTTTATTATTATTTATGAGACCACATTTGAATTTCCAACAAAAAAGTTGCTCTTCCATTTTATCACGCAACCCCGATAATAATGACAGTCTTAAAAACGTTCAAGTGGCAGTAGTGACCAAAAATTGTAATAATGCCTACCTCTTCGTTCATTTGCCAGAATAGGAACAATTATAAGCTCTCCAGCATCCTTTGCTACAATGTCGTTTATTAATGTTTGAATTTTTGGATCGAGATTCTCAGCACATTTCAAGCTGTTATCTTTATATTCTACTATGTTGCTTATTGTGTCTTCTGAAAGTGAAGTGCGGAAACTTGACTCTAATATCTTTTCATCTACAACTTGTACCACTGCCTCTTCAGATACATTCAGTAAATTTATCAGAAAAACGCTTGAAGATCTGCTCTCCGATTTCAGCTGAAAAGAAAGCAAAACTGGAATACTGACCACATATTTTTCTCATATAAAAATATTTATTAAACAAAAACATGTAAGTTGCCTGTTACTGTTAATCGTGAAACACATAAGATAAGATATATAATATATATATAATAATAATATTCATAATGCCAATTCACTTCATACATTTGAATTAGAAACAAAAATTATAATTGACTTCTTTCCGGGGTCTATTTATTATTGTGACTTCGGAGGCAATGCAGCCAAGAAGGCTTATTGTGCTTCTCTGAAATGAGTGATGGTCGGTACAGTTTTTCTGGCAAATTGACTTCTACGACTATATGGGTCGGAGTTTTTCCTCCTAAAATTTGTCATGTCTAATGCTATCCTATGTCTTCCTTTCATACATTATATGGTACACTGGTTCTGGTAAATTTTCACCGAGTTTATAGTGTAAGTTCTCTTCGAAAAGTATTTTAAATTTACTAATAAAGTATAAATTCCCTCTTTTGTAGAAATTTTGTTTTCTTTAATTCTAACCCCACAAAAATTTCAGTCATCTGAATTATGTTGAAGGCAATAATATTCTCATGACTAATCAGTCAGGTTTTTTCGTATGTAATACAACAATTAAGTGTACCGATGATTTTCAAAACACCAATTCCTTCCATTTTGATAAACAAATTATATTGCTTGGAAACCAAACGAGCGCGTAGCGGAGAAGGAATTTTTGGTAATCCTTCGTATTAAGATTAAAATGAATTAATCGCCGAATCGGCTCTTTTCAATCATATCGATGTTCAATTTTGAATCAACATTTTTTGTTGAGTTCCTTCATTCACACCCTGCTACATCCCACTACTCAATTAAACCTGAAACTTCGCCATCAAAAACTATAACATTTTGTGTTCGGATATGTATGTATATACAAGGATGTATTGAATAATTCTTAGCCTATAAAAGCAAACAAAATTTGAAAGTCAAAATATTTTATTTACTATCCTCTTAATTTAATACATTTATTACAACGAACCTACAACGCCTCTAGGCCTTTCAAAAAAAAGCATCTTGCACTGCAAAACAGGCCTTTACAGCTTCTATAACCTCTTTGCTGGAAAAAAATTTACGACCTTTTAAGCTTTTTTTTTTTCAGTTGAGAAAAGAAATTACAGTGGGGCGGAGCCAGATCTGGTGAATAAGGGGGGTGTTCAAGTAATTCGAACCCCAAATTACGAATTGTTTGCATGGCGATATGCGATTTGTGAACAGAGGCATTGTACTGGATAAACAAAACACCTTTTTTTTACGTAGAGTGGGCAGTAACGTCGAATAGTAATTCCCAGTTATAGTTCTACCATTATCCAGATGATCAATCATGATTACTCCATGGCAATCCCAATAAATTGAAGCAAGAACTTTTCCACCAGATTTTTGAACACGAAACTTCTTACGCCTTGGAGAACCAGAGTGTCTCCATTCCATCGATTGCTCCTTTGTTTCTGGGTCGTAGAAATGTACCCAAGTTTTATCCATGGTAACAACACGATTTGAGAAGTCTGCATCTTTTTCAAACCGAGCACATTTGCTTCTAACCTTGCACGTTTCTGGTCGACATTTAGGTATACATTTTGCAGAATTTTTTTCTTATTTCCAATTAGACGTGAACTATATGATGGACGCGTACATATGAAATATGCAGTGCCTCATATATTCGTTTTAGTACAATTCGATAAAAGCATGTCATAACCATATCATGACCACATCGATATTTTCGGGGACAGACACAGAATAATAGCCTTCCTGATAGCTCTTCATCTTCAATGGAAAATGTACCTCTTTTGAAGCTTGCAATCCAATTTTTCACGGTCGCCTGCGAAGGACATTGCTCGCCAAGGGTACTAAGCATATCTTCGTAAATGTACTTACCTCTCAACCCCTTCAAATACAGGTACTTGATGATACACTTGATTTCACATAATTTCGGTCGACATCCTTTTTTTACAAATTTTATTGTGCAAAACTTGACTTTTGACTTGATTTACGTTAAAACTAACAATTTGATACTTTATAAAAACTGAAAAAACGTTTAAATATCATTTTTTATAAGGCTTTATTTATTTCAAAAATATTCTACGGCGTTCTTACAGCAACTATAAACGCTAAATGGACACAGTCTTATATATGTTAGATCGTCTATATTCCTAATACTGCTGGACTATTGCTCAAATTTGGTGTGGTAACGATGGAAACGAGAATTGTAGAGAAATTAATAAATTCGATTGTCAAAGCGAGTTTTCTCTTTGATTTGTGTACTTTGAAGCGAAAATAAAGGCTTTTCGAAGTACACAATACGATTATACAGTCCAATTAAACCTAAAGTTCATAAACAACACGGATAATCAAAAGTTCTCAACATTATAAAACGAAACATTTCTTTTCCGCCTACCTCGTATTAACATGTCTGTTTAATGTTCTTCAATGCAAATGAAATCGTTCATTAATAGGGGTCATTAATGAGCGATTTGTTATTAATGCATGATTTCGAGAAATCGTCCATTAATGACCCCTATTAATGAACGATTTGTCATTAATTGTCGATTTGTCTATCAATGCATGATTGTTGCATAGGCAACCAAACATAAACGAATTCAGGTGTTATGGACGCTAAAATTGATATTCAGCCCTATGCTGTATCACTTACGTTATGTTTAGCAGTCAGACGTTATCCCAATTTTATGGCAATTTGTCATTAAGTTGGGATAACGTCTGACTGCTAAACATAACGGAAGTGATACAGCATAGGGCTGAATGACGATAAATTTATGTTGCGGAAACGGCTAAAGTAGCATCTTCAACTTTATTGCCGGAAAAAAATTAGAACTCCTTTGTTTCAACAAGAGTGAGGTAGACGGAAAAATATTGTAATCAACTCTTATATAAAAATGCGATTAATGGTCTCGAAAATAAATCACCTTCACACTAGTTGATTAAATAACTATTAAGAAGTTTCATTACGTCTGTGATAGCTATTACGGAATTGTTGTAATAAACAATTACATAGAATTTATATGAACTTTAAAGAATCAACATAGAATAGTTTTATAACATTTTTGTAATTAAATCATTTACAAGTTCTATTGATTTCATTATTTATCACTTAAGGAACTATTATGAATCTCTAAAAAAAATACTTTTATGGAAACTGCTTTCTCATTCATAATAAAACTTTTTTATCGTGTACAGGGACATTAATAAGAATCAACAGTGTCTTAAAGTTTCTACGGAAAATTAATAATCCTGTCAATTCCACAAAAGTGATTTCCCTTTTTTTTTATTAGATAATCCTCATCGACCTCACAGGGTCATTAGCGGTGGAACATAAGAAAAACTGTACAACTTCACAACTTCATCATATTAGGTTAAATAAATTGATTCTCTTGATATATAGAACTTCACAAATTTTCGGAGTCTCTCTTTTCAGCATATGCTGGTGGGTAAATTTAGTGTGTCCAATTCTTAGGCGGGTTATGATAGTTTCATGTCTTCGACTGAGTCCAAAATAGTTTGGTTTTGCCATATTATTGTTTATTCTGAACAGTTTGTTATTGGTTATTGTCTACCATCTCTCTTTCCATATTTTATTGGTGCGAGTTTTTATTTCATTATATACAGTGTATACATAAAGTAAGGAATAAATTCATTATTTCTGAATGTAAAGATATTTCGGAAAAATCCTAGGACAGGTCGATTTTCTTTTCCGATGGGCCAATTTTTTAACCCCACCCAAAATATATAGGGTTATGCGCAATTGAGTAAAAATGACTTTGGTGAAATTTTTAAATTGGACGCCCAGTATATTTTTCCATATTTGGTTAGGGATCGTCATTACGAATCCAGTGATACCAAGTTTGATGGGATTATGTCAAACGGCTGCGAAGATATGGCCAAAAAACTTCCTCGTATGTCTAATGAGTATGACTTCGAGACTCCACACGATTCAGAAGGTTAAAAGTCTCTGTCGCACTCATCGAGTATATGGAGAAGTTTTTTGGCCATATCTCCGCAGCCGTTGGACATAATCCCATCAAACATGGTATCACTGGATTCGTAATGACGATCCCTAACCAAATATGGAAAAATATACTGGGTGTCCAATTTAAAAATATCACCAAAGTCATTTTTACTCAATTGCGGATAATCCTATATATTTTGGGTGGGGTTCAAAAATTAGCCAATCGAAAAAGAAAATCGACCTGTCCGAGGATTTTTCCGAAATATCTTTACATTCAGAAATAATTAATTTATTCCTTACTTTATGTACACACTGTATGTATTCTCTTGATTATTTTTGCTTCCGGATTTGCAAAAGTGTTATGAGCTATAACATCGGTTCTTTCATTTCCAGTAATACCAGTATGTGAAGGAACCCACACCAATTCGATATTTTTACCATCTTCATACAATTCACCCAGGTTCGTCTTGATTTGTTGCAATATGGAATGCTTAGGGTAGAGTTGTCGGGTTCCTTCTATAGCACTCAAAGAGTCTTTAAACATGACAGTATTGCCGTTCATCCGCCTTGCTTTTAGAATTGCCTGTGCTATTGCATGTACAGGTCGACAAACGTAAGGATGTAGGGAAATTGTCAGTAATGTCATCAAATTTATGCAGGCAGAAGCAATGATAGGTGAAACCAGTATTCCTCTTGTGAAGGTTCAAGAACGAGTTGCTGCCGCAACGGGAGTTTGCGTTAGAAGCATTAGAAAAATTAATTCAGAAATGAATAAAATTGAAAAAGGTGAAATGGAACAATTCTCAACTCCAAATAAAAAGAGAAACAAAAAATCAAAAGTTACCATGGACAATGCTGATTTGGCAGTGGTCAGAGGTCATGTGATATTGTTAGTCAATTTCTGTAAGTATGTTCCTCGTGTTTTTATTATATTTACCTATTTACCTATTTCTGATATTGTGTGGCGATGCATTCTTTTTCTATTCGTACTTTATTTACACTTATGGCTTCGGGAAAATTATGCAATTTTCATACCCACTAAACATGTAATGTTACAAAATATTGCCAAAATATTATGTATGGCTTGCCATCGTAAAATGAAAATATAATATTGCATAAAGCTCAATGCTATATTTAAGTTTTTAACATAACAGAATAAACTACAGACAAGTTGTTTGTAAGTTATAAAGCAAGCTATTGATAGAGTTTCAAGTGCAATGTTACATGATCCATGAAAGTTCATTGTAAATGCAACAATACAGAAACTATCTACGAACAATGTGAGTGCAAGTTACATTCGGAACTATCGAACAAGTTCAAATCGCAATGTTGCATTGAGTTTGAAATTCCATGATATTTACAACCATACATAAGCTAACTACAAACAATATTGACAGTATTTAGAAAACACAATGCACTTTCAATTTTCGATTGCATCATCGCAGAAATATACAAAATGATACGCTAGCACAATTTTAAATGGTAAGTATAAAGAAACTTGAAATAATATTTCATTTATCAGGAATCCAACCAGTTTTGAATTTCCCGGTCTTGATGAGATGCCACCTAACGGGGCGACCCAGTGACCCAGATCCCAGACAAGCACGCGCCTCGCGCCATTTTGATATTGTAAATTATATTGTTGTTGTGTGTCGTGCCTTTGCGTTAGTTTCGTTTTGGGTACTTTTATTCGTTCTTAACCTAGGTACCTAAGTAAAGTACATATTCTTATGCAATTTTGTTTTTTGATTAAGAGTTCACTGAGTGTTGAAGCAGCATAATGGATAATGCTAATAAATTTAAGGCATCTTCATGTAAGGTAAGGCGATACATCAAACATTATTTTAGGTTAGGATGGTCTGGTATGCTCATTCTGCGTTTATTAGGGGAATGTTTTTTTCTCCTTATATTGCGAATAAATCTGGTAGTAGTGTCAATTGAAAGGTACATTTACATTTGTAAATGATGTGGAATACTTTTACATCTCGATTTTAGCTGCAGGTTTTTCAATATATTGGTGGCTTGAATGAAAAGTTTTGTGTTGGAACAAGTCTTGAACGTTTTTTCACAAATCATTGTGCCATGTTTTGCAATTGGATCAACAAAAAAGACAATTTCAGAATCAAAGAATTGAAATCTAAACAAATTTTAAAATTCGAGTCATTTCAATTTGAATATAAAGCAAATATGTAGGCACAATAGTGTCATAATCAAGGACAAGTTCAATTGTACATTCCATATTGAAATAAGACCATAATTGTTGAGTTGACTAATTATATATTTATTTATATTATTTTTGTTCCAGATGCAGTGAGAAATTCATCTCCATGCATCAGAGATGATGCATTTCAAATAAATGTGATGGCTTGGCCACAATTCGCAATAACACGTTACTTGTAGGGTTAGGTAGTAGATTGAGATGTCGATATTTAAACTACACATTCAAATCAATGATTATTTTGTTTCAGGTACCTGATAAGGCCAAACAGATTTTTATTTTAAATATGACATTTCAATATGAGTACTTATTTGTTTTTTTGTGATATTTTAATTAAAGGTTTCGATATAAAATTTTTGTCTTTTTGATATCCAAGATTTAAATGGACATTCAAATTAATAGGTCTCATTTCAGAAGATTTTTTGGGTTGTCACTGCTTGTTTCTAGAAACTAGAAACTGATGAATCTGATTTCCATAGAGGACACATCAATACTGAATGATCTGTCTCCCATGAAGATTATATTCATTTTCTATCAATATTAGTAGCAAGTAGTGAAAATCCAAAAATTCTTCAGAAGCGAACAAACCTACTGGAACGTAATTTATGAAATCTTACTGTTATGTTATGGAAAGGAATAGACAAGATTGGTGGTAAGTTGCTGCTATATAAAAATATTGAATATGTTATTTCACTAATTTATATTCTATGTTGCGGTAACCTTGCTGCAATTACTAATTATGAAAGATTACATCTATCAATCCATTTCAGTAGTTGCTGCAACATTGTCATAAGACGTCATTTTCAATATCAGAAACCTTGCTGGAATAATTGATAATGGCATATACCATTTGTAATATTGCTGAACGTCCGTTTCAGTAGTTGCTGAACCTTTGCAGTAAGGTAGCAGAAAACTCTGATGTAACATTACACATTACCATGAAAGGTTACTGGAATATTGAATGAATGTTACTTTGCTTAGTGGGTAAACGGTCCAGTGATCACAGACAATTATATTATTCGAACAGTTCATTAGGAATTAATGAAAAATCAGATAAGAACCTACGTTCCTACGTGTTGCAGAAAAATTTCTCTCCCGATTGTACATTCCGATGATAACCAGCCGTAAACAGTTGTCGATCTTTGTCGCACATCTACTCACGCTTTCTATCGTTTGCGCATCTCAGAGGCATCCTTATGCTTGTCGACCTGTACCTCTTCAGTGTACACGCTACTATTTCCTGGTAATTTGTAGCATTCACTGCCCTGGTCACTAATCACTGCTGTTCCTACACCTTCTTCAGGTTTTGATGCGTCGGTGTACATGTGGTTGTAGTTGGAGTACTTGGAAAAGATCACTTCGAATTCTGAGCTTGGTAGGGGTATCATTTTTCGGAAATTTTAGGAGTTCTGTGTTGCAGGAGGGTATAGCTATTGTCCAGTGAGGAGGAATATCCGGATTTATAGGATATGTGGTGTTCAGATAGGTAGTAATAATAATAATAATAATAATAACATGCCTTTATTCATCACATACAACGGTTAACAATTGCAAGGGTTAACAAGGGTTAACAAGGGTTAACAAGTATGATGAATGGGCGGGGTTCAGCTATTAACAGGTTCAGCGCCGTGGCGGACACCGGTGTCCGATGTGTGATCAGTCTCATAGGCCATAGAGGACACCGGTGTCCGCTTGACTTTTAAATGTTTGTCATTCGTATCGGGCCGAGAGGACACGCTTTTATGTAGTTTAACATTGTGGTGTGTCCGCTGTGGCCCTGCACAGTTAAACGCTGATATCAGGTTTGTTGTAACGGAATTTTGAGGCGAAAAATAATTAGGTTTTTATTGAGAAATATATTGAAAAACTCAACTATAAATGAACTAGGGTTTTACATCTTTAGTGATTCAAAACAAAAACAACGAACTAACTTGAAGGTGTTTATAAAAGTAATGTATATATTTAACGACTTTTGTGGAAAATATTGAAACACTCGAGGCAGTATCTAGGATTTCCTTCGCACTGTTCACAATACGTTATCACTCTCTTAATTTTATTTTTATCAATGAGTCCATCCTGTTTCTTTTTATAGCATCCTTTGCAGTATTTTCTATTTTCACGAGCCTTACAATTTAATTTTGCAAATACATGTGCCCTCAAACTTACATTTACTTGACGAATAAATTCATAACCATTACCGTCTTCGAATTGTAGCAAGTCTTTTATAACCGAATAACGAAAGTCGGTAATAGAAATGTCGGACTGCTCAACTTGCTTGAAAATAAAGTGGGAGTTAACAATTGAAGTACCGAGTAACACTTCAATAGCCACCTTCTTGTACCATCGTATTGTTCATCGCAGCGCCGTACTGTAACTGGACATCTGATCGGATAAATCTATTGAGCTCTTTCCCGAATTGTAGTCAATTATTGCTTTAGGCTTTTGAACAGGATTTCCAGGACGTTGAACTTGAACCATCTCATCACTGTGACAGGTGGATAAAACCAAAACGTCTCTTTTATCACGCCATTTGAGAACACATATTCCTCTTTCATTGTTTTGGGCAATAACCTCGCCTCTTTTGAGTTTTTTCTTTATCACTTCGGCCGGGTTTCCCTTGCGATTATGTCGCAAAGTTCCAAGACAATGTGTTTTCTTATCCAAGAGGATGTGAGCAAGCTGTAGACTTGTATACCAGTTATCAGTTACACAAAGTCTACCAAACCCTAAAAGATTTGTTGCTAATTTCAAAACAATTTTGGTAGATACTGATAATACGTCGTTCTCTCTCTCTTTTCCTGCATATATAGACATATTCCAGGTATAACCACTTTCACTTCAGAGCTTAAACATTTTGATGCCGTATTTATGGCCCTTTTGTGGGTTATACTGCTTGAACAGTAATCTACCTTGAAATGGCACCATTGTCTCGTCTATGCAAAATGTTTTCCCAGGTGTATAAATTTTTTGATAGTTTTTGATGATTTCATCAAGAAGTGGTTGCACTTTGTATAAACGGTCTCCTTCTGGGCACTGTGCGTTGTCAGAAAAATGTAGCATTTTCAACAATACCTCAAATCTGTTACGACTCATGATATTACGTGCCACATCATTTTTGAACAGCCATTTGGTTGACCAATATTCCCGAATGGAATTCATTCTCACTATACCCATGTAGCCCAATAAACCTAAGAAATGTACGATTTCTTTCCTAGTTGTTGGCTCCCATTTTTGCACCCGGGCATTATTGGAAATATTCACGTTCTCAATAAGAAATTGAGTTGCATAATGATTGGTCTGATCCGCTATTAGATCAAGTATGTGAATGTCAACGAAAGCTAGATAATAATCCACTGGGTTATGTCCTTGTAACGCAGCCTGCCATTCCGGTTTTATGCCAGCCTCATAAGTTTCATCAAACCGTAAATGATTTCCATCGGAAGCTCCCCAAACTGATGCTGATAAATCACGCAGAGTAGGCTGAACAATTCCTGGCTGAACTCGATTTCCAATGTCTGCTTGTTGTAGTTCTTGCGGTGGGTTGTTATGGCCTTGTTGCATTTCAACACTGCTATGCTGCTCTGTTTCCGGTTCTTCTTCCATCTAGTACTCACTGTCAAACCTAGTACGCTTACTTGTAGACAAGCCAGAGGGGCCGGGATCATTATAACGTTTATCATTTGAGGCATGGCTAGAAGGTCCGGGAACGTTATCATCACTGTCGTATTCATCATTGTCGCTACTGCCTGAAGGTATAAACCCTGGATCATTTAGGGAATCATCTGAGAATGGATCATCTGATGAATCGTCACCTGGAAAGTAATAAATTATTTCCACAATAAAACAATACAAATCTTCACATAACCAAACTTACTATAGTATCGCGTTTCCTCCAAAGCTAGTCGTACTATCCTTTTGGCAAGTTCACTCATTATTCCAACGTTAACAATATTTCATTCACAATACGCAAAAAATGGCGAAATTATCTCAAAATCTCCGCTACAAAATTTACAGCACGCACTGAATAGGGGATGACACAACAATCATGTGTAAACAAGTACAAATAATCGTCGGTCACATCGGAAAATGTCGTGTCCGCTCGTTCCGAACCTCTCCGACAGGCCATGACGGACACCAGTGTCCGCTCCCAAGTTCTGCAGGCCAAAGCGGTCACCGGTGTCCGCTTCATTTTTTCAAAACTCTGTGAGAAAAAAATTGCCAAAATCAATGAAAATAGATGTCAGTCAGACTAAATGATAAGAATAAGATGAAAAAATATATTGGCCCAGGGAAATATTTCGTCAAATATCCTTGGCGCTTAACATGTTAAAGCTGCTTTTAAACTCGACAGTTTTTAGATCCGTGCTTGCAGGGAATTTGTTGTCTCGGGATTTTGATGGATTTGAGTGGGTTGGTTAGGAAACATTCGTTTACGAGCGGGTTTTTTTTGGTTGGACGAGATTCTTGCAGCGTCTGTGAGGCAGAGATATTGCCTTCTTACCTCCAGATGAGGTTCTCCTGATTCGGTATACAAACTGTCAACTGGACTAGTTCGATATGCGCCAAGAGCAGTTCTGATACCAGCATGATGAATACTGTTGAGTTGTTTGAGTATTGTTTTCCGAGCACTAGATTATACCACCGATCCGTAGTCTATTTTTTATCTTATTGTTGTTGGGTAAATGGACATGATTGTTGTGTAACCTGCCCCCCCCCCAGGAGTTACTCGATAATATTTTCATCAGGTTAGGACCATTTTGACATGATTGTTTCAAGTTCTTCACATGTTTCCCCAACTGAAGTCTTGTATCGAAGGTGAAACCAAGAAACTTTTACGATTTCCAGCTGATGGTTGTCTAGTGTTATGGAATAGCATGCATTTTAATTTTGAGGTGGAGAACTGGAATCCGGTTTGTTTGGACCAATGTTCGAAATTGTGGATGGCGACTTGGAGGAGTTTGGCTGACGAATGTACATTTTTCCCACTAGTGTATAAGACCAGGTCGTCTGCCAGGTTTAACAGGTTGTTTAGGGTAGATCTATTTTTTCGAAATCCGCTTTGTTCTGGGATGATGAGATCATTCTTTTCCAGAAAATAAACAATTCTTGTATTTATTATTTTTTCGAGTAATTTGCACATCGTACAGGAACGAGATATTGGTCGGTATGAGTTTGGGTCAGATTTCTTCTTATTCATTTTCATTATAGGTATTACTGACCATCTGCTGGGAAATTGCTGGGAGAGGTATATTTCATTTAGGATAAGAATAAGGTATCGTTTTCCGTTTCCTGTTAGTTTTGAAGGAATAAGTATGGTAGTGTATCAGGCCCTGTGCTGGGTCGTTTGATTTCGATGGTGCATCAAAAATTTCTGATTTATCAGGGATTGGTGAATTTTACACCATTAAACAGGGAATGCCAGATTTTGAATTGGAGCCTTTGATTTTTTAAAACTTTTTCCATCTTTCTGACATGGGCGTGGAGGAATTCATAGCAGAGACATAGTTCTTCCATGATTTCTTTTCGTTATGTTTCACAATATATCTCATTTCGGCTCTCCGTCGTTTGAAGATCACAAGGTTTTTCATCGTATGATTTCTTTTTAGTTTGTTGAAAGCTGTTTTGGTTGATCTAATTATTTCATCACATTCTCTACTTCACCATGGGTCAGGGATCATGTCCCTTCATTGTAGAGGTTTTTCCTATAGCCTCCTCAGCTGCTCCAATAATGATATCTGTGAATTGTTCAACGACGACTGTGTTGGTGTCCCTTTCTAACGACTCAGAAATGTTTATAGACGAATTGATAATTTCTCCGTAATGGTTCCATTTCTCAATATTATCTTCATTTAGTTTCAATTTCCGAAATATTTCCGACGACACTTGGTGACATCAATCAATTTTGATGGATATAGGAAAGTGGTCGCTATTATAGGTGAATGATGATACCTCTATATATATATATTGCACATATTAATTTTTAGTTTTTAGTGACTTTAACGATATTGCAACTGCTTAATATAGACCGGGAGGCCATAATTTTTTCTGTCTCATTTGTTCACTCAGCAGAATAAGAACCCCCTAAATTACACCTTCCACAACCCGGATATGAGGTCGCCGAATAAAAATCGTGGACCAAAGGGTAGGAGCGCGAGGGTGAAGGTGTATTAAAAAACCGGGGGTCTCGAATCATTACTTACTGTTCGGCGTATGTCGAAGTTACTGTTTTTGAAAAAATATATATGGTGGATACGACGCACAGTGGCGCTGTTTATTGTAACAAAATTTCAATAAAAAATAATCACTTGTTAAGGTTCGGCAGTTTGTTGATTAAACTATTCATTCATTAAAACATATGAATGCCGAACATTTTGGTTGGATCAGGGGCCCCCGGTTTTTTAATATACCTTCACCCTCGCGCCCCCACCCTTTGGCCCACGATTTTTATTCGGCGACCTCATATCCGGGTATTGGAAGGTGTAATTGAGGGGGTTCTTATTCTGCTGAGTGTGAACAAATGAGGCAGAAAAAATACGTTATGGCCTCTCGGTATAATAATCTGTAGTGAGGGGAATTTCTCTTGCTTCAATATGTTGTTTACAATAGATTGAAACCCCTCCACTTGCTCTAGCGGCTGGTATTCTATTTTTCTGAAAAGCATTGTAGTTTTTTAGTGCATAAATGCGATCGTCCCTGAAATTTGTTTCTTGTAGGCAAATTATCGAGGGTTCTTGTTCGCTAACGAGTAGTTTCAGCATTACTGAATGGGGGAACCCCTTTAATTCCATTGTAATAAGAAACCGGCAAAAAGAAACCGGGAAAAATAAAGACAAAAGGACGAGTTGAGAAGTGTTGGTTAGTAAGTTTCTTGTCAACATTCACTATCATTACCTGATAACGATATGTTGGAGGTGGTCTCTAATTCAGTATTAAGTTGTTTCAAAATTTTTTTCTCAATTTTTGTAATTCTAGTATTAATACTTCGTTCAGTCAGTAAGGGATATATCTTTGTTAACATTTCTAGGAGGGCACGGACATCTGCAGTATAATTTCGAGCAATATTCAGCTGGGGATCCGATTGAATTTTCTAAGAAGTCGTTCAGTTCATCAAAGTTCAAAATGAATGGTAGAGATTCCTTCTCGATGAAGGATTTTGCTGGTAGAATGAGGGTTTGCATTTTCAAAGGGGTATTCAGTTGTTACTTTTTTATGCTTTTTTGTTATAGGTACGAGTGGTTTAGTAAAAATTTTCTCCAGAGATTCATCCTCGGCAGTGGGACTGGACAAAGCAGAGCTACCTCGTTTTTGGGACGGAGATGGAATAATTGCTTTCAGTTGCTTTCTGTGGTTGTAGGTTCTGTTAGTTCTTCAATAGATTTTGTCGGAGTTGGTCGTAGTTCTGATTCTGAGGATTCGTTACTTTGTTCTATGTTTTCTGTTACTTCAGGACAAGTAGAGGCAATATGGCCGTGTTTTTTGCATCTGAAGCAGTTTAGTTGATCGTCAGAAAGGAATATACGATATGAAGTATTATCGTAACCAACAATAATGGATTCGGGAATGGTTAGAGTATCATCAAGGGTAAAATAGGTTTGTCTGCAGAAACTGAGTATGTGACTGTACTCGGGATTTCTGATACCGACTCTCAAAAAGGTGATTGGGCAGAGTAAGTTCATTCCAAGATCTCTAAGTGTTCGCTCTATTACATTGTGACGAATTGTTGGGGAAACATTGGAGAGTAGTAAACGTTTCGACGGTGCAAATAACCGTCGTGCTATAACAGTTTCTTGATTGACTACAAATGATCCGTGTTCAATAAGAAATTTGTCGACATTCTCTTTGCTGGAGAGGTAGATGCAAATACTATTGTTAGAGATTCTGGACGAGAAGGTGATATGTTTTGGTTGCACTTTCGCGCCAAGTTAGAGAAAATAATCATGTAGCTTGACTCCTTCCACAGAGGGAAAAATAATGACTTGTTCTCTTGATGGGCATTTTATTTGATTTACAATGCTTGAGTAAGATGTGGGCTGTCTTGTATTTTCATTTGGGTTGTCTAGGGTGCTCCTATAGTTAGAAACCTCCCTTTCGTTTGGTATTTCATCAGTCATCTCTAAGAAATCACGATGGTTTACTTGTGATCAATTTCATTGCTACGGTGCTGACTACGGCCCTGGCCACATGCACGCGATGGCTTAGGTTAGGTAGCAGTTACTCGATGTTTGTATTTAAATTCACTTCAGCTGACAATAGACTTATAAGAGTACTCACCAGCCAGTGTATGTTACAGAAATTAAAAATAATTAAATCGATTTGGTTCGATAATAATACTCGAATTTGTTTGCTACACTTGAAGCTTGACCGTTCCTATTCGATCCAGGGACGGACTCCGACTTCTTTGTTTTTCTCGTGACAATTGAACATGTCAGGATTGATAATGTCTATATACTTCGTATTGCGGTGGATCGATTCTGTATATTTGTATCAATTAACAATTCGTAAATCCAACTATGAAGTTGATTTCGACTGTAGAGTGGATTTCAGTGTGGAATATATGGTACATATAATATGAAATTTTAAGCGCTGCGGAATTTACTAAAAAAAATTTTTTGTTTCAGAACTTTGGTATCAGTTTGATCAATTGTTAATTTCGCGACAGTAAACTTTTTTGGGTATTATTTTTCCATTTTATAGCTGAGGAATATACATTTTGTTTGTTTCATTTTTGCCTTCACAATATTTAGTAGTTTTCTGAACTCAAGGGCCTTGAACTTTTCGAAGAAGTTATAATAAAAAGGAATACTTTTAATTAGACTTTATTCATTGTGCTCTGTCACCTTCTGACATCTAATATCCGTGTGACATCAGGAATACTGGATGTTAATAATCAGCATGATCTAAATCTAAGATAGATCATATATGCCACTTCTGTAAAAAAAATTAAAAACCCGATTAACAAATACAACTTAAATTGAAATGGGCTAAAGATTCAATCTCTGAGGCGGTCTTACAGTCCTACTATAACACGTTACATTTTTCTTCACATTTGATTCTTGATTTGAACCAATATTTGAAGTTTAATTTTTCTCCTTGACTGTAGTTTTCTCAACGTCATTCGAAAAATCACTTCTTGATTTATTAGCTTCCGGGTCGAATTTATATTAGTTGGTGCCTCATGATTCTGAAGATCATCTTCAATAATATCTGGGTCAGGTGGTCTTGGGTTGACAACTGAAGATTTCAGAGGCCTTAGGAGTCGCCGGTTTCTTCGGTATTCTGCGTCATCAACTCAACTACATAGTCGTTCGGTCCAGATTCTCTCACAATGACTCTTGGCTTCCAAGACCTCATGTTCTGATGTAGCAAAATGAGTTCATCTGCTTCCAGCTTGCTTAATTTTCGTGAAGCCCTATCATATTTTTTTTTGCTTTTCCTGGTTTTGTTTTAATTTTTCTCTCACGCTTTTCACAGAGTATGTTGGTTTCAGCAGATCATTTGATAAGGCAAGGTTGTACGAAGCTTACGACCCATTAGTAAGTCACAAGGAGCTGGTAAATTTTGTTTAGGAGTTATATTATAGTTCAAAATGGCTAACAGTGGATCGGTTCCTTCGCCATATGCTTTTACTAACAAACCTTTCACAGTTTGGATAGCACGTTCCACCATTCCATTTGATGTTGGATTTTGAGGACTTGATGTGGAGAGCTTGATGTCATAACTTCTCACAAAGGAGTGAAATTCTCTCGAATTGAATGGAGGGCCATTGTCGCTGAAAATTTCTTGTGGCAATCCATTTATAGCAAATACATTCTTCAAGCAAGAGACCACAGTTTCCGCCGTTTTGTTTTTGATCTTATTTACGACTATGAATTTTGTAAAATAGTCAACGATAACTATGAAATTCATATCGCCTAGTGTTTTAAAATTTTCCAATTTTCTGCCAAGGGAGGTCTGGAACATTATGTGGCTGAAATGGTTCTCTCATGTTCATTCTTGAGTATTTTTGGCAGGTAAGGCATTCTAAGACTGTATTCTCTAAATCAGTCATAAATCCAGGCCAGTAAACAGATTCTTGAGCAAGCAGTTTTGTCGAAACAACGCCCTGATGTGACTTATGCAGTAAATCCAAAAATTCTTGCTTCAGTTGTTCTGGAATTATAATTCTTCTGTTATAGAACAAAATATTTTTATGCAAAAATATATCATTTTTAATTATCCAAAATTTTTTCAGTTCAATAGGTAAACTTTTTTGTGTTTTGGCCACCCATTTTGTACAAAGTATTTGATCCTGTTTAGGGTATCATCTTGATCAATAGCAATTTGAAGGCGCTTTTCATTCTCCAAAGAAGTAGTTATTACTGAGTAAACTCTTAGGTAATCATCCAAAAACTGGGTATCAGTTGTATCACTGCATGGTTCTCTACTAAGTGTGTCTGAGATATGTTGTTGTTTTCCAGGAACATATTCTAATAGGAACTGATACCTGAGAAGCCTCATAGCTAAACGTTGGACACGAGGTGACATTTCATCAATAGGTTTCTTGAGTAATCCTAACAAAGGTCGATGATCGGTGTGCAGCCTGAATTTACGTCCATATAAATAGAAGTGAAAGTGTTCACAGCCATATACTAGAGCTAAAAGTTCTTTTTCCAAATGATTATACCTCTGCTGCGTTGGCATTAATGAGACAGAGCCATACTCAACAGGTTGACCATTTTGATTAATTACAGCTCCAATTCCATATGAACTTGCATCAACTGATAAGATTACTTCTTCATTGGAGTTGAAGTATCTCAATACAGGAGCAGAAGATACAAGTTTTTTCAACTTATCATAAGCTTTTTGTTCATTAGAAGACCATTGCCATTCTACATTCTTTGTCAATAGTTGTCTCAGAATATTTGTTTCTGTTGACATGTTTGGTATATATTTTGACAGATACACTATCAAGCCAAGAAAACGTTTCAATGCTTGTTTGTCAGTGGGATATTTCATATCTTTTTATTTTCATCAACTGATATACCTTGACTGCTTATCACGTCCCAAAAAATGTATTTTATTGACAGCAAACTATTACTTACTTCGATTCAGAGTTAATCCAGATACAGAAATCCTATCTAAAACTCTTCTCAAGTTATTGTTGTGTTTCCAATGTGCATCCAAAAATCAAAATATCACCTGTTAACCCATCTAGAATTTCAAAAATGAATTTTTGAAACACCTCTGGGGCTGATGACAATCCATATGGTAAGCGCAAGTAACGGTATCGTCCAAATGGTGTCGATATTGTGCACAAAAGTGAACTCTCATAATCAATGGGTATCTGCAGAAATGCAGAAGATGCATCCAACACCGAAAAATATTTTGCTTCAGCAAGTTCAGCAAAGAGAGAGTCTTGATTCGGTATTGGGAAAAATTCACGCTTTACGTATTTGTTGAGTTCACGAGGGTTCATACAAACTCGAACATCAGTGTTATTTGCTTTTGGTGCGATAACTATAGGATGAACCCACTCAGTAGGCTCTGTTACAGAAACCAAAATTTTGTCCGCAACCATCTGATCCAGCTTCTCTTTAACTTTGGCCTTCAATGAAATAGGAATTTTTCTGGCTGGACACACACGTGGAACAGCATTTTCTTGCAAGGTTATTTTGTACGATTTTGAAATTTTTTCAATGCCATTGAAAACATGATTATAATTCTTGAGAATGTCCTCAACAGAATAAAAGTTTTCGTAACTGGAATCATTTGAGCAAATTTCTTGTACACCTTTAGAGTTCAGAATCCCCAAACATCTAGCACCGCAAAGTCCCAATATTGAAGAAGAAGTCTCTGAGCTCAACACATAAAAAGGCAAGTACTTCCGCGTATTTTTGTACACACAATCCAGAGTAATCTGTCCAAGAACATTTATAGCATGACCAGAGTAAGACGAAAGTGTTGAGGTTGGTTTAGTCAACACTGTTCTATCAATGTTCAAACACTCAAAATCAGATAAATTTAAAATGTTCACCTGGCTCCCTGTATCAACTTTTAATTTCAAGTCAATATTGGCTATAGTCAGTTTTTCCAACCACTCGACTGTACTAACTACAGTTTCCGAACTATTTCCAGTTGAAACGTCAGCTTTTTGTAACTGTCCACACAATTTGGCTTGAATCAGCATCGCGAGTCCACACAATTTGGCTTGAATCAGCATCGCGAGAATTGTCCTCATAAACAAATTTATTTTTACAAAATTTTCGATAATGTCCTTTTCGATTACAGCGGCTTCAGTATCGATTGAATGCAGGACATTTCCTTTGTTCATGTTGAGAACCACAAGAAGTACAGAAAGCTTCATTTTGTCCTTGCTTGTTGACTTTCGAAGTGGAGACATTTTGGTATCCCTGGTTCTGATAAGAAGGTTTGTCTTCAAATTTTCCTTTCGATCTTCCGAAAGATTTTTTACCTTTTATAACAGCATCCACAAGAGAAGAATCAGTTTTCATTTGACTCAGGATCTCTTTCTGTTTCTGCGTGCTATTCTCTAGAGCACGACATATATCTGTTGCTTTTTCAAGTGCCAACAAATTTTCCTGAAGCAGTTTTTCTTGCATACGTTTGTCCGTGGTACCAAGAACAATTCTATCCAAAATCATTACGCCCCTTTCCTTGAATTCACAAGTACTAGCTAACTGTTTCAATGAAGTCAGGAATTGGTCAAAACTTTCACCAGGCAGTTGATCACGCTTGAAAAAATTTAAATGTTCATACACCAGGTTTTTTATTGGGTTACAATTATGGTCAAATTTATCCAAAACTTTGTCTAATTTGTCTTGATCTCCTACATTTTCGAACTCGAAAGTATTGAAAACTTGAATAGCTTTATCGCCCATTGTTGGTGAATTTTGATTCGTCCGTCCATATTATTTTATTACAAATATTTCCAACTTCCCTATTTCTACGTCTCAACCACATCGCAAATCGTACTCTCCTTCCGTAATCCCTTTCATTGAGGTGATGAACTTTGCGTTTCCTGTAGCATTTGTATTTGTTCTTTTTCGAAATATTTCTGGTATAACTCGGGAAGGGCGAGACTCCCTGTAAATTTTCTTTGACCATTGTACTGTTCTCCACAATAGTTACCTTTTCTCCCATTTAATCGTCTTCGTATCTGTTACGGTTTAGAATATAGCAATGTTACCACATGATAAAAGAAACGGCCTGTATATACGAGAAATGATTTCAATGTAAAAAGACAAAGACATTTGTGTCTGGGAATCAATAATGCTTCCAAAGCTGAAACCATTTAATGTAAATTGCATTCTACTTGAGATTTTGAACGGGCATCTTCCTAGAGGAATGAGAATCAAGAATAAATGCTTCTAATGTTGTTGAAGGTAGAGAAAGAAATGTAAAAAAATAAAGAAATATCTGTTTTTTTTCAATATACAGGTATATTGGAGTAAAACATCTAGCTAAAACATTGTTTGATTTATTTTTAACAGTTGTATTAATTCACATCGGTTGAATTGAATGTTTCACTGGTGATAGAGTCTTATACTGTTTCACCCTTTATATGGAATAATAATAATAATTGATTCACACATGATTAGATAAAATTTACAATGAGGTTATAAAATAAATGTATGAATAAAGACATACCTACGAGATACATATATATCTAGATATATATATATATATATGTCAATTTGAAAACTTCCCACCCTTAATATCTTCCTTCCAGTAAACAATATGAGTAATCGAAAAAACAGGTCAATTGTATTGTCAAGGGGGACACTTTCACGGACTATTTGTAGCCCTCGTGGTTCAACCCCCTAGGAGGGGTAGATGTTACCCTTAGAATTTTAAATGGGAAGGGGGGTCAAGTGGCACATCATTTTGATGGGCGTTCAATTCTTGTTCCAATGGTACCCTGACTTATTATTTTGTGATGAGCATTTTCCGAAAAATTGCGTTCTAAACTAACAGAAGTAATTATTAGAACGCTTATACTGAGATGCATTATTGTATTGACTCCCTTTAATAAAAATGGTTAGAAGAGTAGGTGGCATCGCTCCAACCCTTGAATGACAGGAATAAATTTATTACGCATGGGATTTTTTATTTGGTGGTTATTTTCCTTCTACACAATAAAATTTAATTTGCGAGAAAGACATTTCCAACATAAAATCTACTTACGCTTATCTTATTAGCTGTTCGAAATGTTGTCCATTTTGCTCTAAACAGTAATACAGTCTGTTTTCGAACTCCCCTCTAACATTACGGAAAACTTCACTAGGAATTGACCGGCATGCTGCTGTAATTCGTCTTTTAAGTTCGTCAATATCAGAAGGTTGTGTTTTATAAACAACGGATTTAAGATGCCCCCAAAGAAAGAAATCTAAGGGTGTTAAATCCGGTGATCTCGGAGGCCATTCAACTGCTCCCCTTCTCGTTTAACCACTGTCGGACGGGAAGAAAATAATGAGGTGGAGCACCGTCCTGCTGGAAATGTAACAGATCCTCCTGCAAAAGTTCATTACCTTCTGCATCAATTTGAGTTTCTAGCTCGTGAGTTATAAGAGGATCGATAGTCTCTTCAAGCATATCAAGGTACAGATTGCCAGTCAAGTTTTCTTCCAGAAATAATGGACCAAGAATGGCATTTCCAAGAATACCAGCCCAAACATTAACTTTTTGTGGGTGTTGTGTATGCCCTTCCCGAAAAATATGTGGGTTTTCGTCACTCCAATAGCGACAATTTTGTCTATTAACATTGCCATTCAGAAAAAATGAACACTCATCGCTAAAACAGATGTTTAACAGAAGATTAGGGATGGTATTGACTCGATGAGACATGATTTCACAAAATTCTATTCTTCTATCATAATCATCCTCGTGGAGCTCTTGAAGAATCTGCATTTTATATGGATGAAATTTATGCATTTTCAATGCTTTTCTTATAGTCTCGCGTGACATTCCCGTCTGTTCTGATACTGATCGTAAGGAGCTCGTGGGCTATGCAGCAAATGTTCCCAAAACTTCAATTTGAGCTGCTTCATTTAGTACTCTGGGGTTATTTCCTTTTTTATTTGTCACTGAACCAGTTTCGTAAAACTTATTCACCAAATCAAGCACATACCGGTGACTTACATTACAATTTGGAAAAATAATAAGTCAGGGTACCATTGGAACAAGAATTGAACGCCCATCAAAATGATGTGCCACTTGACCCCCCTTCCCATTTAAAATTCTAAGGGTAACATCTACCCCTCCTAGGGGGTTGAACCACGAGGGCTACAAATAGTCCTTGATGTTATGTTCCTGTTTTTAATGTTTGGCCGTTGAAGTAAAACGGAAGCGTTATTTTGTAAGTGTTTAATATTGAAGTAAACAAAAAGGAACGGAGTGGTTTACAGATATCGCGTTACCGGTATATAATGACAACAGTCACCGTTGACGTTACAATTCAAACTCCTTGTAAACTAGGTTATTCAGTCAACCGACAAAGATGACAGAGATAGCGCAATAACAGATTTTAGGCGTTGCCAGCTTTCATTAGAATACATGACACGCCCTTTCTAAAAGAAACATAATAATTTCTGAAAGTCAAAATTATAAATTAAGTTTAACTGGACGTTTTATGACGCGACCACTCCGAGTTACAATATCAGAACTATCAGTATTTAAAGAAGTATCAATATTTGAAAAAGTCTCAGTATTTAAAGAAGTTTTCGGACTCTTAGGGGGTTTATCTCGTGGTCCAGGATCTGGTACAATATCATCTCTTCTTTCCTCAGGTTCTATACTGGGTGTATCATCACGTAGAGGTGGCTGGATGGAAGGTCGCAGAAATGAACGATTTCGGCGATAGAGAACATTATCTTCTGTTTTAACAAGATAATCATTCGGACCAGATTTATTCACAATAACTGCTGGCTTCCAGGAACGATGTTGCTTTTGCAACATTACAGCTTGATTTGGCTTCAATTCATTGAGGTTTCTTGCTGACTTATCATAGTAAGCAGCTTGTTTAACTTGATTTTTTCCTAGCTTCGTTCTTACTCCTGAAGTCGGATATTTAGGCTTCAGTAGATTTCTGTGAATAGGTAGTAACGATCTAAGTTTCCTCCCCATTAATAAATCGCAAGGAGCAGGTAGGTATTGTTTGGGTGTCACATTATAGTTAAGTACTGCAATAAAAGGATCTTCTCCTTCTTTTGCGGATTTTACTAGGATCGCTTTCACTGTTTGGATTGCACGCTCAACCATTCCGTTTGAACGAGGATAGTTCGGACTTGATGTGGAATGTTTAATGTGGTAATTTGTGCAAAACTTTGAGAACTCCAAAGAATTAAAAGGCGGTCCATTGTCCGAAAATATTTCAAGTGGTAATCCATGGTTTGAAAAAATGTTTTTCAGGGTTGTAATTACACTTTCACTAGTTTTGTTATTCAGCTTGTTTACTATAACGAATTTACTGTAATAGTCCACTGTCACAAGAAAACTTAAGTTTCCAAAAGATTTAAAATCAATTCCAACTTTCTGCCATGGAAGTTCGGGAATAGCATGAGGTGTCAAAGGTTCTTTTTGATTTTTTCTGGCATATTGTTGGCATAAAATACAACTTTTAACTAAGTTTTCTGTCAGAGGTGATACCAGGCCAATATATACACTCTTGTGCTATTTTTTTACAGGACACTATACCTTGATGCGTTTTGTGAATCAAGTTTAAAAATTCCAATCTTAATGCTGCTGGAACTAAAAGTCGTTTTTTGTAAAATAAGATATTTTTGTGTAAATAAATTTCTTGTCTTATGCTCCAAAAGGATTTGAGATTTGTTGGAACGTTAGCCTTGTTACCAGGCCATCCAGTCAAAATGTAGTTTTTAATGGTATTAAATGTAGCATCATTATCAATGGCTTCGATTAATCTTCCCTCATTTTCAGGCGAAGTAGCAATGATGGAATTCACCTTGAGATTTTCATCCAAGTAGGTGGTGTCGATATTATACGGATTTGGATCTCTGCTAAGAGCATCTGCAACAACCATTTTTTCCCAGGTATATGTATGAGGTTGAAGCTGTATCTGAGCAACCTTATTGCCAACCTCTGAATACTTGGTGAGAGATCATCAAGTGGTTTCTTTAAAAGACCTAATAATGGTTTATGGTCCGTTTCTAGGGTGAACCGTTTCCCATAAAGGTATAAGTGAAACCTTTCACATCCAAACACTAGTGCTAACAGCTCTTTCTCTATATGGTTGTACTTTTGCTGAGTAGGAGTTAAATAGACCGAAGCAAATTCTATGGGATGACCTTCTTGGGATATCACAGCTCCTATTCCATAGGGGCTTGCATCCACAGACAGTGTGGTCATTTTTGTAGTGTCAAAATATGACAAAACAGGTGTATTGGACACAAGTTGTTTCAGGCGATCGAAACTTTTATTTTCATTTTGTGTCCATACCCATTCATTTTTGGTACTCAAAAGGCGTCTTAAAGGATATGTTTCATTTGAAAGGTTGGGTATAAATTTAGAGAGGTACACAATCATACCCAAAAACCTTTGAAGTTCTTTTCTATTCTTGGGAGAACTCATGCTACGAATAGCTTGTGTTTTGTTGTCGTCTGAAGCTATTCCATTTGAGTCAATTTTATGGCCTAAAAATCGAACAGAATTTTTACAGATCTCTGACTTTTGTAAATTGAGTGTTAACCCACTTTTCTTTATTTTGTCAAGTACAATTTCGAGAGTCTGATTGTGTTCAGATAGGGTTTTGCCGAAGACTAAAATGTCGTCAAAGTAAGATAAGACACCAGGAACTCCCGATAATACTTCGTGGATGAACCTCTGAAAAATTTCAGGTGCAGATGAGATGCCATATGGCAATCTCAAATATCGAAATCTACCCCAACTAGTTGCTATTGTACAAAGCTTCGAGCTTTCGTAGTCCAGAGGGATCTGTAGAAATGCTTGAGACGCACCAGAAAGTTGGCTAAACAGACAGTCGAGAGTTGGTATACTGAAATTTTCACGTTTGATGTATGTATTCAAGGAACGTGGATCCATACATAAGCGTATGTCACCATTGGGTTTTGGGACTATTACGATAGGATGGACCCAATCAGTCGGTTCTGTTACAGGGGCAATTAATTTTTCCCTAACCATTTCATCTAATTTCCGTTTAACCCTTTCCTTTAGTGCCAACGGAACTTTTCTAGCAGCCGAAATTCGTGGAATAGCATCATTTTTGAGAGTGATTTTATATGACTTGGATGCTTTACCAATCCCAGTGAACACACTTTTATATTTTCCAATGACGTTTTTAACCGAAATTTCCTGCTTGGATTTATCTGCAACATCTACCGCTTTAACAGTCAATTTATCATTATTTAACATATTCAAGCTTTTAGCAGCTTCAAGTCCCAAAATCGAACAAGTGGTACTAGATTTAAGCACATAAAAAACAAAGTCTTTACATAGTCCCTTGAAAACACAACTTAATCTAGTTTTGCCTATAATGTCTATTTTATGGCCCGAGTATGAAGATAGGGTCGTTAAAGTGTTCGAAAGTTCATTAGGTGAAAGTCCTGTTTTCACGAAGTCACAACGATTTAAAATATTGACTTGACTACCGGTGTCCACTTTCAGTTTGATTCCGATACCCGAAACAAAGACAGTCTCGAACCATTCAACCGAATTCACACTATACTCGTTAACGTTACTCGTTATAGTCCAGACGATTTGATCTTCTGCACTGAGTTCATCATCGCATTCGTTAGGTTCAATCGCGCAATCATGACCTTGAAACTCGTTAATATCGTGAACATATTTTGATTTGCAAAATTTTCGATAATGACCTTTCTTGTGACACCGACTACATGATCGAAATTGAGCTGGGCACTTACATTCTACGTGTTGTAAGCCACAGTTGTTACAGAAGTTACCTTTTTCTAGGGATGTGCTACCTGATGATGTGCCACCTGACCGTCCTACCCTTGACGTCGAAACTCCAGGTTTTTGCGCTGCACTTTTCCGGTTGTCACTTCGATACCTCACTGCACACACGGAAACCGATTGAGAGTTTTGGTCTTTCAATATTTCTTTTTGAGTCACTGAACTTGTTTCCATTGACCGGCAAATTGTTATCGCGTCCGCTAATTTCAAATCGGAATGTTCTAGCAGTTTTTATTGAATTCTCGAGTCACGTATTCCCAAGACTAACCTATCCCGAATAAGTGTATCTCTCTCCTTGAATTCACAAGTCGTTGCAAGTTGTTTTAGCGCCGTGACAAATTGATCCACTGTTTCTCCTTGTAGCCTGTCCCTTTTAAAGAATTTAAAATGTTCGTACACGAGATTTTTTGTCGGCTCACAGTATTCATCAAACTTTTTAAGGATGATTTCGAGCTTGTTCCTGTCCTCGTCCGTTTCAAATTCGAATGTGTTGTAAATGAGTAGACCCTCATCCCCCAGCAAACTAAGCAGAATTGCGATTTTCACATCATCTTCTTTGCTAGTTTTTCCGCTGGCTACCAAGTACACATTGAATTTCTGCTTCCAGAGCTTCCAGTTTGTTGCGATATCTCCCCTAAACTGCATTTGCTCCGGCGGTTTGAATTCAGACATGTTTACGGTTTCTGTTTTCCCGCGTTTTTTACTGCACTTCACACCGCACTACTTTAACCTTCTCCTAAACACTAGACGATCTTGTTTTTTCTTAAGCTGCCACCATGTTATGTTCCTGTTTTTAATGTTTGGCCGTTGAAGTAAAACGGAAGCGTTATTTTGTAAGTGTTTAATATTGAAGTAAACAAAAAGGAACGGAGTGGTTTACAGATATCGCGTTACCGGTATATAATGACAACAGTCACCGTTGACGTTACAATTCAAACTCCTTGTAAACTAGGCTATTCAGTCAACCGACAAAGATGACAGAGATAGCGCAATAACAGATTTTAGGCGTTGCCAGCTTTCATTAGAATACATGACACTTGAAAGTGTCCCCCTTGACAATAAAATTGACCTGTTTTTTCGAATACTCATATTGTTTACTGGAAGGAAGATATTAAGGGTGGGAAGTTTTCAAATTGACACCCTGTGTATATATATATATATATATATATATATATATATATATATATATATATATATATATATATATATATATATATATATATATATATTATATGTTCCAGTGACTGTAAAACAGTCGAAAACAATCCTTTAGAAACTCACTATACCTTTGTATAGATTGTATGGCATATGTCCGACAGAAAACAACTACTTCTCTGGCTAATACCTCGACAGATATTGAATTATATCTGTCAGACATATGTGCAAAGATCCTGCTGTCTGTCTCTGAGAGCTCTTGCAAAGTTGTTCCTTCAAAGTAAGGATCTTTGCACATATGTCTGACAGATATAATTCAATATCTGTCGAGGTATTAGCCAGAGAAGTAGTTGTTTTCTGTCGGACATATGCCATACAATCTATACAAAGGTATAGTGAGTTCCTAAAGGATTGTTTTCGACTGTTTTACAGTCACTGGAACATTTATTGCTCCTTGAAACAAGTATTCAGCATATATATATATATATATATATATATATATATATATATATATATATATATATATATATATAGGGTGTTAATTAAGTACGTACGTACTTAAGTACGTTGACAAACGTTGACAAACTTCGGGAGGTGATTCTTTGAAGGTTTTCAGGACGAAATGTTCATATAAACATATGTCCCAAACGGCTTGGTTTTCGAGATATAGGGTGATAAAAATACATTTTTTTCAAGATTTTTTAGAGTTAACTTCGACATTTTCTACAATTATCAGTTCAAATTAGGCAAGTACAATCCATTCAATAGTACGCACGATACAAAATAATGCATTTCTCAAATAATTCACAGGGTCCTCCTTTTTTCAGAGTCAAGCTTTGTTCAACCCTTCAGAATTTTTTTTTCCGCCGACACTGACATATTATGAGAAAGGAAAAATGAATGTTGTTTCATTTAACATCTTTTTGCTCTCCTGATGTTTTTCATTTACTTGTACGGTTCAGGAGTTACAATGAAAATATTAACGCAAACATTTTCCAGTAACGCATAACATAAAGAAATTTGAGAAGCAAATAGTCTAACAAACTTGAAGGGTGATTCTTTGAAAGGTTTCGAAATGAAAAGTTCATATAAACATATCCCAAGCGGCTTGGTTTTCGAAGTACAGGGTGATCAAAATACATTTTTTAGGAGTTTTTGGAGTTTACTTCGAAATTTTCGACAATAATCGATCCAAATTAGTTCAAATTGGACAAGTACAATCCATTCAATAGTGCGCATGATATAAAATAATTCATTTCTCGAAGTGTCATTGCCACTCTCCAAAGATTAGCGCGTGACGCAATACGTCATTTTGTTCTCATTACACAAATAGCTATTTTCTGCTCGTGTAGAGAAAATGTAATGTTATGGAGCTCCCATACATTTTTTACCATAACTCAGGTTGAATATGTATTGCACAAAGTTAATTATGGCAAAATAATTTTGGACATTTTCAATAGTGTATAACTTTATTATCAAATACTAGAGCAAAGTAACATAAATTCCCTAGGAATAAAATTAAGTTCAGAAAAGGACCATTATTGAAATTGATATGTCAGAGCAGCTGCTGGAAATGGCCACCGCCAACTTCAATGCATGCGTTTATGCGCCTAACCATAGACTGGCGGACACGCTCAAAAATACCAGGAGTGTTTCTTATAATTCCGCATGACTCCTGTATGCGATTCCTCAGGTCTTCTTCACTATGAACTGGAGTTCGGTACACTAATGATTTAAGGTGCCCCCCGAGGAAAAAATCAAGTGGATTCATATCGGGTGACCTTGGTAGCCAAAGTTGTGGCCCACCACGCCCAATCCAGCGATCAGAATAATTCTCTTCTAAATATTGGCGTGCAACCAATCTGAAGTGTACTGGAGCACCATCATGCATAAACCAAATTCCAATTCTTTCCCTCAGTGGGATCTCTTCTAGGAGTCCAGGTAAGATGAATTCAAGAAAATGTCGATAATGGTCACCATTGAGTCTATGAGGCAGAAAATGTGGCCCGATAAGGAAATTCCCTACAATTCCAACCCAAACATTCACAGAAAACGTCCCTTGAAAATGGTTTTCAATCACGGCGTGTGGGTTTTCATCAGCCCACATATGATTGTTGTGAAAATTAATAATGGCTTTACGGGAAAAGCATGCCTCATCGGTGAATAACACTTGAGATAAAAACCATGGATTTTCCAACAATTTATTTCGAATCCAAGTGCAAAAAGTTAATCTCTTTGGAAAATCCCTTGGCAGAAGAGCTTGAACACGCTGTATGTGATAGGGATAGAGTTGTTGCTCTTTTAAAATTTGCCATACCAATACATGGGTTACGTTAAACTGTGCCGCAATTTGTCTTGTACTGGTGTCTGGATGCTGCTCAATTTCGTTAAGTACAGCTTCTTCTATCTGAACTGTTCTAACTCTCCTGGGTCTTCCTATGAGAACAGCAGACCTCTTGAAAGTACCCGTTTCACGAAGACGGGAGTGAATATTGATGAACATTTGTGTGCTGGGAATATGACGTTGTGGAAATCTTTCTAGATACATTCGTCTGGCGGCACGAGCGTTACCATCAGCCATTCCATACATTATGTGCATGTCTGCCATTTCTGAATTTGTATATTCAACCATTTTATCCAAAGGAATATTGAATGAATCTGCTTTATAGCTTGCACTAATGAAGAATTAACAATGAGACAGTTTCTCAACTTTCGATAACTGTCAAGTTGTTGATATTTAAATAAATGAATTAATATCAAAGCCCACTTTGCTATTTTTATGAATTCAAATTGATTACAAAATTTTTGCGTTACTGCAGAAGAAAAAACAAACCGAAATTTCTGATAAAATAATGTACTCCGTACGGAAACAAAAATTTGTTTGATTTAGTTTTTCGGAGTTATGACCAGATATTCATAAATGAAAATCAAATGTGTAATGATCTGCGACTATTAGATAAACCCTATTAACTATCTTCCATTACAGGATTACCTTTCGGAAGTTTTTTTATGTTGAAAAGGAAACGTTCAATTGAAAACTAAAAAATATCTTTTTTTAAAATAACAAAAAATTTGTATGAGTTCTCTATCAAGACTGATGGGTAAAAACATTTTTAATCAAATATCTCAATGAAAATGCACATTTTTACCATCAGAATCTTCAGGTTGAAAGTTAAGGTTTTCCCAATATCTGTCAGATCTAGTTTAATATCCAGCGTACCGCAGTGACGGGGAGATAGTAGTTTTCTGTTAGATATCACAAAAAGAAATCACATCTTTACAAGCTTTTATTTAGCTTCACTTGTAACTAACTAACAAACAATTTAATAAAAGTTGAATTTGACCCACTTCTAATACTCCGATTAATTTGAAATTTGGCAGGTTTCCGTAATTCCGGTGACAATGCATTAAAAAAATGTTTGTTAAAAAACAAAATGGCGGCTCCAATATGGCGGACGAGTATTGTGATTATGATCCGATTCTGTTCAAAATTGGTATGTGATGGTTTTTGGGTTGGAGATTTTCAGTTTCACATAAAAAATAAACTAAAATGTTAAAAATGAAAATTATAAAAAGAAAACATTTTAAAGTTTTTATACAATACACTGAAAAGGAAAAAATAATTCATTTCATTGTTTGATCTAGGTAATCTTGTACAGAAAGATTTTGATACTCACAGAATAACCTACAAAAAATGAAATAAATTATTTTTTCATTTTCAGTGCATTTGTATAAAAGCTTGTCTTTATATTTTTTATTGTATAATTTTTATTCATCGTAGATTTTTCTAATTCTGAAAAAATATTTCCATCAATTTACAATAATTGAAAATGTTTCATTTTCAAATTTTCTAATGTTATGCCACACTGGAAAATGTTTAAATTAATATTTTCATTATAGCCCCTGAACCGTACAAGTAAATGAAAAAATGCAAGATATCAAAAAGATGTTAATTGAAACAACATTGATTATTCCTTTCTCATAATATGTCAGTGGCGGCGAAAAAAAAAATTCTGAAGGGTTGAACAGAGCTTGACTCTGAAAAAAGGAGGACCCTGTGAATTATTTAAGAAATGCATTATTTTGTATCGTGCGCCCTATTGAATGGATTGTACTTGCCTAATTTGAACTGATTATTGTCGAAAATGTCGAAGTTAACTCTAAAAAATCTTGAAAAAAATGTATTTTTATCGCCCTGTATCTCGAAAACCAAGCCGTTTGGGACATATGTTTATATGAACTTTTCGTCCTGAAAACCTTCAAAGAATCACCTCCCGAAGTTTGTCAACGTACTTAATTAACACCCTGTATATATATATATATATATATATATATATATCTGTGAGTAGGTTTCAATGAATTATAATTAAAATAGATAAAATATAAAAGTTTGGTTGAATATAAATAAGAATATGAAATCACATAACATCAATTTTAGTTAAAAAGCTTTAATAAGACATATGTACCTAAACTATGTACCTTTCCTGCAAAAAATTACATTCAAATCGACAAAATACTTTTCAAGAAAATTGCGATCAGATCTTATTAGTAACTATTTTCAATAACCAACTTGAAAGTCAAAATCTGACAACTGATTTTCAACTTTTTTATTCATGATTTCACATCAGATTTTATATTTTAAATTAATATGGATGGATACCCCAATGATGGTACTTTCGAATGACGCCAGAGTACCATTATGGTACCATTCGAAGAAACGGAGTTTCGAGTAAAAAAGGGTTTTGGTTTACTTTTTTGGAACGTATTTCGAACCACGATACTTTTTAAATCGAAATTACGATAGTGTACCATTATCTTGATTATTTGGAATAATCTTAGGGAGTTCATGGCTCTCTAGATCGAAAAATAAAATGGGTGTTCTGATAGATGAAATATCAACTATGAGGTATCATTGGATTCAGAAAATTATGCAGATTTTAAAAATGTAATAATTTACAGGGTGTCCCATTTGAAAATGTTGATGTCATTTCCGGAAAAACCAGAAATTGGATTTTTTGTTTCAAATGTCAAAAAGTGCCCTATGGTGAGCATATTGAATTTTCCAAATTTCTGAAATATAGCTACAGAAAGAAACAAAGGAGAAAAGGGCGTGTACCATGAGTCTGTGACAAACGGTATAGAATTCGGCCATAAATCACGAAACTCGTCTGCCATTTTCAATTCCTGAATTTTTACAGAAAAATCATTATCTTCGAACCCAAAAACCACTACATAGGTAGGGTAGAACCCGCCCAGACATTACAAAACTTTCCCGTCATTTCAAATTCACGAATTTTAACAGAAATCATCAGGATCTCTCAACACAAAAACCGATTTTGAATCGAATCGGACATAATCACAAAACTCGTCCGCCATCTTGGAACCGCCATCTTAAATTCATCAATTTTGACAAAAGATTCATAATCTCTGAGCCAGAAAAACCCACAGACAAATTTTGAATCGAATCAGACCATAATCACGAATCTCGTCCGCCATTTTCAAATTATTAATTTTGACGAAAGATTCATAATCTACTACTCCGAAAATCTGCACATACCCATTTTGTATCGAATCAGAAACCAAATCACAAATATCGCTTCTTTGTTTTTTCTTTAAAAACATTTATAATGGAGTACCCACCTCTGCTACTGGAATTATGAACAGTGAACACCTATCAAATATCAAATCATTCGGACGTCTGTAAGTGTAAATTTTGTTCAATGATTCCAAATTACATACCTACATAAAGCATACAGGTCAAATTAGTATGAAACGTGTAATAAGAAAAACAAGTATCATATAAAAGTAATTCTGGTCCAATACATTTAAAAAAAATAGAATAGACTGTTTACGTCAGCGTTGTATATTTATTTTGTGCAACTCAATATAAAAGCTTGCTCGTTGAAAATCAATAATCAATAAGTACATTTTGGACATCAGTTTATCTTAAAATGCTGATTTCTAATATTTAACTGAATACATTTTTAGTTTATCACTCATTATTTATCACTTATTATTTATTATTATTATTATATTCATTGTTCGTCATTAGTTATTCATTTTTTTCTATATTATTTACTGATTATTTATTTATTATTTATTTATCATTTATCATCATTCAATCATTCGTCATTCGTTATTCATCATTCATCGTTCATCGTTCATCGTTCATCGTTCATCGTTCATCGTTCATCGTTCATCGTTCATCGTTCATCGTTCATCGTTCATCGTTCATCGTTCATCGTTCATCGTTCATCGTTCATCGTTCATCGTTCATCGTTCATCGTTCATCGTTCATCGTTCATCGTTCATCGTTCATCGTTCATCGTTCATCGTTCATCGTTCATCGTTCATCGTTCATCGTTCATCGTTCATCGTTCATCGTTCATCGTTCATCGTTCATCGTTCATCGTTCATCGTTCATCGTTCATCGTTCATCGTTCATCGTTCATCATTCATCATTCATCATTCATCATTCATCATTCATCATTCATCATTCATCATTCATCATTCATCATTCATCATTCATCATTCATCATTCATCATTCATCATTCATCATTCATCATTCATCATTCATCATTCATCATTCATCATTCATCATTCATCATTCATCATTCATCATTCATCATTCATCATTCATCATTCATCATTCATCATTCATCATTCATCATTCATCATTCATCATTCATCATTCATCATTCATCATTCATCATTCATCATTCATCATTCATCATTCATCATTCATCATTCATTCATCATTCATTCATCATTCATTCATCATTCATTCATCATTCATTCATCATTCATTCATCATCGTTCATCATCGTTTCGTTATCATCGTTTCGTCCATCATCGTCCATCATCGTCCATCATCGTTCATCATCGTTCATCATCATCGTTTATCATTATTATTATCATTAGTCAAAAGTCGTCAACTGTGGACGTGTTTTTGAGGTGCTCTGAGAGCAACGAGTGTTTTGCGATAGATAAACTGTGAGTATTGTCTCATAATTGGTGTCAGTCGAACGAGAAAGTGAAGCACCATAACAACGGCCAATTATTGATTCAGAGATCTTTCAAACGAGTGATATAATTGAAAAACAAATTAAATATATTAATTCTGCCATATATCTGTACAATTTCGACTTACTTTTTACGGGTAGTAAAAACGAAACAAAACCAATTCCTCACGGGGCCGCTTGGACTGCGTTTTTGTTTGCATGATTAGTCCATGAGCCGAACTCACTTGGGAAATGGGCGATCTAACTAAAGATGAACTGATGAAAATGTTTCAACATATTGTTTCCCAAAACGAAGCTATCAAATCCCAGAATAATCAACTTGTCGATCAATTATAAGCATTGAGTGGTGAATTAAGTCCTATAAAAAGTCGGTAGACGATAAAATAGACGTCCTGAACAACGAAACAGTCAGCTTGAGAAAAGAAGTAGAATATTTGAAGGAAAGGGTGACAGCAAGTGAAAGGAGGAACAAAAAGTATAACCTCATCATATATAATTTACAAGGGAATGATCCACACAAGGCAGTCATCAATTTGTTTCAACAAAACTTGAAAATAAACTGCATAAGTTCTTTTTTTTTGTATTAAATTAATAAACAATGGTAGAATCATGAACTTAAGAATTTATTATCAAAATTGTAGGGGTTTGCGTACTAAACTAACTGAATTCAGTCAAAATGTATTATTAGAGAATTATGATATACTTGTTCTATCTGAAACATGGTTGAATAATGACATTTTTGATGCTGAACTTTTGTTGTGACAGATCTCCATTAAAAACTGGGAAAGCAAGAGGGGGTGGAGTTCTAGTAGCAGCACTGAAAAAATATAATGCTACCTTAATTGTTTCCGAAAAGTCCCAATTTGAAACAATTTTTGTCAAAAGTAATATACTTGGTAATGAAGTTATTTTCAGTGCTGTCTACATTCCACCGAACTCAAATTCACAATTGTATAAAAATTATTTGGACTTATGTGATTCTATTAACATCAATTATCGACAAAATACGCATTTCTTTTTTCTTGGTGATTATAACATACCTTATATTAATGGCACACATTTTGATTTCACAGGGAATAACAATAACATCATCAAATATTTGACTTGTTTTATGAACATAAATAATCTCAAATCATACAACAACAGTTTGAACGAGGACAACAGAACGCTAGATCTGATTTTTAGTGATATGAATATGAAAGTAACTGAAGTAAGTCCTCTAGTCCCACTAGACCGTAAACACCCATCCTTAATATGTGAAGTGGAGTTGCCAAAAACGCAAAAATTTAGATTTACCAAAATATCTTTAGAAAATAAATATAATTATAAAAGGGCAAATTTCGATGAGTTGTGCAATCAGCTCAGACATGTCGATTGGACACCAATAGGTTATATCAAGGACATCAATGAACAAGTGAATTATTTTTATGATGTCCTTTATCAAGTCATAGATTTGTGTGTTCCGAAAATAAAAAAGTATTTGAACAGAAAAACGTACCCTCCCTGGTTTTCCATTTCAATTAAAAACAAAATGAAAGAAAAAGAATAATGTAGAAAAAATAAAAATCAGTCGGTAGAATTCCTAGATGAATTTAAACGACTCAGAGCGGAGTTAAAAAACTAGACATAAGAAATGCTTACAAGGATTTTATCAAAGAAACCGAAGTCAGTCTCATAAATAGTCCTAAAAATTTTTGGAATTATGTCAACTCCAAAAAACAAAGTAGAAACTCCGATTCTCATTTCATACTTGAAAATGGAACTACAACTGATCCCAAAATAATTACCTCAGCCTTTGCTGAATATTTTTCTTCAAAAATTCGGCAGCAAATAACAATTATAGAGATGACAAAAATGAAGTGAGAAACGGCGAAGTTTTAAAAATATCACACATTACAGTCCCAGATATGGAATATGCTTTTCAAAAACTGAAACCAAAAAAATCGTCTGGGCCCGATGGCATACCATCTTACATAATTAAAGCATGCAAGGATTACATAATGTACCCGCTAATACTAATCTTCCAGAACTCATTGCGATCTGGAACTTTTCCAGATGCATTTAAAGAAACTAAACTAACACCCATACACAAAAAAAATGAAAAAACTTTGATTACTAATTACAGACCTATAGCCATACTCAATGGTACTGCTAAGCTATTCGAATTCATATTGTATCAAAAAATCTTCTGGCATGTGAATAATAATATCTCAGAATCCCAACATGGTTTCCGCAGTAAAAGATCCATCGAAACGAACCTTGCATCTTTTTTAATGATTGTCACGGATATAATAGAAGAGCGGGGGGCACAAGTGGATATCATTTACACTGACTTTGCCAAGGCATTTGACAAAGTCGATCATTCTATTCTCATATCCAAACTTAGTATGTATTCCTTCAGTAATTCACTCACAGAACTGTTAACAAGCTATCTTTTCAAAACAATTCAATTTGTCTCTTTTAGGGGAAATGAGTCTGACAAATTCCTTGCAAAGTATGATGTACCTCAAGGCTCTAACTTGGGTCCCCTTCTCTTTCTATTGTTCGTTAATGATATCCCGGACCATATAGCAAGTCACTGTTTATTGTATGCTGATGACTGTAAGATTTTCCGAAAAATTTCAGATCAGTCCGACTATAACCTTTTGCAGAATGATCTTCATTCACTTTACAATTGGTGTGAGAAAAATAGATTATATCTGAATTTGAGTAAATGTTATGTTGTTAGTTTTAGCAACTCAAAAAATTTGCAAAAATTGAGCTATTTTATGAATGATCAAGAGCTGGAAAGATGCTATGAAACCGTCGATCTAGGTGTCACCTTCCAACCTTCCTTAACTTTTGAAAAACATATAGAGAAAACAGGACAGAAAGCCGAAAAAATGTTGGGATTCGTTAAGCGATTCACATGTGAGTACAAACAAAATATTCAAACAATTAAAACTCTTTATTTCGCTTTTGTTCGAAGTCGTCTGGAATTTGCAGCAATAGTTTGGGACCCCGGCAAAAAATATTTGAAAAAACGCCTGGAAACTATACAAAATAAATTCATATCATATTTACACTACAAAAAATATGGCAATTCCCCGGACTACTCATCCTATGACCCACTTAGACTAGAATTCAACTTGCTGAAACTAGAAAATAGACGGTTCAGCCAACAGATCATTTTCATTTTTAAACTATTGACCGACAAAATCAACTGTGCATTTTTGTTATCCTTTCTGAAACTGTACGTGCCAAGACTACGACCGAAAAGCATAGTATTTCATATTCCCAGAATTCCCCTGTTGATTGATAAAATGTGTGTCTGTGTCAACAAGTTTCTGCAAAAAAATACTACTCTGGATATATTTATTGTTACATTACCACAACTAAAAATTGAGCTTCATAAACTTTTCCTACCTTCATGTAATTTGTGATTATATATCCGCCACCACAATGACTTAAGAACCTACTGGTTGATTCTTAATCTCATTAATTCTGAATAAATCATTAAGTAAACTTGATTATAATATTTAGAGATTCCATTTATATTCTATATTATCATTATCATTATCTTATTATTTTTAGTTATCTGTTGTTTTTCTCCTCTTTTTCAAGTTATATGTATGTAGGTATACATATATTTGTTCATGCATGTAGGTATGTATATGTATACGTGCATAGTTACCTTTAAATAATATCGATACCTAAAATAGAATTTAGTTATTAACAATATCCGCTATATTGTAATAGATTTAATCCTGCGGAAACATGTAAATAGGTTTAAGTCCTGTATGTTTCTTAGATAAATAAATAAATCATCGTTTATCATCGTTTATTTATTATTTATTATTTATTATTTATTATTTATTATTTATTATTTATTATTTATTATTTATTATTTATTATTTATTATTTATTATTTATTATTTATTATTTATTATTTATTATTTATTATTTATTATTTATTATTTATTATTTATTATTTATTATTTATTATTTATTATTTATTATTTATTATTTATTATTTATTATTTATTATTTATTATTTATTATTTATTATTTATTATTTATTATTTATTATTTATTATTTATTATTTATTATTTATTATTTATTATTTATTATTTATTATTTATTATTTATTATTTATTATTTATTATTTATTATTTATTATTTATTATTTATTATTTATTATTTATTATTTATTATTTATTATTTATTATTTATTATTTATTATTTATTATTTATTATTTATTATTTATTATTTATTATTTATTATTTATTATTTATTATTTATTATTTATTATTTATTATTTATTATTTATTATTTATTATTTATTATTTATTATTTATTATTTATTATTTATTATTTATTATTTATTATTTATTATTTATTATTTATTATTTATTATTTATTATTTATTATTTATTATTTATTATTTATTATTTATTATTTATTATTTATTATTTATTATTTATTATTTATTATTTATTATTTATTATTTATTATTTATTATTTATTATTTATTATTTATTATTTATTATTTATTATTTATTATTTATTATTTATTATTTATTATTTATTATTTATTATTTATTATTTATTATTTATTATTTATTATTTATTATTTATTATTTATTATTTATTATTTATTATTTATTATTTATTATTTATTATTTATTATTTATTATTTATTATTTATTATTTATTATTTATTATTTATTATTTATTATTTATTATTTATTATTTATTATTTATTATTTATTATTTATTATTTATTATTTATTATTTATTATTTATTATTTATTATTTATTATTTATTATTTATTATTTATTATTTATTATTTATTATTTATTATTTATTATTTATTATTTATTATTTATTATTTATTATTTATTATTTATTATTTATTATTTATTATTTATTATTTATTATTTATTATTTATTATTTATTATTTATTATTTATTATTTATTATTTATTATTTATTATTTATTATTTATTATTTATTATTTATTATTTATTATTTATTATTTATTATTTATTATTTATTATTTATTATTTATTATTTATTATTTATTATTTATTATTTATTATTTATTATTTATTATTTATTATTTATTATTTATTAATTATTATTTATTATTTATTATTTATTATTTATTATTTATTATTTATTATTTATTATTTATTATTTATTATTTATTATTTATTATTTATTATTTATTATTTATTATTTATTATTTATTATTTATTATTTATTATTTATTATTTATTATTTATTATTTATTATTTATTATTTATTATTTATTATTTATTATTTATTTATTAGGAAAGTATTTGGCAATGTTAACACGTTCTTTAATATTAGAGATTTCAAAATCCTTACATACTAAACTATGAAGCACCTTATAAAATAAGGATCAATCCAGTAGATGTTTTTTATTTGATGTAGTATTGCTATATTATCCTTGACAAAATACATAATGTAGAGTCATAAGTATTCGGTTTGAAGCTTGTTTATGAGTGCTGTTACAATTTCTGTTAAATAATTATGTGGATTTCCAGAGGTATCTAGAGTATCTACTAAGCAAGATCCAATTTCTGTTGTAACCGTTGCACTGTTTTTATTGGTTCATTTATTAGAAACATCATATTGAAAGGGTGGTATGTATCCAGGCCATAAAAGAGCTATAGCTTTTCTTCCACCCGGTTGTCCCTTACAGTTAAAACTGCTGTTTGTAGCATAGAAGGGTCTGGCAATCTGTTAGTCAATTTCGTCTTCAGTAGATTTGCTAGTGGTTATGGCAAAGACACTGTTTTTTTTTTCTACAATCTGGAAAGGAAAGGTTGGAAAGTGACTAAAGGATGTAAAGTACTTGGTTCTTGTGATTTTACGCCAGAAGTACCCTCAACCTCGAAAAAGAAAAATATTTAAAGTTAAAGCGAAAATTTTGCAAATTATTTGGTGAGATGACAACCACGATGACAGCATGACAATTGTATGTAATCTTACGTTAGAATAAACTTCGTTTCCTTCTGGTTCAGACTAGCTTATCAGGTTATGGCCTTTTTGCTGATTTAAATTGCTAATATTAGGGCAAAGTTTATCAGGAAACCAGTACGGATTAAGTGCGAGTCGTAGGACTGTTTGGCAACTTTCAATACAGGAGTTTCTATCGAGAAAATTCTTGGTCACGAGAATTACAACACGTGGCTGGAGACGATTCAGGCTGTTTTGGAGCTGGACGATCTATAGACTGGCGTTGTGGACGTGAAAGTTGATAATGATGGAAAAGTCATATCTCAAGTGGAAGAAGCGAAAGACAGAAAAACGCGTGCGAAGATTAAATTAGCGATTGATCCTTCCCTTTATTCCCATCTCAAGAACAAGAACACCGCTTATGACTTGTGGAAATGAGTTGAAGATCTGTTTGCCGGCAAGGGCTTGAATCGCAAGGTGGGCCTTTTTAGAAGATTGTGTAACATCAAACTCACCGACTGTGAGTCCATGTGCATATGATTATTTCAAAGGCACATCAATTACGTTTTATTTTTTATTCATTTGTTTTTACGAAACTCCGCAGCCGTATGCATAGTCAATTCCAGCGGCTCGCCAGAGTTTCGCCGCTCGCTACACAAGAACTATACTGCACAGTCGAGCTCCAAAAAAGTGGTACATCGCCAGCGTTTCGCCAAAATGTGACTTATCGCGTGGTTGTCACTTTTTTGGAGCTCGAGTGTGCATTATAATCCTTGTGTAGCGAACGGAGAAACTCTGGCGAGTCGCTGGCGATTGACTATGCATACGGCTGCCAGTTTTTCGGAGAAAACCCCTCAAAAGCAGAGCTTGTGCGAGCAAATGGCTCGAGGTGTCATTTATATATGCACAACACACATTGTTATGAAAGCTGCATATCACTATCCTTTGATAGTTTGTGGGTGAGGGGTAATCTCCGAGTTCGGAGGGGAAGATTTGTTATTGTCATGATATCTAGATGTCAGCTTAGAACCAGTGGCGGCGTGCTGATAATTTTTTTTCATGTTAGATTCTTGCTGACAAAGCATAGAATAAGGTCATAAATACTGAAAAAATAAATGAAAGTGCTGAAGTAAAAAGTATATATGCTATACATGCATTATAATACACATAAGAATTTACACATGAACTATAATACACATAAGAGATTACATTAAAATTTATGTTGAAAGAGTATCATCCAAAGTGTAGTAAAAGCCTTAGTAGCTTTAACTCTTTTTCTGATGTTTTCTATTAAATTTAGATTATTGGTCTCCTAAGGCAGATAATTAAAAAGATTTTTAGAGTTCTCAAAAGTAATGCCTTAACTTGTGTAGTGATTGACATTACTGTCTGGTAGGAAAACGAGAATTTCTCATGTAGTTATTATTTAACTTCTGTTTCTGAAACATCAAACAGTATCTAGTATAAATATTAAGATGAGAGTCATTATAGTTTATGAGTTTAATAGGAGCCGACATGTATCTCTGAAGATATCTCTGCAGACATCCAAACAACAGCTTTTTTTGCTGTAGTCTTGATTTGGTCCGAGGGGGAAGTAACTCTTTCATTAGGTGTACATCATAACATATTCATTACTTCATTAATCATTTCATATTCAATTTAAAATAGAAATCTATGTTTCTGGGGATCCGTGATATGATTTTTTTCGGTTCCAAGTTGGCAAATTTATGCCGTCTGACAATCGGTAAGTGATCGCCTCGGTGATCGCTGAGCAGACGCGGATTTTAATCAGTGATTTTCCGATGAATAGTATAACATCATTAATGGTAATTATTTTTCATTAGAGTTAATTACTGCATTATTTTCATTAGGTGTACAAAAAATGGCTAGTTACTTCCCCCTCGATTTGGTCATAGGGTGAAGAGGAGACATGCTTATTGTAAATCGTCTGTCCAGCTTGAAACAAATTGAAATTTTGGATTGCATTCTTATATTCCTTTGCTGAAGTAGTCTAATTTTTTGTATCTGACGAATTATAGTTCTCGTTGCTACTTTCAAACACTTTCTTCTGGTATCATATGTGTCCATATCATCGGTTTCACAATCACGAATTCCTCTAAAATAGGATACATTTCGAACACACACGCACGCACACACATAACTGCCAAATTATTATATTGTTATAGTTGCAGAACAGTGAAGTAAATTCCATGGCCAACAAATTCAAACTAAAAAAAATATCACTGAACATTGTATTAAGTACTCGAAAAACATTCCAACAAAACTTCACAATCTTTATGAATAACTAGGCACAATGATCAATAGAATAGCTCGGAAAACATATATATGCCCTAATAGCACACCATGTCCCAGGGACGTCCCTATTTGGTACAAATCATGTCCGAATGTCCTGGACTTAAAATCATTGTCCTTGGGACGTCCGATTCAGTGCATTTTCACGAATTTCCCCAAAGGACGTCCTATGGATGTCCCAATCGGTACATCTTATAAAACGTCTCCGCGAGGACGTCTTTGGGATGTCCTGGGTCGGATATATTTTGTAATGTTTCCTAGGACATCCATAGGACGACCTTGTTAGTAAGTATTCTGGCATGTCTTTGAAAGGGCGTCCCATGGTCTTCCTGGTACGGGACATTTAGGAACATGAATGAATATTGGACGTCCCAATTGGTTAATCTTAGAATATCTCTCTGCGAGGACTTCCTTGGGATGTCCTGGTTCGGATACATTTTGAAGAATTTTCTAGGATATCTGGTTGACATGTATTTGGCATGTCTTCGAAAGGACTTCCTATGGTGGTCCTGGTACGGGGACATTCTGGAACGTCCTTGATGGATTTACATCGGACGTCATCCCAATCAGTGAATTTCAGAAAATGTCCCTGCGAGGACTTCCTTGGGATGTCCTGGATTGAACATTTTTCGGAATGTTTCCTAGGTGCATCCATCCAAAGATGAAGGATAGATGATCATAAAAATTAAACAAAATTCGAAAACAATTACAATAATTTGGCCAGTACCCGTGTATACATCCCAGCTAGTGGTTTTACAGAAGAGGTATAAAATGGATCGCATATTTACAATAGGGCTAAACATTATAGCGAAAACAACCCATCTGAAATAAAACCCTATTCACCATCAATGAGGTAATCAGGGGCCATATTCTCGAGTTTGAGCGTATGCCAATACGATTTACTGTTGACAACAACGAAAATAAAAATTGTCTGTTTGTCTCTCTTGTTCGTATGCGGATTGAAACCGAACAATTCCTCTATGTATGGATTACGTGCATAAAGTTGTTTTCTGTGTTTTGTGTTCTGTGTTCAACTGAAGTGTTGACGAATCAGACAATTGTTGAGTATTTACCAACTATGGTGGCTTTTCTATCGTCTTTTGTGATTAATTAGTTTAGTGACTGTTCTGTAAGTTATTTTGTGTTCATTCAGTGTAGTTATATCTATAAATGAAAATAAAAGTTTTGTTCTACTATTCAATAGTTATTACTAACCTATTCAACACTGTTTTGAAAAAGGTGCTTCCGTAAGACTAGTAGAGTTGTGTGTATCCTTCAAACATGTACAAAACCACATTGAATGATTCTGAGAGAGTGCTGAGCTCACCTAGTAAGTAAATCTGGTTCCATCCAAATTGGTATCTCCAGTAATCCACAACAATATCATAATCTTAGTCCTGAAAGAGATGTAGGAACAAACACATGTGATAATTTTGCACATCCTAAGGATGTCCCAGATGTACTTTCGATTGATGTAATTCGGGGACGTCCAATGAACATCCCAGGTGGATGTCGATTGACTATCCTTATAGAACGTCCAATTTTGGTGAGAAGTCGAATCATTGAAACTTCCCACGGATGTCCAATGGACGTCCGCGGTACCAATACTGCACGTCCTAAGGACGTACCAATATTGCACGTCCTAAGGACGTCCAAGATGTACCTTCGATTGATGTAATTCGGGGATATCCGATCAACATCCCAATTGGATGTCCATTGGATATCCTTATAGAACGTCCAATTTGGGTGAGAAGTCGAGACATTGGTGCTTCCCACGGATGTCCAATGGACGTCCGCGGTACCAATTTTGCACATCCTAAGGACGTCCCGAATGTCCTGAGAGGATGTCCTATGGATTACCATCGGACTTCATGGTGCTATTAGGGTGGCTTGCACTTTGAGGCTATGAATCCTCTGCAGTAACCAGATTTTTTTTATATAGATAGGAAAGCCTATACCTATTTGGAAATCCTCAGAAAATGTTATTCTTCAAAAAAATCCTGCATTTTCCCAAACTCGAAATTCACTATCCAAACTGTGCTTATTTCCATTTGTCTAAGAGGGACATGAAAAATTAGAAGTACAATATACAAAAAAGTCTTCGAAGAAGTGATTTATATATGTATCTGAGTGAAAGTTTTATATAGGGAATCATAGTCTTCTATGATAAAGTAAGTTACAATTTTGGAGTCCATCACTTTTCGTTTACGAATTGAAGAAATTCAATGAGGAATCTCCTGGAATTGGGAGTATGGGCTCTCTCAAAAGATTGAAAATAATACTCAACCCATTAATCAGATTTTAAACTTACGATGATTTACTGTGTTCCATACTCAATAAAGAAGTTTGTGTCCTTGTCCGGTTTAACCGTAAGCGCTTCGCCACTGAACATTTCAGATCGATTATTTATATTGATATATGTGATATTCCATGTTTACAAAATTTTATTGAATTGAGAACATCGAAAACTTGTAATGAACCGATTACTTAAGTGATAATCCCTGGTATATGAACATTCCAGTACCCATCAGATTGAGTCTATAATAGCTAATGGCTTTTGAGTTGAATTTGGTAATGAATAGTTGAATTTGCGTACTCACTTACCTACTCTTTAGTGTGCCTACACTGCAACAAGTTAGTCCTAATTAATGATAGGTAATCGTTTTTAAAGTTGAGTTACATAGTCAAAGTTTTTTTACAGCTACTTCAATAAATAGTGATAATTCTCCAAAGACACCTAACCGGTGTTTTGAATACTTTCTAATAAGAACCCAAATGAATAAGGCAAACAAGCCAAATGAATAGTAAAATCAATACCTTTCAAAAACTGTATATTCTTTCAAAATTGACAAGATTCGAATAATAATAAAGTGTTTTATAAACATGAAAAAACAAAAACTGTAGATATGGATATCCTGAGCCTTCATTTTCTTCATTCTACCTCCTTTGAATCATCATGATTCAAATCGTTGTGGCAATTTGACTCTACGCACATATCTTGTGAAAGTATCTTCCTTATTTGCTTCAGAATTTACTTGGGAACATTTCTCTGAATCCTCAGTGGTTTCATCTTTGAGTTTTACCGCATCTCAACTCCATAGGAAATAGTCTCTGAAGAGGCCTCAGCAGATGACCATCAGCTGGTATTGTTTCTTCAACATATGCTAGAGGCCAATCAATCCGCTTCTTATTGTCATTTTCGATCAATACTATATCGCCTACCTTCACTTCGTCCTTTTTCTTACTATTATAAAGAACCAATTGGCCGAGATATTCGTTTCTGAACAGTCGCCGTAGTTCTTCTTTCAGTTTTAGTCTTTACCTATGATGTTCCGTCAAGGTGTGGGCATTGATATCATCTATATCGGGAACACCAGATTCTTTGACAGTTCCTCAAATGTCAATGAAGCTCTGCCGAGGACTTTTCTCAAAAGATTTTTCACCAATTTTACCATAACCTCCCACCAGCCTCCCCACCATGCTGCTGTTGGTGGTATGAACTTCCAATCGATTCTTCGTGCAGAACTATACGAGGTTATTGTGTCCCAATTCAAATTTTTGAATGCATTTTCTGTTCCAGTAAAATTAGTTCCATTGTCACTATATATAACAGAAGGCCTACCTCGTCTAGAAATGAATCTTCGTAATGCTTGAAGAAATGCATCGGTGGATAATGATGAAACTAATTCTAAATGGACTGCTCGGTATACTGCACAGGTGAACAAACATATCCAGCACTTGTCTTTTGATTTGGCAAAGAGAGGTCCATCCATATCAACTCCAGATACTTCAAAAACGAAAGCTTCCCGTACTCTGTTTTGTGGTAATGGAATCGGGGAAACTTCCAATCGTCTAACATTGAATCGCCGACACGTAACACATTTTGAAATGACTGACCTAACTTCTTTTCTTCCTTTTATAATCCAGTAACGTTCTCTTAAAATACTGAGAAGATTTTGACCGCCAGAATGACAGGATTGTTTATGTTCGTATTCGATTATTTTCCTAACAACCGGGTGCTTCGCAAGCAAAACAGCGGGCAGCGAAAAGGCATTGTGTCATCTCTGTCAGATATTTTGGTTTTCAATCTTATGACTTCTCCTTCTTTGAATGGACGAAAATATTGCAACTTTTTGACTTCTATTCCAGTGAATGATTCGGCTTGAATTAATTTGACATTCATCTTGTCAGTCATGACATATTCAGCTACTGAAAGTGATTCTGATATTTCCATTTCATTTTGCCTTCGAAAATTTCGTTTTCGACAATTTGCAATGAATCTCTTCACCCAACACAAAACTCTGACGATTTTGCCATAGTCTGAGGAAAAACTGTGGTACCAGCTACCATCTCTCTCCGCAGATGTCAAGAATGAGGATACTATATCTTTTTGCTTTTCATGGTGGATTTATAAACTCAACTAAACTAAGAATTAAATTAACAACTAAGAATTGAGAAAGATAAATACAAGGAAACCCCATCAGTGTTTTATAAACTTTCAGCTGTCAATTAAATTAAAAATTAGCAACTAAGAAGATGGTTATCTTTTATCTTTTCAACTAAGAATGAATTGTCTTAGTTGAAAATGGAAACGGGCATGCGCAAAATCGGTGAATGAATGTTTGAAAATGATTTTGTTTATATTTTGCAGTGATTTGTTCGAATATTGTCTTTCATTAACAATACAATGGATCGAGAAGAAATGTTGACCATGATGGATTTCATTATAGTTGTAACGATTTTCTCCACATGATATAATTCTTAATTTTTTAGTTGACGTTTATAAACACCTTCTTAATTGCTTATTGTTGATTCTTAATTGATAATTTTGAATTCTTAGTTTAGTTGAGTTTATAAATCCACCATCACCAATAATAGTTTCTTCGTTACAAGCGTAATGTTGCTGGGGCCATAGAATTGGAGCTTCTTTCAACCAGTGAGGTCCCTCCCACCATTTTGATTTGATCAAATGTTGTGTTGAACAACCTCTGGAGGGAATATCTGCTGGATTCATCTCACTTGGAACATAAAACCACGTTTCTTTTTGTGTGAGTTTTCGAATTTCCTCAATACGGTTCCAAACAAATGTTTTCATTGGCTTTCTCGTTTTATCCAAGATAAAACCGTCGTTGAATCCGTCCAGTAGAAAACAGGCAAGTCAAAATCAAAATTTTCTAAAACTGCTTTTGATAATCGAGTTCCAATGGTTGCAGCTAGTAGTTCCAATCGGGGTATGCTCATAATTTTCAAAGGTGAAACTCTGCATTTGGACTGAACTAGTTGAACTTCGATTTCCCCAGAATTCTCAGTTCTAATGTAGATAACTGTGGCATAGGCATCTTTGCTGGCGTCGGTAAACACATGTAAACTGCATTTTCTATCGAATGGAATTTTCAGCCATCTGGGTATTTTCATGTTGAAAAGTTGCGGTAAATTTTCCAACCAATTCAAGAACTTTCCTTTCAGCTCACTATCTACTTCTTTGTCCCAACCAGCTTTAGTTTTCCAGGATTTTTGCAATAGTAATTTCGGCAACAAAGAAACAGGAGATGAAAATTCTATGGGATCGAATAACTTGTGAGCTGCAGATAAAATGGTGCGTCTAGTTATCGAGTCTGTTTGAATGTTTTCACACCAATTCGAACAAATTTGAAGAGTATCCAGGTCTTTATTCCAACTGAGTCCTAAAACTGGTATCAAATTTGTCTGTTTCGCTGCAGAATACTCAATGCTTGAGTGATCCCACCCTCTTAACTCAAATTTCGCACCAGCCATTACATTTTTCGATTCTTCAATGAATTGATGTAACTGTTCGATATTGTCCACACTTGTCACACAATTATCGACATAAAAACTGTTCATGAGTTTGGAGATAGTCATCTTGGAGTACACAGAGTATGAATTTTCGAGTTCTCTTTTAAAATGAGGAACGGACTGCAAGTTACACCAAAAACAACTCGGGCATGTCGATACACTGTCAATTCACGGCTTTCGTTGAACCAAAAAAATCGTAGGAAATCTCTTTCACTTTGGCACAATGAAATTTGTAAAAATGCCTTCTTCTTCTTCAGATATCACGCCTATTTTCGAGAAGCGAAATCTTAGAAGAATTGAGGGTATTTTTTCAATGAAGTTCACTCCTTTTTCTAAGCACTGATTGAGCGATGGATGGTTCTTTTCACGAACAGAAGCATCGAACACCGGTCTTATTTTAGTGGTTTGACTACTCAACTTAACAACGTGACGATGGGGTAAATAATGTCCATAAGTATTCAGTTCATCACTTGACACTTCTTCGATTGTATTTTCATTGAGCCAGTCTCTGAACACTAAATTGTAATCTTCGTAGAATCCATCTTTCTCCAACTTTTTCGTGAGATTTTCCAGTCTCTTTTGAGCCAACTTTGAATTGTCAGGTATTGGATGGTGACAATCAATCCACGGTATGGAAACCTCATATCTGCCATCTTCTCGAATTTTTACGGTATTTGCAAAATTCATCTCAACAGCTCCTCGATTTCTCTTCTAGATTTGCTCTCCGTCGGATCAGTAATGCCCAAAGTATCAAGATTCCACAATTCTGTTATTTTGATATCATTGCAGAATAATGCCATTACTGAAATTAAATTCGAAGGGGCTTTGGAAATACCATAGTTCGGGAAAATGGCTTTTCCAGATAAAGTCCAACCAAGAAGTGTTTCAAAGGCAACCAAACCACAACTCAATTCTTGGAGTTTGCCAGTGAACAACTTTCCCCATATATCTGCTCCTACAAGAATATCGATTGGTCCATCTTCAATATCTGATATTTGGATTCCGAATCGAGTGAGTTCATCCATCCAGGGACCCATTTTAACACAAGCGATGTTGTTGCAGATAATAGTTTGGTCTAAGGCCTCAAAATTACATGAGTAATTTTCATCGATACTTCTCAGTCGAATTCTGTAGCATGAATGGTTGACAGTATCTGTTGTTGAGCCTCCAAATAGACTATGCATTATTTACTCCACCCGTTCTGGTTTATACTGCATATCGGATACGGCTGACTTTGTTATACAGGGTGTTAATTAAGTACGTTGACAAACTTCGGGAGGTGATTCTTTGAAGGTTTTCAGGACGAAAAGTTCATATAAACATATGTCCCAAACGGCTTGGTTTTCGAGATACAGGGCGATAAAAATACATTTTTTTCAAGATTTTTTAGAGTTAACTTCGACATTTTCGACAATAATCAGTTCAAATTAGGCAAGTACAATCCATTCAATAGGGCGCACGATACAAAATAATGCATTTCTTAAATAATTCACAGGGTCCTCCTTTTTTCAGAGTCAAGCTTTGTTCAACCCTTCAGAATTTTTTTTTCCGCAGCCACTGACATATTATGAGAAAGGAATAATCAATGTTGTTTCATTTAACATCTTTTTGATATCTTGCATTTTTTCATTTACTTGTACGGTTCAGGGGCTATAATGAAAATATTAATTTAAACATTTTCCAGTGTGGCATAAAATTTGAAAATTAAACATTTTCAATTATTGTAAATTGATGGAAATATTTTTTCAGAATTAGAAAAATCTACGATGAATAAAAATTATACAAAAAAAAATATAAAGACAAGCTTTTATACAAATGCACTGAAAATGAAAAAATAATTTGTTTCATTTTTTGTGGGTTATTCTGTGAGTATCAAAATCTTTCTGTACAAGATTACCTAGATCAAACAATGAAATGAATTATTTTTTCCTTTTCAGTGTATTGTTAAAAACTTTAAAATGTTTTCTTTTTATAATTTTCATTTTTAACATTTTAGTTTATTTTTTATGTGAAACTGAAAATCTCCAACCCAAAAACCATCACATACCAATTTTGAACAGAATCGGATCATAATCACAAAACTCGTCCGCCATATTGGAGCCGCCATTTTGTTTTTTAACAAACATTTTTTTAATGCATTGTCACCGGAATTACGGAAACCTGCCAAATTTCAAATTAATCGGAGTATTAGAAGTGGGTCAAATTCAACTTTTATTAAATTGTTTGTTAGTTAGTTACAAGTGAAGCTAAATAAAAGCTTGTTATTGTAAAGATGTGATTTCTTTTTGTGATATCTAACAGAAAACTACTATCTCCCCGTCACTGCGGTATGCTGGATATTAAACTAGATCTGACAGATATTGGGAAAACCTTAACTTTCAACCTGAAGATTCTGATGGTAAAAATGTGCATTTTCATTGAGATATTTGATTAAAAATGTTTTTACCCATCAGTCTTGATAGAGAACTCATACAAATTTTTTGTTATTTTAAAAAAAGATATTTTTTAGTTTTCAATTGAACGTTTCCTTTTCAACATAAAAAACTTCCGAAAGGTAATCCTGTAATGGAAGATAGTTAATAGGGTTTATCTAATAGTCGCAGATCATTACACATTTGATTTTCATTTATGAATCTCTGGTCATAACTCCGAAAAACTAAATCAAACAATTTTTTTTCCGTACGGAGTACATTATTTCATCAGAAATTTCGGTTTGTTTTTTCTTCTGCAGTAACGCAGAAATTTTGTAATCAATTTGAATTCATAAAAATAGCAAAGTGGGCTTTGATATTAATTCATTTATTTAAATATCAACAACTTGACAGTTATCGAAAGTTGAGAAACTGTCTCATTGTTAATTCTTATTAGTGCAAGCTATAAAGCAGATTCATTCAATATTCCTTTGGATAAAATGGTTGAATATACAAATTCAGAAATGGCAGACATGCACTTAATGTATGGAATGGCTGATGGTAACGCTCGTGCCGCCAGACGAATGTATCTAGAAAGATTTCCACAACGTCATATTCCCAGCACACAAATGTTCATCAATATTCACTCCCGTCTTCGTGAAACGGGTACTTTCAAGAGGTCTGCTGTTCTCATAGGAAGACCCAGGAGAGTTAGAACAGTTCAGATAGAAGAAGCTGTACTTAACGAAATTGAGCAGCATCCAGACACCAGTACAAGACAAATTGCGGCACAGTTTAACGTAACCCATGTATTGGTATGGCAAATTTTAAAAGAGCAACAACTTTATCCCTATCACATACAGCGTGTTCAAGCTCTTCTGCCAAGGGATTTTCCAAAGAGATTAACTTTTTGCACTTGGATTCGAAATAAATTGTTGGAAAATCCATGGTTTTTATCTCAAGTGTTATTCACCGATGAGGCATGCTTTTCCCTTAAAGCCATTATTAATTTTCACAACAATCATATGTGGGCTGATGAAAACCCACACGCCGTGATTGAAAACCATTTTCAAGAGACGTTTTCTGTGAATGTTTGGGTTGGAATTGTAGGTAATTTCCTTATCGGGCCACATTTTCTGCCTCATAGACTCAATGGTGACCATTATCGACATTTTCTTGAATTCATCTTACCTGGACTCCTAGAAGAGATCCCACTGAGGGAAAGAATTGGAATTTGGTTTATGCATGATGGTGCTCCAGTACACTTCAGATTGGTTGCACGCCAGTATTTAGATGAGAATTATTCTGATCGCTGGATTGGGCGTGGTGGGCCACAACTTTGGCCACCAAGGTCACCCGATATGAATCCACTTGATTTTTTCCTCTGGGGGCACCTTAAATCATTAGTGTACCGAACTCCAGTTCAAAGTGAAGAAGACCTGAGGAATCGCATACAGGAGTCATGCGGAATTATAAGAAACACTCCTGGTATTTTTGAGCGTGTCCGCCCGCCAGTCTATGGTTAGGCGCATAAACGCATGCATTGAAGTTGGCGGTGGCCATTTCCAGCAGCAGCTCTGACATATCAATTTCAATAATGGTCCTTTTCTGAACTTAATTTTATTCCTAGGAAATTTTTGTTACTTTGCTCTAGTATTTGATAATAAAGTTATTCACTATTGAAAATGTCCAAAATTATTTTGCCATAATTAACTTTGTGCAATACATATTCAACCTGAGTTATGGTAAAAAATGTATGGGAGCTCCATAACATTACATTTTCTCTACACGAGCAGAAAATAGCTATTTGTGTAACGAGAACAAAATGACGTATTGCGTCACGCGCTAATCTTTGGAGAGTGGCAATGACACTTCGAGAAATGAATTATTTTATATCATGCGCACTATTGAATGGATTGTACTTGTCCAATTTGAACTAATTTGGATCGATTATTGTCGAAAATTTCGAAGTAAACTCCAAAAACTCCTAAAAAATGTATTTTGATCACCCTGTACTTCGAAAACCAAGCCGCTTGGGACATGTTTATATGAACTTTTCATCTTGAAACCTTTCAAAGAATCACCCTTCAAGTTTGTTAGACTATTTGCTTCTCAAATTTCTTTATGTTATGCGTTACTGGAAAATGTTTGCGTTAATATTTTCATTGTAACTCCTGAACCGTACAAGTAAATGAAAAACATCAAGAGAGCAAAAAGATGTTAAATAAAACAACATTCATTATTCCTTTCTCATAAAGTGTCAGTGGCGGAGGAAAAAAAAATCTGAAGGGTTGAAAAAAGGAGGACCCTGTGAATTATTTGAGAAATGCATTATTTTGTATCGTGCGTACTATTGAATGGATTGTACTTGCCTAATTTGAACTGATTATTGTAGAAAATGTCGAAGTTAACTCTAAAAAATCTTGAAAAAAATGTATTTTTATCACCCTGTATCTCGAAAACCAAGCCGTTTGGGACATATGTTTATATGAACATTTCGTCCTGAAAACCTTCAAAGAATCACCTCCCGAAGTTTGTCAACGTACTTAATTAACTCCCTGTATATGATTTCTGTAAGCCAGTATCGAACAGCAATCAAGCATAACGAACTTTGTTATCACTAACCAATTTCACTTTCAAAGTTTGCAGGAATAATTCGGTATGGGTGTTATTTGAAAGTGAACTTTCAACTCTGGCATCATCTGATTTCGAAGAATAGTCTTCTGGCACATGAGAATAGCATGTCTGCCGTTACAATTGGAACATTTTATAGGTACTCGACATTTTTTGGCTAAATGTCCAAACCTGAGACAAATATAGCAGAATCCTCGTTCCACCAACTTCTTTTTACGATCGTTGATTGTCCACTTTTGTGCTTCTTAACAATCTGCATTCGGATGTCATTGGCGACAAAAAATAATGCACATCTTCTCAGATTTCAGATCCACTAATGCACACGCTGATGGTAAAACAGTTTTCTCGAAGGAGTGGTCTTTTTTTTTGTTGATATCAAAACCGCAAATGGCCAAGTTAATTCGTTCTTCACTATTGACCTCTTTTTTCAGAAATGACATCAACTTTTCCAATCGATCTTTGAGTGGGGATTCATCATTATAGTAACTGCTTCTTTGCCACACTCTAATCAATTCTTCTGGGAGGCAGGATTCAACTAACGGGTACAACATTGCAGCACATGTTTCTGTATTCACATCCAGAGTTTCGAGAGCTCTTAGTTGGCACTCAATTTTGTCGTAAAGAGAGAGAGAGAGAATATACTTTATTGTCATAAGAAAATATCTTGTTGCCAAAGTTTCATTTAACCTATGAAGTCAGGTATATATATAAAAAAGTATATGTCGTAAAAAATACATTTGAAATAAACAAATTCACTTAATAATTAGAAGTCAGTTGTATATATATAAAAACATATAAGTCGAACAAAAATACGTGTAAAATAAATAAGTCTGACTCAATCAAGTCATATAAATAAACGAAATATAAATAGTACAAACATACTCTACCACATCTCAGAATAGTATTCCTCCAAACTATAGTAAGCTCTATCAAGTAATGCTTCTTTAACAGACTTTCGAAATTTATTGAAAGAGTTAATAGTCTTCAGGCGTAAGGGTAGATGGTTATATATTTTTATGCCTTCGTATATAATTGACTTTCTGGTCAGGGTCGAGGAAGGTATAGGTAGAGGTAGATTGAGATTATGTGTCCTACGTGTTCTGTGATATAACTCGGGATTATCTAGGTTATCACGATTTTTAAAGACTAAGCACGCGCTTTCTAGTACTATTAAAGAAGGTAGAGTGAGTATTCTCTGAGAGACGAAGAGCGGCCTGCATGAATGTTTGGGAAATACCTTACATATATATCGTAATGCCCTCTTCTGTAAAATGAAAATGCTATTGAACCTCTGTTGGCTGCACACGCCCCAGAAAGCAATACCGTATCTGAGATGGGACTCTATGAAAGCGTGATACACTGTTTAGCTGTTTCTGAACCAATCTCACTTGTAGCCTTTTTTACGGAATAACACCCTGAGGCCAGTTTTTTACTGAGAACCAAGATGTGGTCATCAAATTTCAGTTCATTGTCAATAATTAAGCCAAGAAATTTTGTGTGGTGTTCACGTTCTAGTGGGTCATGACCAATAGTTATACCTGTCATGTCAAACTTGAACGTGAGTAATTTGGTCTTATTGATATTCAAGGTGAGCGAATTAGAGTCGCACCATTGCTTTTTATCTCTACTAAGTCAATCTGGATTATTTCCTTCAATGTTGAAGAATCTTTTCCATGCCACAAGATGGTGGTATCATCAGCAAAAAGAGTGAACTTGCCTTGAACACCAAGAAGCGCCAGATCATTCCAGTATATCAAAAAGAGTACTGGCGCCAAAACTGACCCTTGTGGAACGCCGCAATTAATATACCCGCATTTCGATGATTCTTGTCCGATAAACACTTTTTGTGTGCGGTTCTCTAAGTAGGACTGGAGCCAATTAAGGGCACATCCTCTGAATCCGTAATATTCAAGTTTTCGAAGCAATATTCTGTGATTTACGCAGTCAAAGGCTTTTGTTAAGTCACAGAATGATGCTGCGACTATACTTCCATCGTTTATTTGACCTTATAGGTGTTCCAAAAGTTTGAACATTGCATCATTGGTGCTTCTGTTGCTTCGAAAACCGAATTGATTTTGATTAAATAGGTTGTGACGTTCCATGAAGGCCATGAGGCGAATTTTTACAAGTTTTTCGATTATTTTCGATAGGGTCGTTAGCAATGATATTGGGCGATAATTTGATGGTTGGTCGATTTTCCCTCCTTTGTATAAAGGAATTACCAAGGCTGATTTCATACAGAGAGAGAAATGCCCAGCTTGCCATGAGTTGTTGATAGCAGAGGCTAATGCATCTAATGCAGAATCAGGCAAATTCAAGAAAATTTTCGCTGAAACACCATCTTCCCCAGCCGAATTTTTGTTTCTGATACTCAAAATCATTTCTTTCAGTTCCTGGATATTGGTGGGAATGAAGTAAAAGGAATTTGGGGGTGGTTCAGTATTCAAATAACTGATGGGGTCTGTGTGGGAAATTATATTTGATGTAATTTTACTTGCAATATTTCAATAGTAATCATTCAGTTGATTGGGAGAAAGGTCATCGCAGAGGTCAACTGGACTCTTTCGATTTGTTTGACGAATTTCATTTATGATATTCCAACACTCCTTCTGCTTGTTATTTGTGACCGTTAGTCTATCACTGTAATAATTTTGTTTCAATATTTTAATTAGTCTTCTATGCAATTTTCTATGTGCCTGAAAGTATTGGTGGAAATGTATGTTATTTGTGAACTTTCTGATCATGTGCAGCGAACGAAGGTTTTCAGATGAGGTTTTTAGGCCTTTGGTGATCCATGGTTTCTTTCGTTTGGGTTTAATGATCTTAACAGGGAAAGCTGTATCAAATTTGGCAACTACTAATTCATGAAACGCGTGAACTTGATCACTAGCTGAAGAAATAGACTCCCAGTCTGCGACGGAACATAGTTGATGGAACTTATCATAGTTGCCCTTATTGTAGATCCTACCACGCTTTGAAAGAGGATTACTTGGCTTTGAATGTATGGAGAATTTGCCCAATACAGCCTCGTGCTCAGATAGACCAGAATTTATTATGGAACAAATATAGTCTATAGTTGAAGACGAGAATTGAGAGAACCTGGTAGGACCATCAATATGCATACATATATTAAACGAGTCAATAAGATTTTTTAGTCTTAGTGAATAAATATTATTATTATCACTGAAATTAATATTGAAGTCTCCTGTTAGAATAATTTTTGAGCGATTTGGTAAATCGCATATAATTGTTTCGAGCCTACTTAAGAATTCTGTCACACAAGAAGAGGGTGAACGATAAAGACACAGAATGTATAGATTTAGTTTTTTGGAAAACACCATCGACAATTCAAAACACTTTTCAGATATTTGTTCATCAAATTTATCGATTGTCTCGAATGAGTTGTTTTCAAGAAAGGTTGATTTTGCAAGTATCAGAGTACCACCATGTATTGAGTTGGATCTACAGTAAAGAGATAGCATTTCATAATTCAGTATAAAAAACAATTCATTAACTCTGAGCCAGTGTTCGGTTAGAAGGACAATGTCGGGAGAATTTACTTGTTCCAAGAATAAAAATAATTCATCTGCTTTATGTCTAAGAGACTGAATGTTCAACAGCAGTATTGATAGATCAAACTCATTAGGTTTGGCTTATTTGATTGTGGACTGGGGATAAAAAATCTTTCGTCATAGAGGTTTTTGTTGTTTGCGAGTTATTAAATCGTGGAGTGGATGAATTCGCCTCCATTTCAAGTTTTTTGGTGTTATTTGTATGACTATTACTCAATATATTTGTTATTATATTTTTAGCTAAGTGTTTTTTGCTGATCAAAGAATTATTGATATTTGTTTCCATAAAAAAAATGTGTTTGAACTGGTCGAGGTGTTTTTTTAACGTTAAATTGAATTCATAAATTACATTTTCAGTCCTTTCATCAAATTTTCCAAATGGTACTGAGAGAACGACAATATTGGTGTGGACACACTTACTTAAGCCACGTTTTATTGACCACTAGAATTTACATCTACTAGTAGAAGAAGTAGAGTTCCATAAAAACGTAATTTCAGGGTTTCCAATAGAAGTCAGATAATTCTAAAATTTCCTGAATCTTTGTAAAAAGTTTGAAACTTAGTTTTCATTACTATGAATAATGATATAATCAATATGAATAATTTTCTTACATTAACAACTACCACAGCCCAAATAGACAATGGAAGAAGGCGCGAGCAGTATTATATCTATTCGAAGATTCGATCTAGGCGGGAATATAACAAGTGCAATAATAATCTCATCATATATGTGAATTCCTTGAATAATTTTCACTCAGAAAACTTGTTCAGAAAAATTATTATGAAGAAGTGATACCTAAGCCTTCACACCTTCCACTTTCAATGCAGCTTTGAGTGAACTAGCAAATAAGCCTGAATAATATTTAGAAAATAGGAGCATATTCGAAGGTTGGGAACAAAATAGGAACTGAAAATTATTTTTTTGATATGTAACTGGACAATTTTTCTCTATTCGTGATACATACATCGATTAGACACTTCTATATCGTATCCCACTAGTATTTTTGAACTTACGCTTACTTTCGATGTCATCATCTTCTTTTTTGGTATCTATTTATATATTTTTTAGCATACGATTTTAAAACTGAGGTACAAAAAAGGTTTTAAATTAATTGAGAATCAATATAAACCCACCTTCTTCATTATATAAATAAAACTCGTTGTACAACCTATACATACTTGAACATTCTCATCTATAACTTTAATTACGTCCATAAGACTCATATTCATTTCAACTAGAGGCTGTTCACTACCAAAATCGTTTTAATGTGAGTGAATGAAGTTTTTTGAACTTCAAAATATAACCAAACTGAAATGTCATTAATGTCAATTACTGCTACGATTTAGGAATTTTGCTTTTTCAACCAATTATCTACTTTTGCTACCCTCAAATTCGATCGTAGTGAAAGTAGAAAAAGTAGATATATTTGTTGTCTAAAAAACAGCTATGTCAAAATCTACTTCTACGAGTAGAACATTTCTGCCTACAATAAAACGCTCCATTAGTTTGTCTACTATATTCTTCAGTGGCGGAACTTTTCCATTTCTGAAATCGTTCAGTCCAGCAATCACAATGACATAGTCATTAAGGCTATAAGTTGATGTTAATTCTTTTATATTTTCTATTACCGAGAGAAAAAGTGCTCCTGATTTTATGAAACTTTCAACTGAAAATTTGTTTTTTAAGGATTGAAATATATTATTGAAATTTCGACCTTGTTGATCAGAGAGTACCATGAGTTTATTTTTGAAAAATTTCTTACACTCCTTGTATCCGACCTGTCTGTCACTTTTGTATTTCGATGCTGATGGTGAATCTGGTTTAGCTTGATTTTTTCCACTTGCAACACCCTGTTGTAATTTCTCCGACTTTTCACTTGAAACACCCTGTTTTAATTTCTCCAACTCACTCTGGAACAACACATTTTCACTTTCAAGTGTCCTGATTGTAGTTACCATATTTCTATTCAGTACCATTAGTTTCTGGGCTTCAACTGCAAACTTCTCTTTTTCCTGGTCTTTTGATTTAATTTCTATCAAGAGAAGATTATTTCGCTCTCCTATGTTGATAATCTCCTTTTCCAATTCAGCTATAATACTCTTCTGTTCATTGAGTTTTTCTTCGAACTTGATTTCGGTTTCGACAACCTCATCAAAAAAGTTTTGTGATCTCCTTTTTTCTTTTGTGTAGAAGGAATCCTTCTCCTCAATTTCTTTGTTTAGACGCGATATTTCTAATTCTAGCTCTTTCACTTTATCTTCCATTTCTATTTCAAGTTTCTCCAGCAAATAATCTCATGATACTTTTACTAGAGAGATTATTCAAGACTAACTTTAACAGTTCTCTCACGTAGTATTCTACTAATATATCGTTTCTGCCGAATCAGATATTCAGGCTTTCGATGACTTTCGGATAATTAACTGCAGTCGGCGGGTAGCTTTCAACGATGAGTCGAGCTTTGTAGTTTGGGATGGTTGTCTGAATCAGATATTGAAATTTATCTTCGTTGTCCATCTGCTCATCACTGTAGATCCGCTTGAACTGACTCCAGAAAGGAAGCCAATCTTTAATTTCTCCTCCAAATTTCTTAAGCTCAATTTTGGGGAGTTTCATCTTCCTTCTTGATTGACTTAACGCCTCAGATCGGATACTTTCATGATTGTCTTGACATATTGTCAAGGATTCAACTTTCAACTTCAGCTTATGATATTTGCTGCCGTATTCATCAGCTAAAGCCGCTTCGGTATGAATTGATTCTGTGTTCTTATCAGATGCAAAAAAATGTTCCAACATTTGTCGATCCAAGTCAGTAATGATGTCGATTTTCTGCTCCAGAAGACACATATTACCTCGAATACATATTACCTCGAACATCAATTAAGTCTACGACTTGTTCATTCAACAAACTGAGTACAGCTTCATATAATCGGTTGAAGGAATTTCGATGAATTTCTAACGCCTTTTCTACTTTATCCATTATCTTCAGTTAGGTCCTGTCACGGTCGCCAGATGATAATTCTCCAAAGACACCTAACCGGTGTTTTGAATACTTTCTAATAAGAACCCATATGAATAAGGCAAACAAGCCAAATGAATAGTAAAATCAATTCTTTTCAAAAACTGTATATTCTTTCAAAATTAACAAGATTCGAATAATAATAAATTGTTTCATAAACAACATGAAAAAACAAAAACTGTAGATATGGATATCCTGAGCCTTAATTTTCTTCAAATAGTGTATTTTTGATGCCTCAAAATCGGGGGGGAAAATGAGCAGATTCATTAAAAGTTTTAACACTGAAAAGGTCGGTACGGAATGCCAATCAAATATGGTTTATGTCATGATGACCTTGTGACGCCCATGGTTTGATTTGACAGGACGATAAATAAGTAGTAAACGGACGTAAACAAACATTATCGCGAAGTTAAGAGCGAACATAATACGGAATTCCAACCGCATCAACGAGTACAAACGGGAATGTCCGACAATGCCCTTCTAAACAACGTCGGGTATGTTGCTTTCAAGAATGAGATAGAAAATCCCTCTCTATGTCTTTTATTGCTCGGAGGGAAATGGTAGAAGCTTTCATGCTTGCTGGCCTCACAGAAGAGTTCAAACCCATGGGATCATGGAGTTGGAAAATTCGGGTTGGAAGATTTCAAGTCTCACTATTAATACAAAATTGCTTCAGGAGAACATACCAACTATTAATGAGAATGGAGCTTTTTAAAATAATCGTAAGAAAAATCGCAAGCCTCCACAATCACCCCACATATGCCATCATTGTCACAATCCTGGTCATTTGAAGTGAGATTATCATACGCTTCAGCCACCGCAACTTTTAAACCTAAATCTGGAGGAAGATTCAGACACAGAAGATGCTTGGTGCACCGTCTTTTTAAAAAAAATCTGACTTCTGAGATACAGGGTGTTGAATTTAAAAAAATTTAATTTGAAATTTTTTTTGATTTTTTTTTTTCATTTTCACTAAAGATAAATTATTCGCAAAAATTTTGGTAACAGCTGTTTTTTTTAAGGTGAGATTGGTGAGAGATCATAATTTCAATCATAAAAACCATCAACTTAAAAAAAACCTGTACATATTTGGAAAATTATAATAAAATTGAAAAAAACAAACTTATTTATTCATTATAATATACTGGTATACTGTTTGTTTACTTACAACTGATTCATTGTCATTTTCAAATCCTGTATTTGTTTCACTACACTTTTGGCAGTGAACTTTCATCCTTTCGACAAGACCTTGAATTTCAGGTCTAAATTTTGTGCATATATCTCTACTCCCAGATTTTCCTTCAGTTATATTTTTATTAAATTTCTCTATAAAATGTATCCAGATAAGGTCTTTTTTCTTTCCACTTCTATGAAGAGTTGAAATTGTTACACTATTTGCAGATTTTTAGGTAACTGTGAGATTTTTAAAGCAGAAATCTGATTATTAGACGGCCAATTATCAAATGATGCGAGTTAGGGCGGACGCATCTTTGTATAGACAGTGGAGGAACTTCTTGTTCTGACAGGAATTTGATGAACTTCTTGTTCTGACAGGAATTTGATGGACTGAGTGTTTTTCAACAGGAATAGTTTGATCAAACCGCCTTGAAGTGACATAATTTTTAATGGATGTGCAGATGTGTATAATTTGTGTCACAATTTATCTAGAGCAATATATGCAACTGAATGACCTGATGAGATCACAGAGAATGTCTGCAAGAACTCACCGGCCATAAATAAGTTCCTCATAGAAATGAATCACTGTACTTATAAATAAATTGGTATAAATAAAATGTTATTGGGCAGAAGGACCTCTGTCGATAGCCATTTGAATTGAATGTAATTCTGATTCAATAAACATCATTTATTATTATTAAAATGTTAAACGAAATACATGTTTGATAATTGTAATACGGATCCATCTTAAATAATACAACTATGTCAAGTTGCACACCATTTGCTAGATGAAAAATACAAAAAATTGTGAATTTTTATATTTTAATTACCCATTGCCTATATTCATTGAAAACACTAGTTCCTTATATTGAAATGTTTCCGTTTCACCTTCTCAATGACACAATCTTGACACAGGACTCATCCTTGCTTGTATGGACATTTTGATATAGTTTATTTGGTTTGAGGAAAGCAGATGATACAAAATGGACAATTTGACAAGATCTAGATTTGCTAACATCATCTAAAGAATGATTTATTTCCATAACAATGTGATCAAATAATAACGTCCAACTCATGAATTAGTATGATGAATGACTTCTTCATTTAATCTGGAATATTTTCTTGTGGAGATTGGGAAAAAAACAAACAAAGAATGTATACAATAAATTTGAAATAATTTTTACTCATATTTCATTTCACAATTAGAATTTTGTCATAAAAAAGTTAAAGAAAATGAAAGTATGATATGTGACTTGGTTAACACTTACTTAGGAGTAATTTAAATTATAAAAGAAACTACTTACATATCTGTTCAGTTTAACTTCAAGTTTTTTGGTGGTCCTATCTGTAAGAATCTCACAAAGCTGTAAAATTTTGCCGGGATCAGATACTTCAATCTTTGGTACAGGAAAGTCTTCTTTGAAAATGTTATCTTCAGAATTCAGTTTTTTACAATAAGGTGGTGGAAGAAAGAGCTCATTTGTTTCCGTGGTCATATTTATGTTATTTTGCTACTATATTTACAGAAAATTTTAAACACGGTAAATTTAGATAGGAACCATATACAATTCACTTGATGTACAGATTAGATAAGTAATATTTTGTTATTGATAATGTCATGGTGATATCATATAATCATTTACCAAATGGTTAAGTTTACTTAATCCGGATACTTTTATTGCTCCATTAAATTAATTAAATCCATTAAGGATAATTGAATATCATTTTACAATCCACTTCGGATATTGGGATGGTTCACAGCTTTGGACATAATAGTGTTGTTTACATTATCTGATCCGATTTTCCCATGGTTCTCTTCATTCTATTACGTTTTTATCGCACTGTTTATGTTTATACAAGGGAATCATCGACTATCTATTGCCTATCGGATCAAAATAAACAATGTCAACACAACAATAGTAGCGAGGTATTTGGTATTTTACTTAGATAATTTTTTAATTAATCTGAACCAGCTAACATTTCACCATAGAACACCTAACCTTACAGAAGCGACACTCAAAGGCGGCACTTTGATCCTTTGGGGTCAAATTTTCGAGACCTTGATTTAAAACTTGGCTTGTATAATGTCATTTCTGGGCGGTAAATTCAAACTGTCGGTTGGCAAACATTTCAAGTGAATTTGCTGGCTCCACCCAAGGAAATTAAACAATATCTGTATTGTTTAATTTCCTTGGGCTCCACCGACATAAGGTTATGTCGGTGACTGGCTCCCGCGTAGGTTAGGTGTTCTGTGATTTCACCTTGATTTTTAATTTTTAAACCAACATATTTATTATTTCCAGTGTTGCTAGTCAAGAAATCCGAAATTATCCACTATTCAAGGTTAGTTTATACCCATCCGATTTAATGCAATTTTTTTGCAAATCGCAAAAAACCGCCGCATAAAAAGTGGGATTCACAACCAAACTTTTTGCGTTTTGCTTTTCACGTTTCACTATCTGATTGGTGAAGCAGAATCTGAAATTGAATTTAATAGTCTATGACCCCTACTCTTTGCGGGAGCATGTCGTTGTACCCACATTCCGTTACACCCACATTTCGTTGCACCCACATTTCGTTTCGCCCACATGTCGTTATGCCCACATTGCGTTGTACCCACAGCTTCCGAACATAGCCGAATCAAGCGCTGTTGCCAAATGCTTACATGCAATTCTCTAAAAAAATTATTGTGGGCCTAATGAGACATTTCGTTACACCCACATTCAATGAAGTTGCGTTTTGCCCACATTTCGTTAGGCCCACATCTCATTACACCCACATGGCGTTGTACCCAAATTTCGTTACGCACACATGTCTAAAAAATAATTGTGGGCCTAACAAGACATATCGTTGCACCCACATTCAATGAAATTGCGTTTTGCCCAAATTTCTTTAGGACCACATCGCGTTGTTCCCGAATTTCGTTACGCCCACATGTCTCTGAAGAAATTATTGTGGGCCTAACGAGACATATCGTTGCACCCACATTCAATGAAATTGCGTTTTGCCCAAATTTCGTTATGCCCACATCGCGTTGTACCCAAATTTCGTTACGCCCACATATATGTATCTGAAAAAATTATTGTGGGCCTAACGAGACATATCGTTACACCCACATTCGCCCAAATTTCGTTAGGCCCACATCTCATTACACCCATATCGCGTTGTGTACAAATTTCGTTAAGGCTGGTTCATGTAAATGCGAATCGCGAAATTCGCAAAAAAAAATATTTCTTTTCTGCATTCTGGGGATATTTTTTATTTTATATTTAGCGGTTAGCACTACTGCCAGTGTCACCCCAAAAAAAGAAACAAGCAAATGTAACCCCATATTTTTCAGTTAAACACTATTAATAAAGTAAAATGAACGCGTATACGAAAACAAACCAAGTCACCATTAGAGTACGTGTGATTTGAGTAGCGAATAATAAACGTTTTCTTTGTTTTTAAAACAGTTTGCTGAAGTTTAATGTACCAGAATACTTCTAAAGGCGGATTTAGCGGATTCACAATGCATAATTTAGTGCATAAGCGTAATTTTAATTCACACCTAATCCATCAAAGTTCAATACAGGGACTCGATTGAAATGATTTACCCGTTTCACAATTTATAAAGATATCCCTGTGTTGAACTGTTATGGAGTATGCAGAAAAATTACGCATTTTAAATCAGGAAAAGTCGCCTTAAAATTACGCATATGCACTAAATTATGCATTGTGAATCCGCTAAATCCGCCTTAAGATTCTGATAATGAGCAGCAAGTGCAAGAGGTATTGCTGGGTGCTGCAGTGGAAACACTTAAAAACTAAAAAGATACAAATGTATCAGTTCACATCTTCCAAATGATCCAAAATTGTGCAATGCGTGGCAGAACATTTTGAAAATTAAAAAACCTATTTATTCCCCAAATACATATCTGTGTGTAGCAGGCACTTCGTAGAAACATCATAAAAGTAATTTCAGAAGATCTCATGCCATAATACTCTATCTTGGTAATTTCACTCATTTCAAGGAAACGTCTTGATGTTCAGTATTGGTTATAATATTAAAATAATATTTATATTTCAGTTCACTTCATGAGCCTTCGATTTAAAGCAGAGGTTTGTTGAACCAGCCCCAAATATCTCGAATTTCTCCACATGTTTGACTTGACACAAAATGATATGTCCGCTTTCAATGCGTTCCACTATCGGCCGATTTCTATCGCCAATATATTTGGATATGTCCTCCAAATGTGATCTCAACAAGTACCATCCTTCAAAATTCACCTTCATTGCTAAAAATTCGATTATCGCTGAAAATTATAAATAGAAATGATGAATTTATCATTGAATCAAATGGGGGTTCACAATAGACGAGGAAAGTGATGACGTCACAAATGTCATTCTTGTCAAAAACTGATTCCAAACAAATCTCCGTCGAATTTAAATTAGCTTGTCCGAAATTGTTTCCGTTGTCTTTCAACTCATTTTGCCTGAGAAAACAAAATCCAAACAACCAAACACAAACTAATAAGCAAAGCAACAAATCATCAACAGAGAAAGTCACCTAAAATTATTTGTTTCGAATCAGTTTTTGACTAGAATGACATTTGCGACGACACACCAAGATCTCAATGAGGTCTGTGCGACACACTTACCTCGTCCATTGTTTTTCCCATTCCACCGACAAGTTTGACAGATACTGCAGCGCCAACTGTCGGAAAATTTTCTCAGAATCACGAAATGGATTTGTTTTATTGGCGAAGAAGGCGAGCAGTCGCGGCATTTTATTTTTAAAAAGGCGACAGAATAGAATACATAGGTCAGTCGACGTATGCGAAATATTAAATTACAGGAAACAAGGTGCTTATCACAATCTAGTAAAGGAAATGCGCCTTAAAGATGAGATAAGTTTCAAAATTATCACAGGACACAGGATGTCCATAGAAGATTTTGACGTACTATTAGGAAAAGTTTCTCTCTATTATTAGTAAGATGACAAGGGTCGGTTGTTCAGTCAGAGATAGTCTACAGTTTTATCTGAATCTTGGTTTATCGAGTTGTTCACTGCATAGTTAGAACTTGAATCCTGGTTTCATTCCAGGTTTCGCTAAACCATAGCAAAGCAAAAAGCAACAAATCATCAACAGAGAATGTCACCTGAAATTCTTTGTTTGGCCTGGTTTGGAATCAGTTTTTGACAAGTATGCACTGAAATGAAATTATAATATTATAATTTCATTTCAGTGCAAGTATGACACTTACAATTGACTCGAATTACAAAAAAGTCGACTTTCGAACACGGCCCCGATATTCTGTGGCCCGACCACCAGCTCAAGATGTATAGAAACCATGGTGTTATTACAGATTCGCTTTTGTTTCCCCCAAAGTTGTTGATCCTGTAATTGCACTGATACCGTTGGCGTCATTCGTCGATGGATGGCGTATAAGTCGAAAATAGCCGAGTTTCCAACATTCCGAAGTACTGAGTCATAATTATTTGATTGAAATTTAAATATTTACAAATTATGGTTAACTGTCATAAATACGATAAATACTAATATCGTGTTTTTTTTCTGTTTTCATTCAATTCTATAGTTTGCGACGTATTTATTCGTTTTTCTGTAATTAGTACGAGTGTTCAATTTGTGGACAAAACGACAAAATGGTGTATAAAATAGCTGAAAGACTAGTATAAAACAATTTAATTAGTTAATATGTTATACTAGTAGTAGGTAGGAGTATTATTTTTTTGAAAATTTAACGTGTACTATTTCTTGCCCCAATTTTATTTTATTTTTGATAGAATTAAGTGTTGTCTTTTTACTTTTTTGCAAGATTTCCCAATCAAACTACTTGCTACTTGTATTGAAGATTTCTTGATGGGAATCTTATATAATGAAACAAGAATAACTGTCCAAAGTCCTTCTGTTAGAAAATTATTAATATTATTCCATACACATACCTATAGCTACCAAATCTTAAGATTCGAAACTTTCTTAGACAATTTCAAGATTAAACGGAATACGGGAGAGATTAAATAAGCTCGGACTAGGGAAATACCAGGGTTCTTATGATAGGAAGGGGTTATGAAATAAGTGAGCATTTTGACAAGGGGAAGACTGAGGAAAGGGAGAGAATACGTCATTGGAAGGAAATTAAGGTGGCTATCCTGAAATTGGTAACTTTGGTTATATTTACGTCAGTTTGCGAATAAATAAAGTTACTAAAGCCCGTGGCGCAGATAAATCATAATAAAATATGCCTATTTTTTATATTTTGTATTGCTAGTTGTTAATTACTAGTTTAATATTGTAACAATACTCCTACATCATACCATGTATGTAGTTCCATATATTCTCCAAGAACAGTAAAGCAGCAATGGATTAATTTATGTAGTATGGGTACCCATTGATTTTTCCAGGATTTGTTCAGACCATTTTAATAAAAGAGATTTTGAAACCAATCTTCAAGAATCTCTCGTACATGAGAAGTCAAGACAAATGCTTAGAACAACGGTGTGTTCAAACTGTTCTAATGATAAACAGAACTCAATTTGGTTTGGGATAGAAACTGATGTTGAAAGCCAATATTTCTGCTATGAAAATATGATATAATGTTGGTGTTTCTTTTTAGTTATTCCTACCAATACGTGTTGGTAAAAATCTGGTCTCTCCACTGTGATATCGTATCAATCTGTTGGAGTTCCATTGGAGGTAGAGAGATACTTGCTAAAATCTGTACCAATGGCTGATCGTTTACCATCAAATAATGGTTTGTTCATTAAATTTTATTCCTGGTGCTATGAAATGATTGATATTGATAGGTCTTTATGCCATTTCAGATGAGGATTCACAGTCTCCTTCCACCCCTTGTTCACAACAATGTTACAAAGAACGAGAGAAACTCATTGAACAGTTCTGTGCAATAACAGTTCTGTGCAATAACACTATTGTACAACAATTATCAGAAGGAAGAAATAAAATTAAAAGAATAGTTCCCATTACCAAGTGTAAGAACTATCCAAACTCAAAATTATTATGGAACGTTGCAAATACAAATGATATGTTCAGCTTTATTTAAAATATTAGATATGCACAATTTTACTACTTGCCATTTAATTAGGATTTTAGTTAGATATAAAGAAATGTTAAATTTTTCTACGTAAAGAAATTGTAAATTACTATTTATGAAACAATGTGTAAATGATACCGAAATTTATAAAATAAAACATTGACTCATATCATAAATAACAGTACTCAAATAATTTAATGTTGTCGATGAAATGTGAATTAGTTCTGTGAACAAGGCAGGGTGAATGACAGTGACTATAGTCTAATAAGTTTTTATATTTGAGTAAACTTCAAGGACGAATAAATATTTATCTATCATCATTTTAATCATTTACCCCATTTCACATTCACACATTTTAGAAAAAATAGAGATCAATCATATAACAAATCACACTTTCTTCTTGCACCTGAGGTTCTGGAATAATGTCAACATAAGAGAGTTGTTTTGATTTCTTTTAGACATGAAAATAATTTCTCTTTGAATGGTGCAATTTATTCAACTAGTGTTACATCAGATAAATTGAGAATAGTCTTTGAATCTGAAATATATTTCATATCTCAGATTATGAGATTGTTCCATGTTTTCTTTTTTTTTTAAAGGCTCAATACTTTGTATAGAATTTACTTTCTCGTCAGTTCATTCAATTTGATAATTATTATCAACTACGCCCAACATTCAGAATCTATAAAAAATGTTAAATATTTGTTATTTTCATCAACTTTGAAACTCTCAGAAGTCTTCGAGATACTTGTGCGAACTAGGGAATATATTAATACAAATATGTATTAATCACTCGCACGTTTTTCAATTTACTCCCACCGATTGGTTTCGAATTCAATCCAACAAAATGGGATATTTTAGCGTAATTCAAATTTGGCGCCTCCAATTTCAGGATAGCCACCTTAATTTCCCTCCAATGACGAAAACAATATGCCCGACAAAATCGATGACATTTCATAACCCCCCTATCAAGGAACCCTGGGAAATACGATAATATTTCATCATTTTCATCTCTTTATTGCTTCTAGCCCTATCGTTTGAAGAGAATCACTGATGAAATATTCCTAGGATTTTGACATATTGCTTATATTATGGATTACAACAGTAAAGTATAAAACTCTTTCAGCTCGTAATCCACATACTTGCCACTATGAAGTAGGCAACACAGTTAGCTTACCTTGGGTTCATTGCAGGACAATTATGAATTTCAGTTTTCATTCCACTTATGTTCTGTTTGCTGTGAGAACTACTGTTAAGTGGTACTTGTTTTTCTGAATGTAAAGAAATAAAAATAATTTTGAGCTTGTTGGATTGAAGCCCATGTTATCCAAAGACTGGAAGTTCAACCAACACGAACATCAAGAACATCTAGAGAGCTATGGGGTGAATAATAAAAGCAAATTTCGTATACCAAAATGAATAGATTATACATAAGATGTATAAATAAAGTATGAAAGGCTTATGTGGAATAACAAAAATAATTTTAATTTTCATATCAAGTCGGTGATTTTTCTGTGCAGTTATCTTGTCTATTATCTTCTATGCAGTTGCAGACTCTGTTTTTATTCGTGCAAAGCTATGTCTCAAACAAAATCTCTGTGGATTTTTTTACCCTTGAAATGTTAATTATTTAACTCTGTAATGAAAACATTGTCCCAAAGCCAAATTTTCATAAAAAAAACGAGACCATGAATTTAAAAAGTGATTTCCGATTTGAATGAGAGAACTACCCTTCACTGATGAGTGGCAAGAACCATGAAATCTGTAGGTAGGTGTTCCCCTATTCAAATCTTAGAAATCTGAGAAATCCAGGGTTGGGATCAGGGACCCGGACCGGACCCGTTTTGAACCGAAAACCGCAACGGAACCACAGAACTATAGGTCTGTGAACGGAACCGATATTTTTTCGTGGACCGGAACCGAAACCGAACCCATATTTGAAATTCGATTATTTCGTGGTACCGAACCGAAACCCTTAAAAAATATAACGGTTTTTTCGGTTAATTTCGGTTCTATCCGAAGTCAACACAGAGTCATCTATGAAATGGGAGATGTCACAGAAGGTGCGTTTCTGCGTTTCCTTCGATATCAATAGAATGACAAGTGACAGGCATCACTGCAAAACAATGCAGGAATAAATGTGTCAACCATAGAGAAACTGTTAACTGACTTGTTTTGTGGAAAGACTTCATTTTTTACATTTATGATTTATGTTTTGGGCGTTTTATCGGCTTTGACGCGTGGCGTTAATTAAGGACACTGCCACTAGTGCCACTTACTGGAGCAAAGAGTACCTGCTGAAGCAGTTTTGTTTGGATATAATATAGGTACATATAATCACAGAATACTGTGTGTGTATTCTATGTATATAATTTGCAAGAATGGGGCGTAAAATAACGAGCGAAGCCCACCAGAGGAATCGGAATCCAAAAAAAAATCATAATTTCACAGTGGATAGAGCTCAACGCCCTGGTTCCGAATATATATAACACTTATATATCTTTTTCAATCAGAGCCGTAAAAAAAATAAAATCTAAATTTGCGCGGGAAACACAGTTCATTCATAAAAATGGCAAAGTGAATATAGCTACGCCAACGCCAACTTTTTTAAGGTTGGCAACAAAATTCCTTGAATAAATGGATTGTTGACATGTACAGAATGTTTTTCGGTTTTTGACAGTTTCAAAATGTTTCGATTATTTAATCATTGAAAATGATGTGTATTTCGTGGAATTTGAAATGAAAACCGTGTTGAACGTTCAGGTGAATATTGTTTCGATTATTTCGAGAGAAATCATGAAGTATTCAGAAGTTTGTGTGTGTAAATAATACGTGCAGGGGCATTTCAAATAAAAACTCATAATCTATATGCAGTGATCATTTCATGTAAGTATTTCAATTGAATTAACAATATTACTTCATGTAGCTTGTTAGTCAAGCGGATTATTACATTTCTTTGTCATCCCTGATTTGAATGCAGCATATAAAAAAGCAAGGTTAAACTTAACATCCCGATAGATCATTTTGCAAATTGATTCATAAATAAAATGCTTTTCTTTACACAATTATTAGGTAACATGAAGATGAAACTATATTAAAGCCATTAGATTAAAATTGGAGGGAAGAAACAGTTTGAAAAACATCATTCAGAATGCTTCGAATATTTTACTTAGCATAGTTTCTTATTAGGTACAATGGAAAATTAGGACAAAAACCATTTAGAATAGTTTTAAGAATGTTCAAGCCTATTACTGCTTTTAAGATTTAATGAAATTATACTGGTAGTGGACATAACCTCTTGTTTTAGTTCGAAATTATACAGTTCGATAACTTCATCAATTTTGTGACCTTAAACAGTTTCTGTAATTTTCGGCTGTTTTGAGTGTTATGATAACTATATATTCATTGTATAATTTAATACAAAACATAAATTTAGATTTTTGAGGCTATAACTTACCGATTCACAGAGGGTACATTATTATTTCAAGAAGAATAGTCAATAATTTACACTGAGTCACATTCACATTAATATGCATTGCAAAACTCAAGACAACAAAATCTGGGAGATGGTGGATAGATCCTGGATGCACAAAAAACAAACAAAAAGGAAGCTTGTCATTAGTTCATGAAACCCCAGTACATTTTAAACAATATTTCAGAATGTATCATAATGTATTATTGTATTTGATAAGATATTGCAAAGTTCTGGTCATTCACATTTCATTATGTTGGTATTTATTTCTGAGAAAAACTAACGCCAGTTTTGTTGGGACAATGAATTGCCATGTGTACCTAAATACAACCAATATTGGTCAATTTTATTGTTTATTTACTAATAGATTTTACTAGACCTTCTGTTTCAATAAAATGATTTTTCATTTCAGACAAAAGATGGGTAAAATCTATGAGAAGTCGAATTGATGAATATTTGTTCAGGTTCTGATCAGGATAGAAAAAAGGAAACTGGAATAGTGAGAAACTGTTGCTGATGTAAGTTGCATTCCAAATTAACACTACCTAACAAATATTGAAAAATTACTGAGAACAGGAAAGCAAGGTTATTTGTGTTCTATCTCAAATTTGCCATTAGTTTAAATATATGATTGGGAGCTATAGTTCTCTTTTGTCAAGTTTTGAGACATTTGTATGTTCGAATTTCTTCATAACGTTTCATCAGTCAAATAAATAGCAATTAGTAGGTAAATGTACCAGATTTCCTTTCAAAATGTTTGAGCAGTGATATAATTAAAATACAATCATGGAATGTTCAATTTTAAATAAATGTTTCACTCATTAAACTTGTTATATTCCTTTTAAAATATTAAAACTGACAAGAAATACTCGAGATTCTTCAAAAATTGTATCTAGCTCCCAAAGCATTTTGTATATTTTTCAATTTTTATTTCCCAAAATGAATAGATGTTCTGTTTCAGGTTGATGAGAATTTCCACGGATTGGCAAATTATTATTATATGAAAAAGTGTCACCACTTCACAAAAGGGTTTTTTTCTTCAAATCTACTGTAAGAAAGAAATCAAATATTATAGATGGGAGTGGAAAATGTATAATAACTGAAATAAAAAATATATTTCTGAGTTTGTGTACATTTTACTTATTCAAAATGCTTTCAAACATGGCTGGGAGATTTCTGAGAGGTTTGTAGTTTCAAGAGGCAGATGTTAAGTTTTTTAGATAAATTTTAACTAAGCTCAATGTTTGGAATCACTATTTTTCATTTTACATTGGAATTGAATAATTATTTTCTAAAAATAATGTCAATTGTAAAGAAATGATTTAATAATCAAATCTTTTGACAAAATATCTATATTTCAATTTAAGAGGGATATTCTGATTTTGTGAGAAGCTTGAATGAACAGCAATCACATGAGGAAACATTTTCAACATCCTATTTTTTAGGATTTTAAGCTTCCTGTCATAAGATGAAAAAAAAAGGAAATAAAAAAAAAACTATAATAGAATAGAAGGGCAAATGAAGAATTAGATATGCAAACTCAGAGTATGATAATTTATTGACAAAACTAAATAATTTCTTCGAAACAAGTCCTATAAATGCTGTAACTTATCGAGACAAATTGATATGCCTCCACTTGTATAGATTTTCTTAATCTTACATTTATTCATTTTCGAAATTTATCAAGAAAAGAATTCCTCCACAAAATAAAACTCTCAGTCAATAATTTTTTTTAGGTTCTACAACCCATTTTCGTGAATTGTAGGGAAAGACAATAATGAAATTGTTTACAAATAAGAGACAAATTTTCACGATTTTAATGTTTTCAAAAAATTATCAAAATGCTACTTTCACTTGAACAATAGAATAAATGGAAATTAAAATCTGACAAGAATCCTATCAAGAAATTTACCAGTATCAATACCAATCTGAGCTTTTTAAAATATTAACATTTTAGGATCAAAATCAAATCTCGATAATACAAAAACACTTGCATTACATTTTGCGGTTTTAATCTCAACTCTGAAGTAAATATAAGTACTTATTGAGATCAATGAATACCTCCATTCAATCATTCCAAATAAAAACCCCAACATGAATAAATCTGATTTATCTTGTGAAAAAATGGTTCACAAATAGAAATCATCTTACAACAATACTGTAATATATTTAAAGTCTAATTCACTCAAAGATAATTTATTTAACGAAATACAATGATACAATAACACAATACTCTAATTTATATAACAATCACTCTACTATTTATATTCGACTTTCACTTCCTAACTATCCGTCTGTCCGCTGCGTAGTTCTTTTTATATCCGACGTTGACTTCTCTGAATGCTCCAGAATTTTCCATCGAATCGCCCAGACTCACCGAACCACCCAGATTCTTCTCGGTGCAAGCGCATCGACAGTCTCCCGCGGTTGGTCGCTAGCTATACGTGAGAGTTCAGGTCAGGCATCGCCCGCAGCTTCGCCACATTGCCCCCTTCTTAGAGATATTTCGTCCCGAAATGTCATCCTTGGAGTGTGTCGATATTTGCAGGATTCCCCATATCTGCATCGTGAAGTTCGATGAAAATAACACTCCACAGTCTTCATGTTAGGTCGTGGAATAGGATTACAACAAACCAAAATCTGGATGCCGCTGGATCGGAATATCGTCTCTAACATACTTCTTATAACTCTCCAATCCAGCCCATCAATACCACAGGATAATTTTGGGATTGCCAAGTCCACCAGATTCTGGTCCACCATCGTATCTCTTAGTTGGGTGAGGCTCCTCCAGACATCTTCATAGGACGGTTTGTCTTGGGAATGCTTCTTGGTCACCAAGTAGTAGATGTTCCTCTGGCCCTTCTTCAGCTGTAGCACACCTCCAATTTCTGGATTCTGTTTCCGTAGTGTTTGGAGTTGGCCAAATTTCTTGGAGAACACTACAGCGATGCCCCTGGACATTCGAAGATCTTCTGCGACGCAGTGTGCTAGGGCGTAATCGACTGGCACTTTGAAAAGGTCCCGTGGCTCCTCTCGAGTTACCTCGTGTGACACTTTCTGTCCATTTGAGTATAAGGACATGAATTTCTGGAACGTCATCGCATCCTCTGGTGGTCTGAGGGTGCGGACTTGGTCATGATTTCCAGCATAAGGGGCCAACCTATTGAAATGAACGACCCTGGGTTTACCTCTGGGTGGCTTGTGGATTCGGTAAAGCAGGTCGTTTATCCTCTTGATGATCTTGTACGGACCTTCCCATGAATTCCGTAATTTCGGTGACAGGCCCCGGCGACGCATCGGGTTGTACAGCCAAACTAGGTCCCCAACCTGAAATCGTATCGGCATTGATGTCATAAGTCGCTTTCATTCGGTCGCTGGCACTCTGGATGTTCAAACGGACTCGTTCGTGGATGTCTTCCATTCGCTGACGGAGTTTGCTGATGTAGTCCTCTCCCGCGGTATCCTGTCCTGGTGGCGTCCCAAACTTTAGGTCACAGGGAAGTCGCAGCTCTCGGCCCATTATGATACTAGCAGGGGTTTGGCCGGTCGACTCGTGTACTGCGGAACGGTAGGCCATCAGGAACAAATGAAGATACTGGTCCCAGAGACTACCTTGGACAAGTGGCGATTGATAGTCCTGTTCATCCGCTCAACCATTCCATCGGACTGTGGATGTAGAGCTGTGGTTCTCGTCTTGCGGATGTTCAGCAGTTGGCAGATTTCTTGGAACAGGTTGGATTCGAAATTTCTGCCTTGGTCCGAGTGCAGCTCCAAGGGGACACCGAATCGACATATCCACTCTTTCACCAAGACGTCCGCGACGGTGATGGCTTCCTGGTTGGGCAGGGCATAGGCTTCGGCCCACTTGCTGAAATAGTCCATTGCCACAAGGATGTATTTATTTCCGTGATCTGATACGGGGAACGGGCCGGCGATGTCAATGGCGATTCTTTCAAATACACTACCTACGTTGTACTGACGCATCGGGGCCTTGGGTCGTGTCCGAGGTCCATTGCTGGCAGCGCAAACAGCACACTTTCTGCACCAGTCATTGACATCAACTTGACAATTGACCCAGTAAAACCGTTGCCTTACTTTCTGCAGGGTCTTCGTCACCCCAGATGTCCTCCAGCAACTCCATCATGGATCTCTCGGAGTACTTCCTGCCTTCTGTTCTTGGGCACCACTATCTGACGTCCGTCTTCCCCACCATCTTCGGACTCCAATACACGTTTCAGGACCCCATTGTCCAGGGTAAGGGAATTCCATTGAGCCCAGTAGGATTTGACTGCTGGGAAATATCTTGCGATTTCCTGCCATGTCGGTCTTTGATTACTCTTTTTCCAGCCGACGACTAAACCAAGATCTGGATCGTTTTTTTGGTCTTTCTGGACCTCGATGTCATTCCAGTTGTTGTCAACTGCCGCGGTTCTGCAAATCGCTGCTTCCTTCTCTTCTGCTCGTCGGCAGTGTGAGCAGTCGTCTGGGCATGGTCTCCTTGACAGAGCATCTGCGTTCTTGTGGCCACTCCCTGCTCGATGTTCGATCTCGAATTCTTGGAGTCTTTCGATCCAACGTGCTACTTGGCCCTCGGGGTTTTTGAACTGTACAAGCCACTTAAGGGCTGCGTGGTCGGTTCTTAACAGGAATCTTCTCCCGTACACGTATTTATAAAAGTGTTCTACTCCCTTGACAACAGCCAACAGTTCTCGTCTGGTGACACAGTAGTTACGCTCCGGTTTACTGAGAGTTTTACTGAAGTAACCGATGACCTTCTCTTGCCCATCCTGGATCTGGGACAAAACAGCTCCAAGTCCCACGTTGCTGGCATCCGTGTCCAAAATGAATTTTCCACTCGGAAGGGGATAACTTAGAATCGGTGCATTGATCAATGCCCCCTTCAGCGTCCTGAACGAGTCTTGGCATTCTTCGGACCATTGGAATTTTGTTTGACCTTCCGTGAGCCTGGTCAGTGGTTTAGCGATGTTGGCAAACCCCAGCACATATCGGCGATAGTATGTGCACAAACCAAGGAAACTACGTAGTTGGTGTATGTCTTTCGGGATAGGCCACTCCTTCACTGCTTTAATCTTCTCGTCATCCACTGCTACTCCGCGCCCAGAGACAACATGGCCAAGGTAACGTACTTCTTTTTGGAACAGGTGGCATTTCTTGGGGCTCAGCTTCAATCCAGAGTTTCTCAGTCGCAGGAATACCTCCTCCAGGTTTTTAAGGTGGTCTTCGAACGATTTGCCAACTACAATGATGTCATCGAGATATACCAGACACGTCCTCCATGAGAGTCCTTTCAGAACCGTCTCCATTAATCTCTCGAATGTTGCTGGAGCATTACAAAGTCCGAATGGCATGACGGTGAAATGCCACAGTCCTGAGCCGATGGTGAAGGCTGTCTTTTCTCTATCTTCTGGAGCCAGTTCTACCTGCCAGTATCCACTCTTCAGATCGAGGGTCGAGAAAATCGTGGAGCCGGCCAACGTGTCTAGGGTGTCATCTATTCTCGGAAGAGGGTAACTGTCTTTCTTCGTCACGTTGTTCAGTTGACGATAGTCTACGCAAAAACGTGTTGATCCATCTTTCTTCTTCACCAGAACGACTGGAGAGGACCATGGACTGTCGGACGGTTCAATAACTCCATCTTTCCCCATATCACTGACTATTTTGTCAGCCTCTTCCTTCTTGGCAAGAGGAAGTCTTCTAGCTGATTGTCGGATTGGTCGAGCGTCCCCAGTATCAATTTTATGTTGGACTACATTCGTTCGACCCCCTTTTCCTTGTCCGGTATCGAAGATGTCTTGGTACTTCTTGACTAATTCTCTCAATCTGGGCTGTTGGGCTGGTTTAATGCCCTTGGAAGAGAGGGTAACCAATTTTTCCAGTTCCGCTGTCAGGTTGTTCTCTTGACTAACAGTACCGTGTACACTCCTGATCACAGAGGAAATTGACGAGCAGTGCCCCAAAACAGTTCCTTTCTTCAGAGTCACTGGGTAATAATTGACATTCATTACCCTTACTGGCACAATTTTATCAGCATGCAACAAAGTCTTGCCTAGTGCAATCCCTCGTCCAATTTTCTCATCATGAAGCTTGGGCTCGAACATAACCACGCTTCCATTGCTCGCACCTCCATCCAAGCGAGCCTCCAGTATGGTCTCAGCCCTCTCGGGTACACTCACATCTTCAGCCAGCAGAACACGAATAATCTCTTCACTTCTTCCATGTAGCACCAGCTCTTCTCCGTTCACACGTAGGACGCCCTCTTTGAAGTTCAATTCAAACCCTTTGGAATTCATGATGTCCATTCCAATAATTGCATCGTCCTCAATGTCAGCTACTAATGCCCTATGTTTCACTTTTGTGTTGCCTAAAATCAGTTCAATCGGTAGCTCACAATGTACAGTGGCAGGCTCTCCTGTTGCTGTGCGTAGCTTCCAGGATGATGGTTCCATTCTCTCTGGTGTTTTAGTAAAAGCAGGTCCAAGGATTGTCCTAGTCGCACCTGTATCTAGCAGCATGGTGCAAGGCTCGTTGTTGATGAGATCGTCTACAAAGACACCATTGTTTTGACGTTGCAGGATAGCGACATATGCATTGTTAACGGGGGCTTGCTGGATACAGGTCGACGATTGCCCCTCCTCATCGACCTTCTTTAGTTTTCCTGCATCGGTGTCGATTCTGAGAATGTTGGACATTTGTTGCGCACATGCCCAATTTTGCCGCAATTCCAGCATCTTATCTGTCTTCTCTCAGGCAACATTTCCTTCACCACCTTCCTTATGGCAGCTTCCAGGTTAGTAGGCTCCTGTGGGTCTTCTTCAATAACTCGGACTTTACTCTGGCTTCTGCAGGATTGCTTCGCCGCCTCAAATTCCAAAGCGCGTGCCAGTGCATCCACGAGATGTGTTGGACGAGCTAGTGTCAATGCTTGTCTGGTTTCCTGGTCACGAAGTCCAGCTAAGAAGGCCTGAACTGCTAGTCGCTCCATTACCTTTTCCGGTGTAGCTGGGTATGCAAGGCGAACCAAGCGTGCAATGTCTGCTTCAAACTCCTGTAGGGACTCGCTTGATTTCTGGCAGCGGTTTTTGAGCTGTGAGTGGTACACATGTTCTAGATGGGTCTGTCCATACCGTAATTCGAGATGTTTAATCAGCTGCTCGTAGTCCTCTTGTTCTTGTGCCGTGAGGGTTTGTAAAATATTCGTTGCTTCTCCACGCAAGGCCAGTGTTAATGCCACAGCTCTTTCTCCTGCATTCCATCCATTTGCTTTTGTTGCAGCTTCAAATTGTCGGCGGTAATTTGCCCATGGTGTTTTTCCATCGAACTGAGGTGGTTTCATGGAGAGCTTTCCTGTTTCAGAACTGATCTTCACATCATCCAAGTTCAAACTCAGTTCCAGCATTGAATTTTCATTGACAGATTCTGTGGTGTGGGTAGTGTCAATCTGGTTTTCCAATTTGCTGATTTTCTCCTTTATTTTGTTAATTTCCGCCTAGAGTCCGCCTTTGATTTCGTCACTAATTGTTTCCTTCAATTTTCCCATCTCTTCTTCAATTTCATCTTTGATTTTCTCCATCTCTGTCTCGACAGTCCCTATTCTTCCTTCCAGTCGATTCGCCACGCCACAAAGTTCTTCTTTCATGGTATTCGAATTTTCTAGAAGTTTCTCTTGAAGTTTTTCCTTCAAACTATTCGAATTTTCTAGCAGCTTTGCTTCCAAATTCTTCGAACTTTCTTGAAATTCTTCTTTCAGACTATTCGAATTTTCTAGCAGCTTTTCTTCCAGATTTTTAGAACTTTCTTGAAGTTTTTCTTGAAGTTTTTCTTCCAGATTATTCGAATTTTCTAGCAGCTTTTCTTCCAGATTTTTCGAATTTTCTCGCAGTTTTTCTTCCAGATTATTCGAATTTTCCAAAAGTTTTTCTTGAAGTTTTTCTTCCAGACTCACCGAATTCTGTTGCATTTTGTCTTCCATTCCGTCGAGTTTACTCATTATGGAACTCATATCCATTCCAGAAACTTCGAATAGAAATGTTTCTGGGTCCTCGCCCTCCTGAACTAATCCCTCGGCAAGTCTTGTTTGAAGCACGGCCTTTTTACCACTTGTGTCAAGTTCCCTCTCCTCCAGTTCTTGCTTCAATTCCGCAACCTTCAATTCAACCAGGCGAACTTTCCTCGAACACATTTTGTCTTAGTCTATGTCTATTTCACGGGTCACCAGTCTATTATTATTATTATTATCTATTTCACACAGTCTATTTCCCGGACACCAGTCTATTATTATTATTATTGTCTATTTCACACGCGAGAAGTGTCACTTCACGAAAAATGTTTATCAGTCACTGTCTATTTTCGCGAAAACAATTGTCCGAAATACACAAGCTGTCTACTTACACGAACACTACGTATTTTATCTCTAACAATCGCACTTCTGATCACCACTGTAATAAATTTAAAGTCTAATTCACTCTAAGATAATTTATTTAACGAAATACAATGATACAATAACACAATACTCTAATTTATATAACAATCACTCTACTATTTATATTCGACTTTCACTTCCTAACTATCCGTCTGTCCGCTGCGTAGTTCTTTTTATATCCGACGTTGACTTCTCTGAATGCTCCAGAATTTTCCATCGAATCGCCCAGACTCACCGAACCACCCAGATTCTTCTCGGTGCAAGCGCATCGACAGTCTCCCGCGGTTGGTCGCTAGCTATACGTGAGAGTTCAGGTCCGGCATCGCCCGCAGCTTCGCCACAATACATTGAATATAGGCTCAACTCAAACACTAGAGTATATTTTTTATAAAGTACGAGCCAAATGTCTAAGTGAATATTATTCAACATTTAGACATAACGTTAAGTTCCACTACCAACCTGTTGAAAGTTTCCATGCATTTTGATTTTTTATACAATGCTAGCTTTTATTTTGAGTTTGTCCAGTGTTTAACATCACAGAGATAACAAATTTATATTCTACATCACAAGGTTGCTAGACCAATGAATAATTTGTAAACAGTTCCATTAAAACCCAGTTTTCTGAATGGACAGAGAGTTGAAATAAATAAACATTTATCGAAAGCAATACAAGCACATTTTACTCTCCATTCAAAAAACAGGTCTTTATGTAAAAAAAAGATCAAAGTTTCTCTGTGTACTTTGAAATCCAGGAAACAATAATTGAAAACCAATCATCCACTTCAAAGAGCCCACCTATGTGGTCTATGTATTATGTATACCTACGTATTTATTACAAAATTCTACAGAAAGGCACTAGGCCACTGACTACATTTACAGTACAAATTAAAATCAATATTTACCTAAGATCATATTTGTGGTTACAGTCTTTTATAGCAATTATAAATTGTGTGGAGATTACTCAATTCAAAATGTACTTATGGTCTAAGAAAATAACTTGTTGACAAAGTCATTTCAAGGTGCAATATCAATATAAACGCAAATGTTGACTATATTACATACATACAAAAATCAAAACATTTCAATAATCCTAATGTAAAATACATACAATATACACAATATTCAATTAAAAAAATCAGAAAATTATACTACAATGGAAAACAAAACTTTTACTCCTTCGAGAGAATTATATTAGATAGACTTCGGAAGAATTCCAAGCAAACATCTAGAATCTCTCAAATTGTCTAGGTTGTAGTAGGGCTATATTTTCCTGATATATCGCAATTCAAATATGAGATTTGACAGTAGTTGATTGATAAAAGTATTGAGATATTTGAGTGTCAGTGTCAAATGGAGTTTAGCTAATAAAAACAGTACAATAATAGCATATTTCTTATTTAGAACTCAAAATTTTACAGCTAGATCCAAAAAAAAACAGAATTACTTTTTCAATTATGCTATATTTTCCTGATATATAGCAATTCAAATATGAGATTTGACAGTAGTTGATTGATAAAAGTATTGAGATATTTGAGTGTCAGTGTCAAATGGAGTTGAGCTAATAAAAACAGTACAATAATAGCATATTTCTTATTTAGAACTCAAAATTTTACACCTAGATCCAAAAAAAACAGAATTACTTTTTCAATTATGCAAACTCTTTTTTATGACAAACAAATGTTGCCGAACTGGTCTAGATAAAGTAAAAATTTACAAAAATTCAGCAACTTTTCTGCTGCAAATTTAATTTGTCCATAATTTATTAAATAAAGACCCCAAGAGGGCCTGTTTTTTTTTCTGCAGCGTGATGGATTAGTAATCATTTGCAATGTTATCTTGACGACTTTGGATTGCCACTTTTTATTTGTCTAAAAAACCTCAAATCTTTTTATTTATTTTAAATTATGTTCTGATTGTGAAAACCTTTTTGAAATTTTTTTCCTAATGAAAACTAATGCTCCTACTTTACTCTTGGTGCACTTATTCATCTCCCTCATATACCAAATAATACTGAGATTTCTTTGGTTGCATTTTCTGTTTTATGGTGGATTTATGCAGCAGTTTTAAGTCATGAATGTTCGTCAATGATTGGTTGAAATAAACGGTTCAGCCAATCACTGACAAATATTCTTCCTTGTGACTTGAAGCTTATGACTTTTGACTGCTGCAAAAAGGAAAATTAAAATATCTCTGATGAGATAACTTTTCAGAATATGATATCGTATTTAATTTCCTTCTGACAAAATTGAAAACTTTCTTTTGACTCCTCTACTATCCAACAATTGTTTTTGCTTTATTGAGCAGAGAACTTTGAAATTGTTTCAAAGAAAAGTATTGAATCTGCTTAGACTGAACTTCTTATATGATTAGCCTGAAGAAATTCCAAGAATGAACCTGGTGCAAGATAGTCCTTCCAGTGTGTTTTCTTGAAGTTAACAGAAGATCATCTCTGCGGCAAAAAATCCAAGCCTCATATCATTGAAAGTTTGCACCTCCCTCTGTAATTAAAAATCATAAATCAGCTACAGTAAAATATAAATAGTGAAATATATATAAATGAAAGGGGTAATAAATATTTTATAAAACCTGGAAATTCTATTATCTTATACTCAAATGAGAAATATGGATTCTTATTACACAAGTCTCTCGAAGACTTCCGAGGGTTGCGCGTAGGGGTGCAATCGGTTGACGGAAATAACAATTTTAACAATTTAACAATTTATTGTGCTTGGATTAATTAGAATATTAATATTGTTTTGACTAACTGAACTGATAGGGTACGCTGTGCAATCAATTTTATATATCTGTATACTCCTCATAAGTGAATAAAGTGCTATTCTATTCTTGATAAAAGTAGCTAGATGACTGTGAAGCCACCTGAAAAGTTATATGTTAAATGTTGAGCAAAGCTGACTCTCTTATAGGTCGAAGTGCTTGTGAGGCTGCACAGCCTGTACGACCCCCCTACAATCTGACTCTCTTAGATGGGTGACTAATGTACATCTAAAAAAAATCAATTGGTTCTCAACTTTGTCTGGGATCACAAGTTGAAAAACAGGTCCCCGTCTTTCCTAGGTCTTGTCTTTCCAAGATACTATAAGCTAAGTGGCCATCGCGCTACAGTGATGCCCTTTCACCCAGACGACCTAGGATCAAAACAGCATCTGCCACCAAGCTAAGAGTGGTTCGGAATCTACTCTCACAAAAGCAGTAGGTTCTGAATGTCCCCCGTTTGCACAAGATCTCATATGAGTTTCCAATGAAGATAAATTAAATGAGTTTATTTTTTTTAGTTGCTTGTAAGGGCTCAGATGGTTAACAAAAAAGGTCAAATTAAGAGCAACATTGCATTTTTTTGTATCACTTCATTTCATGAGTAAGCACAATATTAGTTTCATATGTGAATTATGTTAATATCCCCCTTGAAACTAAGATAGGTATCCCTCAGGGAACAGTGCTTGGTCCACTTTTTTTCATCACTTACATCAACTCACTGCTAAACCTAAACATAAGTGGCATCTCTATCTCTTATGCAGATGACACAGTCCTACTTTTTATAGAAGAAACCTGAGAAAATGTTAAAAATAAGGTGTCTCATGGATTAGATTTGGTAAAATGTTGGCTCGACAAAAATAAACTAACTTTAAATTCTGATAAAACATTTTATATTGCCTTTTCAATGACAGATTCAAAGAGACCACAATTTAATTCTATCACAATGAATGATCTCATAATAAAAGAAACTAATTCCATAAAATATCTAGGTATCACTCTAGAATGGACAACTCATATTAAAGACTTAACTGACAAAATTAGAATATTGATTCATAAATTTTATATAATATGCAAAATTTTAACAAAAAAACTTCTTTTGCAAATCTACAAGTCCCTAGTCGAATCACTCCTAAATTATGGAATCATAGTATGGGGGTGGCTCTATGACAATGCAGTAACTCAACTAAATGTAGCACAAAACTACATACTAAGAATAATATTGTTCAAAAATAGACTATATTCTACAAGTAGTTTCTATAATGAATCGATTCTGAATGTCCGATGTCTATACTATCTTAGTAACTGCATCTTCTGTTTTAAATCTACAAATAAACATTTTGTGAACCATTGCTACCAAGCTAGACAGTACACAAACAAACATATCGTAATACCATTTCTTGGTTGAGTGGAAGAATAGCTCTGCTAAACTCCGCCAAGTAAAATAAAGACCATTTATTATTATTATTATTATTAAAATATGATGGAAACCATAAGTTTGTACGAACTGTTGCACCAAAAATTTATAACATCTTACCAAATGAAATTGAAGTAATAACTAAATACAAACACTTACTACTACAAGATTATTTTGTATTATTGCACACACAGGTGTTAATTCACCTAGGTGCATAACTGTAAAAATGTACTGGCGAACTTGTTGTTAACACATATGAATGTGAACCTCAGAACAGAACAATCATTTGAAAACTCGTAGGTAATTCAAATATGAAAGTGTGAAAAATGTTCAGCGTATATTTGATCATATTGTGAACTCTCACGTATAGCTAGCGACCAACCGCGGGAGACTGTCGATGCGCTTGCACCGAGAAGAATCTGGACGGTACGGTGAGTCTGGGCGATTCGATGGAAAATTCTGGAGCATTCAGAGAAGTCAACGTCGGATATAAAAAGAACTACGCAGCGGACAGACGCATAGTCAGTGAAGTGAAAGTCGAATATAAATACCTAGTTCCGTGATAGTTATGTAAATTAGAGTATTGTGTTATTGTATCATTGTATTTCGTTAAATAAATTATTTTAGTCAGTTAACTAGAGTTTAAATCTACTACAGTGGTGATCAGAAGTGCGATTGTTAGAGATAAAATACAGAGTGTTCGTGTAAGTAGATAGCTTGTGTATTTCGGACAATTGTTTTCGCGAAAATAGACAGTGACTGATAAACATTTTTCGTGAAGTGACACTTCTCGCGTGTGAAATAGACAATAATAATAATAATAGACTGGTGTCCGGGAAAAAGACTGTGTGAAATAGACAATAATAATAATAATAGACTGGTGACCCGTGAAATAGACATAGACTAAGACAAAATGTGTTCGAGGAAAGTTCGCCTGGTTGAATTGAAGGTTGCGGAATTGAAGCAAGAACTGGAGGAGAGGGAACTTGTCACAAGTGGTAAAAAGGCCGTGCTTCAGGCAAGACTTTCTGAGGGATTACTCCAAGAGGGCGAGGATCCAAAAACATTTTTATTCGAAGTTTCTGGAATTGATTTGGGTTCCATAATGAATAAACTCGATGAAAATTCCAAATCAATGAAAGAAGAACTGCAACAAAATTCAAGAAACCTGGAAGAAAAACTTCAAGAAAGTTCGAAAAATCTGGAAGAAAAGCTGCTAGAAAATTCGAATAGTCTGAAAGAAGAATTTCAAGAAAGTTCGAAAAATCTGGAAGAAAAGCTGCTAGAAAATTCGAATAGTCTGAAAGAAGAATTTCAAGAAAGTTCGAGAAATTTGGAAGAAAAGCTGCTAGAGAATTCGAATACCATGAAAGAAGAACTTTGTGGCGTGGCGAGCCGATTAGAAGAAAGAATGGGAACTGTCGAGACAGAGATGGAGAAAATCAAAGATGAAATTGAGGAAGAGATGGGAAAATTGAAGGAAACAATCAGTGATGAAATCAGAGGCGGAATCCAGGAAGAAATCAGCAAAATGAAAGAAACAATCAGTGAGTTGAAAAAGCAAATTGACACTACCCACACCACAGAATCTGTCAACGAAAATTCAATGCTGGAACTGAGTTTGAACTTGGATGATGTACAAAAGGGTCTGAAAGATGTGAAGATCAGTTCGGAAACAGGAAAACTCTCTATGAAACCACCTCAGTTTGATGGGAAAACACCATGGGCAAACTACCGCCGACAATTTGAAGCTGCAGCAAAGGCGAATGGATGGAATGCAGGAGATAGAGCTGTGGCACTAACACTGGCGTTGCGTGGAGAAGCAACGAATATCTTACAAACCCTCACGGCTCAAGAACAAGAGGACTACGAGCAGCTGATTGAACATCTCGAATTACGGTATGGACAGACCCATCTAGAACATTTATACCACTCACAGCTCAAGAACCGCTGCCAGAAATCAAGCGAGTCCCTACAGGAATTTGAAGCAGACATTGCACGTTTGGTTCGCCTTGCATACCCAAACACACCGGAAAAGGTAATGGAACGACTAGCAGTTCAGGCATTCTTAGATGGACTTCGTGACCAGGAAAACAGACAAGCATTAACACTAGCTCGTCCAACACATCTCGTGGATGCACTGGCACGCGCTTTGGAATTTGAGGCGGCAAAGCAATCCTGCAGAAGCCAAAGTAAAGTCCGATTTATTGAGGAAGACCCACAGGAGCCTGCTGACCTGGAAGCTGCCATAAGGAAGGTCGTGAAGGAAATGTTGCCTGAGAAAAGACTAGTGAGATGCCGAAACTGTAGGAAACTTGGACACGTGCGTAGTCAATGTCCAACCCTCAAGAGGTCGAGACCAACGAAGGTTTTTGAGAAGGGGCAATCGTCGGCCACTATTCAGAAAGACCCGGTTAACAATGCATATGTCGCTATCCTGCAACGTCAAAACAATGGTGTCTTTGTGGACGGTCTCATCAACAACGAGCCTTGCACCATGCTGCTAGATACAGGTGCGACTAGGACAATCCTTGGACCTGCTTTTATTAAAACACCAGAGAGAATGGAACCATCATCCTGGAAGCTACGCACAGCAACAGGAGAGCCGGCCACTGTACATGGTGAGCTACCGATTGAACTGCTTCTAGGCAGCACAAAAGTGAAACATCGGGCATTAGTAGCGGACATTGAGGACGACGCAATTATTGGAATGGACATCATGAATTCCAGAGGGTTTGAATTGAACTTCAAAGATGGCGTCCTACGTGTGAACGGAGAAGAGCTGGTGCTACATGGAAGAAGTGAGGAGATGATTCGTGTTCTGCTGGCTGAAGATGTAAGTGTCCCCGAGAGGGCTGAGACCATACTGGAGGCTCGCTTGGATGGAGGTGCGAGCAATGGAAGCGTGGTTATGTTCGAGCCCAAGCTTCATGATGAGAAAATTGGACGAGGGATTGCACTAGGCAAGACTTTGTTGCGTGCTGATAAAATTGTGCCAGTTAGGGTAATGAATGTCAATTATTACCCAGTGACTTTGAAGAAAGGAACTGTTTTGGGGCACTGCTCGTCAATTTCCTCTGTGATCAGGAGTGTACACAGTACTGTTAGTCAAGACAACAACCTGACAGCGGAACTGGAAAAATTGGTTACCCTCTCTTCCAAGGGCATTGAACCAGCCCAACAGCCCAGATTAAGAGAATTAGTCAAGAAGTACCAAGACATATCCGATACCGGACAAGGAAAAGGGGGTCGAACGAATGTAGTTCAACATAAAATTGATACTGGGGATGCTCGACCAATCCGACAATCAGCTAGACGACTTCCTCTTGCCAAGAAGGAAGAGGCTGACAAAATAGTCAGTGATATGGGAAAAGATGGAGTTATTGAACCATCCGACAGTCCATGGTCCTCTCCAGTCGTGCTGGTGAAGAAGAAAGATGGATCAACACGCTTTTGCGTAGACTATCGTCAACTGAACAACGTGACGAAGAAAGACAGTTACCCTCTTCCGAGAATAGACGACACCCTAGACACGTTGGCCGGCTCCACGATTTTCTCGACCCTTGATCTGAAGAGTGGATACTGGCAGGTAGAACTGGCTCCAGAAGATAGAGAAAAGACAGCCTTCACCATCGGCTCGGGACTGTGGCATTTCACCGTTATGCCATTCGGGCTTTGTAATGCTCCAGCAACATTCGAGAGATTAATGGAGACGGTTCTGAAAGGACTCTCATGGAGGACATGTCTGGTATATCTCGATGACATCATTGTAGTTGGCAAATCGTTCGAAGACCACGTTAAAATCCTGGAGGAGGTATTCCTGCGACTGAGAAATTCCGGATTGAAGCTGAGCCCCAAGAAATGCCACCTGTTCCAAAAAGAAGTACGTTACCTTGGCCATGTTGTCTCTGGGCACGGAGTAGCAGTGGATGATGAGAAGATCAGAGCAGTGAAGGAGTGGCCTATTCCTAGAGACATACACCAACTACGTAGTTTCCTTGGTTTGTGCACATACTATCGCCGATATGTGCTGGGGTTCGCCAACATCGCTAAACCACTGACCAGGCTCACGGAAGGACAAAGTTCCAATGGTCCGAAGAATGCCAAGACTCGTTCAGGAAGCTGAAGGGGGCATTGATCAACGCACCAATTTTAAGTTATCCCCTTCCGAGTGGAAAATTTATTTTGGACACGGACGCCAGCAACGTGGGACTTGGAGCTGTCTTGTCCCAGATCCAGGATGGGCAAGAGAAGGTCATCGGATACTTCAGTAAAACTCTCAGTAAACCGGAGCGTAACTACTGTGTCACCAGACGAGAACTGTTGGCTGTTGTCAAGGGAGTAGAACACTTTTACAAATACGTGTACGGAAGAAGATTCCTGTTAAGGACCGACCACGCAGCCCTTAAATGGCTCCTACAGTTCAAAAACCCCGAGGGCCAAGTAGCACGTTGGATCGAAAGACTCCAAGAATTCGACTTCGAGATCGAACATCGACCTGGGAGTGGCCACAAGAATGCAGATGCCCTGTCAAGGAGACCGTGCCCAGACGACTGCTCACACTGCCGACGAGCAGAAGAGAAGGAAGCAGCGGTTTGTAGAACCACGGCAGTTGACAACAACTGGAATGATAACGAGGTCCAGAAAGACCAAGAAAAGGATCCAGATCTTGGGTTAGTCATCGGTTGGAAAAAGAGTAATCAAAGACCGACATGGCAGGAAATTGCAAGATATTCCCCAGCACTCAAATCCTACTGGGCCCAATGGTATTCCCTTACCCTGGACAATGGGGTCCTGAAACGTGTATTGGAGTCCGAAGATGGTGGGGAAGACAGACGTCAGATTGTGGTTTTACTGGGTCAATTGTCAAGTTGATGTCAATGACTGGTGCAGAAAGTGTGCTGTTTGTGCTGCCAGCAATGGACCTCGGACACGACCCAAGGCCCCGATGCGTCAGTATAACGTAGGTAGTCCATTCGAGAGAATCGCCATTGACATCGCCGGCCCGTTCCCCGTATCAGATCACGGAAATAAATACATCCTTGTAGCAATGGACTATTTCAGTAAGTGGGCCGAAGCCTATGCCCTGCCCAACCAGGAAGCCATCACCGTCGCGGACGTCTTGGTGAAAGAGTGGATATGTCGATTCGGTGTACCCTTGGAGCTGCACTCGGACCAAGGCAGAAATTTCGAATCCAACCTGTTCCAAGAAATGTGCCAACTGCTGAACATCCGCAAGACGAGAACCACAGCTCTACATCCACAGTCCGATGGAATGGTTGAGCGGATGAACAGGACTATCAATCGCCACTTGTCCAAGGTAGTCTCTGACCATCAAAGAGACTGGGACCAGTATCTCCATTTGTTCCTGATGGCCTACCGTTCCGCAGTACACGAGTCGACCGGCCAAACCCCTGCTAGTATAATAATGGGCCGAGAGCTGCGACTTCCCTGTGACCTAAAGTTTGGGATGCCACCAGGACAGGATACCGCGGGAGAGGACTACGTCAGTAAACTCCGGCAGCGAATGGAGGACATCCACGAACGAGTCCGTTTGAACATCCAGAGTGCCAGCGACCGAATGAAAGCGACTTATGACATCAATGCCGATGCTGGAGGATTTCAGGTTGGTGACCTAGTTTGGCTGTACAACCCGATGCGTCGCCGGGGCCTGTCACCGAAATTACGGAATTCATGGGAAGCTCCGTACAAGATCATCAAGAGGATAAACGACCTGCTTTACCGAATCCACAAGCCACCCAGAGGTAAACCCAGGGTCGTTCATTTCAACAGGTTGGCTCCTTACGCTGGAAATCATGACCAAGTCCGCACCCTCAGACCACCAGAGGATGCGATGACGTTCCAGAAATTCATGTCCTTATACTCAAATGAACAGAAAGTGTCACACGGGGTAACTCGAGAGGAGCCACGGGACCTTTTCAAAGTGCCAGTCGATTACGCCCTAGCACACTGCGTCGCAGAAGATCTTCGAATGTCCAGGGGCATCGCTGTAGTGTTCTCCAAGAAATTTGGCCAACTCCAGACACTACGGAAACAGAATCCAGAAATTGGAGGTGTGCTACAGCTGAAGAAGGGCCAGAGGAACATCTACTACTTGGTGACCAAGAAGCATTCCCAAGACAAACCGTCCTATGAAGATGTCTGGAGGAGCCTCACCCAACTAAGAGATACGATGGTGAACCAGAATCTGGTGGACTTGGCAATCCCAAAATTATCCTGTGGTATTGATGGACTGGATTGGAGAATTATAAGAAGTATGTTGGAGACGATATTCCGATCCAGCGGCATCCAGATTTTGGTTTGTTGTAATCCTATTCCACGACCTAACATGAAGACTGTGGAGTGTTATTTCCATCGAACTTCACGATGCAGATATGGGGAATCCTGCAAATATCGACACACTCCAAGGATGACATTTCGGGACGAAATATCTCTAAGAAGGGGGCAATGTGGCGAAGCTGCGGGCGATGCCGGACCTGAACTCTCACGTATAGCTAGCGACCAACCGCGGGAGACTGTCGATGCGCTTGCACCGAGAAGAATCTGGACGGTGCGGTGAGTCTGGGCGATTCGATGGAAAATTCTGGAGCATTCAGAGAAGTCAACGTCGGATATAAAAAGAACTACGCAGCGGACAGACGCATAGTCAGTGAAGTGAAAGTCGAATATAAATACCTAGTTCCGTGATAGTTATGTAAATTAGAGTATTGTGTTATTGTATCATTGTATTTCGTTAAATAAATTATTTTAGTCAGTTAACTAGAGTTTAAATCTACTACAATATCGTATTTTCATATTAGTTTATAGTAGTTTATACTAATTTCACAGATTAAGTCCTAATCTGTGCTAATTTCATGAATTCAATAAAACACATGATAATAGTTACAAATCACTAAAAGTTTTAACTCAAAGAGAGAAAGGCATGTCTCTGAAACAAATTGAAAATATATCTGAATTAAAAATGTTTTGCCCTACTAAGTTTTCTACAAAATATTTCATCGTATTATACTGGAATTAAAAATAAATAATTAAAATATTGAACTAAATCAAAAATAATATTGTAAATACTGTAAGATTGAAAAGTTCAAATTGTGATTTTCACGAAACTTATCTGGAAGTATTTTGAAAAAGAATTCACCTGAAAAACACTGGCAATTGGAGATTATGGAATAAACCATAATCAGTTTGAAGAGATGTTATTGTTATTTCCGTTAACCTGTTGCATCCCTACATGCAACCCTTATCCATGCACAAGACCGGTGACCATGGGATTCAAACCCACGATCCTCCGCTGGAGAGGCAAACGGCTCTATCAGCTGACCACCACGGTCCATAACAGAAAAATCTTTGTGGCTTACAAGTCGAAATTAAAATAATATTCACTTCATTTTTGCAATAGGTTATTTGAGTTGTTATGTAATGAGATTCATCATCCTCTATTAACCATTATAGGAAATACGAACTCAAAAAATAATTTTCCACCAAAAAGGTGAAAAAACCAGAATTTTATACTTACATAATATTTCTCTGTTCTGTATGAATATTTTATATGTGGCTGGACCAGCAACCCCCATCACGTTTCTTTGATATCCCATAGCATGTACGTCTTCATAAGTTTTCTGCCTTGAGCTGGAGAATAAATTAAATGATGTTTGAATCAAGAGATGAAAGGAAATTTGTAGCACACTCGCCCACATATATCATTTGACCTGATAGAAAGATATAGACATTTGAATTAATTTGGTAAAATTAGTTTGTGTGATATTTCTGAGTGAATCTGTGTTTGATGGCTTAGGTACAGAATTTTATAGGTTTTTTATTTAGGGTATTCAATAGAAACATACGATTTTCCTACAAAATAAATTGAAAGCAATTGATAGTCTCCATAGTGTTCTTACCAGTTACCACCAATAATATTCCATCTTATCTGCACAAATTTTTTTTTCACGTATTTATGAGCGTAATTTGATTATTAAGAATGAGGGATTGTAATGCACAAAAGATCAAAGTTTGGAATTAACTTTTCTAAAAATTCACCTAGAGAAACTAAATTAAAAAAAAGCTGATTTGAGAGTACCCAGTTATGTCTGTCCCAGTAACATTAAAGTCATCCATTTTGATGCTCGGTATTATTATCAACAATACTCTAAAAACTAACCACCAAGAGTACATTGTCAAAAGAGCCACTTAGAAACTGTTTTCTGTTTTGTGCCAAGAGATATAGATTTATAATCTATATGCTACAGATCCGACTTGTTATAGGTAGGTATTCACATATTTAGAGTTCAGCTCCTGTGCTAGATTAAATGCCATTGAGAAAATAGCAAAGCATCTCATCGGTAATACCTCACTCACATTCACGCTTACTTTCCTAGAACACTGCAGACAAGTTGAGACTCTTTCATTTTCTTATGGCCTGGAGACTTGTTGAACGTTTCTTTTCTTGGACTAGTTATTTCAAGAAGGACAAAGCTTAGGAACTTATTATCTTGGCATGTACTCCACAAAGCTTACAATTCAAAACATATAAATTAGTCCAATCCTTTCCAACAATTCTTGGTTCACACAATACCTACCTGTTTCTAAATTTTAATTAAATTTTTTAGTGAGAAAAATGGTAGGAAATTCAAATATTTTGAAATGCTAGGACGTTTATTAAGCATTTTTGATTTGCCTTTTATGTTAACTAATTTCAAAATGCCTCAGAGAACAACAAATTTGAGAAAGTTCTAATATTAACAGTTTTTTTAGGTTATGGTTTGTTGAAATTGAGTTATTCAATAGGTGCCTCTCTAACTGTTAGGAATGGGAATAATTGTTATTGCTCGCTTATATTGGAAACTGGTGAAATACGCCTTTTGATTCTACTTACATGGTTTGATATCTTGAACAAGGCGAACACGAATTTAATCACATTCGGCTCTCAGCTCTAGAAACGTCCACTCACAAAAAATAGGTATCTGGTGATTGACTTTCACAATCTGCATATCCTCAACCACTTGTATTGTACTTTCACAACATCAAAAATGTCTATTCGAAAATTAGGACTTTGAATAAATACGTTGTGCTTGATCACAGCCTCAAACATATCAATAACAATACGCCATTTTGTCATTTCTAGTGCACCTGCACCATTGAAGTGAAGTTATCCACGGTTTTCTCGCCACGCTTTTAGTAAGAAAGTTGGAATAGAGTAGGATGCTGGTGCGGGGTTGCCACGTTTTCCATAAATCGTTGAATGTTTACTTCTTATTTTTGTGCATTAGTTACTATTGCATGATCCTCGATAAACAACATATTATAAATAATGCTTTTAATGTGTATAATGGTTTTATTCATAAGTGAATAAGCTACTATTACATTGATGAACTTTTCACCAAATTGTTATAAATAATACAGAAAGACATGAACAACCTCAAATATCGAGTGGTATCGGAGAAAGTTGTAAAAATAAAAACTGACAGACAGACTTTTGCCACCAATATGTTGGTGATAGATTATGCAAATGATTGCAATAAAATTTCCAAAACAATTTGTAGTGCTATAGGGAAGACGTCATTCTCTCGCCACGGTTTTACATTTCGTATATCTCGCTTAATACTGTATGATCGTTGATGAATTTTACATCAAAATGTTGTTAATAATGCAAAGATAACAATATCATTTTAAAATCAAATTGGTGTGCCGTAGGGGAGAGTGGAAAAAATAAAAACAGATTTACAGATTGTTTCTATTATCTCGGTTATTACTGGATGATCGTTGATGAATTTCGCATTGAAATGTTGCTAATAACGCATAGATTACGATAAAGTCTTCAAATCAATTTGGTCTGCCGTAGGGGAGAGCGGAAAAAATAAAAACTCATTATTTTACAGATTATTACTATTATCTCAGTTATTACTGGATGATCGTTGATGAATTTTACATCAAAATGTTGTTAATAATGCAAAGATAACAATAACATTTTCAAATTAATTTGGTGTGCCGTAGGGGAGACATCATTCTCTCGCCACGGTTTTACATTTTGTATATCTCGCTTAATACTGTATGATCGTTGATGAATTTTACATCAAAATGTTGCTAATAATGCAAAGATAACAATATCATTTTCAAATCAATTTGGTGTGCCGTAGGGGAGAGTGGAAAAAATAAAAACGAATATTTTTAACAGATTTTTTCTATTATCTCGGTTATTACTGGATGATCGTTAATGAATTTTGCATCAAAATGTTGCTAATAACGCATAGATTACGATAAAGTCTTCAAATCAATTTGGTCTGCCGTAGGGGAGAGCGAAAAAAATAAAAACTCATTATTTTACAGATTATTACTATTATCTCAGTTATTACTGGATGATCGTTGATGAATTTTGCATCAAAATGTTGCTAATAACGCATAGATTACGATAAAGTCTTCAAATCAATTTGGTCTGCCGTAGGGGAGAGCGGAAAAAATAAAAACTCATTATTTTACAGATTATTACTATTATCTCGGTTATTACTGGATGATCGTTGATGAATTTTGCATCAAAATGTTGCTAATAACGCATAGATTACGATAAAGTCTTCAAATCAATTTGGTATGCCGTAGGGGAGAGCGGAAAAAATAAAAACTCATTATTTTACAGATTATTACTATTATCTCGGTTATTACTGGATGATCGTTGATGAATTTTGCATCAAAATGTTGCTAATAACGCATAGAGTACGATAAAGTCTTCAAATCAATTTGGTCTGCCGTAGGGGAGAGCGGAAAAAATAAAAACTAATTTTTTTACACATTATTACTATTATCTCGGTTATTACTGGATGATCGTTGATGAATTTCGCATTAAAATGTTGCTAATAACGCATATATTACGATAAAGTCTTCAATTCAATTTGGTCTGCCGTAGGGGAGAGCGGAAAAAATAAAAACTCATTATTTTACACATTATTACTATTATCTCGGTTATTACTGGATGATCGTTGATGAATTTTGCATCAAAATGTTGCTAATAACGCATAGAGTACGATAAAGTCTTCAAATCAATTTGGTCTGCCGTAGGGGAGAGCGGAAAAAATAAAAACTCATTATTTTATATTATTACTATTATCTCGGTTATTACTGGATGATCGTTAATGAATTTTGCATCAAAATGTTGCTAATAACGCATAGATTACGATAAAGTCTTCAAATCAATTTGGTCTGCCGTAGGGGAGAGCGGAAAAAATAAAAACTCATTATTTTACAGATTATTACTATTATCTCGGTTATTACTGGATGATCGTTGATGAATTTTGCATCAAAATGTTGCTAATAACGCATAGATTACGATAAAGTCTTCAAATCAATTTGGTATGCCGTAGGGGAGAGCGGAAAAAATAAAAACTCATTATTTTACAGATTATTACTATTATCTCGGTTATTACTGGATGATCGTTGATGAATTTTGCATCAAAATGTTGCTAATAACGCATAGATTACGATAAAGTCTTCAAATCAATTTGGTATGCCGTAGGGGAGAGCGGAAAAAATAAAAACTCATTATTTTACAGATTATTACTATTATCTCGGTTATTACTGGATGATCGTTGATGAATTTTGCATCAAAATGTTGCTAATAACGCATAGAGTACGATAAAGTCTTCAAATCAATTTGGTCTGCCGTAGGGGAGAGCGGAAAAAATAAAAACTCATTATTTTACAGATTATTACTATTATCTCGGTTATTACTGGATGATCGTTGATGAATTTAGCATTAAAATGTTGCTAATAACGCATAGATTACAATAAAATTTCCTGAACAATTTTGAGTGTCATAGGGAAGAAGTCATTCTCCCGCCATGGTTTTTTATTCCGTATATCTATGAATTTTAAATAATGTCGTAGGGAAGAGTGGAAAAAATGAAGATGATTTCAAAAAGTAAACAAGTACCTAGTATAAATGCAAAATATTTAATAATACAAGGGTACCCCCTACTCTGCCGCTAATATTCAGTAGAATAGAGATTTCTAATGGCTTTGGCCAGCCTAATAAAGATTTCTTAATTTATCCATCCTTGTTGACAGGAGACGCGCTCTGTTATTGGTCAGATTGGTCACTATAATGGCGGTAAGTTTGAGTGAAAAGACAGCTACAGTTGAAAATGACATTTAAACTTTCTGGCATTTTAGTGACCAATCACAGAGTACGTCCCCTGGCAAAAAAGATGGAAAAATCAGGAACTTTTGTCCTTTTTTATTAGGGTGTCTAAAGCCATTAGAAATCTCCACTGAATTCTATTGAGTATTACCGTTGCCCAGTAAGAACCACGAGGAGGTGTAGGGGGGTCTCTTACCAGGAAAAGGAAATAGTGAGTGGACAAGTGTAGCTGGGATGTGAAGAATAAAGCTAGGTAGAGAGTAAAAGTAGTACAAAAAAGGGAAAAATAATGAATATGATTTGAGTTGGATCAAGGATGAAAGGAGAAAAAAAATCTTAAAAATGAAATAAAGAATCAAAGTTCAGTAGAAAACGATTGAAAAAATAAATAAAACATAAACCCTATCAAAATAGAGCATAAATATAAACTATAAAGTTAAAACGACATAATAAATATATACTCTATATAAATAAAACAACAAAATAAATATGAACTCTATAAAAATAAAACTGTTAAATTACATAAAGAATGAAATGAAAAATTAATAAATATAAACTGTGAAAATGAAAACGAATTCTGTATGAAATGAAATATATGAAATATATGATCTCTAAAAAATTAAAACAAAAATAAGTTGTGAATAAATAAATGAATAAAATAAATATGAACTCTATAAAAATAAAACTGTTAAATTCCATAAAGAATGAAATGAAAATTTAATAAATATAAACTGAAAATAAAAACGAATTCTGTAGGGAATGAAATGAAAATGTAAAATATATGATCTCTAAAAAAATTAAAACGAAAATGAGTTGTGAATAAATAAAATAAATATAAACTCTATAAAATCAACAAAATTCTGAAAACAACAAAAATGAATATAAATTTTCTATACATGACCTCCAATTTTGAACTGGTGATATATCAAATTGGAGATATATATATATATATATGTATTCAAAATAAAAAACAAAACAACATTTCTCAATATTTAGCGCACAATGGACAGATACCAAATGTGTACTGGAAGGAGGTTTCTTTCAAATTAGAGTCCAAAAACTTGACACATTCAGTGTGACTGATCCGTAGACAACTATTACATTTTATTGTTACTTGTGACATATCGACTTCAATTCTACAAAAAAGACATTTCTGAGACATATCATCAGACGAATTAATAATAATTTGTTTCAAACTGTGCCTATAATCGAAAATACCTACTTTGTTTAACAAACTTTCCCCGTTTACAAATTTATGAAAAAAATAGATCATATAAACTCCACAGTTGTACGAATCAATTTGATGGTCATGATTTTTAACCTCAATTTTCCAATTAGTTGTGTCTATTTTACATTTATTAATTTCATTATAGTTCTTTAAGAAATTTAAAAAATATTTAAGATATTTTGATGTCTCCCTCTCAGTACTGCCCATAGGGTTCAAAAAGATGAATTTTTTATTTGTGATTTCGACGATGGCCAAACAGAAATGATGAGAGCGGGAGTTGTCACTCACTAATGAAAAATTTTGAAGAATCGGAAACACTATCAGGTCTTTATTAAATTGGAATTTATCAATTGAATAACATTTTTCGCCATTTCCGGACATAAAAATGCTGGTAGCGAGGGTAACCGTCACAAGTTGAAAATTTGTTGATGAATTTAAGATATTCGGACAAATATCTACCACAAAATTCGACAACCAGTTGTTACCTGATAATGTTTTGAAATCTTCAAAGTCGATGTCGTTTATATCACAAGAAAAGCCAGAAAAATAAGAAATGTGATAATTTTTACCAATGTCTTTGTAATAATCTGAATCAGAAACTAATCCATTTGGTAGGATTGAAGGCTTTTTCTGGTCTCCATTTGATAAAATTAACTGAAGGTTGTGCTCCTGAAAGGCTGGGTAACATTATGAAATAAAAAAAACGTTTTCAATTTTGGAAGCATTTTCAGCCAGCAAGATGAATCTCTGATTATGCGCTCGATTTTAATTCCACAAAAAGTAAATATTACAAGATCACACCATTCTCTATCAGTAATTTCAAGAAGACCTTGTATCTGATAATAATAGTGATGTGTTTTTGAAATAGTTTTCGTTTTTTTATCCCAAAACTTAAGCAACCCTCGAGAGCATGCAATATCTGGATTCCAATTTCTATAAGTATATGAGCATTTAACTTCCACTAAACCATTATTTGATATTAATCCATCAGGTGAACCTGCGATAAACTGATAAGATTTATGAATTCTTAAACCAGAAATGTCACACTTCAAGCCAGTTTGTTTTTCATATTCAGAAATGGCATTCTTTTCATTATCTATTCCATACTGGATGGCACTGTTTTGAAAACTTGAACCTAGTCTATTAAAAATGTTTAACAAAGTCTTGTTAACTGTGCTTTTAAAAATACTACCAAAAATAGACGCAGTTACACGTCTGCGTCTTTCCTCAAACCACAAAGGGGAGAGTCTCTGGTCTCTAGTTGCCCTCTCAATTTGAACTAGTTCATGGTCAGATTTTCTATAATTTCTGTCGAAATATTAATAACAGGTTTGTTTAAATTTTTCTTCCATATTATTTGCATATTGATTTATTCCATGAATGTCTTGAAGTTCACCATCTGTTATTTTAACTTCACAAAATTTACAGATGAAATCACTATCAGTATATTCTGAAACATTGATACACACTTGATGTACCCATCCATTGCATCTCTCACATGCAAGCCAATCAGCTACAAAATCTAATTTACCTTCCCCGCAATAGGTGCATAAATTTGGATCCATGCACCTGGATTTGGCAGGTAATGACTGGGAATTTTTGAGAGCTTGTGACAGAGATGTTCCCAAAAAATTGTTATGTACAACCTTCTCTTTTTTTTTCCACATCTCTTGTGAAGCAAGGCCTCGATCGTGTTCTTTTTGAATTGGAACTTTACAGCATCTCGATTTTGGAATATTTAAAGCAGCCTCTTTACACGCAAACAAAATATACTTTCTGAGTTTTCTAATTAATCTACTACATTTTTGTCGCATGACTTTGTTAGCAAGCGTGTTTTTTACGATACCAAACCATCTTTCTACTGGAGCGTTGCTTAAACGTTGTCTATTTTTCAAAAGAATACCACTCCAATGGCATGTAATGTTTCAACAAATACTGAAAGAACTCTAAATTTTTATATTCATTTTTGGGAAAAGTATTGTCAAAGCTAAATTTATAAGTGAGAGTCAGCTGTTTCAGGTATTGGCAAAAACTAGTTGATTCAAAAGTTCCAAGAACATCTTTATTGAAATCAATAAGTATTCGATCCTTCTGAAGTTCAAGATCGATTATATTAGATGATGTTGAAGATATTTTTATTAAGTTCTGAAATGCAGTTTGAAATGCAATAGATTTGGTATCGGAGTTGGTAATAATAAAAACATTCTTGAACCAAGCACAGAAAATTTCCCAATCATTTATATTATATGCGGAGGCTAGAATTTCTTTCATATGAATTTTTACTGAAGCAGAAGAATCCTTATAATAACTATCTACGTCACGAGACATCAGCTTGAACATGTGTGAACAACATATATGCAATTGAAGTTTGTTCGAAGGAAAATTTGAATTATTATCAACACAATCAAATGTCATATTGACATATTCTTTCAAATCCATGCTATTGAAAGATATTGAAACAGCGTTTAAAATAGCAAAACTGAAATCAGAAACTACTTTTTCAAACACTGGCCATTTTTTATTATGAATTGAACAGAAGGATCTATACTTCAAAAGCCATGCACCTATGTTACCAGCATCATGTTCATTTGATATCATTTCAACAACCGGGCAAAGTCTTTGTGATTTGAATATCTGAATAACCCCAGCATAATAATACACTTTATTGCCAGTATTACCAGGCCGACTTACAATACTTCCAGTAGCATCTAGATGTAAAACTGTTGCCTTATTCAAAGAAAGGAGTGCAAGTTGTTCCACACTGTATAGATAAACATGCAAAGGTGTTCCCACTGATTGAATATAATTGGGGTGATCTCTTTGCATTTTGATAATATCGAAAATATCATCTTGGTGTCGATCATTTTTGGCAAGAGCTTCTGAACGCACTTTCCTATAAACTGCATCAGACTTTGCTTCCCCTAAGTTGAAGTGTTCTACAGAATGATCACTCAAATTCAAAACATCATTCTGTCTTCGTTCTAGAGGTTTCAAATTCAACATTTCCCCCTTGGCCATTTTGCGTTCTACCCCCCTCAACTGAGTTGCTATATTAATCAAATGATTGTAGTCTCTACAACTACTAAAAACTTCAACTTTGTGTTCTGATGCATGAACCTTGGAAATGCTACTAATCGAAAGAATGAACTTTTTACAATATGCACATACCTTCATGGTATCACATTTTTTTAAATATCTATAATGTTTGAAATTCAACTTGCAAGTGTTATTTACTAATAAAAATTTCTTTTTGAAAACAAAAGTATATTTCTCTTTGATCAATGTCATCTCATGACAAAGGGTGTTAAATTCAGAATCTGTTAAAAAAAAATTCTCCCTCCCTATATGAACAATGTTTATAAGTTGTAGGCAAAGATTTAGGATCTCTAATATTTTGAGTACCAGTTGGCAATACTCCATCAAAATTTTTGACTTTAACTTGGATATTTTGCAATTCAGGAAATATTGTATAAAAATCAGAGCTAATATCCTTTTTCTTTTGTAGAGGAGTATCCAAGGAAATTTCCCAATTATGAGACAGAGATGAATCTGAATTTGTCCCTTTTGTTATGGATTTTGAAAAACTAGATATTTGACTGTCATTAGGTGTTGAATGTGAAACCTTTGGAGAGTTTTGACTCGAAATCTCATCAACGTTTATCATGGAGATATTAGAATTAAAATTATTTAGATGATTATTGTTATTCTCTTCAGAGAAATCTGCTAAACGTTCAAGGTAAATACGTTCAAAATTTCTTTTGACAAAATAATATATTTTTCTGCGATTTTTTTCGTTATTTTTAAAATGAAGTAGTCCACACAATTGAGAATAAACGGAACCATCTGAATAATAGCTGCCTGAAAGAATACTTTCTTTAGATATTTCATGAACGGAAAGAATATTATTAAAAACATTTAAATCTATTTTCTTTGAATGTTTATTTGAAACTTTATTACTTTGCTGCACGTGTTGAATTTGCTCACAATTTAAAATCTCACTAATTTTACTAGTATCACGTCGCAATACTTTGTGAATTTCAGAACGAGTTTTGTACGAATTTACTGAAAAAATGTGTATCGCAGAATTTTCTATAATTTCGTCATTGATTTTGAGAGTTTGCAAAAAGTGAAAAGGTACACTTGGATAATGAATATTGAGAAATTCAGCCAACTTCGCTATCGGAAATTTTGCACGTCTGCCCGGCATTTTGTTTACAGATGGTTTAAAAAAATTCTACTTTGTAAAACTGGCCCACAATTTACTTACCTCACCTAAGCCGATGCACGTTGTCCGTTGAACAAAACAAAACGAATGAGGAAAATACTTCTACCGTTCTACCAGTGCTACCCATGCTCACAGCAGTGTGACCACATCGAAATTGACAAGTATACCAACATTATATAGTTTAAGTACTAAAATGAGAAATGGAAAATACAAAAATACACCGAAACCAAATTTTTCCGACATGACTTTTTATTATACTACGGATTCATCGGCTATACGCCGGGTTAATAGTGTTAATACAAGGTGACTAAAATTTAACAAGTCTCCTTGGGGTTAAGACTCGTTCATACCCTTGCGAAAATTCGACTCATACGGCGAAAAAATTGCAGAGAATGTTGCAGAGAATCATTTTGTGATTTTTATGAATGGAGTAATCCCAAATACTGAAAAATGACATGTTCTGATTCATCATTTAGCGCAATTCTTCCTTCGTTAAGTTGAATCGCAAAAAATTGCGAATAATCGCAATGGTAATAATGAGCCTTTATTGTTTGAAAAAATGGAAAAAAGTATACTTTTGGAAAAATATTATTTATTTAAATATTTTTCCAACTCTGTGGGGTTGAAAGACCTCCCTGACTTTACAAAAAGCATTTTCCTTGTCCTCCTACAACCATGATAAAAATTCTAGATTTTTATTCTCTCACTCCACCCGGTACCGTTGTCCGTATTGTAGATCTTGGTGTAATACGAACAACGAAATTTATAATTTAATTTTTGTCCACACCATCCAGCGATTGTTCCACAGGAATGGATTTGGTAGAATGGTAGTTGTAGTTATAGCAATGACAATGAACTATTTGTTGGTAACAGTCCTTGTGTAGTTGGCAAGGTCATTGAACACTAGAGGAATGCCCGTTCTCTATGTTGCAATGTAGTCTCTTAATTGACATTTTCGTACCATCGGATATCGTATGTATGAAAATCCGCCCTTATTCGTTGCAGGAATGACATTGAGTCTTGTTCATACCCTCGCGAATTTCGCAATTTTTCTGTGAATAAAATAGCTGCCAGTCATGCCGGACCAATCGTTGATGCAAAACTGTCGGCAGCCATTTTATGCGCAGAATAATTGCGAAATTCGAGAGGGTACGAACAAGCCTTTATCCGCCATTTTTGTCGTATGTCAATTTATTCTTAGACCGCTAATTATATAAGGACTTCTCCAAGAGCCCTCTAAATGTTAAATTTACTTTCCTACTCTGTAGCCATGTCAGCAAACTCGACGTCTCCCAAGAAACCTCGCTGTCGCTCGGAAATGCGTCAGCAGTTTTAATCTTCGACGCTGCTATATTATTTTATATTTTTATTCTCTTCAGTCTTGATTTTGAATTCATTTTATACACATACATATTTTTATTGTGTCAGTTTTCTTGAATAAAGTATATAATTTTGGTTCAACTCAACCTGACTTATAAAATTCGCTACTGGAATGGAACAAAAATAAAACGCATCTATTGATAAAGACGTGGACGTGGAACAGGCATGTGTCTAAAATATTATTATTTGCACACAAACATCAACACCCGAAAAGCTAAGTGACACACTCTGAAATTGAAACTTTTTGTTTCCTTTTTTCTAATTCTTCATTGAAAATTCGTTTTTTTCATTCCATTTGAATTTTGAACACCTACTCCTAGCTACTCTGACGGACATATGCATCGTTACTTCACACAGTTCAAGCTTTCACCGTTAGAGGGGTCTTAAAAGCTGTGTAATGTTTCTCTATATTCCAGGTTCCAGAAAAAAACACAAAAAGCGCTAGTGTTTGGGGAAATTCTTCAAATCAAGGACAAAATAATTGTTTAAATCGAAGAGCAAATTTTGAATCCTAAAGTTTCGGAAACAGATTGGATTTAAGGAATAATTTTCACCAAATGTAATTTTTGACACCCGAATCTATGCAGAAAACCCAAAAAATAAAAAACATGAGTGTTCCCTATTCTACCAACGTTTATTTCGAGTTTCATTGGCGTTGTTAATCATTCGAAGATGGGGTAAATGTGAAGGTTTTATGATCTGTCGGTACAGTGCACTCCTTGAAATAACGTTCTCTTCTCGAACCGGGAAAATTTCGAAAGTGCAGTTTTTGATGGAAAGTAAATTTTGCGTTATCGAATAATAATGGTTTCTCTCGTTTACTGACGCTCTAATACCAACGTATTTACTTGATGTTGGCAAAAATAATAAATTGTCAGGAGGTTAAGTTGTTGTTATAATTAAAGTATTTCGTAAAACATCGAATCAAAACACAAATTTGTATATAAAATAACGAAAAAGTTAAAGTACCAGACTTTTATGGAAATTCTGTAGGTATTTCTGCATAAGAATTCCTATCTGGAAACACGCTATCATAGAAATCATTATATATATATATATATATATATATATATATATATATATATTTATATATATATATATATATATATATATATATATATATAAATATATATATATATAAGTGAAAATAGAGTATATTTCGTTTTAATTCCGAGAGTTCTAACCTTTGACAGCTGTTTCGTGCTAACGCACTCATCAGAAAGGATTTATGGAGCTCTCGGAATCAAAGCGAATCCACTCAAGAATTAATACCGTGAGGCAAGACAGAATATAACAGGAAGTTATTCATGACATCTATAGAGGCATGTTCTTTTAAGGGCAATTTTCATAGTTTGAGTTGAACCGCTAGGTGAAGATTGAATCTCCTGATTTGACAGAAAATGCATGCAAATTCTGTCAGATTTTTTTTTATTCGCCTCTTGGAGTTTAGGCTGAGTCAAGTCTCCGGTCTGACCAATATGATTAGACCAGCTCGGTCATTTGGTTGACTTGACGACCTAATTAGAACTGTATGTATGTGACCAATATTTTCAATCATCTGATCGGTCCGACTCATCGTCATACTTCATACTGAACGCGCGTGCCTTGTCCGACCGGTGACTTGACACAGCCTTAAACTCAACCTATGAAATTGGCCCCAAGCAGTTCGGTTATAAAGGTTACAAATTTGGCGTTCCGTGATAGTATATAGTTTGGATTTTTAAACTTGTTAAGTAATACAGGTTTGAGTTGCGAGATAATGTCACCATCACCATTCTTCATTCTTCGATTGTAATCGAATGGAATACGTATAGTGACACAATTTTGTCTATGATAAAGACTTATTACCTACGCGATGTGACAACGCCCAACTCAATATCACGACTACAGATTGTGGCCATACACGACTTCAAACCAGGATGTAAACAGCTTGGTCCAGTACAATACTTAATAGGTCCATGGCACAGACAGAGGGTAACAGGGTGACGTCAGTTGACAGCCAAAGTCAATATGGAAACACACATTACAGTAAAGGGATTGAACAGCCTTCTGTTCATTTATTCTTAGAAGTCCTTACCTTTTGGAAATCAGACACCAATCTATGCAATATCAGCAACATTTTGATGTAAAATTCATCAACGATCATCCAGTAATAACCGAGATAATAGTAATAATCTGTAAAATAATGAGTTTTTATTTTTTCCGCTCTCCCCTACGGCAGACCAAATTGATTTGAAGACTTCATCGTAAACTATGTGTTATTAGCAACATTTTGATGCAAAATTCATTAACGATCATCCAGTAATAACCGAGATAATAGAAAAAATCTGTTAAAAATATTCGTTTTTATTTTTTCCACTCTCCCCTACGGCACACCAAATTGATTTGAAAATGATATTGTTATCTTTGCATTATTAACAACATTTTGATGTAAAATTCATCAACGATCATACAGTATTAAGCGAGATATACAAAATGTAAAACCGTGGCGAGAGAATGACGTCTCCCCTACGGCACACCAAATTAATTTGAAAATGTTATTGTTATCTTTGCATTATTAACAACATTTTGATGTAAAATTCATCAACGATCATCCAGTAATAACTGAGATAATAGTAATAATCTGTAAAAAATGAGTTTTTATTTTTTCCGCTCTCCCCTACGTTAGACCAAATTGATTTGAAGACTTTATCGTATTCTATGCGTTATTAGAAACATTTTGATGCAAAATTCATCAACGATCATTCCAGTAATAACCGAGATAATAGTAATAATGTGTAAAATAATGAGTTTTTATTTTTTCCGCTCTCCCCTACGGGAGACCAAATTGATTTGAAGACTTTATCGTAATCTATGCGTTATTAGCAACATTTTGATGCAAAATTCATCAATGATCATCCAGTAATAACCGAGATAATAGTAATAATCTGTAAAAAAAATTAGTTTTTATTTTTTCCGCTCTCCCCTACGGCAGACCAAATTGATTTGGAAATGATATTGTTATCTTTGCATTATTAACAACATTTTGATGTAAAATTAATCAACGATCATACAGTATTAAGCGAGATATACAAAATGTAAAACCGTGGCGAGAGAATGACGTCTCCCCTACGGCACACCAAATTAATTTGAAAATGTTATTGTTATCTTTGCATTATTAACAACATTTTGATGTAAAATTCATCAACGATCATCCAGTAATAACTGAGATAATAGTAATAATCTGTAAAATAATGAGTTTTTATTTTTTCCGCTCTCCCCTACGGCAGACCAAATTGATTTGAAGACTTTATCGTAATCTATGCGTTATTAGCAACATTTTGATGCAAAATTCATTAACGATCATCCAGTAATAACCGAGATAATAGAAAAAATCTGTTAAAAATATTCGTTTTTATTTTTTCCACTCTCCCCTACGGCAGACCAAATTGATTTGGAAATGATATTGTTATCTTTGCATTATTAACAACATTTTGATGTAAAATTCATCAACGATCATCCAGTAATAACTGAGATAATAGTAATAATCTGTAAAATAATGAGTTTTTATTTTTTCCGCTCTCCCCTACGGCAGACCAAATTGATTTGAAGACTTTATCGTAATCTATGCGTTATTAGCAACATTTCAATGCGAAATTCATCAACGATCATCCAGTAATAACCGAGATAATAGAAACAATCTGTAAATCTGTTTTTATTTTTTCCACTCTCCCCTACGGCACACCAAATTAATTTGAAAATGTTATTGTTATCTTTGCATTATTAACAACATTTTGATGTAAAATTCATCAACGATCATCCAGTAATAACTGAGATAATAGAAAAAATCTGTTAAAAATATTCGTTTTTATTTTTTCCACTCTCCCCTACGGCAGACCAAATTGATTTGGAAATGATATTGTTATCTTTGCATTATTAACAACATTTTGATGTAAAATTCATCAACGATCATCCAGTAATAACCGAGATAATAGTAATAATTTGTAAAATAATGAGTTTTTTTATTTTTTCCGCTCTCCCCTACGGCAGACCAAATTGATTTGAAGACTTTATCGTAATCTATGCGTTATTAGCAACATTTTGATGCAAAATTCATCAACGATCATCCAGTAATAACTGAGATAATAGTAATAATCTGTAAAATAATGAGTTTTTATTTTTTTCGCTCTCCCCTACGGCAGACCAAATTGATTTGAAGACTTTATCGTAATCTATGCGTTATTAGCAACATTTTGATGCAAAATTCATTAACGATCATCCAGTAATAACCGAGATAATAGAAAAAATCTGTTAAAAATATTCGTTTTTATTTTTTCCACTCTCCCCTACGGCACACCAAATTGATTTGAAAATGATTTTGTTATCTTTGCATTATTAACAACATTTTGATGTAAAATTCATCAACGATCATACAGTATTAAGCGAGATATACAAAATGTAAAACCGTGGCGAGAGAATGACGTCTCCCCTACGGCACACCAAATTAATTTGAAAATGTTATTGTTATCTTTGCATTATTAACAACATTTTGATGTAAAATGCATCAACGATCATCCAGTAATAACTGAGATAATAGTAATAATCTGTAAAATAATGAGTTTTTATTTTTTCCGCTCTCCCCTACGGCAGACCAAATTGATTTGAAGACTTTATCGTAATCTATGCGTTATTAGCAACATTTCAATGCGAAATTCATCAACGATCATCCAGTAATAACCGAGATAATAGAAACAATCTGTAAATCTGTTTTTATTTTTTCCACTCTCCCCTACGGCACACCAAATTGATTTGAAAATGATATTTTTATCTTTGCATTATTAACAACATTTTGATGTAAAATTCATCAACGATCATACAGTATTAAGCGAGATATACGAAATTGTAAAACCGTGGCGAGAGAATGACGTCTTCCCTATAGCACTACAAATTGTTTTGGAAATTTTATTGCAATCATTTGCATAATCTATCACCAACATATTGGTGGCAAAAGTCTGTCTGTCAGTTTTTATTTTTACAACTTTCTCCGGTACCACTCGATATTTGAGGTTGTTCATGTCTTTCTGTATTATTTATAACAATTTGGTGAAAAGTTCATCAATGTAATAGTAGCTTATTCACTTATGAATAAAACCATTATACACATTAAAAGCATTATTTATAATATGTTGTTGTTTATCGAGGATCATGCAATAGTAACTAATGCACAAAAATAAGAAGTAAACATTCAACGATTTATGGAAAACGTGGCAACCCCGCACCAGCATCCTACTCTATTCGAACTTTCTTACTAAAAGCGTGGCGAGAAAACCGTGGATAACTTCACTTCAATGCCTGCACCGAGGCCACCGTCGCCACTCATGTCGGAAGTCGGAAGACGTATTTTAATTTCAAATTTGAAGCGGGTAAATATTCAATGCAAAAAAATTATTTTAGATTCTGGATGTTGTATATTATTGTTTGATACGAGGGATTGGGGGTATGCATTAAGTTTTGATTAAGGAAGAGAAATCCTAACTTGTTTTAGTAGTTAAAAAAGTTATTGAAATATCATTCTCTATCATTTTTATTTGCGAAGTCTGAACTCTACGTATTCGTACCTATTTAGGACGTACGTAAAACAATGTCAATGAAGGAAAATATTTTCCTTTTAATAAACAGCTAGGTATTTCTCTATCAATAAGTTGAAATCATTTTTCTGTCATACCTACCTAGTGCCTAAATCTTGAGGCGGGATTTATAGGTAAATTGGCATTGGATTTATTTATTATTTATATAATGCTCAGCTAAGCTGAATTTGAAATTAAACAACAGATATATAGAGAAACTCACCTGATGAGTATTTTTTTGTGTCCTTAATAATAGTCCAGAGTGTTTTTGAAGTACAAGTCTATTTTGATCCGATTGATCTTGTGCGAATTTGTCATCTATTACTTCAATCATCATATAGACAATGAGAACTGATGAATTAATTTGTTCACAATATTCACTATCACACACAAAAACTATTATGAAAATATGAAATAAACCAATTAATTTATTAAGTTAATCAATTCCCGTTGAAAAAGCATTTCCTCTTTGACACTTTTGACAGCAGACAAACTTTGCAATTGACATGAAGTTCTACACGACCAGTGCAACCAACTTGAATTTCCCGCGAAAAAAAAGATGAATTTTTATGAATGGCAACTTGTGACGTCACAAGTTGTGCGTAAACGAACTATAGTACAGCTTTTCTCCGGGAAAACGTCGTTTTTCGAAAAAACGCTTTTACAGGTCGATTCAGCGTGTTGGAAAGTACAATTCAACAAATTTTGGAGAAATTTAATTTTTCATTCCGATTCCTCATTCACGTATATACAATTAGAGGACAAATCAGTGTGTAAATTATGCAGAGAAGCGATAAAGGTAAATTTCATCAAATGAATCACCAAAGTGACTTCATATGTGCCTTTAATTTTTATTGTAGGGCCATCATGCAACAAATCTAAAAAAACATCTAATTCGGTCCCACAATTTCACTGAAAATCAGTTCGGATCGATGTCATTACAGAATAAATCGTCATCTAATCAACCTACTGTAAACGAGATAAATACAATCAAAATTGAAATCTCAAAAGAAATATTGATAGATGCCTGTGTTCAACTAGTGACCGTCAATGGAAGGCCCTTCAGTTTGATGGAAGATTCTGGCTTCAAAAAATTGTTGGAGCCCATAAAAGCAGGTCTTTTACGAAAGACAAAAGACAAGCAGTTTTCTCTATCATCTGAGTCTATTCAAAAATATGTGACCAGAGAAGCTGATGATCTGAAAAGAAAAATTATGGAAGAAGTAAAAAACTGTATGGTTTCAGTGAAGGTGGATGGTGTTACTAGAGTGGACCGTTCATTTCTGGGAATAAACATTCAATACACCAAAAACGGACAAATTGTCTTAAGAACTCTAGCATTGAAGGAAATTACAATTCAACATACAGGTAGCAAATTATATTATATACTTTTTCAAAATACAATTTTCCACATAACTTTTCAGGGGATAATTTAAAGAGATGATCATGGATGCTTGCAATTCTTTCCAAATTGGCATTGATAATATTTACAGCATAACAACAGATAATGGATCAAATTTGTTGAAAGCCATCAAAATTATTGCCTCCGAAAATGGAGAATATAATGTCATTGAAAATGAAGTAGATAATGATGATCAAGGTGAATTTGGACTATTTGGAGACAATATTGAAATAGTTGTAGAGGATGACCCAGATATGGAAGGGAATACAAGGACAGGAGATGAGCTGGAATTTGGGAGTGATGCAATTTTTGAAACATTTCACAAAGATTTTCTTGATTTTAGTAGTGATGGTCCTTCATCTTCTAGTTTATCAAATCTGAGATTGAAAGTGACTGGTAGGTATTAAAAATGTTGAATAATTGTCTTTTGAGATTATATGATGTATTTCTTACAAAGGTATGCGTTGTGCTGCACATACATTGCAGTTGGCAATTGAAGATTCCCTGAAGCAGCATGTAAGAGTTGGAAAGTTAATATTGGAAGTGAGAAGAATAGTGAAGACTTTAAGAACCCAAACATTCATGTATATGTTAAGAAAACAAAAATTAAGAAAACCTATCATAGACTGTACAACCCGATGGAGATCTACGTTTGATATGCTTAAGGTACTCTTGGAGTTGAAAGAATTTTGCAGGGAAATGGAGTTGACAAATTTTAATGAATTCAAAAATATATGTCAATCTGACTGGTGCAAGATTGAAGAAGTTGTTTGTAGTTTAGAACCAGCAAAAAAATGCACCAAAAAGTTGCAGTATGAGCAACTTACTATAGGCTCATTCTATGGCTGCTGGCAAGAATGCAAATTTGCAACAGAAAAAATTGGATCATCATTTGCCAGAACCATATTAAAAAACATGAGAGATAGAGAATCCAAGTTGTTGGATAATGATGTTGTCCTAGCAGGAATATTTCTGGATCCTAGATTCAAAGTAGTTTTGAATACTGATGAAACAGAGAGAGCCAAAAGCCATTTGAAGCAGCTGTGGGCTAGGTTATTGTCTTTGAGAAGAATTGCTTCTGTAGATGCAGAAATTGAAGACTGCGATAGTGAGAATACGTCAGTCGCATCCAACTCTTCCAATGACGAAATGGAGGCTTTCTTAAAAAAAAGAAACTGAACGAAAAGTGGAACAGGAGTTTGGAACTCCATGCACTAATTCTTTCATGTCAACAAAGAAAATTGAGAACATTTTAACTCCTTCCAAATTGAACAGGAACGTATCCGATTAACAAAAAACTCCAACATATTCCAATTCTGGGAGACAAAAAAAGAAATTATGCCAGAAATGTATATGCTGGCTCAAGTATTATTGGGGGTACCTGCAACACAGGTCAGTGTAGAAAGGCTTTTTTCTGGCCTAAAATTTATATTACCTCCTACAAGATCTAATATAAAGGATACAATTTTGGAAGATCAATTACTTGTCAGAACCAACAGAATATTTGAGAGGAAAGAAGAAAAAGTACTGTGAGTTTTCTCCAAGATATTTTTAATATTTATTAAATTCATGGATTTTCTAGTTTTGCTGTAACAAAAAAGAATTCAACAATGACATCATCACCCCAACAAGAAAGTGAAACTATAGATAAAGGAGTCACGGACTCTTCTTCTGCTGGAGATGAAGAACCCCAGGGAAAGAGAAAAAAATTGATGGAGCAACAGAAAAATAATTTAGATAGTTATTTCTCAAAAAAATCAAAGAATTGACAACAATTATATATTGTTACTTGCTATACTATCATTATTTATCCATTTTTTCCATATACCCATCTAAATTAGTATATTATATACCTAGTTTTTCAAACGTCCTTTCAGTAACAAGTATTTTAAGCACTAGCGAAACTTAATGGAGCAAGTTTTTGGAAAAATTAGTGTCTAGAGGAGTTTATTAACGTGTTAAATAATTGTTTTATGAACTCATTTAAACAACAAAATTGTATTTTTTAAAAGTTGATTTCTCTTCTGTCACCTTGACAGTTACAATTGACTGATCAAAATGTACCTATTCTGACAGACGGGATTTTAACCACTGAAGTCACTGAAACAGTAACTACTGTAGTGATGTATTTGAAGAATGGAGTGGCCATGGTAATATTTTTAAATATTTGCTTTAACACAGATTGTAAATCTGTGATTAATCAATCATTTAGAGTGATATACATATGTATGAGTTTAAAAAATGCCATTATAGTTATCGGAGTAGAAAAAATCTGTTAAATACTATTTCCGCATATATTACTGAATTCCATACATACCGGGTGACCACGGGGTGAGGTACGCCCCCCAATTTTTCTATAGTTTTGAAGATACAGGTTTCAAATTTGGCACGTCGATATATTACTCAAATACGCATATTTTGACTCCATAACCGATAATTCACCACTTCCGGTTTAACCGGAAGTGACCCCAAACTTTTTTTTTTAAATGACACCCTGTACAATTTTTTTCATTATCAGGAAGAACACGCAATTTGTGATAACACTGTTCTCCAAAATTGAAAATCGGTTGAAAAATGGCGGAGATACAGTTGATTGTTCAATCGAACAAAGTTGGCCATGAACATCAAACTCAAATCATCACAACTGACGAACGGCGTCAGCATTTACGAGAGGAAGGTTCGAGGTAAGATACAGCTGAAAATTGAGCTTCCCATGTAATTGCAGCAACCATATTTCCCATCAATTATCAAACATTTCCTCAAAACGGATTAGTACCCATAAAGAAAGGCTCACAACTGCCATTTCTCAAATAGCAACATACTCTTTTCACATTGTTATGTTGAAAGATGATGAATTATCAGATTACTCGAATGAAAAGATTTGAAGAATTTCGAAAGGAACCAGAAATACAATATAAGTGTTCCCAAAATTGAATGTTCTTCAACGAAGGCGGCTTTGAACATAAGAAAGCTAAACAAAAAAGCATATTTTGTCAACAAAGTGACAATTTGTTCTACTCATTCAATACAAGAGAATTGTAACTTGTTGAAAAACATTCCGATGGAGCGAAAATTTACTAGAAATGAAAAAGTAGATTTACTGCTAATTTATGGCGAGTGTAGAAAAAATGCAACTGCGGCTTGCATTCTTTACAGTGAACGATTCCCTCTCAGACAACGCCAACCAAGTAGAAACTATTTCGCACGTTTGGAAAGGCAATTCAGGATAGAACCAGATGACAATTTACATGATCAGGATAGTTTTATTATTGATGAAGAGACGGAAACTAATGTTTTGGCTGTTGTTTATGTAGATCCCACCATATCACTTCGACAAATCGAACATGAATTACCAGTTGGACGAGAATCAGCTCGAAAAATTCTAAAAAAACATGGGTTTAAGCCGTATAAATATCAGATACATCAGCGCCTTTACGAAAATGATCATCAAAGAAGGGTCCAATATTGCAATTGGCTACTTGAGAACCACATAAGGAACCCGAATATGACGAGAAACATTATATTTTCCGACGAATCAAGATTTACGAATCTTGGTATGTTCAATAGAAACAACACCAGATACTGGGCAACTGAAAACCCCAGGCTCATAAGACAAGGGAATTTTCAGGAACGCTTTGGATTCAACGTGTGGATAGGTCTGATAGGAACTCGAATCATTGGGCCCATAATATTTGATGGTATGTTGAATGGGCAACGCTATTTGGGATTTCTACGAAACGAAATAGAAGGATTCATGGAGAATTTACCTCTCGACGTCTACCAAAATATGTATTTCCAGCAGGATGGTGCACCTCCCCATAATTCCCGAATAGTAACCAGTTACCTAGATGAAACATTCCCAAATCGATGGATTGGCACGAATGGTCCTACAAGATGGCCTCCGAGGTCACTGGACCTCACGCCACTGGATTTTTTCATATGGGGTTACCTGAAGAACAAGGTTTACTCTTCTAGTCCTACATCAAGGGAGGATTTGGAACATCGCCTTAGAGAAGCAATTGCAAGTATTACTCAAGCTCAGTTAAATGGAGTTATGGAAGCAATAGTGAGACGTGCAATTTTGTGCAGAGAACATAATGGAGAACATTTTGAACAGTACTTGTAAATCATTTTTTCATTACTTTGATTTCTGTTAGTGTAGTAAGTGACCAGAACCAATAAACAATTTACTTCATACCTTTTTTTTCGTTCAGAAATTAGTTGTATCAAATGTTAGAAATTGGAATAAATATCTAATACATTTTTTTTACTCTGCAGGTATAGGTATTCTTATGGTGGATTTATACAGCAGTTCCAATTCATGAGTTTTTAGTCACTAGTAAGAAGTCATAAGAATGTTCGTTAATGGAATATTTATTCCAACAACGATCTTAAAACTGCTGTATGAATCCACCATCAATTACGATTAGCATACGAGTAATGAGAAAAAATACGCTCCATCGCCGTAGAATGTTTTTCGACAACTCACAATGTTCCATTATTCAGAACGTACCGCAAATTTTCACTATTTTTTTTTAAATATGAATTTTTGTTTAGCTTTCGTAGGTTCAAGCCGCCTCTGTTTAAGAATAGTCAATTTTGAGAACACTCATAATGAAACATCCCGTATCTTCGATTCCTTTCGGAATTCTTCAAATCTTTTCATTCGAGTAATCTGATAATTCATCATCTTTCAACATAACAATGTGAAAAGAGTATGTTGCTATTTGAGAAATGGCAGTTGTGAGCCTTTCTTTATGGGTACTAATCCGTTTTGAGGAAATGTTTGATAATTGATGGGAAATATGGTTGCTGCAATTACATGGGAAGCTCAATTTTCAGCTGTATCTTACCTCGAACCTTCCTCTCGTAAATGCTGACGCCGTTCGTCAGTTGTGATGATTTGAGTTTGATGTTCATGGCCAACTTTGTTCGATTGAACAATCAACTGTATCTCCGCCATTTTTCAACCGATTTTCAATTTTGGAGAACAGTGTTATCACAAATTGCGTGTTCTTCCTGATAATGAAAAAAATTGTACAGGGTGTCATTTAAAAAAAAAAGTTTGGGGTCACTTCCGGTTAAACCGGAAGTGGTGAATTTTCGGTTATGGAGTCAAAATATGCGTATTTGAGTAATATATCGACGTGCCAAATTTGAAACCTGTATCTTCAAAACTATAGAAAAATTGGGGGGCGTACCTCACCTCGTGGTCACCCGGTATATAGGAAACGGACCGAAAAGAACCGTTTGGACCGAAAAAAATTGTCAGAACCGAACCGAAATAATATTCTGAGAACCGTAACTGAATCGGAACCGATATTTTCAATTTCCCTTGGACCCGAACCGGAACCGATATTTCATTTGGGTCCGGTTGGGATTACGTGAGCCATATAATTCTATAGTCGACAGTTATGTCTCGTGTCTCTCTCGTGAATTCAACCATAATGGCACCTCACTTATTCGATGAAAAGTAGAATTCTATGGCTCACGGAATCCCACCCCAGTCGCGCAGCCTGACGAGCATTCCGTCATCATATTTATAATTTCATTTCAGTGCGTCTTTTATGCACTGAAATGAAAATTATAATTAATATATAGCAAATTCCATTGGTAAAACTGGTGCACACCGAGTGCATTTTTTGTATTCCATTGGTAAAACTGGTGTGGAGTTTTGTATTCCATTGGGAATCTGGTGCACCTAGTTTTGAATTTCAGTAAGAGTTCTTTGAGGTCGTGCGAAGTCAGTGCATTTGTGAAAATGGCGGAAAGCTCAAAAATTCAAAAACACAGGCTACTTCTTGTAGCAATTTTGTTACCATCGTCGTCAAGCAGTGATGAAGACATTTACGAAGTAATGAAGGAGAGGATACCACGTTCTAAAATTAACAATTTTGTAGAAAATGTCCGTAATTTCAGTGATGAAGAGGTAAAGAAAAATATATTTTTAAGTGTGGTTTTTCATGCTCCATATTTTTGCAGTTCCGTTAAAAACTTTAGGATGCGCAGAGATACTGCTTGTAAATGAATGAATTACTTTAGAACATCACAGTTTTATTCAACAAACACAAATATGGTGGCTGAAATCATATACCAGCAGAGACTCATCAAAGTGGATTTTGGTGTAATAGAATGAGATAATTATTCGGATTGAATAGTGAAATAAATGGAGAAAATTGTCCTCCAGGTTGACCACTCAATAACTTTTTTTGAGGTAGTATTGATGAAGAATAGATGAGGGGTTCCAACCTGAAGAACACACTTCCATTTACTTACTGCCTGTGAAAAACATTTGTTGGATTTTCAAATTTGAAGTTCGTATTGTATAGCTATAGGCATCAAACCAACCATATTAAACTTTTTCATTATTATAGGTATATGTGCGCAGGAAATATATAATTTACAAGAGATGTGTCTCAAAGGTTTGCAATATGTCTCATGCACTCATCTGCTCTTTTCCGGAAAGGCACGAATATGAATGATTATTTATTTCCAACGCAATTTATTTGTAACCTCTCCTATTATGATTTGCTTATGATGGTTGTGAAAACGAAAACTGACAAGTTTCACTTGTCTGTCAAATATTTCGTATTCTATTGAGAATGAACTATATAGTTCATATTTTGGAGAAAACTAGGACAGTGTCGATGCAACACTGGTGCAAAACTAGTGCATCACTAGTTTTACCTAAGATGTCTAAATAACCTGGTGATTCTAACGATTCGATTTTGTTTTGATTTTTTCGGACGGCACCACCTGTTGGATTACGAGTTAGTTCCATAATAACCGCGCGCAGCGCTTAGATCGCTGACAGAAACTGTTAAGCGACTTACACATAACGGCGTTTTGCGTTCACGACTTTTATTTTTATGTTTTCTTATTGGTTCCGTTCGAGAAGGGTTAATGTTGTCATACATTTGACATTATTTTTATTATTTTGGTATTAAGTCTGATTCTGACTTTCTGATTCAGTCGTGATTCATTATCTCCTCATATTTTTTGTGGTGTATTGTGTTCGTCGTATTTATCCTGTTTTCCGTTAAAATTTGTTTTCCTGTTCTTTTGTATTGTTTCCGTTAGTTTTGTGTGCAGTGTGTTATTTTAGTTACGAGATTTCCTTGGAGAATTTACTTTATATTATTAGTGTCTAGAGAAGATGACACGAATGTGTATTTTGTGTGGAGAGTCAAAGGAAGGAAATCCCTATATCCCAAACCAAAGGCAAGTTGAAATTAATATATTTTTTTATCAATAAATCATTCTGAAGAATATCAGATTGGTAGTCGAATGGTGAGGTGAAATTCATTCAAAAATCAAGCAGAGACTGTTGAGACCAAGGAAATATTCTGGATTGTTTTCATAGCACCATTACAAAATACATAACTAGGAAGATTAGATGACTATTATCACCTTCTCTCATAGGACTGTCAACCTGTTGCACCCCTACGCGCAACAGAAGTCTTCGATATACTTGTGCTAGCTAGGCAAGACGCATCCCTAATTACCTTTTAACGTGTGATGTCATGCAAGAGAGTGAGTGACCAAGCTGGGAATCAACGTTGTGCCAGGCGACCACCACGACCCATTGATGAAATATCCAAAAACTTTCATGTACTGTCGGTTATAATAATTTCAACAAATTAGAACTACTTCTTCACTCCACTATTCCTACTATTTAGCATACTAGGCAAATATTCGATAGAAAACAGCTACTTCCTTGACTAATGTTACACAGTTTATTGAATCACTTCTGCCTGACGAATGAAATGAAATTCATTAGACAAAAAGTTTATTGTTATGAAAATATACAGAGAAAACTTGCTTTACTAGGAGAGCGATGAGATATGTAGCTAGTGTGCACTTGAGCTAGTAGTAAGTGGATCTCACATACATATATTACCTTATAGAATGCTAAGACATCCATATTTTCCAGAATGATTGACTCCAAACATGGATTGATACCATTGGAAAACACCTTCCGAAGAGAATATATTGGTTCAAGGAAGCTATTGAAAGGTGCAGTACCATCCGTATGACTATTTAAATTCAAATTTCTAACAGTATTCAGTAACTTTGCAACACTGAATTATCAAATGGTGTTTCTTTTACTCCAATCTTGTAAGCTCAACCTCATGAATAAGCAAATTGAACAAGAAGTTTTCAACATTCAAATCTGATAACTAGACACTGGAATAGTTTCATTGATTTTAGAACCCTCCGATAATTGCTTTCTCAATTCCTAGTGATAATTCATTGTGTGCAGTGACATATTTGTTTACAAATAGAAAAAAATCTCGTTAAAACCCAAAATGCATAATCCAAACTTTGAATACCTTCTTTCAAATATGAAGGTATCTAGAAAAAAGTATCTTTTTTTAGAATACGTAAACAATGTTATTCAAAAAAAATTACTTGTAATTGCATGATATGAAATATTGTATTTTAGCTACATATAGGCTGAAACACAATAGAAGATTTATGTATTAAGCTTGAAGATTTTAAAAATAAAACAGGGCGCAAAAAGAATTGAAAGATTTAATTTTACCAAAAAGACTGTGTGGCGAGACCAGAATAACAATACGTTTCTCGTTAAAAGGAAATCTGAAATCGTAAAACTTAATGCTTAAAACAAAACTTCAATTGTATTTCAGCCTTATCCAAACAAATTATAGCTGTTTTGGTTTACATTTTTTCGTAGAAGTGGCTGATCAACCTACACAAAGATTTCAGTATACTCGAAAAAAAAACTCTGATTGTTTTCACCCAATTCAAAATGAATGCCTTGGCATTTTACATTGCCTCTACAGTTATTAATTGATTTATTTTGCATTTTCAGTTTGCTCATGGCTAATGAAGTGGAGAAACTCCTCAAATCACATAAAATGTTAAAATTTATTGAAATAACAATGTTACTTGAAATAAGTTATTTTTGAAAGCAATGTCTTTTAATGAACTGATTTTCAATTTCTAGAACTTTTTCTTTGATACTATACTTTTGAAATTAAGTCACTGATCTAGATAACAGGTAATCGACTTCGTTAAATTAATTCAATGGATGGATTAAATTGTATTTTATACATGTTAATGTATTATATATTTTCACCTGTGACAATGTAAATTAACTGTATGTACGTGCTGAATAAAGAAGTTTATTATTATATCGTATCAAAATAAATATGTAGGCATATACTAATCAATGTTTCTATATTAGTATGGCTTCCAATCTTTCGTTTCACTCCTCTCCTGGTCCATCTTGTGATAACACCGCCTCCGACTCAACCATACCAGATATTCCTTTACCAAGTCCAATTACAGAAATACCTGATACTTCCGAGATAGAACAAACATTTTCATTAACAGAAAAATTTGGTATGACAGACCTATATTCTTTGATTTAATAAGATAATATTAACATCAAGCTCCATGATAGATGGGGTTATCATAAATTAGAGGAACATGTAGTACTCTCAAAATTGACAGCAATGAATAATGATTTACCCTTCCTTAAGCGAACAGTGGTTTTGAGGAATCACTCAATTTGTGCTGTTGCTTCAAACAAATTTTTCTATTTCATAGACTTTGTCACTACCATTGAGAATTTAGAAGATTACATAAAAATGGTAGATGAAATATATATTTGCAAAGGATCAACCAAGTCCTTCCTGTGAAATTTTCATTTCTACTTATGCAAATGAATGCAGATTCTGTTCAAAATATAATAGTTTTTAAAAGAAAATGAGCGAAAAGAAAATGTATGATTTCTTAAAAAATCTAAAACTAAACAACAGTTCTATATCAGAAAAAGAAATAGGCAATTGGAATCTATAATAATTAAAATGAGAAAAAAATTTTTGACTCCAATAAATTGGAAAACTGCATCTCCAAGTGAATAGACAAGAAATGATAAAAACATGTTGTAAAGCTAGTCAATGCAAGAAAACAGGTAAAAGCTATACTTTGGACTTGATGAATACCTGCAATTTGGTTAAAATCAAAAGTCTAAAATTATATAATCATATGAGGGAAAATAAAATACTACCTCACCATCTCCTTGTACCCAGTCAAGGTGAGTATTGAATGTATTTAAATCCTTTATTGATAAAATTTGTATCATTGTTAAAAATTGTTAAAATTGTTTTTTCCGTTAACCAGCTGTCATTCCCTTACGAACGGCATCCCTCAGAAGTCGAAACTTGTGCGAGCCAAGGATTAACGAGGTCTTACCTTTTAACGTGCGATTCCTAGCTCGATTGACACATGAAACAATCCCATTATCAAAGTTCAGGTTTTAAAGGCTTAGGTTTGTTAAAATACTGATTGAACATCAATTTAATGGTAATAATAATGATGGATTATGATGAACTTCATGCATTGAGGAAAAAATCTACAAGCTAGCAGTTAATTACTGAATATTCTACAAAGTTAAATCTTCTACTCAACATTAAGTTAATTAACTCAGAATTATACTCTAGTAGTATTGATTTAATTGAAATAAAAAATGCTGTTTAGTTACAATAAAAATATTTAAAATAATTAAGTGGATAGCGGTATTAGGTATGAGCAAAAGCAATTTATAAGGGTGTAATTCTACTACCACATTCACTAATCGTTGTTTTAAAGTTTTAAGGTATATAAGGAACCTAGATGGCAATTTTATCATCCAGAAAAGAGTTTTTTCACTATTGAAAGAAAAAACTAAGCATTTGGCAGAATAGGAAAAACATGTATCTCTCTTGGTGGATGAATGCAAAATAACAAAAACTAAAAAGTTTGTTAAAAATCTGATGGATTTTATCGGATTTGTTGACTTGGGTGATGATACTCCAGAAACTAACAAAGACAATCTTAGGGACCATGCTTTGATTCTAATGTTTCAACTATTTGCCGGTCGTGGTATCCAAGCTTTGGCATGTTTTTTGAGTGGAGGTGATGTCATTGAGGAAATTTTGTCCTAAATCATTTTTGAATGTGTTATTCTTTGGAATTGGAAAATGTGGGAACATCTTGGTGTTGAGAATAGCCTGTAAATCTTGGTGTGAGCATCCTATGGATGCTTCAAGGAATTTGAGATTGTGTTCCAATTTTCCACACCTCATCAAATGCTTGAGAAATAACTTGATGCTGAAAAAGAAATTCAGAGTATCAATCAATCAAATATACTTTACTTATTGTCAAATATTACACATCTTGTGGATAAAGCAATTATTAACACTTAGTGTAAAAGGGTCAAACAGTACAAAATGGGTAATACAGATTAAAACCTTTAAATATAACTCGAACAATACAAATACACAATATATACATTTAATAAAATCAGAAAACATCTCATAATCCTTCCGCAAAAAAATTCACGAAATTCATAATAAGGTCTACGAAGTAAAAATTCTATAACAGCTTTCCTGAATAAAACATAAGCTCCTTTATTTTTCACTGAACTTGGCAGGTGGTTAAACATTTTCCCTACATTATAAACGAATGAGCTTTTTACCAATTCTGACCAAATATGACGAAGTCTTGTATTGATTGGATTTTTCTGTCTGAATAGATGTCTATGAATAAGACACACAGTTTCCAATATATTATAAAGACTTGGTAAGGTTAAAATCTTACCTTTCGTGAGTAAGGTCTTGCAAGATGTTTTTGCCATCTACTTGACAACCGGATGATATTTATTTCATAGTGCTACATTGTGAGTGTCGAATTTCAAATTGAGGTCAACATTTAAACCTAGAAATTTTTTATTTCATGAATTAAGCAATCATCTACACTGATATTTCCAATGGTATCTTTGAAGGAAATCATATTGGTTTTATCGAAGTTAATAGATAAAAAGTTCATATCGCACCAGACTTTGATAACTCGTATATCTGCTTCGATTACCGTGTGTAGAAGATGCACATCTTTATTGTGTTATGTGATAGTAGCATCGTCTGCAAATAGTGTAAAAGTTCCTTCAATGTCTATGTTTATCATATCATTGATGTCAGTTATCAGTTTCCATTGGAGATTCAATCTATAGATGAGATAGGGAGAATCGAGGGGGAAGTAACTCTTTCATTAGGTGTACATCATAACATTTTCATTACTTCATTAATCATTTCATATTCAACTTAAAATCGAAATCTATGTTTCTGGGGATCCGTGATATGATTTTTTTCGGTTCCAAGTTGGCAAATTTATGCCGTCTGACAATCGGTAAGTGATCGCCTCGGTGATCGCTGAGCAGACGCGGATTTTAATCAGTGATTTTCCGATTAATAGTATAACATCATTAATGGTAATTATTTTTCATTAGAGTTAATTACTGCATTATTTTCATTAGGTGTAAAATGGCTAGTTACTTCCCCCTCGGGGAGAATGTTGTTGAAAACCAAACTGTTGTGCAGTCAATATTTTGTTTTTTATAATATACGAATCCAGTCTCTTTTTGACGAGTTTCTTGATTATTTTCGATAAGGCTGGTAATAATGAAATTGGTCTCAGATTGGAAGGTTCATTCACATCACAAATGCTTTTTATAAAGCATCAGAAAACAATCCATTCCCAATCAAAGGTTTGATAATGGTGACAATACTTTCTAAGGTGCTAAAACATGTTTTGTTATTTTGAGCAAATAAAGTATTCTAAGGCACTATCGGGTAGGTTAGTGAAAATTCTAATTGATGTCTTACACACAAGCATTTTTGTTCCTTATTTCAGATGAATTCAGCAAATTCACTTTGCTTGCCAGACATAGTAATCCTATCATTTTAGATTCCAGAAGGTTTTGTTTTCCCATTTCAAAAACATTTTCGAATATGAAATCAAAAAATGAATTCAAGATGGCTTTCAAGCTCATAAAGTCATATTCAGCCGAAATATGGAGAAAAGATCTATACACTGCCAGCCTTTCAAGTGGGACAGAACTTACAGAATACTTCACAGAATAGACCAATGTCAATAATTTTAGTTATAGCAAGTCAACAACATCTCTTGAATTGTCAGAATGTTATAATATTTCATTTACTTCAAAAGTGTACATTACTAATATGATTTTCTTTGTAGTTCAGAGTTTCAATAGATTTTTTCTTTGAAATTGTACATGTGGTCTAAATTTTGAAAAAAATCTAATAAATATAGTCAAAGTCAAAATATACTTTACTGTCAGAAGTTTTTTAACTTATTTTCAAAGCATTTCAACTATATATCTAAACTGTAATAGTGATAGTCTCCTCCATCTAAACATAAGTCCAGATTAAAAGGGGGTACTATCACCATCTGCCCTCCAGGGCGACTTCCTATTTCAACTTCGGGAAAAACCTACAGTACTACCAGAGGAGTCATTGAGGCGAGAATGAGCGCATGCAACTGTACGAGAATAAAAAACAAACAAACGCCCATCATCATACCAATGACCCCTTCATTTCTGCCAACTTCCTAAACATTGTCCCATTGTTCACTAAGGAAGCTGTTATTTTCCATATTTTAATCTTACATTCTTATCCTAAACATTGGTATTCTGAATTCTGGAAGATAAAAACTTAGTTGTTGATTTTTAGAATTTATGAAATATATTTAAAATTCAATTTTATGTAAAAAATTTAACTTCTTAGAGTAGTATTTCACTGTTCTGTAATTGTGATTATATTTTTTCTAATGGTGAAACCGTAAATAAATAAATAAGTCGGTTCTTGGAACATTCCTAAAAACAAAAAATCTCCTCGAATGTTGCTGATAAATTTTATTCTTAGTGCATGATTGGGGTATTCTTGAAATAATGTTACGAAAACTTTTAAAACATTTCAGCAATATTTTATATTTCCAGAAATGTATGTTTCTCCATTTCATTAAAATGTATGTCATTTCATATTGTGAAATTAAATGATAGTTAGTTACCTCTGTTTTCATGTTTTTTGTTCCACTTTTCCCAGAGTGTGACAGCAACGTCCAAAATTTTCTCCAACACATCTTCGTATACATTTTCTCATTAGGCCAACACCTGCAAACAGTAAAAGTTTACTTCACCAAGAAAAAGAAAATTTAAAAATTTGTTTTCATGAATCCCTCAGGTTTCCGGAGAAACCATTTTGCTCATGAGCTTGTGTGAACAAGGGATATTCGGCACTTAAAGCTTACATGAGAGTGGATTCCGAGCTATTCTAGCTCAGTGGCAGTCGGTGGGATAAGGGTGAGTGGCAAACCCTCTAGCACCACGACTACTTCTAAGAAGCCATTATATTAGCAAATCAGTTTTCATGTTGGTGATTTTATAAATACATTGTTTCTTTGTTTTCACTGATCAGTAAATCTTGGATACTGAGCTTTTTATTGGTGTCTATGCAAGGTTTGTTACTTCTTCATAAAACCATTTCATTTTTCATATCAGTAATGAAAATAGTAACTTGAAAGTATATGTACCTAAGCCTTCATCCCAAAACTTATAATTTAGAATTGATCAGTAGTATCTCAAATGTCAAATTTTACTTCCAATGACCAAATAAGTTTACAAAGAGTATTTTGTGCCATGTTGATGTATGAACCATAGATATAGGTAGATAATAGTGCAATTGAGTTGTTAGAAAATATACTTTTACATTCCTTTCATCAACAAAATGTTCAAACTACGCTCTGTATAAACATTAGCTTGAAAAGTTGATCACATATTCATATTCAACAAGAGTAAAAACGTGATATGTTTTTGATAAGTAGTGATAATTAACCAGGATATATTTAGAATTTTATTCATCTATTGGATCTTGATCTTTTAGGTAAAAATTTGAAGTAATTGAAGCATGCAAGAATGATCGAATTCAAGAAAGGATGAGATTTTTGGTACTTACTATAAACGTAAAAATAAAACTGTTGTATAATTCGTTTTCAATCCTTCCACAACATGAGCATCTCACAAGGACCGAAATAATTAAATTTTCATCGTTTTCCTTGGAAATTTCATCAACATAACCAAAGGGTAGGTTATATTGGTTATAAACACTTCAGCAGTCACAAAACACACATCCATCAACGGAACATCGAATCCGAAGTCATTCCGAACGGTCACCGGTCGTCGCTGAGGTCTGTGGTCATGCCAGTCATGCCACCCGGTCATGGATGAAAAAAAGGCACGAAAATATAAACACCCTGTGCATAAACATAACGGAGTCAGCCCTCTGGCGGTAAATTCGGTACTAGAACGTTATTGTCAAAAATGAAGCAGAATCAAGTAGGCAGGTGTCTTCAATTTGATCCCACAGTTTTTCAGCTATAAGTGCAAACACCATGGTTTCTAGACATCTTAGTTTTACCAATGGAATTCGCTAATAATGTCATTTCAGTGCTTTTATGAGGTCTGTGCCACAGATTACGAAACAAGTTAAACAGAAGAAACAGGGGTGGGATTACGTGAGCCCATGGTTCCTTGATAGGGGGGTTATGAAATGTCATCGATTTTATCGGGCAAATTGTTTTCGTCATTGGAGGGAAATTAGGGTGGCTATCCTGAAATTGGAGGCGGCAAATTTAAATAACACTAAAATATCCCATTTTGTTGAATTGAATAGAGGACTTCGGATAAGGATTCAGTGATGCCACCACACAACTTTTGGCTTTAAAACTACTGGCACGTTTTTCGTCATTTTTTCTTCATATCAGGGTTCCTGGCAGCCTCAGGAACCCCGTAATATGATTGAAATTGTTCATAACGACGGAAATATTGAGATTTTCCATAAAATACAAAACACTAGGGACTTTAATTTTGTTTAGGGATTTTTCTTTCAAAATGGCGCTAAATTCAAAACTAGAGCTAGAGTTTTCTTAGTGAAAGAGGTATTGTGTAGTCTAGGAAGTGCTGGATATAGCTACCGTGGGGTCCGTAGCAAATGTGAACAAGAGGCCCTTGATTTGCATTAAGTATTAAAGTATAAAATAAAACAGCACATTTACAAAAAGACTTTCCGTGATTTAATCCGAGCAAATTTGGAGATAACACTCGTCAAATCAATATTTCTTAGTTAATCACTTTCTATGTTCATTATATTGAGGTCGTTTGATGTTCTTGTCCCATTGTGTTCCTTAACACATTTTTAAAACGCTTTAACGTTGAAAAAGAACATTCTCCGCTGTAGTTGGTGATTATCAAAATCAAGTGAATGCGAAACACTATTCCAACATTTGGGAAACACGATTCCAATGAATTTTATGTCAACAGTTTATAAACTTGAAGTTCCTAAGCCTCGTGCTTTTTCTTTCTGCTGTCAATATCAGCAGCCACATCTGTTTTCAGCAGCTTCGCAAACTGCACCAGTTCATTGCCCAGACTGTCTTCGACATCATCTAGGAAATAATTAGCATAGTTCTTTTTAAGATCTTTTCTGCCGAAGTATTCCAAATACACTAGTCACTTGATGGTAAGCTTCCATGCATTTAGCTAATGCAGACAATTACAACAATAAAAACATGAATTTCAAAACGTTGTCTAGGTGTTTGATGTTCTACAACTTCTTCTTTTATGAGGTCTGTGAGTAGAGCTGCTGCTGAAAAAGTCGTACTTTGTATTTTGCTTGGGTTTTCTTGAAGTCGATTGCTGATATTCTTCACAGCCAATTAGGGCTTTGGCCTCTATATCTGAAAATTTGGATCGTATTGCTTGGAAGTAGCCTTGTAATGATTTATAAAGAGCGTACCTATCTCGTGTTAAGATCTTGATTGGACGACTGCAACGAAGCGTTAGTCGCTTGCAAGTGTTCTAGAATTTCATTCCACGCTATAGTTATTATTCCCATTTCTAACTTTATTCATTTTCTGTAGGTGGTATAAAAAACATATCTTACTCGATAGTTTTTTTTTACTTTGTGCACAGGCGCGGGGCCCGTAGCATTTGCTTACTGGCTAATTTGCTTAACTGGTACTTAGCATGATAATTGATAGCTGGCAAATGCGGCACTGAGTGTAGGGTTATTTCTTTGTCAGTGCACATTCGTTTCATGAAAAAGTTCAAAAGTAGAAATGATATTCAATCATTTTAACAGTTATGATTAAAATGTAACACATACCCACAAAACTGACACAAAATACAAATTCTGTGATGTAACCTCAAAGTATTCAGGCCAAGAGCATTTTAATCAGAAAGGTAATAAGGTTTGTTTGTCCGTGAAAGTTACCACTCAGAATATTTTCAACTATTTGGCAACTAGGAAACGTGAAATACGCAATTTTTTTTAAATTCAGGAAAATGATATATTTTGAAATTAGCGCCATTTTGTGAGAAAAATCCCTAAATAAAATTAAAGTCCCTAGGGTTTTGTATTTTATGGAAAATCTCAATATTCCCATCGTTATGAACAATTTCAATCATATTACGGGGTTCCTGAGGCTGCCAGGAACCCTGACATGAAGAAAACTTGCCAGTAGTTTTAAAGCCAAAAGTTGTGTGGTGGCATGACTGAATCCTTATCCGAAGTCCTATATTCGAAACCAATCGGTGGGAGTAAATTGAAAAACGTGCGAGTGATTAAAACATATTTGTTATTAATATATTCCCTAGTTCGCACAAGCATCTCGAAGGCTTCTGACAGTTTCAAAGATGACGACAATAACAAATTTTTAACATTTTTTAGATTATGAATGTTGGGCGTAGTTGATAATAATTATCAAATTGAATGAACTGATGAATTTGAAACATATTTCAAAGATTCAAAGACTAATCTCAATATATCTGTTGTAACACTAGTTGAGTAAATCTCACTCCTCAAAGAGAAAATCATTTCAAGTCTAATAAAATAAATCAAAACAACTCTCTGATATTATTCCAGAACCTCAGGTACAAGAAGAAAGTGTGATTTGTAATATGCTTGATTTTATTCTGAAATGTGTGAATGTGAAATGCGGTAAATGATTAAAATGATAGATAGATAAATATTTATTCATCCCTGAAGTTTACTCAAATACATATAAAAACTTATCAGACTAGTCAGTGTCATTCACTCTGCCTTGTTCACAAAATTAAAACTCACATTTCATCAACATTTATAATACTTTCAGAAATAATTTATGAGTAGGTAGTCAAATACTGTTATTTATGATATGAATCAATGTTTTATTTTATAAATTTCGGTATCATTTATACATTGTTTCATAAATAGTAATTTACAATTTGTTTTTATAGGAAAAATTTAACATTTCTATATATCTACCTAAAATTCTAATTAAATGGCGAGTAGTAAAATTGTGCATATCTAATATCTTAAATAAAGCTGAACCATCTTGAGCTGAACATATCATTTGTTTTTGCAATGTTCCATAATAATTTTGATAGTTAATTTCGAGTTTGGATAGTTCTTACACTTGGTAATGGGAACTCTTCTTTTAATTTTATTTCTTCCTTCTGATAATTGTTGTACAATAGTGTTATTGCACAGAACTATTCAATGAGTTTTTCTCATTCTTTGTAACATTGTTGTAAACAACGGGTGGAAGGAGACTGTGAATCCTCATCCGAAATGGCATAAAGACCTATCAATATCAATCATTTCATAGCACCAGGAATAGGATATAATGAACAAACCATTATTTGATCGTAAACGATCGGCCATGGGTAAAGATTCTAGCAAGCATCTCTATCTTCAATGGAACTCCAGTGTTTCTTGAAATGTCATAGATTGATAGGATATCACAGTGGACAGACCAGATTTTTACCAACACGTCTTGGTAGGAATAACTAAAAAGGAACACCAACATTATATCCTACTAGCATAGCAAAAATATTGACTTTCAACAGTTTCTATCCAAAACCAAATCGAGTTCTGTTTCTCATTAGAACAGTTTAATCTCACCGTTTTTCCTAAGCCTTTGTCTTGACTTCTCTTTTATTAAAATGGTTTGAACAAATCCTGGAAAAATCAATAGTTCCATACTACCAAAATTGATTCCATGGCTGCTTTACTGTTTTATTCTTGGGAATATCTGGAAAGACAATGTATCATCATGGTATGATGTAGGAGTATTGTTACAATATCAAACAAGTAGTTAACAACTACAAAATACAAGAAATGCATATGATTTTATTGTGATTCATTCGAACCACGGGCTTTAGTAACTTTATTAATTCGCAAATTGACGTAAATATAACCAAAATTACACATTTCAGGATAGCCACCTTAATTTCCCTCCAATGACGTATTCTCTCCCTTTCCTCAGTATTCCCTTTGTCTAAATATGCTAACTTATTTCATAACCCCTTCCTATCATAAGAAAAGAACCCTGACGTGAGCCATAGAATTCTTTAGTTGACAGTTATGACTCTGTATTAAGCCTGATTCACATAATGGCAGTAGCAGTGGCACTAAAGGCAGTGACTCCACCCCTTTTGACGCTGTTATCCGAATGAGTGACATTGGAATGGAAATTTTCAACTAATTGTTTGTTAAAAGCAGTAGAAAGGAATCATAACAACAATCTCGATTTCATGATAATTTTAAGGCTAGATTTTACTGCAAAAAGTTTAAATGAATCAAACTTTCAGCAGCGTGACCTTGAATTTTCAGCGTCGTCTAAACATGTTTGCCATTGGTTATCTTATCAATAGAGGGGGGTGACGCCACTGCACTGCCATTATGTGAATCAGGCTTTAGAGGACTTCGGATAAGGATTCAGTCATGCCACCACACAACTTTTGGCTTTAAAACTACTGGCACGTTTTTCGGCAAGTTTTCTTCACGTCAGGGTTCCGGGCAGCCTCAGGAACCCCGTAATATGATTGAAATTGTTCATAACGACGGGAATATTAAGATTTTCCATAAAATACAAAACCCTAGGGACTTTATTTTTTTTAGGGATTTTTCTCACAAAATGGCGCTAATTTCAAAATATATCATTTTCCTGAATTTAAAAAAAATTGCGTATTTCACGTTTCCTAGTTGACAAATAGTTGATCGAACTAGAAAATATTCTGAGTGTTAACTTTCACGGACAAACAAACCTTATTACCTTTCTGATTAAAATGCTCTTGGCCTGAATACTTTGAGGTTACATCACAGAATTTGTATCAGTTTTGTGGGTGTGTTACATTTTAATCATTTCTACTTTTGAACTTTTTCATGGAACGAATGTGCACTGACAAAGAAATAACCTTACACTCAGTGCCGCATTTGCCAGCTAGCATGCTACCAAGTACCAGTTAGCAAATTAGCCATTGCAAATGCTACGGGCCCTGCGCCTGGTGGGCCTCGCGCCTGTGCGCAAGTAAAAAAAAACTATCAAGTAAGATATGTTTTTTATACCACCTACAGAAAATGAATAAAGTTACAAATGGGAATAATAACTATAGTGTGGAATGAAATTCTAGAACACTAGCAAGCGACTAACGCTTCGTTGCAGTCGTCCAATCAAGATCTTAACACGAGATAGGTACGCTCTTTATAAATCATTACAAGGCTACTTCCAAGCAATACTCCAAATGTTCAGATATAGAGGCAAAAGCCAAAGCCCTAATTGGCTGTGAAGAATATCAGCAATCGACTTCAAGAAAACCCAAGCAAAATACAAAGTACGACCATTTCAGCAGCTGCTCTAATCACAGACCTTATAAAAGAAGGCACACTCGAAGAAGTTGTAGAGCATCAAACACCTGGACAACGTTTTGAAATTCATGTTTTTATTGTTGTAATTGTCTGCATTAGCTAAATGCATGGAAGCTCACCATCAAGTGACTAGTGTAATTGGAATACTTCGGCAGAAAAGATCTCAAAAAGAACTATCGTCAATTATTTCCTAGACGATGTGGAAGACAGTCTGGGCAATGAACTGGTGCAGTTTGCGAAGCTGCTGAAAACAGATGTAGCTGCTGATATTGACAGCAGAAAGAAAAAGCACGAGGCTCAGGAACTTCAAGTTTATAAACTGTTGACATAAAATTAATTGGAATCGTGTTTCCCAAATGTTGGAATAGTGTTTCGCATTCACTTGATTTTGATAATCACCAACTACAGCGGAGAATATTCTTTTTCAACGTTAAAGCGTTTTAAAAATGTGTTAAGGAGCACAATGGGACAAGAACATCAAACGACCTCAATATAATGAACATAGAAAGTGATTAACTTAGAAATATTGATTTGACGAGTGTTATCTCCAAATTTGCTCGGATTAACTCACGGAAAGTCTTTTTGTAAATGTGCTGTTTTATTTTATATTCTATACTTTAATACTTGATGCAAATCAAGGGCCTCTTGTTCACATTTGCTACGGACGGAAGTGCCGGATAAGGTGGCTTTACCCGGCACTTCCTAGACTACACAATACCTCTTTCAATTACAAAACTCTAGCTCCAGTTTTGAATTTAGCGCCATTTTGAAAGAAAAATCCCTAAACAAAATTAAAGTCCCTAGTGTTTTGTATTTTATGGAAAATCTCAATATTTCCGTCGTTATGAACAATTTCAATCATATTACGGGGTTCCTGAGGGTGCCAGGAACCCTGACATGAAGAAAAAATGCCGAAAAACGTGCCAGTAGTTTTAAAGCCAAAAGTTGTGTGGTGGCATCACTGAATCCTTATCCGAAGTCCTCTATTTAAGATGTCTAAAAATCCTGGTGTGTCGACTCATACCTAGAAAACTGTGGGATAAAACGGGAGACAATTCGCCAGCTTGATTAAGAGAAAACAAATGAATTCGTGGTCTGTTTCCCAAATATTCCACATTTGCGTGTACCGCCACGGTCGGTTTTCTTGTTAGGGTAAATTTACAAGAACAGAAGTTTTCAAGTATTGCCGACGAATGAAATGAATAAAGAAACGTAAATATTGGAATTTACTGAAAAACTTCACCAATCAGTTTAATTTGTTACATTTTCGACTTATTTATTAAATTTTTAATGAAATGAAATTCACTATAATAATAACCACGCATTTCATTTAGAAATATTGAAATTAAGCTTCATGAAAATTCACCATTAGAACCTGTCAACCTTGTGCTAATAAGCGGGAATGGCGGGATTCCGTGTGTGATATATTCGTGCCATGATTTTCATTAAAATGTTTTCTAATAATACAAGATACTATGTGATAATCTTCATAATATGGTGGTACTTACTATACTCACTTTCAGTACTGGATATAGATGAATTATTTTGTTCGTCTCTCTGGATTGCCCACAAATGATACAGAAACGGAAGGAAGGAACATGATCAAATTATTATTGTACAAACCATACAAACTACACAGGAAACGATTAGATATTCACAAGTTTTATTTTATTAGACATATGTTTTGCCTGCACACTAGCTTCTTCAATGTCTGATTAAATAAAGTTTGTTGAGGATCGAATCGTTTTTAGTGTAGTTTGTACAATTACTATGGATCTTCATCAAGTAAATGACGAGTCAATCAGAATAATTAAATTATTATTGAATGAATGTCTAAGGAAATATACAGCAAAATTAAGAAACACATTAATAACAGTAATCAATACAAGGAAATTGCACTATGAAATTTAAATTCTGTCACCATCATTCACTTTTGGATTGTATTTAAAGTTTGTTGAAATTCCATAAAATTGACAACAGTCATCAATCATCATATCCCTGGAATATTGACAAGACTAAAATTCTATATAAGGGCGCCATCTCTGGAACCGACCAAAGAAGCAGACCACTATTTCATTTGTTTATTTGTCTTCTGAAAAATCAAAACAAAATCGAATCATTCGACACACCATGGTTTTTATACACCTTACCTCTATTCAACTATGGCTGTGTCAAGTCACCGGTCGGACAAGGCACGCGCGTTCAGTATGAAGTATGACGATGAGTCGGACCGATCAGATGATTGAAAATATTGGTCACATACAAACAGTCTAATTAGGTCGTCAAGTCAACCAAATGACCGCGGTGGTCTAATCATATTGGTCAGACCGGAGACTTGACTCAGCCTATAACGACACCTCACTTATTTGACGAAAAATAAGATTCTATGGCTCACGGAATCCCACTCCAGAACTCATATATAATTTTGAGTTCTGTGCACAGAACTATTACCCAGATCTCTGGTATATAGTTTTGTGGACTGTGCCGACTGTACTGTGGGTCTGTGACTTGACTAGTGTGACTCGTTTTCGTTTATGGTTGGCTTACTTAGGTTGGAATTAAATATTAAATTGACATTGAAAAAATAGTTAATTGTAATTATTATTTTCTGTAATCTGTGATACTATTCTTTCGAAATGGAACAATTTTTCACATTACCTTTTACCGTATTGGAAGTTCCTCAAATGAAAATTAAGAAACCATCTTGGGTGAAACAGCCCTCTGCCATGATGATGTTTTCCGTGGTTTTGGTTTCCTATTTCTTAGTTACTGGAGGTTTGATGTTTTGAAGTTGTCTTGTTAATTTCTTAATCACTTTTTCTAGGTATAATATATGATGTTATTGTTGAACCACCAAGCGTTGGGTCTACTACTGATGAACATGGACACTCAAGACCGGTAACCTTTGTTTTTATTTGGAAAGAGACTTTCAAACTCAGTCTAGATCTCTATTCTACGAGTTGAGGAAATTTGTTATATTACATCATTTTAAACGATAATGACTTCCAAAAACTTATTTTTTTTCCAGGTAGCATTCATGCCTTATAGAGTCAATGGACAATATATAATGGAGGGACTTGCTTCAAGCTTTCTATTTTCGATGGGTGGCTTGGGTTTTATAGTCCTGGACCACATACATACCACTTCAACCCCAAAGCTGAACAGATTACTTATTACTGCAGTTGGATTTATATGTGTTCTAGTTTCATTTTTCACAACTTGGATATTCATGAGAATGAAGTTGCCAGGATATCTCCAGTCTTAAGAGTTTTGAAATAATTAGAATTATACCTATTTTGAATAACTTTTCTGTTTTTTTAGGGGTGCTGTAGGTATCAAGACTGTATATTCTGTCATGGAGGCAAATGAGTGTTGAACAGTCAATGATTTATACATAAAACGTTGATTTAAAAAAAGTATTTTACAATATTGACCAGAAAAACATTTCCATATGATGCTGTTGGGAAAATACTAGAGTAAAATCTTAAATTAGAAAGAAAAAATTATAGGGTGGTGTAATTTTCAGGGCAATAGGTCTGCTGAAAGCTTGAATGAAAATAAGTTTTTTGACATGTTGTTGGAATGAAGGGAAGGGCATCATCCTATTTTACATATAAATCTCATCCTTCAAGAAAAGCCACTGCTGATTGCTGGAGGAGTTAATGAAATTCATGGTTTGAGCTGTGAAAGATATTTTTCAGAATGTTTTACTTGTAATGTTACCTGTAGAACTATTTGGTCCAAGAGGTTCAATGTCGACTTTAGCGATCCTGGATGATCCTTCAACAGTGAGTCTGATTGATGAGAGAATTACAAAATAATTGAGACTTCATGGACCAATGAAATGTCCTCAAAGTTTGAGAATTCTGAAATAACTGACATCGATTTTTAGTTGTTAAACAATACCATAAGATTTTATTGAAAATATGAACAGGATGTTCATAAAGTCAGTTGTAGAATCATCTGCGACTGAAAGATATACTTTAGTCACTATTCTCCATCATACAAGATAACCTCTCTTGGAAGGGATTCATGTTGTTAAGGGAAACATTCTCATTTGAAAATTGAAACAATACATGACTCCTCTGGAAATGGAAAAAAAAATTTAAACAATACATGACTCCTCTGATGTAGTTTAATGTCCAGCGTGGCTTTAGTAGTTGTTTTCTGTTAGATATTACAAAAAAGTACTTTCATTTTATCCTAGGATTTTTCCATTTCCAGAGGAGTCATGTAATTTTTCTATTGAGAATGTTTCCCTTAACAACATCCCATAAGGTTTATACCACGAAAAATGTTAGGACAGTCAATATCTTCTGTGTCTTCCATAGAAAACTGGAATCAATTAAGATTATGTGAGAGGCCAAGATAATGATGTCAGAATGGTATAATCCCAAATCAATTATTGATCTGAGGGTATAATAGATGGCTTTGGTTGTATGTGAAATACCTTTCTTAACAGAACCATTCATATATGGCAGAATAAAATTTACAAAAAAAAACTTTAACATGTTAAAGAATAGAGATTTCCAGTGACACAGACCACCTACCACATATTACAGAAACAAGTTTAGATGCGAAACTGAATACCTGGAATCATTGTCTAAGGAATCGTATTGCGCCACTGACTGGCTGACTGACAGATTTCTGTAATGGGTTGGTCAGTCACCTAACTACAACAAGAAATCATCCTTACCGATAGAGGAAGAAGCGGGTAGTTTTGAAATATGACGTAGGTTAGGATGAAATAATAAATAAAGAAAAGTACAACTTTTGTCCAATTTACACTTAAGTCTTGGTTTATTTGTTAGGGCCAGTTTCGACTTTTACAGCATCATCAAGTTAGATTAGGCTATTGATAATGATGTAAAAGCCAAAAACGATCCTAACAAATAAACCAAAACTCAGTGGAAATTAGACAAAAGTTGTCGTTTTCTTTATTTATTAATTTAATTTATCATAAAATTCCACAAAATAAATAAATCAGGGGCGGTGATTAGCGCAATGGTTAAGCGACCGCCTGGTAAACCAAAAGGTTCCAGGTTCGGTCCAAGCCGGGGCGAAATTTTTTCATTTTCAGATGTGAAAGTCTGAATGATTGAAGCTCGTGTCGGCTGGGAATAATCCTCCACGATTCACTGTTGTGTTAATAATTAACAGTGCTGTTCGCAAGGTGGCGTATGGAGTCAGTAACAAGGCCTATCCAGAACACATGGCTAATGACCATAGCAATCGATGCCAAAACACCAAAAGAAAAAATAAATATCATACAAGAATATTTCATGACCTTACAACTTGTAGCTCAAGAGACTTCAAACATACTTCTCTGATAGATGCATTGAATAGAAAATCACGACTAATCATCAGGTTGAAGACATATTATTAGTTTTGTTTCTATTATTCAGAACGTCTATAAACAAATAAGATAGTTTCAAGCTTCTCTTTGTTTTGTTACTCAAAAATATTTAAGAAAAGGAGAAAATTAAAAGAATATTACCAATGAGAGTTGTTCACCTGGATATACACATGCACGTATAAGTCATAAATTCATTCATAACAATAATGATTATGAATGTAAATATAATTACCACACCACACATGCACATTTGTTCAACTATAAGTTATACACTCAACTGCAACGGAATAGTTCTCCTGCTGATTGATCATTAACATATCAAAAAGCTCATAAAGGCATGGGAAGGTCTGTGAATTAAGATTAGTTGTACAATTTTTGTTACAAAATCAATTCAAATATAGTTTATTGATGAAGACAAAGCAATTTTAAAACATCACAAAGAATAAAATACAAAATTATGTGTTTGTTTATACCTGGACCAAATGGAACGATTCTCAATAAATTGTTCAAGGTACGTGTAGAAGATGAAGCAAAATTTTTTCCAAGGAAGTGATACACCTTTCCACTACTCTTGAATAAAGACAATGCCAAAATTTTATCCTCTAAAACGGTATAATCTTTTGATCTTTCGACTTCAGATGTTGGTTGCGGAGCTGACACATTATGAAGTTAAATGACGGTAGATCAATATGTTTGGCGAATGACTGGAAATTTGGTGTAACTGTAACCTTTTCTGCAATGGCAAGACGTTCCTTATAAGGGTGACTATTTTTCTGCATTCTTGACATTTGGGCTCCCCATCTCTTAAATTTTTGGTAGAATACTCTTGCTTTTGGAGAAAGATTTTTAGCTCGAATTTCATTCACGTCACCCAATAAAGTTCTGTTGGTCCCTAAAAAATTATTGGTACAATTGCAGTTTAGGGTAGTAACCCCGATTTTGACGAAATTTTTTTTGGGGGTCATTTCGAGTTCCCTGAACACAAATCTAAAGTCAAAACTCCTCGCTCTCACTTATTTTTTGATTGGTGGCCCATCAAATGTTGGATAATGGATATTTTCAAAATCCACAAAACCACCACTTTCATATCAGCACAACCTACACACTCTTATTCAAGCATTTTCGATTCACTTTGTATATTATTTTGAATTCTTTATTGAAAATTTGACTTAGCACAATAAAAAATAACTATTGTCTCGGGACAGCCCGGATAATTTGGAGAAAAAAGATAAAATAGTAGTAGAAAAGCGCGCGCTCGCGTATTTTTTGCTATTGATCTTCACCAAAAAATAAGGGATGAACTTTTCTAAAAAAGTGGAGAAAATAAAATGAAATAGTAGTAGAAAAGCGCGCACTCTGCCGATATTTCGCAATTCCGCGCGCGCGGATAATTTGGAGAAAAAAGACAAATTAGTAGTATTTCTTGCTATGGATCCTCACCAAGAAATAAGAGATGAACCTTTCTAAAAAAGTGGAGAAAATAAAACGAAATAGTAGTAGAAAAGCGCGCGCTCGGCCGACATTTCGCAATTCCGCGCGCGCGGATCTTCACCAAGAAATAAGTCATGAACCTTTCTATAAAATGTGAAGAAAAAAAGATAAAATAGTAGTTGAAAAGCTTTGCTCGCGTGTAGTTCTTATACACCTTCATCGAAGAATACTGCCGAGCTAAGCCCATTGGCGGTAACTGACATAAGTCCATACAGTAGGAAAAAGAGTTTTGAATTTTTATTTTGATATTTTAGTTCATGTTGAATTTATACCTTCGTTTAGGTTGCTTTAATTTGTCAACAATTAAAGCATCCCAAGACAGGTACAAATTCAAAATATACTAAAATATCAAAATAAAAATTCAACACCCTTTTTTCCACAATATACCTAGTCGAATGTCAGTTACCTCTGAAGAACGTTTGTTTCCACTTAATGTCAGTAAATTTTTAGCTTCCAGGGTTTCATGAGAGGTAGCGCGAAAACTGTCTAGTGAATTTCAGTAAAATCGGAACGACCATATCTACTGGGCACTGGCAGTACTTATACGGGAGTATCGGAACACGACCGTTTGCTATCCATATCTGTCATACTGCCATTACTTACTGCCAATAAACGAAATCCATCAAATGTATTGTTATGTTAATTCAAATCTTACATTTTCAATACAACACGCCAAGGCGCGTTCGGTAAATGCAGATCTGACAGCTCGATTCAATCTGTTTGGTCCATTTTCCACTACAAGTATAGGGAAACCTCGCCTACAGATTGAATCGAGTTGTCAGATTTTCATTTACCGATCTCGTGGAAAGTTGGAAATACAGAGAAACCACGCCTACAGATTAAATCGAGTTGTCAGATTTTCATTTACCGAACGCGCGGAAAGTTGGAAATACAGGGAAACCACGCCTACAGATTGAATCGAGCTGCCAGATTTGCATTCACCGATCTCGCGGAAAGTTGGAAATACTGCAAACTGTGCCAAAAATCCGTGAATTAATGTGTCTAGATTGTGCTGATATAAAGCAAACGCGAATTGGTTGCTTTTTGTGGAAGAAATTTGAAAATACCCTTTTTGTGACATTTGATTGGTCACAAATCAAAAAGTAAGGGAGAGCAAGGCTTTTTGACTTCAGATTTGTGTTCAAGGACCTCGAAATAACCCCCAAAAAAAAATTTCATCAAAATCGGGGTTACTACCCTAAACTGCAATTTTTTCCAAATTATTATCATCAAATGAATTTTCTCATATTAAGTTTCTCTGAAAATGTACATATCACTAGACTCTCTTGTGTCTAGTGAGAAACGTTGCTCACAGACAACATATTTATAATGTATTTCTTTCGCTGAAAGATCATCATGACGCGGTGGTTTAATACTCTCTATCCAGGCTTGACAAACTTCTAGTTCCTTGATGGAAAAACGATGTCTTTTACTTGTCTTATCAGTAAATCCACTAACTCCAAACACTTCTAACAATTTTTAATTTTAACATAATCTTCCATAATTCACAAGCGCTATTCAAAATACTCATGGACATAAGGAGTACGTTCCACTTAACGCCCGCAACTGCTAAAATTCCCATTCCACTAATGTAAAAAGGCCGTGGGCACAGAACACCTAACCTAGGTTAGGTGTTCTGTGACATAGTCTATCAACCGAACCGAACATATCCTGAGGTGCGTTTCAATATTACGTCCGACGTTTAACTTTTCTTATGAAGCGTTTCGATATTAGAACGTCTTGTCCGAAAACTTTCCATCATTTCAAAATTCTTGAGTGGAACGTCCGACCGTCAACTATTTACCACACGATTTAGGAGATCGTTTCAAAATTCAATCTGACAGATATCGCCCGACGAAACAACTATGACGTCATACATCGTCCGTTACCGGACGACAGACGTTAAATTGAAACGCACCTCTTAAGAGGAGAATGGACTACCGAAGCGCCCGTCATGTGTTCAAAATTTGGCGGACATAATAAATTGAAAGTCAAAAGAAATCATTTCAAACGTGAAGAAAAATGCCTCCGTTCATTGTAAAGTATGAATCTTTTATAAGACAATTAATTACTTCCTTATATTTTAGTTGGAATCGCAAGTATTTAATCCATTGGATTACCGCAGAAAAACTACATTACATTCCAAAAAAGGGTACTCCCCAACTGTAAAGGTGTCAGAATGGGAAAATCATCAGCATATGCAGCCAATAGATAATAATCCGTATTGTACAGAAGGTTACAACTTGCATTATTCGCATTATAATAATTTTGGCACAAACTATAATGTTAAATGGAGCACTACTACTGGGGCTATGTTGAAAGAAGTACTAAAAAGACAAGATTTGGAAATGAATCCAATCTGTCCTTTGGTAAATGCCCATACCTCCATAAAGTAGGTACAATTTTTATTTGAATTTTTTTATTTGGAAGGGAAAAATCTGTTATAATATTGTTATTACACATTCAATATGCAGGGTGTAACTAAATAAGTGTAAAACATTTGAGGAGGTGATTCCTCATCGAAAAAAAGAAAGCATCTTTCATATAAAGAAACTTCATTGGAGCATCCCATGTTAAGATACAGCCCCTTGAAGGGGGTACATAAAATTTGTTTAACAATTTGTTTCACAAGCACTAAAAAAGTTATAGTATTGAAATTAACCTGACATTTTCTACTACCACAAAGACACTTAGCCAGTAATTTGTTTGGTTTACCCCATGGTTGTAAGGGGTGGAAAACGCAACCCCTAAAATTGAATTCCAATGTAACTTTTTGTCTTATTAATTTGTTTACCATTTAAAAATTTATTTCCGATAGCCTGTTTCATTCTAAACAAAAAATGTCCCTTGAATTTTTTGCCCAAAATAAACCAGTTCGCAGCAAAAAATTATTTTACGAACAAGATACATATCGCCATAAAACGAAAATACGAAACTAATTTATCTAGTAGGCAGCTATTGGCGATAGTGACAATTAAATTGGTATCAAGCTGTCAGTTTGTAAATTTGTAAACTTGAAGTAATACTAATTGTGTATTGTTGTTCTGATCTTAATTTGTTACTTTAATAATTCACTAGTTATTAAAATGGCATACACGCAGTATAGTGGTCGCCATCGAGAAATAAGAACACCACAGCTTGAAGAAGCAGTACTTAATTTGATTGAAGAACAACCTACTACCAGTACTAGTGTTTCGCTTTCTCTCAATAAAACTATACTTTTTTTAATATGTTTTTACTTTTCAAAATCTTTGACAAGTATCAAAATCAACAACAACTTTTTTTGTCATTCGTAACCACGATCATAAATTCTTTATACAGGATGTAAAATTAACAAATATAAAATATAAAAACTCCAACAACTAGAAAGATTGCTTTCCAGCTAAATGTTGATCATATGACTGTATTTCGAATTTTAAAGGAACAACTCTTATACCCTTACCATCTGCAACGAGTACAGGCACTGTTACCGCGAGACTTTCAGAACCGTCTTGAATTTTGCAATTGGATGCTGGAAATGATTAGAAGAAATCGTGACTTTCTAAAGACGATCGAATTCACAGACGAATGTAGTTTTTCTCGGGACAAGATTATTAATTTTCATAATTACCACATATGGGCTGATGAAAACCCTGACGCTATTGTCGAAACTAACCGTCAAGAACAGTTTTAACGTGTGGGTCGGAGTTATTGGGGATTATTTAATTGGGCCTCATTTTCTACCTCCTCGATTAAATGGTGAGGCATACGTTCAATTTTTAAGAGAAGTGCATCCCGTACTGCTGGAGGAAGTTCCTTTGGGCGTCAGAAGGGATATGTTTTTTATGCATGATGGGGCTCCCGCCCATTATAGTCAAGTAGCACGTCAGCATTTAACTGAAAGATATGCAAATCAGTGGATAGGTCGAGGAGGACCACAGAATTGGCCCGCTCGATCCCCGGATCTCAATCCTCTCGATTTCTCTACTTGGGGCCATTTACAGCATTTGGTTTATCGTACTCCTGTTCGCGATGTAGATGACTTAAGAAACCGCATCATCGATGCGTGCAGGCGAGGGGGAAGTAACTCTTTCATTAGGTGTACATCATCATCATCATTACTTCATTAATCATTTCATATTCAACTTAAAATCGAAATCTATGTTTCTGGGGACCCGTGATATGATTTTTTTCGGTTCCAAGTTGGCAAATTTATGCCGTCTGACAATCGGTAAGTGATCGCCTCGGTGATCGATGAGCAGACGCGGATTTTAATCAGTGATTTTCCGATGAATAGTATAACATCATTAATGGTAATTATTTTTCATTAGAGTTAATTACTGCATTATTTTCATTAGGTGTACAAAAAATGGCTAGTTACTTCCCCCTCGCGTGCAGGGTAGTAAGAGAGACTCCAGGAATATTTTAGTGAATACGTGGCTCAATGCGAAGACGTCTAGACGCATGCGTAATGTCTGAAGGTAGACATATTGAACATTTACTATGATTTCTACATGTTGTATGTTTTGTTATTAATAAATTAGTTTTGTTTATCCCCCTTTAATCATTTAATGCGGGTAGTAACTACAAAATAACAATAAATCCAGTTTGCATTTATGACGATGTATCTCTGTAGTTGTTCGTAAAATAATTTTTTGCTGCGAACTGGTTTATTTTGGGAAAAAATTCAAGGGACATTTTTTGTTTAGAATGAAACAGGCTATCGGAAATAAATTTTTAAATGTTAAACAAATAATAAGCCAAAAAGTTACATTAGAAATAAATTTTAGGGGTTGCGTTTTCCACCCCTTACAACCATGGGGTAAACCAAATAATTTACTGTGTCTTTTGTCTTTTGGTAGTAGAAAATGTCAGGTCAATTTCAATACTGTAACTTCTTTAGTGCTTGTGGAAAAAATTGTTAAACTAATTTTATGTACCCCCTTCAAGGGGCTGTATCTTAACATGGGATGCTCCAATGAAGTTTCTTTATATGAAAGATCCTATCTTTTTTTGAGGAATCACCCCCTTAAATGTTTTACACTTATTTAGTTACACTCTGTATATACAGGGTGTTTCATAATAAATGCGCAGGACTTCAGGATGTGATAGCTCCTCCACAAATATGACAAAAAGTTTCTATTAACTTACCTTCTAAAAAGCACCATTTTCGAGATACAGGGTGTTGAAATTAAAAAAAAAATAATTGTTTTTTGCGAATATCTCTGGAACCGTTTATCGCACAGAAAACAGATTTCGTAGGCATTTTCTACTCATAATAAGCTATGTTTTGTGCGGATTTTTTATTTTTTCAAATTCATAATTGGTGAAAATTTTTAAGGGGTAGTGGGTGTTTTTTTCTTCAACTTCTACGCCACTGGAAAAAGTACAGTTTTGAGCATCCTATATGAACCGCCAATGTTTTCTACACAAAAAAGGTATTCTTGGTTATAAGCTCTAAAGTTGACCGTTTTCAAGAAAAATCAACTTTCATTATGTTTAAATGATGATTTTTCCTCGAAAAATTGCTGCGTGCATTGAAACTAACGGCGAACATTTCCAACAATTCAACTGAATATGATTGTTATTGTTTTTTTTTTAATTTTGCAATTAAGAAGTCAACGTTTGGTTTTGTTACTTGTTCTAACGTTTAAATAAATTTTGTATAATTAGGAAAAAAATTATTTAAAAAAATTTACCATGTTTTTCAACATGAAAGTTGATTTTTCTTAAAAACGGTCAACTTTAGAGCTTATGACCAAGAGTACCTTTTTTTTGTAGAAAACATTAGCGGTTAAAGTAAGCGGCTCAAAATCATACTTTTTCCAGTGGCGTATAAGTTGGAGAAAAAAACACCCACTACCCCTTCAAAATTTTCACCAATTATGAATTTTAAAAAATAAAAAATCTGCACAAAACATAGCTTATTATGAGTAGAAAATGCATTCAGAATCTATTTTTTGTGCGATAAACGGTTCCAGAGATATTCGCAAAAAACTATAATTTTTTTTTTAATTTCAACACCCTGTATCTCGAAAATGGTGCTTTTTAGAGGGTAAGTTAATAGAAACTTTTTTTCATATTTTTGAACGAGCTATCACATCCGGAAGTCCTGCGCATTTATTATGAAACATCCTTTATTTTAATGAAGGATCAAGTTTCTTAGCTGAACATGAAGATACGATGAAAAATCGCACAATTCAAAAATGTCTTTATCCAATAATAATTGCGTTGTAGGGAATCTTGCGATGATGTACAGCCTATATGTTCTGAAACTGCAAGACAAAACTTTTTGACAACTATGCAGCATAGCTACCAGCCTCCATATCCTTACAAATTGAGAAGGGTAACCAACATTTTTTAAAACAAGAGTGCATCCGAGTTGTAGGTATTTTTTTTGTATATAACTTGGCTTGAACAAGAAGTTCCAGAGGAGAAAACTTAATGTGAACAGGAATATTGCCACTTGGTTATCAAGATATTTTCGTAAATTTTTCAACACTTTTTTTTATGCAGTCTTCCACCATCTTATTGTTTTAGATGTAATGATGATCGACTTTATTTATATATAATAATTGGTTTTAGTTTCAATTTCTACACCTCTTAGAAAGAATTTTGAAACTTATAATCCTACCATTTATTTCAAATAATATTATTACTGGGAAATTGAATAATTTTTAAAGGAAGGTAGTGAAAAATTTGTATCTATTAACTATGAATATTTTGACAATTGGAAATAAACAAAACCACCAGCTTCACCATAAAATGCCATTTTCAAAGTGAAAGTATACCTTTTATACTTTTTTTGTGAACAGGCTTGACCAATTTTCTATAAATATCCTGTTAATATTTAACTTCTACAAAATTTGTTCAGAAATATCTGCAATAACTAACTCCAGTTCGGAATCGTTCTTTCTCTGAATGATTTACATCGTAATTATACTTAATTTGTTTTTCAGTTAGCTATGCCAAAAATACCTCACCTTCTAAATAGGCGTTTGGTCAATAAAGGATTGTGTAAGTATTTGGACGATGATTATATCCTGCAAACCAAAATATTACAAACCAACAAATCCTCAAGATTTCTTTCATATAATCCTTGTACTGGTTTTTACACAGATGGAATATCAAGTCATGCACGGGACAGTAATAAATGTTAAACAACACAAAATCATAAAATAAATAAATTTGCAAATTGGTTTGAATTGTTTTTTGAGTAAGTTTGTGTATCACATTTGTACACAATGTGAAGTTTCAACATATCCCATTATTTTGTAAACACTTTTGATTTGCTGGTATTCTAAAAAGGTAAACAATGTGAGCAGTTCATACTTTGTCAACAAAACAATTGCCTTCAAAATCTAATTAGGGCTAAAATAACATCTGAACACAATTCAAAAGCTTTATACTTGTTTAAAGGCATTTAAAAAATGCCCAAACCTCATTTGGAACAATTTATAAAATTATCCTATTTCAAGACTTGAAAAGTTGTAATATATCAGTTCAGCAGTTTTCAATTCAATCAACTTCCAATCTGATTCCAATATAAGACAATGTAATCAAATGTTTTTTTCTCAATTGTCAGGCATTTGTCAAGAACCTCATTTTCCAGTGAATTGAACCTCTGAAGCTTTCGTAGCACATATTCCGGACCTGAATGAATTTGGTAATCTTTGATCTTGAAAAGAGTACATTATGAGACGGCTGAAAATTTAATGAATTTCATGAATAAATGTGGATGTTTTTATAAGGCAATTGTATAAGGCAATCCGAGAGGATGGCTCAAACGGAGAGCGCCGGGTCACCGATATCTGAAGTCAAGCAACGCTAGGCGAGGTCGTGCTTTGAATGGGTGACCAACGGACCTCCTTTCGAGAGATTCTCCTAGGATCGTGTTAGGAATCGCACGTAAAAAGGTAAGACCTCGTTAATCCTTGGCCAACACAAGTTTCGACTTTTGAGGGGACGACAGCTGGTTAACGAAAAAAACAATTTTAAACAAACAATTACAACTAACTACAAATAGATAAGGAGCTCAAATCCTGAAAAGAATGAATTGTGGGAAAGTGGTGAAATAGGATAATAATTTCTCATAGTAAAAAATAATATATATTTATAATGCTCGACGAAATTAAAGAAGAGTTAAAGCAATAATATAATCAATTTACATTGTTTTTGAGCCTAAATTTTCAGTAGCATTATAAACTTGAAAATGGACACCAACGAACACAGCTACTGAATACCCTCATTTATATATCTAAATTAAAACTTTACTACAACTGAAATTAAAGGTTTGATCATACCAATCGAAATCCAACCATAAAATATCTCCTAAAAAATTAAAAATTAGAAAAACATTAAAGCTTCTTATACATTAAATTGTCAAATAAAACAGGACAATTGAATAAAAAGTAGTTTTAAGAAATAATTGGTCGCATTCCTCTTAAAGCTGACCAAGATATGCCACCAAACTCATAACTTCTAATGTGTTATATAACGTGCTTGAAATATTTTTTATTCATGTATATGGTTTCAAATAAATTTAATTCAATTATTATTTCTTTCTGTCACTTTGTACTGAATAAATGGAGTTGAATATCACCCACAAAAAAATATTACATCTCACATTACAAGAACAATTTTAGTGTGAATAATTTATTTCTCTGAACAACTATACAGTGTGGTCATTTAAGTGTGCAACAAATGGGAAATGGGCAGATGGTGCCGAAAGTTGGTGCATGTTCGGTAATCATTTTAGGTGCACTTAGAATGGTTGCAAGTCAAACAGCATACAGGGTAGGTCAAAAAATATAAAAATTGCTCAAGAGTAAAGTACCCTTATTTAAGAAAATTCAGCAAAATGTTATTGAGAAAAGTTGTTTACAATAATTGAAAGTTATGACAAAATACCAAAACATGGCCTCCTAAGACATTTTTTAGTTTTTGATTTTTTTTTCGTTGATAATTTCCCAGTTTGTAATTTGTTTTATAATCACCCTAAACACTTTCATAAGTTAATCATAACAAAATCAGTTGAGCATAACTTCGTTCAAATTCAAGCATATTTGTGCAATTAACTTGGATTTTAATTTTTTAGGGAATCACAAACTTTATGTTTGTTTCAACGATATTCAATACAACTTCAAAATTTCGCAAACCATATTTTCAACAAGGTAAAACATTAGTAATGATAATATGTATATTCAAAAACTCTCATTTGAACTGAACATTTTGTATTTGAAATGTTTATGAAAAAGCTACAAATTAATCAACAAACATGAAATTCTTTTAAAATAATCGCGGATACCCAAGGAACAAAAGAAATGAGGGTTGAAAGGAAACATTATTAATAAATTTTAACAAAATAATCAAAAAGGAATATTACAATGTTTTCAATTGTATTTGAAAGCGGTGCTGATGGTTTTGCCAATTTTTATCGGCTTATTTTTATTATAACTTAACCATTATCAAATGTGTGAAGAAAGAATTATCGACGTGTCTCTGTGTGTCCACCTTCTCGTTCATTGCATCTAATTGTTCGATCATAAAATTCACAAAGAGTAGATCGCAACACACTCGCTGGAATATGTATGCAATGAAATCGTATCGAATTTTCAAGCTCCTCAGCATTATTAAATGGTTGATCCTTGTAAACCTTTTGCTTTAATTATCCCCATAAGAAAATCTAATGGGGTGAGATCTGGCGAACGAGGAGGCCATCGTGGATCAGTATTTCGTCCTAACCATTTATCACCAAATTTCCCATTTAACCATTCTGAAACAATTTTAGTAGAATGAGCAAGACATCCATCATGTACAAACCATAATTTATGTCGTTCTTGTAAGCTCATATTGTCCAAAAAATCCGTTAGTTCGTTTTCCAAAAACTGTAAATAGATATCACCAGTTAGGTTGTGGCGAAAAAAAAACGACACCATACATTTGTTTTTTGATAATATTGGTTTTTATTGTCAATGACAAAATTCGGATTTCCGTCCGACCACCACCTACAATTTTGGGAAGAGACAACGCAATTTGTTGAACGTGGATTCGTCTCCAAAAAGAATGTGTTTATGGAAATCATGTTGATCTTCTATTTGTCCTTGAATCCACATGCATAAATCATACCCTAAGTCATAGTTTCGTTCTTGAAACGTGCAAATAAACATAGGCTTATAGGCATATTTATTTTTTTAAAGAATCTTCTTAACAGAGCTTTGTTTAACACCCGTATAACTACAAATTTCTTGGGTGGATCTTCTTGGGTTTACAACAACTGCCTGAAGTACTTCTAATTGATTTTCCTCATTACATACAGGTTTGGTACGTTCATTTTTATATTTATAGTCTAAACTGCCTGTCTGTTTGAAATTATTTAAAATTCTGCTTACAGTGGAATAGTGCACTTGTTTGTATGGATGACGTTCATTGAATATATCTGCTGCTTCACGCACTGGTTTATAGTAATCTCCACAAACTAATTCTGCCTTCTCGGCTAACTTTAACTGTTTTGGAGGAGGCATTTGAAATCAAATAAACTCAATAACCGAACAACAATTATTCAAGACTGAGAAGTTAATGTCACCAAACTGTCATAATGTTTACTGTCCCTCATTTGTTTTGTTCCTTAGGTATCCGTAATTATTTTAAAAGGATTTCATGGTTGTCGATTAATTTGTACAGCTTTTTCATAAACATTTCAAATACAAAATGTTCACATTAAATGAAAGTTTTGAATATACATATTATCATTAATGATAAAAATATGGTTTGCAAAATTTTAAAGTTAAGCTGAATATCGTTGCAACAAACATAAAGTTTGTGATTCCCTAAAAAATAAAAAATCCAAGTTAATTTCAGAAATATTCTTGAATCTGAACAAAGCTACGCTCAACTGATTTGGTTGTGGTTACTTTATGGAAGAGCTGAAGGTGATTATAAAAAAAATTACAAATTGGGAAATCATTTACGAAAAAAATAAAAACATTACTTGGGAGGCCATGTTTTGGTATTTAGGAACTTTCAATTGTAAACAACTTTTCTCAATAACATTTTGCTGAATTTTCTGAAATAAGGGTACTTTACTCTTGAGCAATATTTATATTTTTTGACCTACCCTGTATGCTGTTTGACTTGCAACCATCTAAGTGCACCTAAAATGATTACCGAACATGACCAACTTTCGGCACTATCTGTATTTTGGTTGTGCAATTCATTAAAAAGATTCCCATATGTTGCACACTTAAATGACCACACTGTATACAGATAATCTCACGATCTGAGGAAATTTGAAAACAGCTGTAGTGCAATGTATCCCCATTTTACATAAATTTGCAAAATTGTGGGAGTAACTTATAAATGGATGAAGATTGCAGAAGTGAAGTCAGATTTCTAAAAACTGTGTCAGAGATTAGGTGCAGACAAAATTGAATTTCGATCAACTAACAACTAAAAATTGTACTGAAGTTGGTGCAGACAAAACGTGATTTTTTCCATTACGTCCATTTGGGAAAAACAGATCATTTATGGAGAAATGGGCTTCCGTGTAATTTCATGAATGGTTGGTATATCGTAGTTGACGACTTTGTGAACAATAGTGTCCTTAGGCCCAACTCAATCATATGACTAGTTTCAGAGATACAGGGTGTTGAAGTTGGAAAATAGCCTTTTTTAAAAGCATGTATCTCTTATTTTCTTCAATGTATCAAAAAAATATTCTGTGGTAGTGTTCTAATGCCACTAGATATCAGTCCCTCATGACAAAAAGTTTCATTTGCTACAGGGGCACTCAAAATTTAAAAAAAACGGAACGTTGACTTGAAATATAATTCAACTTTCAGGAATTTCAATATGTGACTGGATTTGCTTTTGGTTGGTTTATAATAATAAGATATGCAAATATTTTTTTACAGGGCGAGCCAGAAATTTAATAAAATTTTATATACTTTGTACTGCATGTTAGTAGGTGACATTAAGTCATTTTGAAATATATATATATATATATATATATATATATATAATTCATATATGATATAAAGAGCTATTCAAAAGATATTACCTTCACTTGGAGTTTGTTGGTCGGATGTAGAAATTTTGTCAACTTTCTATGATTAGTTTTTTTTATCCCGACAAGCCTATCATTATTTTCTTCATATAGGTATATCGGTATTTTTCCGATGTTGTTTATGTTATACCATGATCGACATATACATAAAAACAAATAAAATACATACAAGCTAATCTTGATATATAAGTTATTGAAGGAATTTAAAGGTCTACAGTATCTGGACTATGATCTATGTTTTCTAGTACCATCCTCTCGGCTGCATCAGTTACTTCATTTAGGAGATGAGTAGATGGATATTTCACATTCTGTTCGTATCTGGCATAATCCAAAAACCATAAAACACTGGCCACATGAGCACATGAACCTAAAGTTCTAGCTCCCGACTTACAAGTACAATAATAGTAAATTTCCGAAGGTTGATTTTTCGATATCTTCTTCAACAGTGAAAGTTATCCACAACATATATTTACATGAATTACGAAACCTGGAGCAAACTCACATTCCTAAAATGTTCGGCTCCTCCAACATTTCATAGAATTGAAGAATATTTGTTTCTTCTCTCTGAAGTTTGTAAAGAATATAAGTTTTTGCCAAGTTAACATGATAAATTCCCGTCAGCTGTATCAAATCATGTAAATCCAAACGAGCAAATTCAGGTGCGTGCAAGTGGTTTAATAAAGTCCAATGACCATTCCTTGAATGTAGGTTTTCAGCTTGAACTCTTGTTTGCATGCTATTAACTTCTTCTAATTGATCTAATATTTCCTGCGCTGTTTATACAGATCGACAAGCGTAAGGACGCCTCTGAGATGCGCAAACGATAGAAAGCGTGAGTAGATGTGTGACAAAGATCGACTACTGTTTATAGTGTTTAATAAGGCAGAGCGATTGAGCTCCTGCCCCACTCCATGGTTTTGTCTACTGCGCAACCAATTCTCGGAGGCATCCTTAAGCTTGTCGATCAGTAATGTACCAGGCATGGTTATTAGGGGATGGAATTTATTTATTACAGCTCCAGCGATCTGATAATATTCCTTTATATCAGCAGCACGGTGTATCGAAATTGTATTTTTCAAGAATTTGAATGTTGACTTTAAATGTCCACTATCTTTTATTCACGATTCCAGATTTCTTGTGTTAAACAATTTTGAAATCACCATAAAAAAGTCAATTTATTGATGTAGTGTGCAGCAGTAGCCCAGTACATTTTGTTCTCACTACAATGGGCTAAACTTCATGAAAAAAAATCTACTCCCAAAACTTGCAATAAAAACGTTTCTCAAATGTTCTGAGTATGTTCGTAACGTGGAAGGTAGTATAATTATTTAACAATATTTTACCGAGTAAATGAATTAGAAGAAATTGTACCAACAGCACAAAAAACTACTGAGGGGCAAATATTCATAATTTTTATAAAAATTAAATGTCTCGAAAACGGTGAGACTTTTATACGGGAGATTTTTTCCTAGCAAGTAGGGCACCCTCTAATCTATATTCTCCTTCAGTTTGATGTGGTCTTTACGGGACACCCGTATTTGAAGGAAATGATGATAGGCTTCATATTGTCAGGATAAAAAAACTGATCATAGCAAGTTGACAAAACTTCTACATCCAACCAACAAACTCAAAGTGAAGATAATATGATCATAGAAATTCACCGGAAACATATTTAATTACAGAGAGATTTCCAAAAAAAATTGATTCTTGGATTTTCTTCCATACATATTTTTTGAATAGCCCTGTATATCATATATAAATTATATGTATTTCAAAATGAATTAATGTCACCTACTAACATGCAATAAAAAGTATATAAAATTTTAATATATATATATATATATATATATATATATATATATATATATCCTATATATATATATATATATATATATATATATATATATATAGGATACAGGGACGATCAACTTTCTGACTCGCCCTGTAAAAAATGTTTGAATACCTTATGATTATAAAACAACCAGAAGCAAATCCAGCCAGATATTTAAATTCCTGAAAGTAAAATTATATTTCAAGTCAACGTTCCGTTTTTTTTCAATTTTTGAGTACCCCTGTAGCAAATGAATTTTTTCTCATGAAGAACTGATGTTTAGTGGCATTGGAACATTATCACAGAAAAAAATTCTCGATACATTGAAGAAAATAAGAAATACATGCTTTTAAAAAATGGCTATTTTCCAACTTCAACACCCTGTATCTCTGAAATTAGTCATAGGATTGAGTTGGGCTCATGGACACTATTGTTCAGAAAGTCGTCAACTACAATATACCAACAATTCATGAAATTTCACCGAAGCTCATTTCTCCATAAGCCGGCTGCCTGGTCCTTTAGTGGGAAATAGAGATACAATATGATTGAGAACTGAACGCATGTGTGAGTAATAGCATAAAATATGACTGGTATCAGAAGGTGAGGCCATAGTTGAAAAGGGGAACTGGAAAAAATGTAAACATCTTTCAGGGTACAATAAGCTGCCGTTGCTTTCTCAGCGATTGTAAAATTCGAAATCGCGATAAAAAAATACATGTCTGAAAAAAAATCATATAGCAACAGAGGAGAACAAAATATTAAAATTATTAGAATGGTTACAAAAACAGTTTCAACAAGCCTCTTCGGAGGCATATATGTTCCTAGAAATTCGTTTCCATATGTGGTGAACAAAGCTTTAGGATTGATCAGGTCAATCATCTGTGATGTTGAGAAAATTCACACAATCACATCCTTTTTTGCATGTAGACCTGCTCATCAGATTTGTTATTTTGCTGTATAATTATTTAAATTATGAAATAACATTAGTTCAAGAATAAAGCCCCCAAATTGTCAACTACATGTAAAGGGGACTAAAAAAATCAGTCCTGTCCTGGATTCATTCTACATCTAACTAAAATATCTTCAACTATTTGCTGACAACGCTACCATATTCAGGCACTGTGAAGATGAACTCTTTTTTACAATTATATCCAGCAAAATTAAACTGATGAAATCACGGTGTAAAGATAATTTACATTTTTCAATATGTCAAAAAACCTATAAACATTGTGATTTAACCTCCTCCTATTAAAACTAAATTTCAACCACAAACGATGTTTGTTAGGAAGTTTCTGATGATGATGTAAATCGATTACTTGTGTTTTGGACTTGACTGACACTAACTGAATTATTATTAATTACGACGTTTTAATCCGTATAGAATCTCCGACAGGTATTTAATCAATATTGCAGGGCGAATGCCGGCTCATATGTTAATTAGTTGGATCTATACGTTAAAAGCTAAGCTCACACAAGACTCTTGAAGACTTCTCGAGGGTTGCTTGTTAAGGTGCAGCCGGTTGACGGAAAGAACAAACAAATACATTTTTCATGCCAAAGTTCTTGATTATCTGGCTCGTTGGCATCTTTCCAAGGGTAGTGTTCCGTCCAAGAGCGCTCTGCGATTCCAAACTTTGATATTTTTCTTCGTTGAGTCCAAAATTTGTGTTTAGTACGAGGAATTCTTCTCATCAATGTATTCGCATAGTATCTGATAGATTTAGTTCTTCAATTATTTTGCTTGGGCTCTACGCTTTGATTTTGTTCAAAAAAATCCTCTATTTGTGGATGGATTTGGAACAGCTTCTGACATTGATTATCAATATTTTTCAGTATCTCTGATACACCTTTGATGAGCACATTAAGAACAGTTGTATGAAACTATCCTCCGGATCCTTGCCATAAGGGTCATATCACATGAGGTGGGCTTTGACACTGTCATATCAGCTTATTATGATTCTTGCATTCTTAAGTCATAATATTCTCAGAGTAATATAAGTATTGTAGTATCTTCCAATTGTAATAATCTGTCATAACAACAATTGAGATTATCACTTCCCCTACCTTTAAATATCCCAGTTAAAGACACCATCGTATACAGGGTGGGGCCATAGTACTCTGATTTTTCTATATTCAATAAATCGATAACAGCTAGAAGTAGCCCTTAGGGATGTACATGCGAAAAAAATCGTGTCCTTATCCAGAAAGTTCCGATTTGAAAAATCATTTTTAGCCATATTGTATAATTAATGAATAGGCATGAAAATGGATCAGAAATATTGCACATCTGTCTATCAAATATCGTTACAACTATTTCCTCTTAAATTCCATAATCGTGTGTCAGTTATTATTTTGGTTTGCATCTGTAGATGGCAGTATTTGATTTAAAAAAAATAGAAAATTGGTTGAGAGATAGTCAATAATATTGGAGAGGTAGATGGAGGTCACTAATATGATTTAAAAATGTGCTAATATACATAGCATTCCATTTCAAAAAAGCACTGTAGATTTTTCACGGCTCACCCTGCATATTAGACCAGGTTTTTTATCTTCGTAGCTATTATAGTACTCGACCAATCGGTCTCTGATGCACTATTGCCCCACCCTGTATAATGGGATGAAAAGTTTCAATTGCTTGCCAGTAAATTTAAAAGAAATTGGAACATGTGTTTTGTGAAAGAATTTCTAGGCAAAAGCTAATATAAATGAAATACTTATTGAGCTTTGGTTGTATTAAAATATCATGAATAATAAAAAAGAGCCATATTCACCACATATGCATGAACCCAATCTACAATTTGATGGTATATATATATATATATATATATATATATATATATATATATATATATATATATAAGCGACTGTAACAAAAATATTCCATCACACACATAAAATTAAGGGTAGCTCAATTTCAGGAATCTGGTGCACAATTGTTTCCCAAAACTATTTTGGAAACTATAGTTTCATTAACTAAAAAAATGCAAACAAAATAACCCCCAATCATTTATTGTACATGCCTATAATACTTTTTTTCTGACTAAATATGATTGAGCAAATGGAAAGTTTCTGTACAAACTATATTTAGAAAATTTTGAGTCAGATGCACAGAAGAATTTTATCTTGTAAAAACTAAAATCATCTTGATCAAACCACAAGAGAACTAGTTTTTTTTTCCTGCAGGGCCTGTGTATCAATGTACTCCCCCTGATTCTTTTTGGTGTTTTCCATTTTTACAAAAATTTTATTTCAATTAGCAAACTCATAAAAAGTTGATAATTTGAAATGAAAAATATTGGAGGAATTTGAGAAAGAAATAATCAACCAATGGGCCCTAAGCATAAACTCACTTTTGAAGGCACACCGTGTAATGGGAAGGTTTCAAGGCAACTTCGTTTGCTACCTCTGCACATAATCTGTGAATGAAGGGTATTAAAGGATGATATGTTCCAGTAGGAAAAAGATAGACTAATAACTGTTTCATTGCTGGTCTGAAACTCTAGGATATGAAGGAAGTTCATTTGCATTTAATTAGTGAACAACCTATAGCATAAATTTCCTATTATAACGACCTATCAGTTTATGAAACAATTGTTTACTCACCTGATAATCAAAACAATCAATGAATATAGTAGCAACTATAGTAGCAACATTTCAATAACATTATGTAAAAATATGTTCAGTCTATAATTATGACATCTAAGAGTAATTAAAAAAAATCAATAAAAACAAGAAACATCGAAAGTTCATGCCGAAAATGCAAACATACATAACTCAAGACTAAAACAAGTTCACTAATTTTACTGAAAATTGTTTAATTTTGAATTAATTTTTCACCAATTTGTAATACTCTCATCATAAGGTCACCATAGGCAACAGGGGTTTCAAGCTCTTCAGTTTCAGGCAAAAATAGATATGTGCAAAAAACGATTGGAACAGTCATAAGTATTTTTGACTTTGTCACGAAAAGATAATCCAAATCTGAGAAATATTCACGTTGTTCATTATAGAACACATTCATCAATATTTGACTTTCTGCACATAAATAGTTTTGTAATTAATCAGGCAAAAATTAACAATTATCAATGAAACTTTCTACGTTTGAAACTCTTCCCCTTCGACTTTGTCGAATATTTCTTTTTCCGCTTACCACTAGAAGACTGACTACTTCCAAAATTGGTAATTTCATCACCTAACGACCCTAAAGTTGTCAAATGACGACGTTTCTGTTTTTCAGTTTTGCTTACAGGCAAGCGTGTCATGAATTCTTCTTCGTATTCCTGTTTCTCCTGTTGCTGCTTGGACAAAATTTGTTGGGCTCGGCTACCTTGAGAAACTTCAGTGGGCAAGTCTAGGTATTCTTCTCGAAGATCCTGCATGATTGAGGCTGACAGAGCATGCCGTTTAGACTTTTCTTGTAATCTTTTTGTTCGATCTTGGGTTGATTCGTCTCCTGAAAATTAAAATCGACTGTGAAGGGGGGAGTTTCCATAATACATTTTCTTTAACTTCTGTCTAAATAGGAAATACTAAAAATAACTACACATACAGTACAGCAAAAAAGAGTTTTAACTAGTACTATTCCAAGAGATGATAGCAAATACATTGCTTCTAGCCTAGAAGAATTATAAAAATATCAACAAAATGCAGTAAAAAAACATTCGGAAATTAATAAATTGGTGGATGTAGCCGTTACTATTAGTTATAGAGCTGCCTATTTGATTTACAGACAGGTAAAGAAACCGTCTGCTGGGCATGAAATATTATTGTTGGTGTTGCCTTAAGTCGCATGGATGTAGTTTTCAAATTTCTACAGGTCAAGGAGGGGGGCGAATGAAAACCAGTCAGTTTGTGACCGTTTGCTCGTTTTACATTTCGGTAGATATGATGCTGACCATACCTTCTGCCAAGTTTGACCAGTGAACGAGGTCAAAATACAGAGTTATGCCGAAAAGACCCTCGACTTTCGTTTTTTTTTTCGTTAGCCTGCTGCTTCGTTACCTTACGAACGGCAACTCTCAGAATTCGAAACTTGTGCGAACTAAGGGTTAACGAGGTCTTATCTTTTTACGTGCGATTCCTAGCACTTTCTCGGACCATCAGAAAAAATTCTGCAGTCGCTAGGGTTTGAACCTTTGACTGGCAGCCAAAATGATTGAAACAATGTCGCTACCTGTAGTCTAAGAGGCTACGTGGGGTACGGGTGACTCCATGCAGGGTAAATTTTGGCATTTTCAGGTTCGGTTGTTACACATAGCGTGAGACAGAAGGCACCTCGGAAGAATAACGCGAGGGTAGAGGGTTAAATATGCATTTTTTTACGTTAATCAAGTGATAAGATGCAGGACTGAAAATTCAGTCCTGCACCTCATGACTTAGTTAACGTAAAAAAATGCATATTTAACCCTCTACCCTCGCGTTATTCTTCCGAAGTGCCTTCTGGCAGCCCGTCTCACGCTACGTCGGTAACAACCGAACCTATAAATGCTAAAATTCACCCTGCACCGAGTCACCCGTACCCCACGTAGCGCTCTCCGTCTACTGGCCCCGTAAACTACTGTAGATTAGCTATTGTTCTTAAATAAGTTAACTTGCCCCTGTTTCATAATACTTTTCTACTGAATTGTCTACAATCGCGTAAAGTTTTCTATATTTCCTTCTACTTTGTTCCAGTTGGTTAGCTTGAGAGTTTAGTTAGCTTGTGACAAGCTAAATCTCTTCTCAATCAATCAAGAAGAGTCCACAAAATCGAATGACTGCAATGAAATATAGAGTTAAGGGCATTATGAAACCCTTCACAACAATTAGTTGTCTTTGGTTATTTCCAAATTCTTGATTTTTCAGCTGATTTCATCCTCCTTTCTTCCGTGCAAACGCGAATCGTAAATAAACAGACCTAATTTTATTATCAGCAAAAAGCGCACATCATTGTGGTTTTTTCTATGTGCGCATTTAGACATGTGTGCAATTTTCCACGTGTGGATGAATTCTTGATGGATATCAAAGCTCGGAATAATGTAAATTGGACATTCAAAGAATACATGAATTATTTGGGCTTTCACTCACGCCAATGCGGAATAAATGGGTTTTTCTACAACTGCTTAGCAAAGTAGCCTTTGACGCTTTCAGATCTCAACGCAAAGCTGATTTTTCAATGAAATGTCATTTTGTTACAGCTTTTTCGCTCTGGAGCGATAATAACGAAAAAATGCCCGCATCTCCAATGCTTTTGTTGAAAGCATGATGGAAAATATAGACAATAACTTCAAAGCACTCTAATCAACTACGGTTGCGCTATGGTTACGTCGCTGCATATTTTATATTCATAACCTGTAGGCAACAGGTTCGATCTCGGCTCTCTGAACTTTTTTTTTCTCAAGCAAGTGTTTCCTTTTGTTAGAGATGTAAGTTATTGGATATTTGCATAGCTTATACATTTGAGATTGCTATTGAATGTTAATTTTTCTCATAGACAATATTAAGTGCCTATTGTTGAATGAAGTGTCGATCGTTTTTATGTCTAAGAGATGTGTTTGTAGAAAAAAAAAAAATCTTGTGTGTATTTCGAGCATTTAAGTGTCTTTGTCGCGCTCCGCTTCGCGCGGTAACTCTCTTTGTAATATAACATGTATTGACTTGAAATAGGAATCCTAATACACATGGTAATAATTTAAGATCTAACGACAATTTACTTAACTGTAATCATACAAAGGATTAAAGAAAATCAAGAACATAAATAATAAATAAACATATACACGAACATATACACTGAGGCAGGTGTATACAGTGAGCACGTAAAGGTTGGATCAAATTCGTTAAAGACTTGATATGGCCATTAGGAAAAATAGGCTCAGACACGTCCATTTTATTTTTCAGTTGCGCATTTTTTGGTCTACTCAGATTTTTGATGACGCCATCGTTGTTCGAGTTATGAGCCATTATAATATTTTTTTAAACGGCTTCACCCTATTTTGATGATACTTTCAAAAAGAACGCATTTTTCTGTGAATGGATGTCATATTTTTTCTTATGTTAGATAACCGTATTTTATAAAATATATTTCATTCATAATAATGTAATATTAAGTCTGTAATTAAATCAATTCAAGCTCCTTTATAAATATATTTTAGTAATTCTATCCTGAACGTTTCAAATAATGAAATGGATTTCAATGAATTGGGCAAATCATTAAATTGGACAAAGTCTTTGACAATATAGTGCTCATTGAACTTCTGCAGTTTGTTCGAATTATATGAAGATTGTTGCTGTTTCGTGTCGAATAATTATGGATATCTTTATAGAAGGTTATTGTAGATTGCAGATATGTTGGGGTCATTGAATTTAGCATTTTATAAATAAAAATCATTGAACAGTAGTACAAACTTTGAGATACTGAAAGCCAACGTTTGTCGAGCGGCAATCAATCACTTTGCGTTCTAAATACACAAATAGCTATTTTGTCATACATTGCCACATTCTCATATGATTTATACTTATAGTTGTCTTCTGTCCATTGTCATAGTTTTGTAATACCAAGGAATTCGTGGGTATTCCGAATGAACCCTAAATAAAATGTTTTGCCTTTGAATTTTATAATATCTTGTTCCAATTTTAAATAAAATTGTTTATCAATATTTTTTTTTATATTTCTGTTAAGAAATAGTATTTATCAATTTTAATGTGCCACCAATTTATTCCTTAAGGAATACGGTATATTGTTTTTCATTAATTTTCAAATTCAGAGATGCTTTTAGCTTATTTGAATTTATATATTCAGGTATGTTGTGTAATTTATGGATGAATTAATTAATTTTCCATTGAGTTTACCTATGTCTCTGCAAACAAAAATGTAGAATTAAAAATTCGGTATATTATTTTCATTCAAATGCAAAATAATCAAGTTTAATTAAAAATTCTTAAAATAAGTATAGCCATGAACGTTTATTTTATGGTAAACAGATACGTGAAGGACGAACTCTCTTGGATCTTACACTACCTATTATCGCTCCTGACACTCTCAACATACTCACTTATCAATTCATAATTCAATTTCTTTTAATTATTTATTTATATTGAAATATTTCCGACGCCGGACTTGACGCCTCATCGACGTGACTCACGTAGCGATCGCTTTCGCACGCCGAGAATCCACTGAAACCGACTAGTCAAAATGTAGGCGAATGTTCCAGGCTTACTAGAAATTCCCAGAGCGTCGGAGAAATGAACTGTAGATATAAAAACGCATCGCGCAATGAGGACAGTCAGTCAGTGAATCAGATAGTTTAGTTTCAAATAAATAGCGAGTTATGATTGTTACACAAATTACCTAGTTGTGAAATAAATTAATTAAAAATATTTAGACTTTAAACATTCAACAATATATAGGGTAAATCTACTTTTCCAAACAAACATTTTTTTAGAGCTGAATTTTATATGAGTGGCATGTTTATCAATTAATCAGTCTGGACTGTCTTAGTTAAAAAACTAATAGACCGGGATCCCACGCCTATTTTCAAAATTGATTAATAACAGGCTGAATCTTCCTGAGTAGCTTCATTTTGCCGAGACGCCCAACTTTTTCCTTTACGAAAATTCTCGATAGTGGTAGCTAATGAAATGCGCAGGCGTCAATCATGTCGATTTGGTGAGTGAAAAAAATTCATTAATAACAGTTAGTTTTTCAGTTGAACCTCAAGATAATTCGATGAAGTACTCAAAAATAGTTTTGTCCTACAAAATGGATGATGGTAGGACTGAAGAGTCCCCCACTCCCAACATGTACCAATGACGTGGTCATAAAAATTCATTAATAACCAGCGGATTTTTTTACCGTTGCTTGGTTAATATTTGTATAATTGAATGGTCATATTGTCCTACAAATTGAATGGTAGGTGTTCCCAGACCTACGCTCCGAAAATGTCAATTCCACGGTAAAAAAAAATTTATTAATAACTGTAGGACAATGATAACACATGAAAGGTAGGTGTATCCTTTACCTAAATAATACAGTGTCCTACAAAAAAACGGGTATGTATCGCTAGTCCTACAAAAATTATTCAAAATAACGAATTATTCTGAAATTGTGGTTTAGCTCATTTGATGTACTTTTATTCGAGAAGTAATGTTACTTTCAATGTTTAATTGTTTGTTCAATTCAAAAATATTATAATTTACGTGAAAAGTTTATGAAATAAGTGGAAAATTTTGTTTAGCTTTCATAATTTTTATAAACATATTGAAAACAACAATAACAAAGTAAAAACGTTGAAATAATCAATCTGCCCTCCGGGACGGCTTAAATGAAGTCGCATGCGCTTAAATACATGCAGGGTAACCCGGAAAAACCTTCAAAACCACATCGTCATATGAAAAGCAGAAATTTATAATTGAAAACTTTCAAAGAGGTTAGACGAATTGTGAAATTCTGCTCTACGCTAAAATAGGATGTATGGTATATCCAGAGGCCTCAAAAAGTCCAGTTCGAAAGAGATATTATATTTTACGGGGGTCAAGTGGCCAAGTAGTTAAAATACCGATCTTTTATACACTCTGATAGTCGGTCGTGGGTTCGAAGGCTAGCGACTGCTTATATTTCTCTGATGGCCCGAGAAAGTGGAAAAGCACGTAAAAAGTGAGAATTCGTTAATCCTTGCCTCTCACAAGTTTCGTCTTTTGAGGGCTGTCCTTCGTAAGGGAACGTTATCTGGTTAACGGAAAAATTAATTTTAAACAACAATGTATGCAACTATCATCAAAGGACTCCGCACACTTTTAATGAAAAAAAGTCTTGCTGTGAAAATGGCTGAATTTTTGGTATGTTGTAGCTGAAGCTATTCTGAGTGAAAGTCTCCATTGGCCCTACTCGATCGTATTACCAGATTCGGCGCTAGATGGCGACACATCATCAATTTTGAGATTTTTGGAAGAATTTGAATGTATAATAAAATATCAATATAACATTCATATCCAATATTGAACTAGTGAGCAACTGGTCATTACTGGCATTTGTGAGAAATATGTTTCATAATACAGAAAAAACAAACTGTTTTTCTACAAGGTAGTCAATAATCAATTCTTCTGTGTATGAATAGAATTTGTAAAATAAAAATGATAATCTAATTAATATTCATCTATTCCTTTGAACAGTGTCTTGTCATGCTATGAAATGCAACACCTTTTGTGAAATATAATTTCTCATTCGAATGGAGGGACTTACGAGCTACAAATTAGATTTAATGTGTTTATTTCTAAAAAAATCGATTTCGAATTAAAGCAAAAAAATCAAATCGATTCATAATATCATATCAAAAATGAGAATAAATTTGCCTAATTACAAAATATTTTGATTTTTTATTTCAGAAGGTGTGATCGAAATATCTGTAGGCTTGTTAAACCCCCTTACGGTCAAATAGATTGATTTTAGTGCCTTGAAATGAAGTTAATTCAATTGGTTTGTTTCACCATGAGCCATGAGCTTGAGATTTGGGTAAAACTAATGGTTTACCATACAATTTTTGCGCTCACCAAATCAACATGACTTTCGCCTAAGCAGTTCATTAGCTACTAATATCAAGAATTTTCGTGGAATTGACAATTTCGGAGCGTAGGACTGAGAACACCTACCATTCAATTTGTAGGACAATATGACTATTCAATTATACAAATATTAACAAAAGAATGGTAAAAAATCCGCTTGTTATTAATGAATTTTTATGACCACGTCATTGGTACATGTTGGGAGTGGGGGACTCTTCAGTCCTACCATCCATTTTGTAGGACAAAACTATTTTCGAGTACTTCATCGAATTATCTTGAGGTTCAACTGAAAAACTAACTGTTATTAATGAATTTTTTTCACTCACCAAACCGACATGATTGACGCCTGCGCATTTCATTAGCCACCACTATCGAGAATTTCTGTAGAGGAAAAAGTTGGGCGTCTCGGCAAAATGAAGCTACTCAGGAAGTTTCAGCCTGTTATTAATAAATTTTTTTTCACCATGGAATTGACATGTTCGGAGCGTAGGACTGGGAACACCTACCATTCAATTTGTAGGACAATATGGCCATTCAATTATACAAATATTAACCAAGCAATGGTAAAAAATTCCGCTGGTTATTAATGAATTTTTATGACCACGTCATTGGTACATGTTGGGAGTGGGGGACTCTTCAGTCCTACCATCCATTTTGTAGGACAAAACTATTTTCGAGTACTTTATCGAATTATCTTGAGGTTCAACTGAAAAACTAACTGTTATTAATGAATTTTTTCCACTCACCAAATCGACATGATTGACGCCTGCGCATTTCATTAGCTACCACTATCGAGAATTTTCGTAGAGGAAAAAGTTTGGCGTCTCGGCAAAATGAAGCTACTCAGGAAGATTCAGCCTGTTATTAATCAATTTTGAAAATAGGCGTGGGATCCCGGTCTATAACCTGTTTACAGGCAATATATATTATGTAGATATACCTTGTCAAGAATTGGTATGAATTTAACAAAATAGTGCAGTCTTTTACCTGCTTATTCTACATCAGTGTGAAAGCAGCCACGAATTTCTCGCGGTGATACGGCGCGTACTCGACCGCCAGTGGTCCCGAAATTACGTTATAATTTCGTGGCTAGCCATGAATTTACTACACTATATAGAGGATCGCACAAATGAGCTTGTTTTGATAATGGCATAAGACCTTTGGTTATTAGACATGTTTTGAGATATTTGAACATGTACTTATGTATAGAAAAATATTACTTTAACTAGAATTTTCAAAATTCTTTGAAAGGGATTTAATTCATAAGTTCGTGAAAGTTTTTGTAGGTGGGGATTTTAGGTGATCTGTAATACCTATTCGTCAAAATATTTTGTCGGGCAGGATTTTTACCCCCACCAGCAATAATAATAATTTTCAAAAATGTTCATAAGTCCTCCAAAGTTTTCGTGGATGGGGTTATTTTTGCATAAATCTATACTATAGAAGGTGCTTAGAAGACCCATGTGTCAAAATATTTTTTCGGGCAGGATTTTACTCCCACCATCAATAATAATAATAATTTTCAAAATAAATTAATAAGTCCGTCAAAGTTTACATAGGTTGCGATTTTTTTGCAGAAACCGATGAAACAAGGTGATCTATAATATCTATTCATCAAAATATTTTGTTGGGTAGGATTTTTACCCCCACCAGCAATAATAATAATTTTCAAAAAAGTTCATAAGTCCACCAAAGTTTTCGTGGATGGGGGTATTTTTGCATAAATATGGGGATTTTTTTGCATAGATCTATACTATAGAAGGTGCTTAGAAGACCCATGTGTCAAAATATATTGTCGGGCAGGATTTTACCCCCACCATCAATAATAATAATTTTCAAAATAAAATAATAAGTTCGTCAAAGTTTACGTAGGTGGGGATTTTTTGCAGAAATCGATGAAACAGAAGGTGATCTATAATACCTATTCGTCAAAATATTTGTCGGGCAGGATTTTTACCACCACCAGCAATAATAATAATTTTCAAAAAAGTTCATAAGTCCACCAAAGTTTTCGTGGATGGGGGTATTTTTGCATAAATATGGGGATTTTTTTTGATAAATCTATACTATAGAAGGTGCTCTAGAAGACCCATGTGTCAAAATATTTTGTCGGGCAGGATTTTTACCCCCACCAGCAATAATATTAATTTTCAAAAAAGTTCTTAAGTCCGCCAAAGTTTTCGTGGATGGGGGTATTTTTGCATAAATATGGAGATTTTTTTGCATAGATCTATACTATAGAAGGTGCTCTAGGAGATCCATGTGTCAAAATATTTAGTCACGCAGGATTTCACCCCCACCTACAATAATAATAGTTTTCAAAAAAGTTCATAAGTCCGCCAAAATTTTCGTGGATGGGGGTATTTTTGCATAAATATGGGATTTTTTTTGCATAGATCTATACTATAGAAGGTGCTCTAGAAGACCCATGTGTCAAAATATTTTGTCGGGCCGGATGTTACCCCCACCATCAATAATGATAATTTTCAAAATAAATTCATAAGTTTTCATTGGTGGCGATTTTTTTGCTAAATGTATACCACCAAAGGCCTTTTCCTCAGCACCACCATTAATATTAATTTTCAAAAAACAGTTTAACTACGTCAAAGTTTTCGTTGAAAAGGATTTTCTTGCAGGAAGCGATAAAACCGAAGGTGATCTATAATACGTATTAGTCAAAATATTTTGTCGTGTAGGATTTTCACCCCCATAACTAATAATAATAATTTTCAAAAAAGTTCATAAGTCCGTCAAAACTTTCGTGGGTGGGGGTATTTTTGCATGAATATGAGAATATTTTTGTATAAACCTATACTTTAGAAGGTGCTCTAGAAGACTTATGTGTCAAAATATTTTGTGGGTCAGGTCCATCAATAATGACAATTTTCAAAATAGATTCATTAGTTCGTCAAAGTTTTCATTAGTGGGGAGTTTTTTGCATAAATGTATACCACCAAAGGTGCTCCACCAGGCCTTTTCCTCAGAATATTTTGTCAGGCAGGATTTTATCCTCCACCACCATTAATATTAATTTTCAAAAAAACTGTATAACAGTTTTCGTTGATGAGGATTTTTTCGCAGAAAGCGATAACCAATATGTCAAAAAATTATGTCGGGGAAGATTTTCACCCTCACCACCAATAATAATTTTCAGAAAAGTTCATAAATCCGCCAAAGTTTTCGTGGATTTGCATAAATATGGGGATTTTTTACGGGCGTGAAAACAGCCACGGTTTTTTTATCCACGTTTATCTATTTGGCAACACCGCGCAGTTTCACAGCCTTCACGTGAGTTACGGCTTTTGGCCTTTTATGAAACCAATAAAATAGCGATTCAAATGGTAGATATGTTATTCTTGAACAGGATATTGTTAGGAGTTACAGATCACAAAAAAAAAAAGATATTATGAGGCGGTGGTGTGTGGCTCATGAGGTAAAATGTGAATGAGTGAAAAACAGTCTTTCACATCTCAACTTTTATACCGCACCCCCAAAAGTCATTGTCGGGCCGTCGTAAAGGGTAAAGATTTTTTTAAATTCCAACTTTTTACCAAAAACGTATATGGCGATAGCACTCGAAATGAATGGGTAGATAACAATCATTTGCATCCTTACTTTCACCCAACCCCTTCAAAAATAATTGTCGTGCCGTCAGAAGGGGTAGAGAATTTTTTGAAAAATCCAATTATTCACGAAAATCTTATGAGGCGATGGCACTTGAAATGAATGGGAAGAAAATAATCATTTGCATCCTTACTTTCATCCTTCACCCCCAATAGTCATTGTCGGGCCGTCAGAACGGGTAAAGATTTTTTTAAATTCCAACTTTTTACCAAAAACGTATATGGCGATAGCACTCAAAATGAATGGGTAGATAATAATCATTTGCATCCTTACTTTCACCATCCTCCTTCAAAAGAAATTGTCGGGCCGTCAGAAGGGGTAGAGAATTTTTTGAAAAATCCAATTATTTCCCAAAAACTTATTAGGAGATGGCACTCGAAATGAATGGGTAGATAATAATCATTTGCATCCTTACTTTCACCCTCCCCCTTCAAAAGTCATTGTCGGGCAGTCAGAAGGGGTAGAGAATTTTTTGAAAAATCCAAATATTTACCAAAAACTTATTAGGCGATGGCACTCGAAATGAATGGGTAGAAAATAATCATTTGCATCCTTACTTTCATCCTTCACCCCCAAAAGTCATTGTCGGGCCGTCAGAAGGGGTAAAGATTTTTTAAATACCAACTTTTTACCAAAAACCAAATTAAAAATCCAAATATTTACCAAAAACTTATTAGGCGATGGCACTCGAAATGAATGCAAAGAAAATAATCATTTGCATCCTTACTTTCATCCTTCACCCCCAAAAGTCATTGTCGGGCCGTCAGAAGGGGTAAAGATTTTTTAAATACCAACTTTTTACCAAAAACGTATATGGCGATGGCACTCGAAATGAATGGGTAGATAACAATCATTTGCATCCTTACTTTCACCCTCCCCCTTCAAAAGTCAATGTCGGGCCGTCAGAAGGGGTAGAGAATTTTTTGAAAAATCCAATTATTTACCAAAATCTTATTAGGCGATGGCACTCGAAACGAATGGGTAGAAAATAATAATTTGCATCCTCACTTTCACCATTCACCCCCAAAAGTCATTGTCGAGCCGTCAGAAGGGGTAGAGATTTTTTTAAATTCCAACTTTTTACCAAAAACGTATATGGCGATAGCACTCGAAATGAATGGGTAGATAACAATCAGTCGCATCCTTAATTTCACCCTCCCCCTTCAAAAGTCATTGTCGGGCCGTCAGAAGGGGTAGAGAATTTTTTGAAATATTCAACTATTTTCCGAAAACTAATTGGGCGATGGCACTCGTAATGAATGGGTAGAAAATAATCATTTGCATCCATACTTTAATCACTCACCCCCCAAAGGTATTTGTCCGTCAGAGAGGGTACAGAATTTTTTGAAAATTCCAAATTTTTTCCTAAAATGTATTAGGCGATAGCACTCGATATGAATAGGTAGAAAATAATCATTTGCATCCTTACTTTCTCCCTTCACTCCCAAAAGTCATTCTCGGGCCGTCAAAAGGGGTACAGGATGTTTTGAAAATTCCAATTTTTTTCCCAAAATGTATTAGGCGATGGCACTCGAAATGAATAGGTAGAAAATAATCATTTCCATCCTGATTCTCATCCTTCACCCCCAAAAGTCATTGTCGGGCAGTCAGAAGGAGTACAGAATTTTTTGAAAATTTCAATTTTTTTCCCAAGATGTATTAGGCGATGGCACTCGAAATGAATAGGTAGAAAATAATCATTCGCATCTTGACTTTCATCCTTCACCCCCAAAAGTCATCGTAGGGCCGTCAGAAGTGGAACAGAATTTTTTGAAAATTCCAATTATTCACCGAAAACTTATAAGGCGATGGCACTCGAAATGAATAGGTAGAAAATAATCATTTGAATCCTCACTTTCATCCTTACCCCCAAAACTCATTGTTGGGTCGTCAGAAGGAGTACAGAATTTTTTGAAAATTCCAACTTTTTTCTTAAAATGTATTAGGCGATAGCACTCGAAATGAATAGGTAGAAAATAATCATTTGCTTCCTTACTTTCATCCTTCACCCCCAAAAGTCATTGTTGGGCCGGCAGAAGGGATACAGAATTTTTTGAAAATTCCAATTATTTACCGCAAACTCATCAGGCGATGGCACTCAAAACCAATGGTTAGAAAATTATCAGTTGCATCCTTACTTTCATCCTTCACCCCCAAAAGTCATTGTCGGGCCGTCAGTAGGGGTACAGATTTAAGTTTAAAATTCTATACCCCTACTGACGGCCCGACCATGACTTTTGCCGGTGAAGGTTTGAAGTGGGGATTCACAAGATTGTTTTCTACCCATTCATTTCAAAAGTGACATCGCCTAATAAGTTTTCGGTAAAACATTGTAATTTTCAAAAAATGCTGTAACCCTGCTGACGGCCCGACAATGACTTTTGGGGGTGAAGGATGAAAGTAAGGATATCAATAATTACTTTCTACCCATTCATTTCGAGTGCCAAAACCTAATACATTTTAGGAAGAAAATTGGATTTTCAAAAAATTCTGTACCCCCTCTGACGGTCCGACAATGACTTTTGGGGGTGAATGATGAAAGTCAGGTTGCAAATGATTATTTTCTACCTATTCATTTCGAGTGCCATCGCCTAATGGGTTTTCGATTAATAATTGTAATTTTCAAAAAATCTGTACTCCTTCTGACGGCCCGACAATTACTTTTGGGGGTGAAGGATGAAAGTAAGGATGCCAATGATTAATGTCTATCCATTCATTTCGAGGGCTATCGCCTAATATATTTTAGGAAGAAAATTGGATTTTCAAAACAATGACTTTTGGGGGTGAAGGATGAGAGTAAGGATGTCAATGATTAATTTCTACCCATTCATTTCGAGGGCTATGGCCTAATATATTTTAGGAAAAAAATTGGATTTTCAATAAAATCTGAACCCCTTCTGACGGCCCGACTATGACTTTTGGGGGTGAAGGATGAAATTCAGGTTGCAAATGATTATTTTCGATCTTTTCATTTCGAGTGCCATCGCCTAATAAGTTTTCGGTAAATTATAGGAATTTTCAAAAATTCTGTACCCCTTCTGACGGTCCGACAATGACTTTGGGGGTGAAGGATGAAAGTAAGGATGCAAATGATTATTTTCTACATATTCATTTCGAGTGACATCGCCTAATAAGTTTTCGGTAAATAATTGGAATTTTCAAAAATTCTCTACCCCTTCTGACGGCCCGACAATGACTTTTGGGGGTGAAGGATGAAATTCAGGTTGCAAATGATTATTTTCGATCTTTTCATTTCGAGTGCCATCGCCTAATAAGTTTTCGGTAAATTATAGGAATTTTCAAAAATTCTGTACCCCTTCCGACGGTCCGACAATGACTTTGGGGGTGAAGGATGAAAGTAAGGATGCAAATGATTATTTTCTACATATTCATTTCGAGTGACATCGCCTAATAAGTTTTCGGTAAATAATTGGAATTTTCAAAAATTCTCTACCCCTTCTGACGGCCCGACAATGACTTTTGGAGGTGGTGGGTGAAAGTAAGGTTGCAAATTATCTACCCATTCATTTCGAGTGCCATCGCCATATACGTTTTTGGTAAAAAGTTGGAATTTAAAATAATCTTTACCCCTTACGACGGCCCGACAATGACTTTTGGGGGTGCGGTATAAATGTTGAAATGTAAAAGACTGTTTTTCACTCATTCACACTGCGTGCCATGAACCGATAATTTTTCAGTATGAGATTTACATTTTACCCCATGAGCCACACACCACCGCCTTATATTATCTTCTTTTTTTCGTTATCTGTAACTCCTAACAATATCCTGTTCAAGAATAACATATCTACCGTAAGAGCCGTAACTTACGTGAAAGCTATGAACTGCGCGGTGTTGCCAAATCGAAAAACGTGGATGAAAAAACCGTGGCTGTTTTCACGCCCGCGGATTTTTTTGCATTAATCTATTCTATAGAAGGTGCTCTAGAAGACCTATTTGTCAAAATATTTTGACGGGCAGGATTTTACCCCCACCACCAATAATAATAAATTTCAAAAAAATTCATAAGTCCACTAAAGTTTTTTATTTATTTATTCATGACAGTACACTACAGAATAAGATAAAATTCCAAATGGTACATAGATAAAAGTATTAAGACAACAAATGACATAAAGAAAATCATAAAATCTAAACAATACAAACAAATATATAATTTACATGGTGGTTCTTCGGGTAGTAAGGCCGACGTGTTTTCAGAGAAGAACTCGACGTTTCGCCAACACGAGTGGTTAGCATTTTCAAGAGTTATTTTAAAAATTTTTGCTTTCTGTAGTCGCTGTCAAGCATTTGACAGCGACTACAGAAAGCATCTCTTCCTGTCGGTAGATGGCACTACAATATAAATCATGTTTATGTAGTGGACCGGTAGTACCTTTACTTGGAGCCTAGTTATTAATAGATAGACACATAGGAATTCCTATATGCTAACTATAGCTGCCTCCGTGGCGACGTTAGTTGTTGCCTTGAAATCTCAATGTCTTCTAACCAAAGCCACAAATGTGTGGTTGGCTTCCTGTTGTTGACTTCCTTTGTTTCCATTTTTACATCCAAGTGTTGTACATCTTCGCACTTGATTTTACCGTACTGATGAGAGCTTAGGCTCGAAACACGTGTCTACGGTTGCACAACAATTTGAGGGTTATACCCAATAACTTTTCTATTTATATTTTTATATATTGCCCCTCGATAAATCCATCCTGATTTGCAACTATATAACTAGGAATTCCTAATATTCACTGATAATGATGTGGCAGGAATCAATGATGAAAACAAAATTCATCTGCGGGTCCTACACGTACCCATTAGTTTGGTCACTATCAAAACAATGAATTAAGAGAATATCAAATTATAGCGGTAATAGCTATTATTTATTAACCAAGGGGGGTGCTTTGTCTCTGGCGGATATAGCTTCGCGTCGGGCCTTGATATCTGCAGTAGGAAAAACATTTTCGTTTGGCGGTGTGTTCATAATTTTTTCTACATCCTCTGTACTAATTTTTTATAATTTTGTCCTAAAATTTGTAATGCATGAATGGAATTATATGCGGCGGCATGACAAAATATCAAGTGGGCGTTGCGTCGTCACCACCTTCTTGACAACGATTCGTTTGTTGGTGAAGTTATTTCTTCTATTATATAGTATAAAGAAATGGAAATAGACTATCATATGTGAATATTTCCAAAAACTGCCTTGTTAAAAAATCAAACTGATGAAATAAAGTGTAGAAGTATTAAGAAACTAAGAAGATTATGTTTGTTCTCAGAACCGGGAGGGAATCAATCATTATCCTGCATTGTTTAGGGGTCGAATATGAAGATTTGTAGCAAGGTAGTAGAAACAATATGTAACATTAAGAGTGTGAAAAATCACTTTAACACAAATAATGTACACTATTATTGCTACAACAAAGCGATAATGATGATATTGACACGAGAGCAGGAAATTTGAAAACACGGCTGAGTGAGAACCATTTCAGCTAATAATCCTGCCAGAAAATAATGACGTGTGGGTATTGACAAGCACCTCCAGTAGCATGGAATTTTGAAAAAAATTGAGGAACCACATTTTGTAGTATTATGAACTTATGCAGAAAAATCACCATATTCATGCAAAAAAAAAACCATCCACGTAAACTTTTTCGGATTTATGAACTTTTTTGAAAAGTATATTTATTGGTAGTGAGGGTGAAAATCTTCCTCAACATAATTTTTTGACATATAAGTTATCGCTTTCTGCGAAAAAATTCTCATCAACGAAAACTGTGACGAAGTTATACAGTTTTTTATGAAAATTAATATTAATGGTGGTGGGGGATAAAATCCTGCCCGACAAAATATTCTGAGGAAAAGGCCTAGTGGAGGACCTTTGATGGTATATATTTATGCAAAAAACTCCCCACCACTTATTAATTTATTTTGAAAATTATTATTATTGATGGTGGGGGTAAAATCCTGCCCGACAAAATATTTTGACACATGGGTCTTCGAGAGCACCTTCTATTGTATAGATCTATGCATAAAAATCCACATATTTATGCAAAAATACCCCGATCCACGAAAACTTTGGCGGACTTATGAAATTTTCTGAAAATTATTTTATTGCTGGTGGGGGTAAAAATCCTGCCGACAAAATATTTTGATGAATAGATATTATAGATCACCTTCTGTTTCATCGGTTTCTGCAAAAAAATCCCCACCTACGTAAACTTTGACGGACTTATTAATTTATTTTGAAAATTATTAATATTGATGGTGGGGGTAAAATCCTGCCCGACAAAATATTTTGACACATGGGTCTTCTAGAGCACCTTCTAAAGTATAGAAAACATAGCTGTGACTGCCATCCAATGCGTACTAGATGACTGGAAGATCCAATTAGATAAAAATATCACAACTCTGGCAGTTTTCGTTGATTTACAGAGGGCTTTCGAAACAGTGGATCGAAATATACTGATAAAAAAGTTACAAAGTGTAGGAATTATGGAAATGGCTAAAATGGTGCATAGACTACCTGACGAATAGGAAACAGAAACTGAACGGCATCATATCTGATGAAATAAATTGTGATAGAGGCGTACCACAGGGAAGTGTATTGGGCCCACTTTTTTTTTATTTATATAAATGATATTGTCGATGTCAGAGGTCATTGTATTATTCATATATTTGCTGATGACACACTTATATACTTCTCATTGAAAGACACTGAATCGCTAGTTGAAACTGTCAATGACACTTTGAAAAATATAAATAAATGGTGCTCTAGTAACCTACTGAAGGTGACCCATACAAAACTAAATATATGGTTATTGGAAATAGTCCTATTTACTCACAATTTATCGACAAAAACTACACTACACAAATAGGTAAGAATAAAATAAATAAATATGGTAGAAAAATTCAAATATGTAGGTGTAATCACTGACCGGCAGTTAAAATTCAAAGGCCATGCAAACTATATCATTAAAATCATATCATACAACCTCAATTACCTATTTAGGTGTTCCTATGGATTATCAAAATGGACTAAAGAAGAAATCTTTAACACTATAATTCTGCCACACTTCAACTACTGTTCTTGTTGAATCAAAACGAAATCTCCAGATTGCAAAAAATGAAAAATAGGGCAATGAGAATAATACTGTCCTGCTCTAAGTATACTCCCATCCTGGACATGCAACTAACATTACAGTGGTTACCAGTCAAGGAATGTCTTTTATATAATGCCATGATATTTTTGCATAAAATGAAAACAGGCTTATCACCTCCTTACTTACAGCAAAAGCTTTATTACAATGTTCATAGCTACCCAACTAGAAATAGATACAACTTCTATGTTAGTTCTGTTTCTAAAAATGCAACGCAAAACTCGGTATTCTTTAAAGGCCTCATACATTATAATGAATTACCAAATGACATTAGATGTGCTGTTCCAGTAAATATATTCAAAACTAAGTTAAAGAGATACTTGATGAATCAATGCTACTCCCAGCAGTGATGATGGTCAGTTGACAAACTATTTGTCTCGTTGCTGCCTTGGTTTACTGATATTATTGTTGTAATGTGTTATATCTAGAAATTTATATATCTGTGTTTTATTAATTGTAAATTGACAACAATTGTAAATCGACATGTAAATTAGTGTTATAGCTAAATAAACAATAAACAAATAGATCTATCCAAAAAAATCCCCATATTTATGCAAAAATACCCCCATCCACGAAAACTTTGGCGGACTTATGAACTTTTTTGAAAATTATTATTATTGCTGGTGGGGGTAAAAATCCTACCCAACAAAATATTTTGATGAATAGATATTATAGATCACCTTGTTTCATCGGTTTCTGCAAAAAAATCGCAACCTATGTAAACTTTGACGGACTTATTAATTTATTTTGAAAATTATTATTATTATTGATGGTGGGAGTAAAATCCTGCCCGAAAAAATATTTTGACACATGGGTCTTCTAAGCACCTTCTATAGTATAGATCTATGCAAAAAAATCCCCATATTTATGCAAAAATACCCCCATTCACGAAAACTTTGGCGGACTTATGAACTTTTTTGAAAATTATTATTGCTGTTGGTGGTAAAAATCCAGCCTGACAAAATATTTTGACGAATAGGTATTATAGATCACCTTCTGTTTCATTGATTTCTGCAAAAAAATCCCCACCTACGTAAACTTTGACGGACTTATTAATTTATTTTGAAAATTATTATTATTGATGGTGGGGGTAAAATCCTGCCTGACAAATTATTTTGACACATGGGTCTTCTTAGAGCACCTTCTATAGTATAGATTTATGCAAAAAAGTCCCCATATTTATGCAAAAATACCCCCATCCACGAAAACTTTGGAGGACTTATGAACTTTTTTTAAAATTATTATTATTGCTGGGTGGGGTAAAAATCCTGCCGACAAAATATTTTGATGAATAGGTATTATAGATCACCTTCAGTTTCATCGATTTCTGCAAAAAAATCCCCACCTACAAAAACTTTCACGAGCTTATTAATTAAATCCCTTTCAAAGAATTTTGAAAATTCTAGTTAAAGTAATATTTTTCTATACATAAGTACATGTTCAGATATCTCAAAACATGTCTAATAACCAAAAGTCTTATGCCATTATCAAAACAAGCTCATTTGTGCGATCCTCTATATAGTGTAGTAAATTCATGGTTAGCCACGAAATTATAACGTAATTTAATTTCGGGACCACTGGCGGTCGAGTACGCGCCGTATCACCGCGAGAAATTCGTGGCTAGAACTCGTGGCTGCTTTCACTCTGATTTATTCTACTGCCTCACTTTTTCAATGTGTTTTACAGATCCATTCCCTTTCTTAACAAGCTATACCTACTGATTTCCGAACTTTTTGAATGAGTATCTACAAAAGCTTCTTATCATTATATAATATCTATTCCAATTGTGTTGCGTAACAAAATGTACATATAATGTCATACCAGTGTAATGTACTGCAGATAACTTTGGAGGTACATAGACTCCACGTTTGCTGCCTTCTTCCTTCACTTTCTCCTCTACACTATCTGCACTGTCTTCATCTTCTTCATCCAAGTTTCCCATCAAATTATCTGGGTTTGCTTTAAATTTGGTTGGATCATCAGCATTTGTACCACTCACTGCCGTTTTCACTAACTTATCAATTTGGTACTTCAACTTGTTATCGATTGGTTTGATTTTTTCCAAAACAGTTCGTATTTCTATCAATCTGTCTATGCAGGGATCACCCTCTATTTTCTCACCGGAACATTTTCTGAGCACTACATACGTCAAGTTGATTAGATAGCTCAACAGCATATTGTATTTCATTTCGAGAAAACTAAGTCCTTGATCTGTAGTCAGTTCACCTTTTCTAACTTTCTGAATCATGTTATCGACCAAAGTTGCCACATGCTGTGCACTCAAATTCATTTCACTCAATAACATTAACGCTTGAGGAAGGTCTTTATGTTTCATACTGAGGTCTTGAGCCTGCAAACAAAAGGACTGGTTTTTGTTTTATATTTAAAAAATGCTTGGATGTTTTCATATGAGAATGAATGCAATGTGCTTAATGCTGATGTCTGTTCTATGTTAGAGGGACAAATTAAGAAAATAGGTAGTTGTTTTATTTTATATAATTCTTCCTAACCAATGATTCATTTTGCAATGGATTGCTATGCAATCTTATCAACCACCAAATATCTGGATATTGATTTCTCAAAAACACTTTGATATAAATGAAAATTTGAAACAGTCCAATATAGAACCTTCTTCTTTCATTGTGGACTTTGTTTTTATATGAATGCGCTTTCATATTTGCATGAACAAGAAATAGAAAATATCAACATAATAAAGGAGATTCAATACTGTTTTTATAATACTAATCAGAACAAAACAAGTACCAAATATATCTTAACCTGTATAAGACTACACTATATAGATAATACTCTAGGAAAAGTTAATTTATCATTAATAGGAGTGATTATAGTGTTTTTCAATATGTAATAAAAATTACTCAAATAAAAATAATTAAAATTAAACATTAAATTTTATATTATAGCAAAGTGTATTCATCAAAGTTAATTAAAATATATTCACTTCTAGTTCTAGGTTATAAATAATAATTTGTTTTCAACACAAAACATTGAGCAAATCGAAGAGATGTTTTGAAATAAAATTTAAAATGAGATTAATTTGCATAAAAATCTGCTCGCCATCTTTTACTTCCAAACAAGGATAGAAAAAATATAAGGGTAGTTTTATATAGGGAAAATGTGACCATGTTGTGAGTCATAAAAGATTATTCTTGGGTAAAAACAGTAGATACAAACCTGTACCATTTTAATAATACACTTATAACACTTAAAAATACATAACAACTTATAATTTGAAGAAAACAACACAACACACGTGCCAAACTTTTATAATGAAACCGCTGAAACGGGCTTTTTTGATCGGGATTCGGGTGATCGGGTCTCGACTCTCGGGATTGGAGTTCTTTCACTTCTTTTCTTTCTTCAAACGAATATCCTCCTGCTCCTTCTGAACCCTTGAAGTTGACGTCACCACTCGGAACAGTCGAACGGAACCATACAGGCTCTTTCGTTTACATCGAAGTGCAACACTTCTTCTCTCTCTCTCTCTCGGTTTTCTTGGGTGTAGTTCCCTTCCGGTACTATTACCCAGCTCTCCCCTTATTGTTAGGTAATAAGGGCTTCGTCCGTAAAATACAGAAGTCTTGCTCTTGGCAATACTGTATTCAGGTTTATTTTTTCTTATCTGTCCGTGCTACACAGTCATTTATCTTGGTAGACTGGGTATGTGACTTGATCGTGAAATGTTGGTTGTCCGATTCCATTGGGTTGTGCTAAAAGGGTGTTAGTATGTTGGACATATGGCACAGACATAGGGTAGGATGGTTTGATGAATAAGAATGAATGAATTCGTTCATTTGACGATCACACTCTTGAGTCTTGACCACAGAACTCATACTTATAAAGTATGAGTTCTGTGATCTTGACAGATGTTGGCGTTGGATTCCGACCTCACGATCCGATCTGAACACAATCGTGTCGTATACACGACCTTAATCGTGTCGTATACACGATTTTGACGATTCCGAACCTATACGATATCAATCAATCAATCAAAATATTTTTTATTGTCTGAAGATTTGCATCTCATTTAGACCGTCAGATAGTGACAGATTTAGGTGCCCCATTTTCACATACAAGCCTCGAATAGGGTTGAAAAGTAAGTCGATGTTGAGTAAAATTAAGGGAAATTTACGAGTGGCTCGTGGGGAAAACATATGGAAAAATCAAAAAGAATTTCCATTAAATTTTCCGACGACAAAATCTACTTTTCCATTCACGCCACTCAAGCCATTATGTTTTTCGGTGTAGTGACGATGTAGGTTTTCATAGTTTCGATGGGCTTGCGCGGGAAAACCTGTTAAAATCTCGATTTTTCTTTACAAGATTAAAGCCTCATTTTAACCCTTTAGCCACCTTCAACACTCAAGCCTTTGATCTTCTGAAGCCAGGTTCTATTAATTAATGATTAGGTGAACACGGCTCGCGTTAAAATATGGAAAATCGAATTTTCCATATGTTATCCCCAGGAGCCACTCGTAAATTTCCCTCCATTTTACTCAACATCGATGTACTTCTCAACCCTATTCGAGGCTTGTATGTGAAAATGGGGCACCTAAATCTGTCACTATCTGACGGTCTAATTGACAAAAAGTCTACAAATACAGTCATGACATAAATAAAGTTAATACATCTGTAATATTAAAACAAATTGTACATGTAAATATAAACCACAAACATAACTTAAATAGTATAAATAATACAAGAAACGATAAACACACTGATCTGAATAAAACTAATGACTCAATAGGGTTTTTCGGAAATAACCTACTCGGGTTGATGAGGTCCCTAACCTGAGTTACCGCGATCGGAAACTAAAGTGTTGCATACGCCGATCACTAACTCGGGTAATTTTTGGGATCGGGTTAGTTATAGCATTGTTTTTATAGAACATAGTCAACCTTATGGGATTATAATTGGATCAAAATGGATGCGACATGTAGATGGCGATAGTAAGCTCGCATCCAAGTCATGTCGTAACTTCAGTGATCTGACCTCCAAGTCATGTCGTAACTTGATTTAAACAATGGGACAGCATTAAAATCAGGGTTTTTTGAAGGAACCTGCATTAAAATGACGTCAAATATTCATGTTTGTAACTAATCACGCTAGATGACACTCGCGTTTGCGTCCAACACCAATTACACAGGCATTGACTAACTATCTTACTTCTATATAAACAATGGTTATAGTAACCCTGAGTCAGTTTCCGAGAAACCCTAATGACTCTGATGTTTGCTAGAAGGCAGAGGCGTATTAAATGTGGAGAGCGCCCTAGGCAAGCACCTCATAGGCGCCCCTATAGGACACAATTTTTACCAACTTCGAAAGGACGAGGAATAAAAAAATAAATTTATGAAATATTTATTTCAAAATTAGTACATTTCACAATCAATAAATTAATTTGGCTTGCAATGATATCGTCATAGTTTAAAGAGAGCAATAAGTTCGATTCAATATGTGTTGCTTATGAATTTAAATCTCATATCTGTCATAGTTGAGCGAAGATAATTTTTACTGTCTTTAGACAAGAAAAACTCATCTCACCACTGCCTATGCTTAAGATTATTTCAAAATGTTTGGGTAAATTGTTTCAAGTTCTTCATTTCTTAAAACTTGTAAAATCTCACTGGTTGTTAGGAACAGTTTACCGTCTTGAGCTGGCGTTGTTAAATATAAGAACGTAGATGGATACATTCATCAAAACAAAGCACTTTTCTAAATCTCCAGAATACGTTGTTATAGTAATAACATATTTGCTCTATTTTGAATTTATTTAGTGTTAAAATTGATCAAATTCTCGTCTCTTATGAAGTTCAATCAGAACTTTTTTTTGTATTTGATGAATCAGGACACATGAATCGTTTGTGAATATGGTTAAATAGAGAACGGTATCGATCTTTTATATACTCCGAATGGAACATCATCGACTTGAAAAGCTTAAAATGGAAGTATGTTACGTTGCGAGCAAATTTGTCCACCTTTAAAATTTCAAGTTACTGTGAAAATCCATTCCCATTTCAACTCCATTTTGATTCAATTCTCTATCTTTCTAGTTCAAATAGTACAACTGTAAATGAAAGGATTGTGAGGTAGGCCTATACAGTCTATTACTATAGATAATGTTCAAAATAAAATGAATTTTTCAGGAAAATATATAAGTAGGTACATTTTACTAATGAAAAATTGTGTCAAATTGTTTTTTGACTCTCACGGAATTTTCTTGTGTTAGAGCAGAAGATGGACTTTATTCAAAGATCTTTAATAACTGATTAAGGTGTATCTTGTTCTTGGGCCACACGTAGTTGTGATTTTTTGATGAGCTCTTTTATTTTAGAATAAATTTATGGTGGTGAACTAGCGTTATATCGAAAATGAGTTCTATTGCTATTTTTTTACAAATTCAGTGATTTTCCAAGTAGCCAGATACATCAGAAACATCTACAGAAGCTTTTCTTTTATTATGCTGTTTAATGTTGCTTCTGGTTCATCGATTTCACATCTAAATTTTTCAATCTTTTTGATTTCCTTATCGCTTTCATCAAGTTGGGAATTATTCATCACTCACTGACACCGTGTTTGACGGTAAATGACACAAATTACGAGATAATTCTGTATTAAACAAATATCATCTTTTCGCAAACTTTTGTTTTTGTCAGTTATAAGTACTAACTTTTTCAACAAGTGCTTGAAAAATTATGATATAGTGAGTTCTTTTACCAACAAGTTTGGTAGCCAGCGATAATACTACTATCAAAATAATCAGCAAAGGGTTTTCTCCTGGAATATGAAAGTTTATCAGACAAAAACAACACAATGTTTGTTGCGACTGATGTATCAGAAACACTTTCTTTCACAAAACGTGTAGGTAGGTATATTAATTTCTACAACACAGTTTGAATAGTTTTATTCCATACTTGATAGGCTCTTCTGGGAAATATTGCTTTATAATCAAACGTCCTCTGAATGGAACTGGCGATATATTGATACTTTCATAATGTTTCTCCAGTTATGAATCGCATTTTATGGAAAGTGCCAGTAAAATGAAAATTACACACTCTCAAGAAGAATTGAAATCCTTTCTTTGTTATGATTTGTGGAGCGAAATGGTTTCGAAAGGACATGTCGGTTGGCCAATAATTGGCAACATGTAGCTCATGATCTTAACTCTTTATATATTCTGTGAGCCTGACAAATCCCAGGAATTCATTTCTATAGGTTGAGGTCCATTCATGAAGCCTTGACTGAGTAGAAGTACCATTCAACCAAATTTGATTGATACAGAGATAAAATCATAAGGCCGGGTTTCACCAATACTTTAATATCGCTTTAGGAGATATCCAACAATTTTAATCGAGCATATTTGCTTCACTGGCCATCATTGGTCGGTTAAATAGGTCGTAGGGAGATGATTACGCGACCTGAAATTACTTCTAACTGACCAAAAGCAGCCAATTGAGCAGTACGCCCAATTTGAATTGTCGGTTATCTCTTAAATCAGGATTAAAGTATTGGTGAAACCCGACCTAAGGGTGTTTCTTTACAGTAACCAAACAGAATTCAGGTTTCAGATTTTTTGTTTTTAACATCTTAATTTTCTGGTTTATCATTCATATCATCATTTTGTATCTCTTTTGAATTATTCAGATTGTTCAGAAGGTTTTTAGATATTTATTGGGCATACCGGAACGTCTTCCTTTCAGTTGATAAAGTCTCCCCAAAAATTTTCTACATTCTACTAAAAAAACAATTGTAACCGCTGACTTGATCACTACCACCACATGAAGAGCCACTGTGAAATGCCAATTTGGATATTATATTTCATGAACTCTCAGTTTGTAAAGATTACTTCCGAGTAGGATATCTTCCTGTTGCACAATATACAATTTACTTATTTGCTCTTCTTGATTTCACCGAATTTCCTCCATAAAATCAAACTTTAAATCAATATGTTGAAAGTGTTCATGTGACTTGGTCTATTCGTCCATGAAATTTACCAGAATTCATCATTAGAAGTCAGTTCTGAATTACCTATCGGTTAATAATTTGTTTACGTTTCAAATTTTATTCTTTTTGTGAAATATTCATTCTTTATATTTGGCAGTAAATAAATATTATTTTGTAATTATTATTATCATAATTAGTATTATTTTGGACTAAAAAGACAGGAATATGTGTATGAATCCATCGCTACACCCTATATACTCACTACATTCGAATTGTTCGATTCGAATATTTAGCTTTTTTGATTTCAGCTCCATCTCCATCTCCATCAACAAATCATACATTTTTGTGATGAGTATTCTGAAAAAATTGTTAAGCTGATGAAAATAGACAAGGTGCAATTTTCTATAAAAAAGTTGTCAGCACTTCTGACTCGTTCTGTAGGATTATGTCAGGAACGTTTCAATAACATTTCGTATACTTCAATCCTAAACCTCTGCTTCAAATTTGAAATCTATGTGAAGCGATACCTGAATGGTAGGCTTATCTCACATATTATTGTTAAACAGTACCCGTTCTCTGTGGCACCATGGGAAAATCAGTATGAATTTCTTGGCAGTCAAGGTGTTTTAACGAACTATCTTATAAAAATTAGTATCGGCCATTTGCGTCTTTTATTTTGTGGGGAAAAATCTTTATAGCTTGTTCTATACCATTTTCTTTTCAAGAAATTGTGGACTATTACTTACATTGAATATTACTTTTTATTGGGTCTCAATTACAAATCTATTTCATAGTGCATACATATAGTTTATCAAAGGAACAATATTGGGACTTTATAGAAAAAATATTTTTTCGGCAACCATCCGGGAAGTGTTCACTTCTCGGAAAAGTAGCACTTCCCGGCCTAGTCCGGGAAGTACGTACTTCCCGGACTAGGCCGGGAAGTGCTCGAATTTTATATAAATAAATATAAATAATATAAATAAGAATGTTTCTGTTGGTACCTATATTCTGTTCGAATTTTAATAATACAAATAAGAACTGAAATGTTCGAAATATTCAAATTTGGAATCGTTTCATCCGGTTAACAGATGGGTGAAAGTCGACCTCTCCCCAGTCAACACAGAATGGTCTCAGAGATGGTAGTGGGATTCACATTCATGTTTCAGATCACACCAGTGAATTGCAAAGTGACTTCCATTATTATCGCATGAACGTCTATTCGGTGCCCCGTTGGTCATGTCGAGACATCAAAATGTGATGCAAAATGTGACTCGAAATTAGCCCAATGTGACATTCCATTTATACTTCGGAATCGAATGCACATTGAGACCCTTTCGATGTAACAATGTGAAATTGTATGGACTGGTACTTATTTAAAAATGCGCTTCACTTTCTGATTCACCTGTATGTCAAGAATAAAACAATGCTCACCATGTTTCAACATAACTAGAAATTATACCTCAATATTACTATTCTTACTAATGATATTACTGTTGATATGGATTGGAATGCTTGAAAACAAATGCGTGAGTTGATTCCGTAGTATATACTTCTCACAAACAAAAAAAAATTATCAAACTATGTCTGAATCATGAAAAAAAAAACATTTACAGAAATGTAGAAAAATCTATAATTCAACTCCAATCCTCTGGACAGCATTTTCTTCGCGGCGAAATCAGTAGGTACCTATCCTGAAAATGCCAAATTCTGTAAATCACTGAATTTACCTTTCTGTTTCCACTCACCGTTCCGGTCCTTGAAGAGATACAGTTCTTCTTAGAAATAATAATTGGGCATTGTTAATAAACACATTTGATTCAACTATTAAAATAAGAAGAAGCAAACAGAACACTACACACTATCAGAAGTACCTATAGAATATTTAAAGAATGGCGTCAACCAAATACAAATTCTACTTGACTCTAGACTCGACAAACACCTCTGGCCGCTGGCCATTTTGTGCCGTGATGGTGATGTCACGATCAATTTTGTTACCAACCTAATTCCTTTTATACCGACAAAATCGCAATTAAACCAAAATTCATGTTAATGTGCTTCGCAATTTTCTTCACATTTTATGCTCAAAGTGACACTAATGAGAAGAAAATTGTGAACAATTCGTAACATTTGCCATCACTAAGTGGTAACAATGACGTCTAAATGCAACTCATTTTGTTACCATAATAATCACGAAAGCAACATCTCCTAGATGTTTGTGTTAACTGGGTCTTCGTCTCTTAGACTAAATGCGTCTCATTGATTTGTTATTCTACATGATTGCCAAAAAAATAGTGTCCGAAAACAGTTATTTTGGACTCGTAGAATTCCAGGACTCGCTAACGCTCGTCCTAGAATTTGGTCTACTCGTCCAAAAAAACAGTATTTTCCGGACTTGTTACGTAAATTACTATTTTCGGCAACCATCCGAGAAGTGTTCACTTCCCGGACACTTTTTCTTTGGGAAAGTAGCACTTCCCGGCCTAGTCCGGGAAGTACGTACTTCCCGGACTAGGCCGGGAAGTGCTCGAATTTTAAAACAAATATTAATATAAATAAGAATTAGATGTTTCTGTTGGTACCTATCTTCTGTTCGAATTTCAATATATAATACAAATAAGAACTGAAATGTTCGAAATATTAAAATTTGGAATCGTTTCATCCGGTTAACAGATGGGTGAAAGTCGACCTCTCTTCGTCTCTTAGACTAAATGCGTCTCATTGATTTGTTATTCTACATGATTGCCGAAAAAATAGTGTACGCAACACGTCCGAAAACAGTTTTTTTGGACTCGTAGACTTCCAGGACTCGCTAACGCTCGTCCTAGAATTTGGTCTACTCGTTCAAAAAAACAGTATTTTCCGGACTTGTTACGTAAATTACTATTACTCCGGACAGAAGTTTCGGATTTCATAACAGAAAATTTGGATTTGGATTGGATTTTGGATAATCGAACAAGTTAAGATGCATTTGAAATGCATCCACCGGCAAGGTTTTGTAATTACAATTATATTGATAGAATTGTACCCTATTGGTGTTATAGTCTTATAAGTAGAAAAATACCCCGAAGAATGTATTATATCAAGACCCGAATTTTCTGTAGCATTTAGTTACGATAAACTAAAAAATTCCATTGCAGAACACGTTAAGCATGGACACGGAAAAACAAAAAAATGTTACCACGGGCGGAAATTCAAATTTAATCAATACTTTTACACCACATCTTATATCACCATCCAATATTTTGACCCGGTTTCGGGTATGGGTCTGTCAGGACTACTTAATTACGCTAATGCTTTGGAGAAGTCTGCGCATATATTGAGTCAATTTGTTTTTTCCTAATTTCATCTAAAATATTGTAGTGTTTGTGATATCCTTCAGGTCGCGGTATAAGTAGGTATAAACTAGGGTCACTGAATCCTAGAAGGCTTTGGCCTTCTTACGTGTTAGAAAACCCTCTGTAGTTCACGAGGACAGTTGAGAAAATAGAAATGTCAGATGGACAATTGATGATTCTAATTTTGGTGTGTTTGATGTGTCGTCGAAATTTGTAAATTTGAGGCAATAAACCGTTTTTGAAGAAAATCCTGACATTACTCTTAGAAAATTACGTATCTAACATACGGGTATGGCCAATGGGTGGAGTCTAATAGTTCCAATCTCTTCAAATAGTTCCAAATAACCCACAAAAGCGCCAATTAGGAAGCAAGGGTTATAAGAGAGAGAGAGAACCGATAATTTTGAAAAAAAAAGTTGGGTTATGTTTCTTTTGTAAGTCAGGATGTCAAATAAGTAAATTGTGAATATGTTCAAAATCATTGGATACATATCTTTTTTTTTTTTTGTGTTCTGGCATCGACTGCTATGGTCATTAGCCACGTGTTCTGGATAGGCCTTGTTACTAACTCCATGCGCCACCTTAGGAGCAGCACTGTTAATTGGAACGCAACAGTGAATCGTGCAGGTCTCACCCCAGTCCAGCCACGAGATTTGAATAATTTAATCGGTCACATTAAATTAAAAAATCCCAGCCGCAACTGGGGCTCGAACTCCGGACCTTTCGACCCAAAGGCGGACGCTCTAACCATTGCGCCACGCCCCAACATTTTTTTTATGGATTGAAATTGTCAGGTGTACAATTAACTCGAATTACAAAAAAGCGGACACGGCCCCGATATTCTGTAGCCCGACCATCAGCGATTATGGAACATGCAGCCGTCGACCATCTCTGCTGCAGACACAAGAGTTTCTTTTAGAAGGGCAGAACCTAGTGTAGTTTTCAGAATGATGTGTAAAAGTTGCCAATGATTGATTCAATATATATCCACAGAGTTACAAACCCTTTATAAAAACACTGAAACTTCTCCATTGGTTCATTATTCAAAATCAGAGGTTATTGTTCTCCCAAATACTTCTTAGTCAATATGTACCATTGATCAATAAAAATTTTCAAAATTGACTATCAATTTGAGGTACTGCTAATAACTCAAAAATCAAATAATATCGAATTTGAATCTTCCAGAAGTGCCTAGCATTTGTGAACATAACACATGTCAAAATATATAATATAATACTTTATTATATATAATACTTTATTGGAAATAGGAAAACCCTAATATACAAACATAAATAACATAGAAAATTACAAAAATTATACTCTTAACATATTATTGCAGTGAATTAAAATAAATGTATTCATAGAAGCACAAATAATCATTGGATGAAATGAAATACCTATAAACTTTAAATATGAATCAATCATGTACAAATTATACATATATTATATATATACACAACATATTAATACACACACAATCCAATAATGATACTCACATAACACATGTTTTAATATAAATAAATAGAAAGGAAATCATTTAAAAGACTTTATATATTCGATAATATTCTTTTTAAATATAGCAAGAGACTGCACGTTTTTTATTTTATTGGGTAATTTATTGAACTGATCAAATCCTTTGTAAAATAAATATATCTTTCGACCTTTTTTTGTTCGTTTTTGTTAGGTGAATGTTGTTAATAGATCTGGTATTGTAATCATGAATATCTGAGTTGAAGCAAATACATTGTTGAAAATATATTGGTGCTAAGTTATTGACAATTTTAAATATAAAAATCATCGCCAAATAGAGCCATCGTTCGGAAACAGACATCCATTGTAGGGCATCTAACATGAATGATATAGGAGTGGATTTACTACAGTATAAAATAATTCTCATGCCCCTATTTTGAAGTTTTTGTAGTTGATCAGTTTGATTCAAATTGAATAAATAAAGAACAGATGCACAGTAATCAAAGTGTGGTTGTATTATGGTCCTATACACTGTTATTTTTGATTGCATTGATAGACAAGACGAAATACGTGAGAAAAAGTAGAGTTTTTTTGATATTTTCTTAACAATATATTCACAGTGGCTATTGAATGATAAATAATTATCTAATTGAAAGCCTAGATATTTCATAGTAGTGACAATGTCTATTCTTTCGTTATCTATATTGATATTGAGTCCATTTAGGTTAAACATATTGAATTTATATTTTGTTGTAATGATCATTGCTTTGGTTTTGGACACATTTAGTTTGAGCTTATTGATTTTTAAATATTGACTTACTTTTATTAGAACAGAATTCATTTTATTTATTGCAGTATTGATATCCTCATCATAACATGCTAGCAAGGTATCATCAGCATACAAATTAATAAAGTCACACTCAATAAAGAGGTTTATATCATTAAGATATAAAATGAAGAGTAGTGGACCCAACACACTACCCTGAGGAACGCCAATATTGTTATGTATTTCATCGGACAAAGTATCATTAGCTCTTACTCTCTGTTTACGTCCAGCCAAATAATTAGATATCCACTCAAATACTGAACCTCTTATTCCATACCCTTTCAACTTAGTTAACAATATGTGCCTGTCAATCGTTTCAAATGCCCTCTTGAGGTCAAGAAAAACGGCAACTACATATTTATTTTTATCAATAGCAACTTTAAATTTTTCTAAAGAAAGCTGAAGGGCTGCTTCACATGAGTGTTTTTTGCGAAACCCTGATTGATGATTAATCAAAATATCGTTTTTTTCAATATGATTTGTAATTTGGTTATAGGCTGCCACTTCCAAAATTTTTTCCACGGGTGGTAGCGTATTAATGGGGCGAAATTCATTTGCTCTAATTGTATTATTGACTTTAGGAATTGGAATTATGCTACTAATTTTTAGATCATTTGGAACTATACCTATTGTCAAAGATGTATTAACTAAGTTCAATATTACATGTCCAATCGATTCAAAGATGTGTTTTACCATTTTACAATTCATAATTTCAAATATGTTTCCACTGTTATCTAATGAATGAATTATTTTACGTAAGTCTATTAGAGATAGTTTCGAGAATTCTGAGAAATTGGGATATAAGTTATAATTACGATAGTTCCATATTTTATCTTCAGGTATACTTTCAATAATATCAGTAATGCTATTGACAAAGTAATTATTCAGCTTATTTGTAATTTCATTAGAGTCATGTACAATGTTTTTACCATCCTCAGTATCAAATTCAATGGAATTAAGAAATTTATTATAATTAACAGTGACTAATTTTTTAAGAGTTCTCCACATCAGCTCAGAGTTATTAGAATATTTGTCTATTTTATTGAAGTAGTATTGTTTCTTTTTAATTTTCAACATATTGACTACTTCATTTCTGCATTTTTTAAATATTTCCCATTTTTCAAGTCTCTTTTCATCTTTGCAAGATTTAAACATTTTATAGATCTTGTCTCTCTCTCTTATTTTATTGTTAATGTCGTTATCGAACCAAGGAACATTATTTTTATATTTAGTTGTGAGTATTGGTGAAATGTTATTGATTATTAAGCTACATTGTGAATGTAGTTCATTATAAATAAAGTTAACATCTGTGCAGTTGAGTGACCAGTCATATGACATAAGTGCTAATCTGATTTGATCAAGATTTTCAACTGACATATTTCTATATTTTTTTATCGAATAGTTAAGGTGATCTTCGTTTCTCAATATATTTGTGCCTATTATAGAGTCATCAGATATCTTAGGAGTATGATGCACTTTAATTGTACAGAGATCATGGTTAACTAGCACATAATCAATCAGAGTTTCACTTATGTCAGTTATTCTTGTGGGTTCATTAACCAGTTGCTTTATTCCATACTGCATAAACATTTTTTGAATCTTACATGAATAGTAGCTATTAATAGATAAATTAATGTTAAAATCTCCTATAAAAACACATTTCTTATCTGTAGCAAAAAGAGTGTCGCACATATTTTCAAACTCATCGAGAAACAAGGAATCTGAACTTGAAGGTGATCGATATAAGCATCCTATTAATATTTGACCAGATCCAAATTGAACTTTAATTACTTTACACCAGAACTCACCTTCATTTACAAATGTCTTATGAACCGTAAACTTAAGACTATCTATCAGAAAAATTGTAACACCACCAGTATGACGATTTACTGAATCACATCTCACAATATTGTATCCATCAATCTGGATTTCATTATTATTAATATCTTTGGTCAACCGAGATTCCGTGATCAGTATCATTTTTGGACAGTAGCACACAATAGTACTTCGTATCTGATCCATTTTGGGAAGTAGGCTTTGGGCATTTAAATATATTATATCGGTATTGAATGCAATATCAGGGCCATGTTTTAGTTTTTTTGGGTAGAATATCTTACTTTATTGACAATCGTAGGTTTATTATTAATAAACTTTATTGTTTTGGAGTCATCTCTCATTGCTTGAAGTTCTGCCTTTATCTTCTTATAATATTCCTGTTGAGCCTTCGTTTGATCTGACGCTATTTTAACACCAGGGACATCAAATAATTTATTTTTCAGAACGTACTTAGCATCTTCAGGTGAATTCAGTATTACTTTAATTGGACGAATTTTGTTTGCATCATATTTTCCCAGTCTAAATATTTTCAATGAAGTTTTGTTTATAGGATAATTACATATGATTTTGTTGACATTTTCGTTATCTTCATGTATGCGTTCGGCTTGAATATGTTTAATAGACTCACTTACATTGAAAATTATAATATTAGAGGCTCTATCTTGTCTTTCAATAATTTCTGATATAATATTCTCCATATTATTGCTTGTTTCATGATTTTGACTATCATCTTTTTCCTTGGCCACTAAATTATCCACAATATCTTTTAATTTAGAGATTTCCGCAATAAGTTCAGGAACTCTGTTATAACCCACTTCAGAAGCCTCACAAAAAAATTTCAACTTTCGTTTGGTTTTCAGCTGTAAGCACTTTACTTCCGAGGCAGTCAAACCACCACATTCAATGCATAATAATTTATTGCAGCTATCACATGGAAAAATTTGATTATGATCAAATCGTTTATTACAATTTCCACAATGTTCCATTGTCATATAATTTGTCCAATCTCCTTTCACTGCACCACTGGAATCCAATGTTTTATTTTTATTGTACAAAAAAAGGTCCGTTTATGCATAGGGTTTTTTGCAGTTTATGGTAGATTTGCTTTTTAGAACTTTAAATGTCCTTTTTCAATGCACTCACTGATCAGATTCAACTTTGATTTATACGATTTTAAACACCAAATCATAAGCTACACACTGGTATCAGAATGCAATTTAACAAATGACTCTGAACCAATGAAAATTTGAAATAACTACAGAGCTTCTTTTTCTGACTTTATCAACAACTATTTTTTTATGTTTTTAATATTTGCTGAATGCCTCTCAGATGAAATCAAGCTTAAGCAAAAAACTTAAGGTAAAAATTAATACCTATCATACAAATAGGTAGGTATTACAAAACATCCAAAAAAATATTGACTTGATTGAAAATCCATTTATAATCTTACATTTTTGTACATTATCGTTTGTATGATTATGAAAGTTCCTTTATATGCCCAATGGATGCTTGTTTTGTATTCCTATCATAAATAAGAAGTTTCTTGAGATAGTGGGTTGAAACAAGAAAATATAGACATTCACTTCAATGAAACAGCTGTCCTAAAGAGATCACCAATATACTAACACTATCTTTTATATTATGGTCTAACCAATTTTCTCAAGATAAACGTCAATATAGAATTTTTAAACTTGTTCAAAAGAAAAAGTTCCATTTTTGCAATTTACAACTTTTCCATTCTAGGTGCTTATTAGAATTGGCCATTTTTGGGTCTTTTGTTCCAAAATGAATCTAAAAATTGATAAAATGGGTTGATAATCTGAACAATTCAGAAAAAAATTGCCAGTCCTAGTGAACACGAAAATTGTTATACTTATACTGCACACACTTTATTCATTTGATCCCAAGAAACATTTCTGTTTAGAGAGGAATTACATTTTTACATAAATTGTTTAACAGCAATACATATGAAATAAAAGATGAATAAATCAAACAATTATTAGAAAAGGAATTATGATAATAATTTGTGAAATGAGGAAACAAGTCATATCAAAGCTAAAACAGTCAAAGGTGAAACATTGTTATATTATAAAGGAATTGAAGTCACCTGTTGAGTATTAAGTATACAATACATTTCTTAAGTTCATTTTTTATTTAGTTGTAGTCCTGATTTCTGTCACAATTTTATACCACACGTTACTCAATATTGATGCTAATATAGCCCTTTCTTTCTCAAGGTTTCCTATTTTAATCCTGAAAAAAAAAGTTTGAATGAAAATATAATCCGTATTTGTATTTAGGTAGTGAGGAAAATGGGAAAAATGTATTCTTCAATCTACTAAAATGATCTTGAACTCACCTCTGAGAAAGTGAGAATTCAATGTAATTTATGACTTTTGTCGGTATTCTAGCAGGTTTTCACTGCACAATAGGTAGGTACTTCACTTTCAAAAGAAAGGAATATTTGTACCGAAAAAGTAACCAACATATTCCTAAGTGACAACAGGGCTCATCAGAAGATTTTGGGACAATCTGCTTTCTTTTCTGTGAATTCTATTCTATTCTATGTTTGTTTTTTGGATTTCTGTCTCCATACGGAAACAATTTCTCCAGATCAGGTAATTTGAAATAAATTCAAGTATTTTTAAATAGCAGTATGGCCCCTAGCTCCAACAAATCCGTTGTCATCCGGCCTGGATACCGGCGTAGGAAGCTAGAGAAGTAAGCAAATTCACATAACACTAAAACGATGCACAATACTGCTAATTTTCAACAAATTTTTCCATTCATACACATTTACTTGACTTCCAACTAAGGAAGCCGTCTGTCCTCCACAATTGCCGGAAGTCGAAATTCCATACACTCTTTTTCTGTGAATCGGCTAAAACTATTTTTGAAAACGACGGCAATTACATAAAAATTGACTTTTGACATGTGTCACTAGTTCAAACATCGGACCATATAGATATATATTAAATATACTTACGTATATATATATATATATATATATATATATATATATATATATATATATTATGATTTCTATGCATCGGACCTAATTTTCGTGGTGTTTTTGGAACATTGGAACTATTTAGATTCCACCTATTGGCCATACCCGTAAGAAGGCCAAAGCCTTCTAGGATTATGTGACCCTATAGCACAGCTTATCTAAGTAAGCTCAGTAAGCTGTGCCTATAGTATAAACCAAGGAGACTATAAAATTTAACAAGGAGGGTTTAATAAGCTCTAGCCAATCAGAAACTTGTAGCATCAATGCGTCATAGTGACGTACTTGGTTATGAGTACAGAGTCGAATTCGAACCAAACAACAAAACTGTCAGCAGTAACTCTCATATACCAAGAGCTAGTCCGTCACTGTCTATAGAGAACGGCGGCCATGACACGTCCTACTACGTCACAAATGTTCGTTCATCTCTTTCTACTAGTGTCCCCATTGTCTTATGGGAATCAAACACTCCTTGTTAAATTTTAGTCTCCTTGAGTATAAACCTACACAATGGATGGTAGGACTGAAGAGTCCCCCACTCCCAACATGTACCAATGATGTGGTCATAAAAATTCATTAATAACAAGCGGATTTTTTTACCATTGTTTGGTTAATATTTGTATAATTGAATGGTCATATTGTCCTACAAATTGAATGGTAGGTGTTCTCAGTTCTACGCTCCGAAATTGTCAATTCCACGAAAATTCTTGATATCAGTAGCTAATGAACTGCGTAAGCGAAAGTCATGTTGATTTGGTGAGCGCAAAAATTGTATGGTTAACCATTAGTTTTACCCAAATCTGAAGCTCATGGCTCATGGTGAAACAAACCAATTGAATTAACTTCATTTCAAGGCAGTAAAATCAATCTATTTGACCGTAAGCCACGGGCTTAACAAGCCTATAGATATTTCGATCATACCTTCTGAAATAAAAAATCAAAATATTTTGTAATTAGGCACATTTATCCTCATTTTTGATATAATATTATGAATCGATTTGATTTTTTGGGTTTTATTCGAAATCGATTTTTTTAGAAATAAACACATTAAGTCTTTTGTAGCTCGTAAGTCCCTTCATTCGAATGAGAAATTATATTTCACAAAGGGTGTTGCATTTCATAGCATGACAGGACACTGTTCAAAGAAATAGATGAATATCAATAACATCATTTTTATTTTACAAATTCTATTCATACACAGGAGAACTGATTATATTATTGACTACCTTGTAGAAAAAACAGTTTGGTTTTTCTGTATTATGAAACATATTTCTCACGAATGTCACTAATGACCAGTCGCTCACTAGTTCAATATTGGATATGAATGGTATATTGATATTTTTTTATACATTCAAATTCTTCCAAAAATCTCAAAATTGATGATGTGTCGCCCTCTAGTGTAACAGTGTGCACTGTTTTATATATAACGTTGTGCCCTGTATAAGATGGTCCTATATTAGTGTTAGAATAGTCTTATTTAATTTTCTGAGTTTTTTCAAAATATCACTTCTCCGGTTTAAAGTTTATCTTAAAAATTCATGAAGGGGTGTTTAACGGCGCGCTAGACTAAACAATTTCTAGTGGGTCTCTGTCTGAAGATAAGCCACGATCTAAAAATAGCACAGAGGGTAGGTTATGAAGAATGCTCTCGGTTTTTGGAGCTGGACAGTCGGTGTTGAAGTGCTAGTGAGAAGAGTTGGTTCGATTTCGAACGCCCGGTGAGGGTGACTTTTTGCCACCCCCGATAATGGGGCCGATGTGGGTGTTAATTTTTTGGGATAAGTGAGTGTTCAATTATTCAACTAAAATAAGTAATTAAATATATGTTTGGGGTATTCTATTTGTTTAATAATAATAATAACAATAATAGAGAAAATTGTTTTCTAATTTTGGGGCGTGAAAGGGATAATATTTAAATAGGGATAAGTGGGTGTTCAGTTATTCAATCTAAATAGTTAAATACATGTTCGAGGCATTTTTCTATCTTTATTAATAACAATAATTATAATAGTGTTGTTGTATCCGATGGACAAAAACAACTGGAATTTTATGATGGTGAGTGTACTCAATAATAGAGCAAGCTCAATATTATTTTTTTATGAGAGGGTGACTATCCAATTTACCGATTTTATTTTTTTTTTTTTTCATTTTTGATTACTAACGGAGTTATGAATTGTTCCGATATTAAATGTACATTTTATTCTTTAGGATTGGTTTATTTGAAGCGTTTAATTATTTCAAACTGTCTGTCTATATTTGATACAATTTTTATTATTCACCGTTCATTATTTCCCTCCATTTTGTTTAGTAAATGTTTCGTGGAACTTTGTCGACTATTATTTACTTTTTCAATCCTTATGTAAAGCCCACGCATTTGTGAAGCCGTGGCCGTACCTGCAAATTAATAACTGTCCTCTAAGATGATGGTGAAACACGAAAACCAGTAGTATTATCATTATTTTTTTTAGAGCTATCCATTGTCTAAAATCCGTATGGTCTTAGCGGATTAAAAACTCAATTCGGACCTGGTGGCAGAGCATGCTACCATTTTATAAAAACATTTCCTAGTGTGGGCGACTTAGGGGTGGTTCATGGTTGCTTTGGTGAGGTTTGGAACAGAACCAAATAAATCGTCGCCTACCACACTAGCGATTTATTACAGTGGTGGCAGCGGTGGGATTGAATAATTTTTTTTAAGGGGTTGGAAGAGTGTGAAAATTTCGTTTAGGGAGTGATTTTGTTTTGTTTTTTTTGTGAATGTTTAATTTTTATTTGTTTGTATACTAGTTTGAAAATATTTGCTTCACAGGAGGTTTTTCTGTAATGGTAATTGGTATTATTAGTTTGAATTCAAATTCAATTATTTTTATAACAAATAAAAAGTTGATAGACTGAACAGTTTCGTGTCAGTAGATAGACTGAACAGTTTCGGGTCAGTAGATAGACCGAACGGGTTCTGCGACTTTGGAAAAGTGCGTGAAACCTCCGCAATCTAGGAGGTGGAGCTTAGTTCGCTATGAAAAAAGTGGGTGGTTCTTTTTGAGAGATGTTAAATGAAATGCTTGAAACCGATAACAATAATAATATTTTTTTTTCAACAATTTTTTTTTCACCACATTTTTTTTACTACAGTAGAAGTTATCAACGCTAAGGAATCAGGAATAATTTCATTGAATTTAGAATTTCAGGAACCAGTGGAGGCCAATATATAGGGGATGGAGAAATGTTTACTTTTGATTCATGAGCGACTTTGAATAAGGATTGGTGTTACCATAGTGTAGAATAGTTTTTTCTGTCATAGGTCTTGGATTAGTGCAGGAGAAACTGGATTTGACTTCTATATTAAATACGGCGAATTATGAATCAGAATACTGATATAAAAATAACGGATTTTTGTGATTTTGGTAAAAGGGGATATTGTAGTTGAAAAATTTTGGGAATACACTCGTCGGCCCTGGGAAGGATGAGGCTTGTCACTAAAGGTTGATGAAGGAGCATCAGGAGTATGGCTGGAAGTAGGTGAAGGATGAAACTGGTTCTTGGAGCAGTTAGAGAAAAAGGAGAATTCATGGCAGATAACTGCAGAGAGAAGGGATGTTCGAGTAGTTGTTGTATTCGTCGGAGCATGTGCCGGAATGCAGTTGGTTTTCGTCGAATGCGCAGGGCGCAAATCGTATTTTTTTTTGTTATAGGGACAGGTCCAATAATGGATCAAAATGGAAGGCTCGATGCGAGAAGGGCCGTTGTCTACTTGGAGGTATATGGTGATGTTTTGAACAGAGGTCTGATAGTAGACCCTGAGCAAAGAATTTGGAGGACGGTAGTTCCTACGTTGGTGGACCTGAGTGCCATGTTGACGTCTTGAACTATACAAATGATGGCGTTATTTTTGGTGTGCATTCTTTTGCGTCTATGGTATATGCGTTTTGTGTGGGTTTTGGCTTAGTAGCAGGGACTGCAGAATACTCCCACCAGGGTTGAGCACCAGCTGGTGAGCAAGTGGTTTGTTTCTTCGCATGATGATCATGCAGAAGAATACCAAGGAATTCGTTTTTATACGAACGAGAAGGGCAATGCTCCTAACAAATATGTGGGTTTTTTTTCAGATCTAAAAATTGTAGGAAAATTTTTTGGCGATTTTGTTTTTTTTTTAAACCAAACCGATGTGGATTTTTTTTTCAGGGTTATACAATTTATACAAAAAGGAAATAGTTCAGATTTTTTTTATTTTTTCAAAAGAGATATTTTTGAGTCATTCGAAAGGGATGAAGCACCTTTAAGCTTCATTTAAAATAAAAATTCTATTGGCTATTTGATAGGACCTCAGATAGGCACTAGATTAGGTATGAATGGTGGTGGAGAAATGTTGTCGATTTTGAAAATAATTTTTATTATTACTACTATCTTCATTTTCAGCATAATTTTTGTGATAAAGAAAATGTGTGCATTTTTATACAAACATTTTTCAGTTTTGTTTTTCACTGTTTATGGTGAACATTACATTAGTTTCTGTTTTTAATTTTCCTGATTGGACCTTTTTTTTTCGTTATTTCCAAATGGCAAATTTTGTTATAGGAAAATGAGTTACAGTTTAGAAATGTTGTACAAATTGGACTTTCATCAGTTATATGGCCTTGAATTTTTTTTCACACGGACTATGAGTGATATTGAACTAAAATGAACTGAGTTTAATTTTAAGTAGTGCGTGACGTGGGAAAACATTTTAAAGACATTATCCCAACTGGACTTGAAGGGGCGGCAACGGAGTTTGCGAATGTGATTGCAGTGACGCTCCGAGTAGGTGAATGACATGTCCTATTGAGTAACTTGTCTCATAAACCTTGTTAGTAGAAGTGAATGGACATATAAGAAGTAGCGAAGGAGTTGTCACAGTTAATGACAGTTGTAGCTGAAGCTTATTGTAGAAGGTGTCAGCTGATAGCCGATCGGTCCTAATATGAGCTAGAGTTATGGAGCTCAGAGGACGGAAGTCAGAAAAGTGGCAAATGATGTGAAGGGGTTCACAATGTTAAAAGTGAACCCAGTATACGTACCCAAATATTGAGGATGAGTTATGGTATGCAGAGGCGAGTTTATGGCGCCCTGTATGTATATACCAGTTGCAGTGGTCAACCCGTAGCCAAGAAGGTTGATTTTGATAATGAACCAGTATGTCACTCTGTAAGGCAAATGAGAGGTTACTCTTTTTCCAATGGTGGACAACGCCGAGTTAATCGGAGCTTGAAAAAACTGATAAGTTTAGGTCACTTCACTTCATTCACCAGCGACAGCGACGCCAGTGAAATATTCCAGAGTTCGTCGAAATTCGGGAGTGAAAGTTATTGGAGTCAATTTCTTAAACCGAAATGAACGTGACCGCTGATAATGGTGTATGTTACAATTTAGGTTGTACCATAGAAATAAGATTTAGTTATAGCATACGAACCTCCAGAAACGAAAAAAGGACCAGGACCGGACTTTATTTTGTGTAAGATACAATTTTTTTGTTTTGTTTGGATTCAACGCGACTTTTTTTTTTTGCCGGTCCTGAGCTTTATTGGGAAAAAGTTAAGGCAAGATGAAGCCATGAACTTTTTTCAAAGAGGAGAGTATTGTAACAGTGTGCACTGTTTTATGTATAACGTTGAGCCCTATATAAGATGGTCCTATCCCTAATAGCACCATGAAGTCCGATGGTAATCCATAGGACATCCTCTTAGGACATTCGGGACGTCCTTAGGGTGTGCAAAATTGGTACCGCGGACGTCCATTGGACATCCGTGGGAAGCACCAATGTCTCGACTTCTCACCAAAATTGGACGTTCTATAAGGATATCCAATGGACATCCACCTGGGATGTTAATCGGACGTCCCCGAATTACATCAATCGAAAGTACATCTTGGACGTCCTTATGACGTGCAGTATTGGTACCGCGGACGTCCATTGGACATCCGTGGGAAGTACCAATGTTTCGACTTCTCACCAAAATTGGACGTTCCATAAGGATACCGCGGACGTCCATTGAACATCCGTGGGAAGTACCAATGTTTCGACTTCTTACCAAAATTGGACGTTCCATAAGGATATTCAATCGACATCCACCTGGGATGTTCATTGGACGTCCCCGAATTAGATCAATCGAAAGTACATCTGGGACGTCCTTAGGATGTGCAGAATTATCAGATGTGTTTGTTCCTACATCTCTTTCAGGACTAAGATTATGATATTGTTGTGGATTACTGTAGATACCAATTTGGATTGAACCAGATTTACTTACTAGATAAGCTCAACACTATCTCAGAGTCATTCAATTCGGCTTTGTACATGTTTAAAGAATACACTCAACTCTACTTGTCTTACGGAAACACCTTTTTCAAAACAGTATTGAATAGGTTAGTAATAACTATTGAATAGTATAACAAAACTTTTATTTTCATTTATAGATATAACTACACTGAATGAACACAAAATAACTTACAGCGAACAGTTACTAAACTAATTAATCACAAAAGACGATAGAAAAGCCGCCATAGCTGGTAAATACCATAGAAATATATATTATATACTTACTCTAGAATGCTAATCCCGCCAATTTTCACGGCGAAAAGCATGCCGCGTATGCGACCCGTTTACGATGTGCGCATGCGCGTCATCAGTGTAGTTTGGGTAGATCGTTGCCAAGTTTGAAAATAATTTGGTGTTCCAATTCAGAGTTTTTTGTTATGAGGCAATAAATCACATGTCATTTGAAAGAGATAAATTTGACAGCACATTTAGGACTTTTTAAAACCGAAAAGAACCTTTTAGAGATAGATTACACCGAATTTTAGGCGCGAAAGAAATTTATTTAAAACAATAGTGTACCATATGCTACTGTAATTATAATGACAATGCAACAGTGGTTTTTCATAAACAGGAAGACATGTCACTAAGATCTGTCACTCTTGTCAGAGACAGACGGTTTTTAGAATTTCAGATTTTCTCTTGTCGTTTTGTGTGATGTTTGTTGTCGTTGGTTATTCTTTCATCTTTCGTGAATTTGCATTAAAGACAATTTCTAATAAAGCCGTTTCTTCCTAAAAATAAACAATGAACTGTTTAGTGTTGTGTAAAGGAAAAATACCTGAAATAGATCATTTTTGGTGGATAACGAAATGTTTTAGCTTGACAAAAAAGGCATGATTTATGATTATTGTTTTTAAGAAGAGACCCCAGCAGAACATTTGAGTGAGAAAATTGTAATTTGTGGCAGACATTTTCCTCATGAAGATTCATGTGAAATCGACAATAGAATAATTTGAAACCTAGTGCAGTACCAATACTGTGTCTGCGTGAGCATGCATGGCGAGTGATACAACTTTCTACCACACCGCTTATATTATGAGTTCTAGATTCTAACAAAAAGTACTAAACATAAATAGAATCGCCTCAGAAAATTAATGTCAATATGGAAGTGCTTTTCTTTGATGGTCGGGAAAATGCTTGGCCTCACTTTTTCATGCACCCCCATTGTGGAAATTGCACTAAGGTAATACAACCAGAAATAGTCTTAGAAATAGCATGTTAATCTCTTCAAATGATTTAAATTAAAAAAGTTGCGTATTTTGACATGAATCCTTCTAGAAAAAAAAACTCGAGCTTCCAAGCATCTAATTTTATGAATCCAATTTGAGTTGAAATCATTCATGATATTAGCTGAAATAAATTTTCATAGTTTTTTGTACTTTAAATTTATTTTCCAATCCAGTGCTTCCTTGAAATTCGCACCGACGATTTGGGGTGGTTCCGTAGGTTTTTGTGGGTTAACTACAGCTGAAAAGTGAATGTGATACCAAAAATCAGTCGCTAATAACCTACTTTCTCATGGCCTTTGCTGAATATTCGGGATCAAAAATATGTGAAAATATTTATTCAAATCGGCTAAATACAAATAACAGGTAAAAGCACAATGAGGTTTCCAACCTTATTCTCCGAGATTCTAAATTAACGTTTGTTACTCTTCACAAGTACCATAACATTTTACTAAAACCGGGCCCGTTTCAAAAATCACTAATGACGCGCATGCGCATTGCGGACTAGCCTGGACTTTTTACAACACTTTTGACATGGGGATTAGCATTCTAGTGTAAGTATATAATATATATTTTTATGATCACGCACCTTGAATTCTACAGAAAAATCATACAGCCAAATAGACATGTGCCATAATATTCTGTGTATTAAAATTCAATGATTTATATGGAAGATTTCTCACCCTCCTCTGCGATCATAAGATATTGATAAATATTTTTGGAGATAAAAAGGGATAACCTTGTATGCTGCAAATCGTTTACAGCGATGGAGCATTATATTGAGTAGTTATCAGTATGATATAAAGTACATTAAATCAGAAAAAAATTATGCTGATGCTTTGTCGCTTCTCCCATTAAATACAGTACAAGAAGAATCGAAAGATTCAGGTTATGTTTTATATATGAGAGAAAATTTACCGATAGATTATCGACAGGTTACTCTTTATACAAGAAGATATATTATTTTGGGTAAGATTTATGATTACTGTCTATACGAGTGGCCACAAAAAGTATCGGAAGAATTAAAATCACATATCAAAAAGGATGACGTATATCTCGAGAATGGGTGTTACATATGAGCCATATGGGAGTAAGCAAATGTAAAAAAATGGCTCGTTCGTATTTTTGGTGGCCGAAATTGGACACAGCTATTGAAGAGATGTGCACCAGGTGCAAAGCGTGTAATTCTGTAAAATCTTCACCGTGGAGTAGAATTCATTTGGATTTTTTAGGAACGATTTTTGAAAAAAAAAAAAATGTAATCATTATATACTCTTTTAGTAAATGACCAGTATTCAAAACTAACTCGACAGATGCTAAAAGTATCATAACGATTTTGAAGGGTTTGTTACTAGATTCAGCCTCCCTAGAAAAATTGTTTCGGAAAATGGTCCGCCTTTCTCTTTCCAAGATTTCTGTTCATTTCTAAAATCAAATGACATTCGGCAAATTTTTTCTACACCAAAACATAGACAAAGCAATGGACAAGCAGAAGATTTTGTAAAAACTTTCAAATAGAATTAAGAAAAGCAGTTTTTGTTCGACTATCGAAATGTGCCACATTCCACAACTGAAGAAAGTCTAGCAAAAATAATTTTTAATAGAAATTTGCGGAACAAATTTGATCTCTTGATTCCAAACACAAAAAAATTCAGAAAATAAAATGGAAAAGCAACCCGGACACAAGGTCAGATTTTCAACAAAGAGGGTAAAGTTATTTACGATGCAAAAACAGGGTATGGATTTGAGTACCGACGACATTCAAATCAGATACGTCCAATAAACATCTCTGAGGAGAGTAGAAAGTCAGTAGGGGTAGGAATAGAATTAGAAAAAGAAAGAAAAACTGAAATTCCAAAAGAAAAACAAATTGAAAATCATATACCAGTCACTAGTATCAAATGAAGAAGTTGCATCTTCAGAAGCACGAAATGAAAACCGTTATTTCCTGAGATCTAAAGAGTAAAAACAAAATAATACATAATAATAAATATAATTTTAAGGGGGTTTGGTTATGATGGTAGGGTTCGTAAATACTATTATAGAAATTAGGAGAACTTGATATGGACGATTATTTGTAGCAACATTTATTATATAAGTATGTATTTATCTTAAGTTGATTAAAAAACAATTAAGAGAAGGACTGTGTGGTATCTTTCATGTCGCGGAAGTTGTAAATAAGTTTTATTCTGCCACTATGTATAAGTAGGTATAAACATTGTATCGAGTCTCGCACTTTTTATACAGATAGAAAAACTCCACGACCGACTGACAACAACTGAAATAAAGAGCATTCTGATTTCTCCCGGTGAAAATAATGTCCTATAGTTTTTATGTTTTCTTTCTCTTCAGTTTTGTATATTTTGGAATTTATAGTTCATTGAGAAAGCTATGTATTTTACTTTTCATTTTCTACTATGTTGTCATGGAAAATTAATATTATATTCGACAAAAATTATTTGATTGATTTGTCACATTTTGAAAAAGTATTTTATCATTAAGGGTGGATTTAGTCAACTTAAGCACAAGCATTATCATAAACATAGCGGTAACACCAAAGGTTTTTAGCATAAACTTAACATTGTTGTATAAATGGTGCCATTTGATATAACTGATTCAACTTTAGTTTTTGACATATATTTAAGCACAATTTTAAAATGATGTTGACTAAATGCACTCGAAAACTTCTATTGACTCGTCTTTTTACATTTGTGGCGACCGTGACCCCAGTGAGTCCTTCAGTATGGAAAATTTAGTAAAAGAACGAGCATTTATTCGAAAAGTTTTCGAAAGTCTATGTCAAGACTTGGAAGCAGCTTTCAACGTAACGAAATGTGATGAGAAGGAAGTCTTGGCAAAAACGAGGCAACTAGAAGATAAAGCCATCCGTTTATTTGATCTGGACGAGAAAATAAAAGAAATTATGTTTGCTGACGAGCTTGAAACGTCTACCCCTGAAGAAGAGCTTGGTACCGTAGAAGTATTCAGAGAAAAACTCATAACTATTCGTTCTAACTACGAGATTTTCTTCAAAGAATCCACAAATCAAGATAAGGATCCCACAGGAAGTTCCAGTAAGATGGTGAAAAAGTTCAGTCTTCCAAAACTACAGCTGAAAAAATTTGACGGAAACGTTAGGAATTGGATAGGGTTTTGGGGACAGTTCCAGAAGATACACGAAGACCCTGATATACCATTTGAGGACAAATTTCAATAACTTTTGCAAGCTACAGAAGAAGAATCACCAGCACGGATTTTGATCGAGAGTTTTCAACCCTCCAGCACCAACTACACCAAGGCAATTGACCAGTTGAAGGCCAGGTTTGAAAGGGATGAATTCCTCATAGAGGTATACGTAAGAGATCTCCTAAGTTTAGTACTCAATCGTGGGTTGAAAGAAGGAACAGGTATGTCCTTATCAAATCTGTATGACAAGTTAGAAACTCAGTTAAGAGCATTAGAGTCCCTAGGTGTGACAAGTGATAAATATGCTGCAATGCTTTTCCCTCTTGTTGAATCTGCACTCCCAAATGATGTGCTAAAAGTATGGGAAAGACATCGTAGCAGGTATCAGTAAGACTAAGCTACAGGATGAACCACAATTATTTACTGCTGCAACACTTCATTCATCCAATACTATTTATTCTGCGATTATAGTACGCACGCTAGTCACGATTGTTTGAAAGCTCAAAAACTTTCGCTTGATCAAAAAAGATCTATAATAATGAAAAAGAAAGGTTGTATTTCATGTCTAAAATTGAATCACTCGATAAGAACGTGCAGGTCTGCAGTGAAATGTTTAATATGTTCTAAAAAACATTTCACCATAATGTGATCACAACTATCCACTAAAACTCTGGCTAACGATACTGAAAAACCGGTACAAAGTATTCTCATGAACACTGCCACTGAAACTATGTTACACACTGTTTTTGTAAGAATCATCAATGGTGAAAATTCGAAAATTGTTAGAGTTTTATTGGATTCTGCCTCTCAGAGATCATACATAGTAACAGACTGTGCCAAAGAGCTGAATTTGAAGAGAGTTGGGGAGGAAAAAATCATACAGGGTGTTTTCGGAGGGAAACAATCGGCACCAACACTCAAAAACGTTTTCAACGTCAAAATTCAAAATTATAACAATACTTTCCAATGCGATCTTCCTTTCCTGTTTTAGAACAATCCAAAATCTGTAACTATGTTCCCAGATTGCAAGATTCAGCTATTATAAATTATCTGAAAAACAAAAATATTTTGATTAACGATGTTGATAAGAACAATACGGATATTATTTGATGCGGATTATTATTTGATGCGGATATAGTCGGGAGGATCCTCACAGGGAATACCTTCAACATAAATAATAAACTATTTGCCCTAGAAACACTCTTTTGTTGGACCATTATAGGTCAGCACGTTGTAGGTGGTGAAAGTAATGTACACATTTCTTCATTCATTTCTGAGTGTAGCATTACTGATCTCTGGAGCCTAGAAGCTTTAGGGATCAAAGACCCATTAGATACTAGAAGAAGAGAAGTTTTAGAAATAGGTGTTCTCAAACATTTCAATGAAACAATTACTAAAAATAAAGAAAAACGATATGAAATACATCTTCCATGGATTGAAGGTTTTCCACATATTCTATCGAATCGCGAGATAGCAGAAAATCAGTTATTTTCCAATACAAGACGATTGGTCAAGTTAGGACTTTTTGAGGATTATGGGAATATTTTTAATGAATGGTGCAAAGAAGGGATCATTGAAATTGTTTCAGATTGTGATGAGAGTAAACTAGTTCATTATTTATCACACCATGCAGTCATGCAGAATCGAGCTCAACATCCAAAATTAGATCAGTTTTCAATGCATCATTTAAAGATAAAAATGGGGTTTCTTTGAATGACTGTTTAGAGAAAGGACCAAACTTGATTGAACTAATTCCTCCTCTCCTTATCAAATTTAGATTAGGTAAAATTGGAGTGATAGCTGATATAGCAAAAGCATTTTTACAAATAAGTATAGCAGAGGAAGAGAGGAATCTTTTGAGATTTTTATGGTGGGAAAATTACAATGAAGGCATCATGAAAGTTTATAGATATAGTAGAGTTGTGTTTGGAGTAAAATCCAGCCCCATTGAGCAATTGAGAAAACTTATTAAAGAATCCAAATATTTGACGTCAACTGCACAATTCAATTTGAGAGGTTGGATTTATAATACTATAGAAAATCTAACTGATAAAAATAACATTGACTTTTCCAAAAATAATATTGACTTTTCCAAACCTTCAGTATCAGTATTAGGAATATATTGGAACTTCAGGGAAGACAATTTGTTTTTCGAATTCAATGAATTTGAGAATATTTCAAAAACAAAGCGAGGTTTACTCTCAGCAGTACAAAAAGTATTCGACCCTATAGGTGTAACCTGCCCAGTAATTTTAATTCCGAAACCTGGAAAATGAAAATTGGTTGGGATAAAAAATTACCAGATCATATTGTAAGTAAATTTGACGGCTGGCTAAAACAAATAAAATTTATTAATTTTTCCCAGATTCCCAGATACATATCGTCGAATGTCGATATAGATAAAGAAAATAATCTATTCAGTCTGCATACCTTTGTCGATGCAAGTAAATTAGTATACGCAGGTTGTGTATACCTTCGCGTACAAAATGACAAAGGAATATCAGTACAACTGGTACAGGCGAAAGCTAGGGTAACATTACCTTACCAAGATTAGAGCTGATGCCAGCTCTAATAGGAGTAAGATTGTCACACATGGTAAAAAGTATACCGGAGCTTAGTAATATAAAAAGCTATTATTGGAGCGATTCCATGGTAGTTTTAACATGGATAAAGACGAAAGCCATATGGAATACTTTTGTGGGCAATAGAGTGAAAGAAATACGATCTCTCAGTTCTATCGATGAATGGTATCATGTACCAGGTAATCAAAATGTAGCTGACATTGCTTCCCGTGGCTGTAGTGCCAAAACGCTGCAGGAAAATAAATGGTGGGAAGGTCCCGAATGGCTGAAACAAAATTCAGATCATTGGCCATTCAATGAAATAATCTGTTCTGAAGAAGAACTAGATGTGGAAATACAAAATGCTCCAATTACTACAAATCTAGTAAATAATGATAGTCTTAATTCAATAGACTTCAATTACTTTTCAAAATTTTCCAAAATAGTAAAAGTTGTTGGTTGTTAGTTGGTTTTATTCCAATACAAAAAATAAAGAAAAACAAAAGGGATCATTAGGTGAAGAGGAAATGGAAAAGGCAAAATTTTCACTTTATAAGTTAATCCAAAAGGAAGTTATTACCAAAAATTTAATTTTACCGAAGAATTTACTAGTATTTGAAGATGACCACGGTGTCTTGAGAATAAGGAGCAAATTAGTTTACGGTAATTTTACTGAATCCTTCAAGTTTCCCATAATGTTACCCAATAAAAATCAAGAAACTTATTTTAGAAGAACATAATATCAGTTGTCATGCTGGAGTACAAATACTTATGTCTATTTTACGAGAGAAGTTTTGGATTTTCAGAGGTCGAAAAACTATTAAAGAAATATTATATATATATATATATATATATATATATATATATATATATATATATATATATATATATATATATATATATATATAAGAAAATGCGTCATCTGTAACCGATATTGTAGTAAAGCCATAGAAACACCTTGTGCTCCTTTGCCAAAAGATAGACTTGAAAGTTCAGGGGTTTTTGAAATTACAGGTGTAGATCTTGCAGGTCCACTTTATTTGAAAGAGGGTGAAAGGCTTGGATTGTGATTTTTACAAGCGCAGTTTACAGGGCTATACATTTAGAATTGATCAAATCACTTTCTAATGAAGCTTTCATCTTCGGCATCAGAAGGTTTATAAGCAGAAGAGGCAGAATATCAGTTATATATTCTGATAATGGCCTTAACTTTATTGGAGCAAATAATCAATTTGCGAAGCTGAACTGGGAAGGAATTAAAAGATTTTCAGAAGTTAGGCGTATAAAATGGAGGTTCAATCCCCCCTCAGCACCATGGTGGGGAGGATGGTGGGAGAGGCTAATAAGAATCGTAAAAGATCTGCTACGTAGGAATTTAGGAAGAGCTTCACTGTACTATGAGGAACTTTATACTGTATTATGTGACTGCGAGGCGGTTATAAATGCACGACCTCTGACATACATATCGAGTGGTGAAGAATTCTTACCACTTACCCCTTCAAAATTCATTAAACCACTGGATTCAGAAGAAGTTCCAGATTTGGACCAAATGGACAGGAATCACTTTATCAAGAGACTCAGATATCTCCAAACTATAAGAGATAACTTGAGACATAGATTTCAGAAGGAATACCTTGCGGAACTGACTCAGACTGGTCAAAAGCCACGAGGTGTATTAAAAGTTGGTGATATTGTCTTAATCGAATCGGACAATAAAAAAAGGGTTAGTTGGCCATTAGGAAGATTGATGGAGATTTATACTGGAGGTGATGGTATAGGAAGAGTGGCAAAGGTGAAACTGAAAAGCGGAGAACTGATTCGTCCAGTTCAACGACTATTTCCATTAGAGGTAACAGCAAATGAAGAAATGAAAATAATGAGGAACAAGGATCTTCGACAGACTGCAGAAGAAAAGGAAAACGAAAATGCCGAGGACAACGAAGGGAAAGAGAAGCAAATTGAAGAAGAGGAAGAAAATGAAACGAACGAACTCTTAGAGAAATTCACCAGATATGGAAGAAGAGTGAAGTTACCCGATAGACTAGGTTTTATTTAATAATTTCAATTTTCCTTTGGTTTGGGAGGATGTTAGAATTTATAGTTCATTGAGAACGCTTTGTATATTTTGGAATTTATAGTTCATTGAAAAAGCTATGTATTTTACTTTTCATTTTCTACTATGTTGTCATGGAAAATTAATATTATATTCGAGAAAAATTATTTGATTGATCATATTTTGAAAAAGTACCTATTATATCATTAAAACTCGAAAACTTCTATTGACTCGTCTTTTTACAATGCAGTCCAAGATAACATTGTCCACCACAGGGATATCTGAAACGGTAATAGATACAGTTTTGGTTAAATGGAAAAAAAGTTGTGTAAGCTATCTATATGGAGGTACGAAATTTACAAATATATTTTTGATTTTCAAATTATTTCGAAAAAATTCAATTTTTTAAATTCTTACTAAACTTTTTTCTGGTTTTATCGTTAGAAAGAAAGAAAGAAATTTATTCATCTATGAGACTTATACATTACATATGATAAAATATACAGTGTAAAAACCTCAGACTAGAGCTGGAACAAGATAAAAAGTACTTCTCACAGACACTTTTTATGAGCTTTCTTGTGATAATATCAGTTTTACTGCCCGACGTTTCTTTTTCGAACAACCATCATCAGGTTATTTTTTAATACGGTTTTGTTTCGAGTGATACAGCTTTTTGGAGTATTTTTCTTCCTGAATTAAAAGAGTTTTTTTTTATTCTTTAGATAGGAAAGCATTAGAGGTAACTGTTTTGTGGTAAAAAACAAACTATTTTACACCAATGTATATAAAAATAGTCAAAATGTTGACTAAAGGCAAGTGACAAGTCCGTATTTGCGGAGCCAGTTGCCTGAAAACTTATTGAGCAATCTGAGCCGATCTGAAATTTTTGGCGATATATTGTGGATACCCGATGTATCATTTATGCCGATTTCTAAAATTTTCAGATCCTTTTCAAACTTTTGACTTCCTTCAGATCTAGTGTATCTAATTTCACAATTTTTTTTCAAAAAAAACATACTTTTTTTTTCAAAAAAGCTTTCTGGATGTCTTTGTTATATGTATTTAGGGCAGCCCTGTAATTTTTACATTCATCTGAATCTTTAGTCCGATTGAACGAGCGTCGAACTTATTTTCATGATTCATCCAGATTTTTGTTCCACCAGGAAGCATTTCTGTTGTTCCTTTTCTCCCATGGTGGATAACTTTTGTGATAAGCTGAGATATGTATCTATTTGATCATGACGCCTGGGGCCTGCTTCAATGTTAAATCGAATGTGATCTGAACATAATTGGTTATTTTACTGATCAGAAACTCTGAGCTGATACAGAAAAAATTGCTAGAACCTTTGGGTTAACTTTATAAAAACCTTTTCAATGCTGTACTTACGATCCTGAGTTACTTTCTATTTATGAATCGATCAAAAATGTCCGTTACTTGTTAGAAGGAACGAATTTCATTATTTTCAGTTTTTAACAAATTACTTTATAAATATTAAGTAAGTGTAAAAAGTGATGTTGAAACTCAAGTTTGTTAAAAGTCAGCTGGCACATTCAACAAGAGAGGATCAAACAAATAAAACAATAAAGTCCAAGTAATGTGGTGAATAGTTTTGAAAAATTATTATTTATGAAATTAGTTATACACTGAATGGTCAGATTTATATATAGATGAATAATAATCACAAAAAGCTTCACTAATTTGAGATTTATGTTGTACTGCTTGACAGTAAATTAATAATTGAAATTAATAATATATAACATAATACAATCTACACTAATATATTCATACAATGTGGAGCTCAGGAGGAATATTGAAAGTGTTTACACCATATCAAATTCAAAGATTTAAACGTACACTATGTAAACCTATAAGAAAAACTGGTAATTATTATCTTAACATAACAATAAACTTCAAACAACAAGATGTAATTTTTCTGACATCCTGTTTCAGGTACTTCAGAGTAAGTATGTTCAAATGGCAAGTAGTACGAGTGAAATACTTTGCGGACATTTACTTAATGAGGAACAATTATAAACAAAAGTATAAGTTCAATCAAGACTCGTACAATAATCTCTGATAGTGGGGAAATATTTCCCAATTTGGAATATGTAGACCAAACTCGAGTGCGACGAGAACAGCAAATTCTGAAGTCACCAGTTCTTTTTTATTCAATCTGAAAGTTGTTTCAGTCTTTTCAATTAGTAGTTTCAATCCATCACCTTTAACATCATTTAGTTTCGCAGAAAGTATTAAACTTGCTCCTGCACAGAGTTTTCGATTCTGTTTGTTGATTAGTCCCCTCAATATGAGTTTTTCGAAGTACACATAAGCTTGAGCCACTGTAGCAAGATCAATGTTACAATCCTGTTTGGCAATTTTCTTCATTTCACGTTTGATACTGAAAATGAAAATATATCACAGGAGCATTCAGTTCGGAAGTTGTATTTACAGCACATAACAAAGTGGGAGTAATGTTTAATATACAAATCAGCAAAGTCGTCTCCACAATTTAATATCACCATCAGGTGCAGTAAGATGGTAAAACGGCTGTCAGTCAGTTGACAGTCACATAGTAGTACATGTTTCGGACCTACATACCATCATCAGCTATTTAGTAATTATGGAGATGAAAAAATGTAGTATATGTTCATCTCCATAATTACTCAATAGCTCATGATGGATCTATGCAGGTCCGAAACATGTACTACTATGTGACTGTCGATAACCACAACCAACAAGCTGGGAAAAATTCAAAAACTAGCTTGTAGGGGAATAACCGGCGCGATGAGGACGACCCCATCGGCAGCCCTAGATGCCCTGCTGGGTAATCCGTCGCTTCCAACTTGTATAAAGAAGGAAGCGATGACGTCCTATTTGAGAATGCGTGACTCAGGGAGCTGGCGAGGAGAGGGGTACACAGGACATACCGAAATCGCTGTGGTAGCGGAGAAAGAAATCCCACTATCCGCTATCAAAGTGATACAGGCAGAGGATAAAATTAGGTGGAAAAGGACGATCTCGCTAGAGATCCCAGACAGGAGAGAGTGGGAAGAGGAAAGGATGATATTTCCCCCAGAAAGCCTGGTCTGTCTTACAGACGGGTCCAAACTGGAGTAAGGACAAGCCGGAGCAGGAGTTTACATGGAAAACGGAGAGAAAAGAGCATATGCGCTAGGTTCTCTGACAACAGTTTTCCAAGCAGAGGTGTATGCCATCCTGGAGGCAACCGAATGGAAGAGGTGAGGTCCGGCCCAGAGAGACATGTATATGTCTGCTCGGACAGTCAGGCCGCCATCAGAGCTCTGAATGCAACCAAAACCAGATCAGTACTGGTTCAGGAGTGCAGAGATGCCCTGGAGTCTTGCGACTGAAAAGGAAATAACGCTGATGTGGGTCCTGGGCCATGCAGGGATTGAAGGCAACGAGCAAGCGGACCAGCTAGTCAAGCAAGGAGCCGGACAACCCTACTACGGGCCCGAACCCGCACTCGGCATAACAAGGAGACAAGTAACAACGGCACTGAATAAGTGGGCAGTTGATGCATTAGGAAAAGAGTGGAGAGGGATAGACGATATCGGCACAGCTTACATAAATACACAGCTAACAAACTCAGCCCTTCGTTGAAAGAATAAATCCGTAACCTTGAAGACGCCATTTCGCTGTAAAAGTCAGGGCTGGATTCGAAATAATTGCGGTGCAATAGACAGGACCCAACTTACAATATTGACATAAACCATTCAAACAGCATTTTAGGTATAATAATAATAATAATAATAATAAATTGCTTTTATTGATAGTAGGACAGGGAGACTATCAAAAGGCAGAGTTAGCGCTTCACCCGTCTAGGACAGGTTGGTACTCTCTTACACTCAATAAAATCACACATGTGCCTGTGCCTTTTTTACACGCTTTATATTACCTGTATGTTTGTAACCGACTCCTTTGGACTCGATTTTTACCTACTTTAAAATTTTGCACACTTGTTAAGACCTGCAGCGGGATTCTTATCTCTCGACTCGACAGCTGTCGTGTGGAATAAACAAAATTGGCGATTCTCATGTTCCACATCGAGAAGTGAGTATCAGGAGACAAAACACAAATTTAATAATTTTGTCCCTTAGTCCTCGATAATAATAATAATGGGTAAATAATACCAGAGAAAAAATTGAAAATTTTGTACACTTGTCAAGACTTGGTGACAATACACAAATTTGATAATTTTGTCCCATAGGACTTAATAATAATAATAATAATAGTAATAATAATGGGTAATATGTCGTGGCGTGGCGCAGTGGTTAGAGCGTCCGACTCTGAGTCGAAAGGTCCGGAGTTCGAACCCTGGTTGGGCTGGGATTTTTTAATTTAATTTAACCGATTAAATTATTAAAATCTCGTGGCTCGACTAGGGTGAGTCCTGCACGATTCGCTGTTGCGTTCCAATTAACAGTGCTGCTCCTAAGGTGGCGTATGGAGTTAGTAACAAGGCCTATAAAGAACACATGGCTAATGACCATAGCAGTCGATGCCAAAACACCAATGAAAAAAAAAAAAAAAAAATAATGGGTAAATAATACCATCGAAAAAATTCAAAATTTTGCACACTTGTCAAGACCTGGTGACAATACACAAATTCAATGATTTTGTTTCATGTTTCTAAATAATAATAATGGGAAGATGTCGATTTTTTATTCGATAGATTAATTTATATTTTAAAAAACTAAAGACACGCTTTACTTCCAACATGGACTAAAAAGTAAAAAATTATTGTCAATATAATCACTCAAATATAAAAAATCGTGGGTGCTTTTGACCTATATTTTCATATAACTAGTTCTAATTTTACAATACTGAGCGATCAAGAGCTCGAAATAACTTGTGTCAAGCACATTTCTCATGTATCCAAAATCAGAAAGGGTGGCAAATATTACAAACAGCTTTTATTGTATATAACAGTTTGTCTCGTTTGAATGATTGGTCATCTATTCAAGGGCGTGGACAAATACCGTCAAAATATCTGACAACAGTTGCCAACCTAAAATCCAATAGAAAAGAATGTATTCGTGTCACTACCTAACAATTTTATTATTGAACATACTTCTCACAGAAGGTACTCTGTAATTCCCAACCTTTCAGGGAATTTTAGGATTTAATTATTATGGATTTGAATCTTATAATAGTCTGGAATGATGGGAATATCCAAGAATTGCTGTGTTCTAAGGATTAAGATTCCAAGAACGATTTGGTTACGATACTGAATTCCACAATAAATTTGAACACACTACGAATTCGCACAGAAAAGTAAATGTGTATATACCAGTATCTAAAAAATATTTTTCTTGCCTATAAATTTCGTAGGACTCAATAGTTTGAATTAAATATAAATATATATTATTCCTCAATTTGATTGTGCTTTTTATAAGCTTTTATTTAGTGTCACCTGTCCCGGTGTCTGTGTATGTCTCAAATATAAATAAAAAGACAAGCTCCCATACAAAATGCACTAAAAAGGATAAAATTATCAATTTTCATTGTTTGACCTAGGTTATTCTGTGAGTAACAGATTCAAAAGCTCACCGCGGCTACAAAATAGATGATCTTCTGAATTTGTTACTCATAGAACAACCTAGGCCAAACAATGAACAAACAACAGCAGATTATTGGTTGCGCCATATAATTAATTTATTTCTAATATTTTTTTGGTCCTTGAAATTTCTGTTGATATAGGTACTTTAAGTATAGTACAACCGAACCCTCAAATATAATTTAATCACAAATTCTTTGGGAAAATTGTCACACGGATGTGAAAAAGGAAATGTATTTGCTATATTGAAAAGATTAAAGGCATACTAATAGTTTAAAAATGAATGTATCTAGTTTTTCTTGGAAAATGCTTTCAATGTCACTGATGAAAGTGACAAAACTATCATTTGGATCATTCAAATTACCAAATAAACTTCCTTTCGAATTATCATGGGCTTTAAAATAAATATATAAAGACTTCAAATGAATGTAACACACCAAGAATACCAAAGATCGGAAAGAATTGCAACTTGTAACATACAAAGTAAAAACACAGGCAAATAACGATCGACACAACTACGGCACTGGAGCTAATAAATTTGCAGATAATAAATCCAAACACACACCACTGTTTTGATAGGTTTTACCGCGACGGTGGGAGGTGCGCGAACATATGCGCGAACTACCCCCTCCATAGGGAGTTTTACAGCTGTGTATTTATCTAAGCTGTGATATCGGGGCCCGACATGGCAAGGACGGCCAAGATACTGAAGCTAAGCCGCAAAGAACTCCGAATGTTGGTGGGAGTTCTAACCGGCCACTGCGGCCTCAGGAGACACCTGGCTCTCATCAGAGTTGAGGCAGACCCACTATGCACGGAATGTGGGGAAGAGGAGGACTCCTTCCACTTCCTGTGCGAATGTGGTATTTATGGCAGGCTCAGACAAAACGTCTTCGGAGCTGCCACTATTAACGAGGAAGAATTGCACTCGTTGCAATGGAAGGACATTTCGACTTTCATAAGAAGGTCGAAGAGGTTCGAGCAGGTATCCGACATGGGATGAGTGAAGATGCCGGGGATTGCGAAAAGGGCCCACTGGGGCCTAGTCGCTGACGATTGCGTCCCCCACCCATTGCCATTACCATGTGACTGTCGATATTTAACCTAATCACGGTATTTATGTACAATGCCTCGAATATACAACAATTATTAGGGACTAATTTTACTTGCTTATTATCACTTGAGGAATATGAAATCATACCTTCTCAATTTACTGAGTGTCAGCTGAATATGTGGAAACTTGGCTTTGAATTTCTCATTAATTTCTCTTTTCAAATCCGAAGGCTTCACGTAATCAATAACTGAAGTCATGTAAGAAGTAAATGTCAACAAAGTCCTGTGTTTTCCAACTATAAGTTCAGGATCATCCAGAAGGTCGGGATGGTAGATGTAGTTTTTTACCACATTTTCATCTTTGCCATCTGATGGCAAAGGATTTACAACGGCATGAGCAGCGCCTCTTTGTGCACCATGGTCGTAGGAATAACACCTAAAAAAAAGAAAAACTGTATCAACTACATGTTTTAACGGAAACTGGGTGACAACAAGGAATTTTGTAATTACCAGTTAGATACTAGAGAGAAATAGTGTGATTTCAGAATCTCAAATAATTTTGAAACATTTTTCAGATAAGGTTCATAATTTATATTGAATAAATTTTACAGCTAATGTTGACCTTTAATATTTTATTTCTCTCATCTCGAACATATTTTTTAATTGGTGAAATGGCAATTTAATAAATATAATTTAACTTTCTCACCATGAAAGTAACAGTCAAAATCATCGATGGTTTTTAATCATCTATACCAGATTACCATAAAATGTGGAAAATATCTATCGATATGTTCATATATAGCATACACTATTTTTCGTATTTTCACAAGGTGATCAGAAAGTTATGCCAACTTTTTTGTTTCAATTAACAGCTGGATCATTAAAGTGAAAAAATGATAAAATTCACGCTTACAGCTGCGGCGCGAACGGGGATACATCAATTTTTAAATTATCCAAGATAAAAGTGCTGTGAATATATTCTAGAAGTGGGTATGTGATTTATTAAAAACATAATTTCAATGTGTAAAAAACTGCAAAATACTGCAAAAACTTTTGGAAAACGCTCTCCACTGTACAGTTCCAAGTATAAAAATTTGGTAATTTTTTGCTGTTGTCTCCATTCGCCTCATCATTAGGTTCTGAACTTTGTTAGTTTCTACCGACCCCAAAAAGTGAATACGCCACCAAAAAAATCAGTAAGTCGCCCCGGAGCGCCACGGCAAATAATTATAATAGCCGTCCTCTACCCTCTACCCGCACAAGCTATGCCTTTGGGTACACTCTTCGAGTGTTTATGAGGGAAAATTATTATTATTATAGTATTTAATAATTGTGAATACGCCCCCAATTACGACGAAATGGCGACTACAGTGACATACTTCAGATTTTGAAAGAACAGGAAGCCAAACGAAAACAAGAAGATCTTAGGAATAGGAAGAAAACAACAACAATATGAAATGCACAGGAAACAAGAGATCAAGAGGAAACAAGAATAAGAGGGAGGAGCAACAGGAAATTCTAGCAACATGGTGAACTTTTACAATGAAACTGTCAAAGTCAACAGTGCTTCCTGAATGAAACCGCTGAAATAGTGCGGGAAGTCAAAGGAGAAGTCCAGGAAGTTAAAGGGGAAGTCCAGGAACTCGAAAAAACCAGGAGATCAGAGGTGGAATTCAATGAGTCAGAGACGGAGTCCAGGGGGTAGGAAAAGGGTCCAAAATGTCGAAAATGAACTGACCAAGATAGTTGAAAGGGTGGCACGAGAGGTGGACTAGATTAACGATAAGATCAAGGAGAGGCTGGAAACAATACATCTTCCAGGTATTCAACAGAATCTTTTTTGAATTCTTGGTAGATAACATTCCTTTTTATGATAAAAAAATAGAATGAGTCTCGAATAGCATGATTTTTTCTTCAACTAGCGAATTGGATAATTGCAACACAAACCTCTTCTCATCCATCATCCACGTTTTCCCCAAGAAAATACTTAATTTCCCATATTGAATGGAACTAGTTGTAGTACACATCAATTAGGAAGAAACTGATGGAAGCAATAGGTCACCAATGAAAATAAACAGTTTATCATTTGAAATGACAATTATACAATATTCTGATCACCCTGTAGATATGAAAGAAAATTGTTTTCACTGTACTTATGTGTATTGTGACCATATCAAATTGTTAAATTTGGAAAACACACATTTAGTGACCATTCAGTGTAGGTATATCTGATGCTTCAGTCCTTGAATAGAAAACTGAAAGCTGAGATGTGGACAATTTTTATTTTAATGTTTTTTTCTTTGTGCATTAAAACCCTTTTCTGTGAAATGAAGTAATGAATCAAACTAAAAAGCTAATTGTATATTCGAGTTACTAGGGAGTTCTGAATTAAAGATCAGAATCAGATGAAAGTAGAAACAGTTCTGGAGTTTACTATTAAAAACAAAATAGTCACAAACAGATGCCCTATTGGTCTGAAATATATTTCAAAATACTAATTTAAGGGAAACAAATCGAAAAAAAAATTATACTCGTTATTAAAATTCCTCAACTAGAAGATGAATGATCTTTTTGAATCAAAATAATGACAGAATCTAATTCTATTAGAAAATGTTTAGTACAATACCATTCAATCCCTTAATTTACGCTAAGATACACTTTATGTGAACAATTTTCATTTCAATCCTCTTCAATTTCAATTTGTTTCCTTAGAGAAGATACAGGGTTGCTATCAAAAACTAAATTAATGAGTGATGTACCTTTTCAATATTTTGTATTACTATTTACTGATACTTCAGTTAGAGTGACATCAATTATTTCATATTTAACAACAACCCTATATAATTTTTTGGCGACATTATTTTAAATTCTAATAAATTTTGTTAGTTTTAAGTGACGTAATATGGAAGTGTTAAGCTACCTACAAAAGCTAGTCTGTCAGATTAATGTAATTTATAGATTAATTTTAGAAAAAAAAACTGGAGCAATATCAATTAACTTAATACAATCGTCTTTCAAATTTGAATTTAGTACCTTTATAGATAATGCAACCCTATGGAAACTTATGATTCTGTTTCAGAACAAAAAAAGTTCAGACTGTTCATTTCTTTTTCCAAGTACTCAATTATAATAAAATTAACTTTAAAGAACCTGGATTGATACAAATATTTGCAAAGATATTGTTTACATGAAAAGAAATGAACTACAAAATTATCGGAACTAAAATTGAGGAATACTATCAAAACGGTTCCAACTGGAGTATAGTTGAATAATAAGAAATATCATTCATTATACTTAGATTGTTACAATATTCCCAAAATATATAAATTACATCAATTTCTCAAGCAATACTGTTACTTTGGGTGAACTACTTAATTACCACTTGATTTCTGGTTGCCAAGTTAACACTTTTGTCCTGCAAATTAAACAAACATAAAATAGCAAGCAACTTGAGCAAACAAAGACAAGGCGTGTTATGTGTTGGAACAAGGAACAATCTTTTTCAAAGTTATTTCAGTTGTATGTTTACATTTGAGTTAGTTTGGTTTGAAGTATGGAGATTATACCCTCCCCCTCCCCCCAATTATTGCTAAGTCAGTTCGACATAAACTCTGTACCAAATACAAAAGTTTTTTATTTCAAAGGGTGTTAGCCAACAGAATAATTTCAGATGGAAAAACTAGTACAATTAATGATCAAGTTATGGTAATTAAAGAAAATGTGATAATTCAAGGAAGAAATTATTATCTTTGGTCAATAAAGTACACATCTCTATCAATACAAAATCAAATCAACAAGCATTTGTAGATGAACATTTTTGAAAAATAAAAAAATATATACAGGGTGTACCAAACTCTATGGCCTATTAGACGTTACTGGAAAAAGGGACTTGGGATTATTTTGAAATTGATGCTTTCTTGGATAATCAATTCTGCTCTATCGATCTAAAATATTTTGAGCGCTGCGGCGTTGCCGCTTCTATCAAAAAGTAGCAACAAATTTGATATTTTAAATGGAATACCCTGTGTATCATTGCATTTTTCGCTTTGCTATTGCTTTTAGATTATTTAAATATAATACTTCCCTATACCTATCTCCAGTGGTTGTCTAGAAAATCATTAATTTCCTTATTTTTTGTGCAAAACATAGCTTCAATGAAATGTTTATTACTGCAGTATTGGGATACGTAGAAAGAAATAATTTTTGGATGTAGTTTGACAATGTCCTGTGTATTAGTTGTGACTACAGGAATTCGTTCTTCATTATATAGGGTTGTTGAAAACTTGTGATTTCACTGATAGATACAAAAGTGGTGAAAAGTGCATTTTTTCAATTGAAACACCCTGTATATCATGAAATATCCTGAAAGACAATTGAATTTTCTTTTAAATGATGTATCATGTTCCTATACCTTAAGAATCAGGTTTCCGAAATAAAAGCAAGTTTTCTATAAAAATTGGATTATTTTGCCATTTTTTTGTATCAAGTAAATAGGAAATGTCATGGAACATGTCATTATGAAAATTTGGAAATCAGTACATCGATGATAAAACGTTTGCGCGTTCATTAACGTAAATTTGATTAGAAAAGAATCGAAATGGAATGGAATGTGATAAATTATAGCAAGAACACGCAAAAGGTTGTACAAAGAATGATCAATATATTATTAAAAACTCAATAGCTTTTTGGAGACCTGGAAGATAAATAATTTTGTATACTTCTTTCTGACAGAAAACTGTTTGTCAAACTTACAGATTGTTTTGCTCTTTTCTGGCCACGGCGTACTACAGATTATTTCAACTGGGAAATATCACCTTTTTCGAATCGTTGTACTGGGAATTGAAAATGATGGATTATAATGCATATTGAAATGCAGATATTTCGATTGTTAGTGCAAAAACATGATTTCAAGAACACACAGGAAATTCAATGAACTCACCACAAATGAATAGAAAAGAATTCAGAGGAATCAATCGGAATTAGGCTGTGTTTGGGAATCTCGTGGCGTCAAGAGATGATCCTTCAGAACGTGTTGATTTCTGTGAATGGATTTCAACATGAACTTATGAAGTTCCAAATTTCCGTCAGAAAATTATATGGAAAATATTTAAATAATATGAGAAAAATAGTAAGAAACGTTTTTGGCAATTTGCCAGTTCATGTATATCGAAGTTGTTGCGGTATCAGTTGGACTGTGCCTCCCCTCACTGTAGACAAGAAGTGAGCAGAGAACTGACTACAACCTTTGAAGATCGGTGATCTAACTCTTCTAAATTTCCATATTAAATCAAATTAAACAGCACTTCGAAAACATGAATTAGCGATTAATATGACCTTCATTTGTTTATTGATTGAAATGAAATTGAGTTCTGCTTAATGTGAATGACGATTTGTCAACAGACACACGTTTTTCAGCTACTCTGAATGGGAGATAAAATTATCATGGAGATGAAAAACCGAGAATACTTTGTCCAAATCTGAATTAAAATTTCACGTCACTGTATTTCCCGGTTCATACAATATTATTTTTGGAAAAAACGGTTGTGACAAAAATACAAATTATGAACAGATACAAATATGGGACAAATTCGATAAAAAGTAATCAGATTTTCATTTGAATAATTATTGTATTTCATTTTGATTCTTTTCTAATTAAATTTGAGTTAATGAAAGCGCAACCGTTTTATTATCAATGTAATAATTTTCGTAATGACATGTTCCATGACCATTTCATATCCACCCAATACAAGATATGACAAAATAATCCAATTTTTATAGTAAACTTGCTTTTATTTCGGAAACCTGACTCTTAAGGTATAGGAATATGATAACATACGGGGTGTTTTATTTGAAAAAAATGCATTTTTCAATACTTTTGTATCTATCGGTGAAATCACAAATTTTCAACAACCCTTTATAACGAATTCCCCTAGTCATAACTGAAACACAGGATATTGTCAAACTACATAAAAAAATTCAGCTATCTACGTATCCAAATACTGCCGCAATAAACATTTTATTGAAGCTGAGTTTCGCACAAAAAATAAGGAAATTAATGATTTTCTTGAAATCCACTGAATATGTATAGGAAAGTATCAGATGAAAATAATCTAAAAGCAATAACAAAGCAAAAAATGTAATAATATACAGAGTATTCCATTCAAAATATCATAGTTGGTGCTACTTTTCGATAGAAGCGGCAACGGTGCAGAACTGATTATCCAAGAAACCAAATTTTCAAAATAATCCTACTTCCCCTTTTCCAGAAACGTCTAATAGGTCATCGAGTTGGGACACCCTGTATATGAGAAATAACAATGAAGGCCAAGGATGTGAAAATAAGGAATGAAAAAATGTTATCTACTTCTAACTGGTATATTTGATTTTTTTAAATTATTCAGTCAAACTAAAAAAAATTTGACATTCTCAATTTTTTTTTTACTCATTTTCAATACTGGAGGAAGAAAATTAAAAAAGTAGTACTTCCTACTCCTGTATGAACAGCGATTAACATAATTATTGCAAAATATTTAATAGTGAATAGACACTTTGATGATTTCTTGTAACATAATCATGAAAAGTACAGTTTTGTTTTCCGTGAATCTTCATACCAGGTGGCAACGAGATTTGTTGTCACCCCTACTGGTTATTTGCAAAGATGAATTTTGAGTTTTGGATAGGCATTTGTTTGAGAGATCCCTCTCCAATGTTAGGTATCGGCACCCGGCACTGGCCACTTTGCGCATTGAATGGGTTGACAGTATTCCACAGGATTTTGGTGATGGTCTTTTCGCTTTCAGGTTGGTAATATATTATGTTTTTAAATGTTGGAAACACTGATTCAAGTAAATTATAATTGTCATCTGTCAACTTCACAAATTTTTTACTATTTTAATTATTAATTATCTGAAACTGAAAGATAAAATATAATGAAAAAATTGATCGAATCAGATATTCTTGGTTTTCAGAGAAACATCGATACATTTATGCATTGCCCTGAGTTCACACATTTTTTTACTCATAGATCACATGATCTATGGAGTTGAAAAAATCAGTATTTGGAACTAAAGTAGAAAAAGGAACTTTTATCCATAATCACCTTATAATTGAAGTTTTATCCACACTTATGAACCGTATAAAGTACCACTTTATCCACTAGTGGAATAATGAAATTACTTTATTCCACTAGTGGAATAATGAAAAATACAATCTTGAATATCAATCACATTTTACTTATTTTCACCAACTTCACAAATTTTTACAAATGGAGTCGATAAACAATCGAAAATACATAGCAACCATTCAACACCTCCCGATATTTTTGTATGTTATTTCAATGATTTTTGAGGAGGTGACAGCCGCTGTCAGAGCAAAACGTCAAATTATTTTGTGATGAAAAATTTCCGCGATTCTGATTCTAAATGAATGTGATTGTGAATAAAACGTTGTATTGCATGCGTGTTTTAGATACATTTTATTTGCTTAAGAAATTTAAATGCTCGAGCTTTGCTCTCGCGTTTAAACATTCTTGCGCAAATAAAATGGTATCTAAAACACTTATACAATAAATAACTATTATTGAGACATTGAATACAGCAATAACAAAAAAAATAATGAAATAATGAGGCTCCAGTTCGATAGAAAACAGCAACTGTCGTCAAATTTGTATCAGTCTGTTCTGTCCTTGGCCAAAGTACCTAGTAGTGGCAAAAATCGACCACAGTGAATGCTGACTGTATAAAGCTCATGATTGGATTTGAAATATTCAAAATAGAATCTTGTTAATACTGGTACAGGATTCAAATCCCAGTCCACACATTGTTTTACAGTATGTTTTTGTTTTCAATCCTCTAGATACCTACAAATGTTTTTATTTCCAACAAATGGTAGATATTGGTACTGGTATCAACTCTATCGGGGGTCGTTGACAAGAAATAGATTCCTGGGTTAATAACAAGTCCACATGAGAAACATGTGAAATCTGCATCTTTTGTTTCATATTTAGTTGCAACATTATCTCATCTAACCCAGCTTACATGGCTGCTGTTATTTATTATTTAGGCCTTTTGTTTCATTATAGGTCCAAGTTTGGAAGATGTGATCCTAGTCATTCGTTCTCTTTCCGAATTTGAGAAGCACATTGGGGATTTGTTTCATTTTCTATGTTGTGTGCTTCACTTAGCGTCAGGGAAGAACTATCCAGTAACTGCGCTCAATTATAACCATGGTCGGAAAGACAATGGGTTCGGTGTGATATGGGCTATATTTCTCTACATAACCCCAATAGTATGACTTTCTTCACAGTTCCTAACAGAAAATGCCTCAAATTTTGTTAACTCACCAACATCAGAGTTACAAAAGTAAACAAACTTCAGAGTTACAAAAGTAAACAAACTTCAGAGTTACAAAAAACAGAATCATCAGTTATTCTTTCACCTTCTTTGGTTGAAGACTGAAGTATTGGGAACATTTTCAGATAATGTGGTAGAAAGGAAAATGTTTTCTCAAATTTCAATTTGAACATCGATAATGGAACTCAACAACATCAGAGTTTTGACACAAACGGTGTCTTCCCAATCTTTCACTCTCCTTGCAATGATCTACAAATATTCTTTTACGATAAAAGAATTCTAGTTCGTCGATGGGAAGATTCAAATGGAACGACCATTTTCGGACAAGTTCTTTAGTTTTCAGGAATCTGTGATATGTAATGTTTTCTTTTTCATTTATTAGTACACATTCCAGCAAAATGGAACCCAACATTCGCAACAAGCTCGATTTTTTGCAAAAAAATTTTCAATAAATTTAAATTTCAAGAAATTGAACTTGACAATGTTGACACATGTCAGTGTATCAATTCAGTGTTTCAAACATTTAAAAACAAAATTTACCAACCTGACAGCAAAAAAAACGATCACCAAAATCCTGTGGAATATTGTCAATTGTGTTAAAAGTATAGTATGCGATTCAGATTATGTTAATGCCATTAATTTCATAAACCAGTTTGTTCCTTTACAGGGTCCATCTATTGGCCCCTCTGTACTAACTAATAGAGTATAATAAACGGAATGGATTGTAGAACAACGGATACGATTTTTTGTTCCCCAAATATGTCATGTCTCTTATGATAGTGTCTCAGATACTCCCACTATGTGGTACGCTATTTTTGACAACCTCACACAGCATGGTAGTGTGAGTTGCCTTCAAGCAGTTCCATTTCGTAGAGGTTTCTGCTTAGAGCACATCTTTCAGAAATGAATTCAGTATTGTGAGTTACTGGATTTGGCGGTACTCCGTTGTATCCTGGTATCCAGAATAGCATTACTGGTATGATCAGACCTGGATTTGGAGACCTGAAGGACCCAAATTAGTCAGCTTACCATTTGAATCTTGTAAAAGTGGTCAGCTTCCTAGTGACTGCCCAATCGGTTCGGGATAAGTCACGCCATAGACATTGCAATAGTATCTAGTCATTTCAAAAACAAATACCATGTTGCAATATTTAAATCTCCAGTCAAACTAGTAGGGATAAATAAAAAAAAATACCTAAACAAGGGATCTGTGACATGGTGTAAAAGAGTAATGCGTTGAAAACTTGTCAAAGATTTTACCTGTTGCTTGAAAGTTTTTATATTCATTACTATTGGAAAAATTAGAAGACATTAATAATAGGTTATTTTACGCCATCTTTCTTCTAGTCCAATAATATTTGAAAAAAATCTAACTCCAGGTATTTTTCCTTAATTATTAGACTAAAACTTCATGCCATTCATTTCAGAATCTGAATATTGGGTATATCAATGTAATCGTCTCTCTACAGTTTTCAATCATTCTTTCTTCCATTAATCCCATAATCAACTCAAAGAGTTTGATTCAAAGTTCCAATCTACAAAATTATCAGAAGAATGTATGAAAATGTGTGGTTGAAAAAAAATTAACGGTTTAACCATTCTTTGTATACACTCATACAGCAAAGCTCAAAAAACATTGTGAGTGCCAGAAAACGTTTTGTAAAATAGAAATTGATACCTGGCAACAATATGGCGTATATTTCGTTTTGAAGGATCATGGGTGTTATCTGTGGGGTCGTCGATGGTATTCCTCTTTGAAATATCCTTTGTGGTTTTTGATGGTTCCAGCAGGTAGCCGTAAGAGTTTTCCTGTAAATAAAAAATGGCATAGACCTGTAGATATTTCAGCATTTGACAAGATGAACTGAAATACCAAAAAGTCTAAGAAGTATTGTTACTTGTACTGTTTTTTTTAAACTATCTGTTGGACAAAAAAAAATTATTATTATGGCATCGACAGCTCTGTTCATTAGCCATTATGTGTTCTAGGTAGGCCTTGTTACTGTTAATTGGAACTTCACGGGCCGTTGGGCCCAGAGTCGGGCGCTCTTACCACTGCACTACGCCCCGACAGTTGAGTAATTATAAAATAATTCATATTATAGTTTTTTTTATTTCAAGAGTTAATAATATAATTGATGTTTGAAAACAATTATAAGTAATGGTTAAGATATTTGTCTGTGATACACAGAACCTGTTCTTTGAGCCATCTATTTTTCTTTAGACACAATTTATTATAACTGCTCTAACAATCAATTCGGACAATGTTTACCTTAAGATTAGGAATAATTTGTTACACTGATTATTTAAATTTATATAAACAAGTGAAAGCAATTTTTGATGAAATTGTGAAACAGATTTTTTTAAAACGAATTACTAACTTTTCTGAGAATATCACCAATAAGAAATTATTTATCACTAACTGAAAATGAATTTATTAAAGTAAAATTGACTTTTTTTAATATAATTAGGATTACAATCAAAAAGCTCTGCAATATTTCTCACGGATATGTAATTTTAATTAAAAAAAAAGATGTTAACTTGAAATAAAATGTTAAAATCATAATGACAACTATTTCACAGAATTTTTTAAAATAACAATTTTGCCTAAAAATAAACATAAACATTTTTATTCAACAATTTTAAACTAGATAGGATAGAATACTTTATTTAATCACATCACAGACATTGACTACATTTATCTCACAACTTTGGATCCGCTCAAAATGGGTTTGACTTGACTGGATCCGATACATCTAATCGATATATACAGTGTTCGGATTGGATTGAATCACTCAAGTCAATTCCATAAAATATAGGATTGGACCCAACCGATCGCCTTGAAGAGAAATGAAATTACGAGATAAACGAGTTTGAAATTGACAAATGACGGGAAAAAGTAGCCAAATTAGATTAGTGTTTATATTGACAATTGTCTTTCTCAAAATGGAGAGGAACATAATAATTAAGAAAAGAAACGTATGGTCAAAAGAAGAGAGCAGATCCACAGAACAACGATTCGTGATTTAATTCGCAGAACACAAGAAATTTAAGGTTACGAAATTCGACATTTTGCTATGAAGTTAGCTTTTTTCAATCGGATTGAAGAATAGGATTCTTCGATCCACTTAAATATTGCGATATAAACTGAAGGGTGGTTTCACTCGACTCAATGCTATTGAATTTGAAGCGGATAGATATCGTCCAGATAAACGTGGTCATTGTGGATTTGTATGTAACAGGTAAATAGACATACGCAGGATTACAATTAAAATAACATGTATAGACTACAACACAGAGAACCAACCAACGAAAATGTTACTTGGCTTTTGTTGTGTTCAATATTTTAATAAAGAATTGATGTTTAAAATAAAGATAATAAAATGAAATAAAAACAGGGACCAATTGAAAGTAAATGCATATCATTTCCATACTCAAGCATTATAAAATTTAGCTCAAGTAAAAGGGATTTTTAGAAGGCAGTGTGGTGATACAAATATTACCTACATTTTACACTTTTACTTTAGGCCTTTTGTAATCTGGGCTTGCTTGTTATCTGTTCGATTACCTGCTTGATAAATATAGATAGAGGGTTTATATCTAATAATGTTTTAATTTCAAGATTCAGGGAATTTATTAGAACAATCAATCCTAACCAATATTGCATTTTCCTACGTTGGAGGAAATCGTCAGATTAAAACTTCCACTGCATCATTACTTTATTATACTCACGTATTTTATTTTTCAAAATCTATAACTTATTTTCAATCCATTTTTTTCTAATTTGTTTTTTCCTTGTTAACTATTACTTCTTTGGTTTTATTCGCTACAATCTAAAGGTTTGTCCAAAGTACATACCTGTCCATCAATACCCCTTTCAATACCAAGAGAATCAAACAGATCCAAATCATCTCCATTAGAGGATAACGGTCTATTTCCCGATGTGGTTCTCTTCCTTTGAGCTTCTCTTTTAAAATCAGACCTGTAAATCATAACGAAAAATAACAGAATATTTTAAATGCAAACAGCCAGTCTCATTATTACTTTTATGTAATTGATTCTTTCTCATTTTCTAATTATTGTAAAGGTAGGAATATAAAAATCCAAAAAATTCGGCGATGGGTTCAAACGTGACCATACCCAATAATTCTTTGGATTATTGATATTTGATCATTCCGCTGGAAGAAAACCATGTCCTGATTTATGTATATGTGTGTAAATAAATTCGTAGCCACCATTGTTTCTATAAATAAATCCATTTTTCAGAACTAGGTGCATTATCAATATGAAGTTCCTGAACCCCACAAAAAAAACCTAACATATTCTCATCTTTCTCACCAAAAATTTTTTTATCTGTATTTGTACAACCACTTAAAGTTTACATCACAAGATGCCTTTGCTCCTACTCCACCAAAATCATAGGAAACATTTTTCGACATCTGCGCATCTGCAAGTTCTGAATCGCAACAAGATAGGATAATAATAGGTAATTCATGTTGTAATTTATTACCGCTATATTGTATATCATTAAATAACACACCTGTATCAGTTTTGTTGTCCATTTCTTTTCATTTAACAGCCCGTGATGAGGAAGATACCAATGACATACATATGTCCCAGTTGTTCATATTCGTGATTGAAATCAGTATACATAAATTTCAATTTTTCGTTCTTAGACAGGTGACATTCTATTTCATGGAAGGCAAGATGCATATTTCGTCTCATAGACGATAGCGGGTGAATCAACATTTATTGTTGATATTATAATCCGCAACAACGAAGATGTGACGGGATCGGTATAGGGTTCTGGAGTAATAGATCAGGTTCTCAAGAAGCTTGTTTAATTTCAGTAGTCGGACGAAGTATGCATCTTGCCTTCCATGAAATAGACAGTTTTGGTACTCGGCGTTATCATTTGCCTGGTGTTAGGTAAGTGAGGGTTTTGTAGGAATCATGTAAAATAAATATTTGGTTGTTGAATTGGAGAATGACTGTAATTATTTTCTTTTAGTTTTCGATTGTATATTTGAATTTGTTCGACTACTGAAATTAAACAAGCTTCTTGAGAACCTGATCTATTACTCCAGAACCCTATAACCGATCCCGTTACACAATCTAATACACACTCGAGAAAATTCACATAAGTATCCTACAAATGGAAATAATCATTCTTATAATACTAGGAATAAATATAATATTGGAGCACCAAACCAGATACTAGAAATGACAAGGAGACGTAATTCCTCCATACCACTTTACAATTCACTTCCCCAATCAATGAAAAATGCAACCCTAACTAGTTTCAAAAGGAAACTGAAACAACATCTAACAAAGAATGCTTACTATGATCCGTCGGACTTCAATTTCACCGAATGATTATTGCAATAACTATGTCTCTATACAATATTTTATGTCTCTATGCACATTTTTATCTTAGTTTGTAAGTATATTTATATATTTATTTTGTGATTGTTCCGTATTCAATTTTATACAAATTATTTACTGTGTTACTATAATTATACTATAATAATTGTAACTATACTTATATATATATATATTAACATAGTTTAATAATGTTGTAATAAGGTTGATCTACGGGGGAGGGGGGGGGTGAGACGTTATAGCTGAGACAAAGCATAGTAGACAAAATATTGTGACCCTGTGACCCACTTGAAAGCGGGACACCTCCCCAACATTTGTAATTTTTCCCCGATTTTGACAAACCTCTTTTTGAATTGTAGAGCTCGAAAATCTGTACTTTGAAAAGAATATCATTTTCTTTCTAAAAAAATCCTGCTGCGTATATTTTCAGAGCATAAAATTCAAGTAATCCTAATAGCGATTTTTTTATGAAAAATCTAGTCACCATTGGATTGAGCACCTTCTCAATTGATCGTATACCAAATTGCATAAAAAAATATTCAATACTAATAATTCTGTGGCCGAATCAACATTCACATTGTATAATGATAGAATCTGGACTGCACATCCCTTAATTGGTTTTTATATCTTGGTGAGTTGGCTGTGAAACACCGTGCGTATATGAGAAATCGCGCTCTTTTCATTTGGCGCTGGAAACAAAAGACAATTATTGGTTATTATCGCTGCTGTCAAAACTGTATTGAATCAGTAACGTCAGATTATACCCGATTAGTAAGAAAAATATTTTGTAAAGCAGTAGGAATTAGTGATTTACCATGGGAAAACTAAGTGTGAGATATAAAATTGAACTTGTGTGCCTTGTCGGAGATAATACTCTTTCGGCAAGACATCCTGATAAATTTCCAGTGAGCAGCAGTAAGGTAAATCGTATAAATTCTTTCTATTTTTAACGGAAACAGGTTGTGTATATGCTCAAAAACAGAAACAAATCCTAATATTAAAAAATCAGTATTACATAATTACTTTTAGAACAGGTCATTCTCAGGTTGACAATCAAATCCCTTGCTAAAACCTGCTATGCACTCTATATATCATCTCAACAATGTTGCAAGAATATTGTTATCGTCAGGATGCTACTCAATTCGAATTATTTCTAAAAAATTGTAGTACTCCCCTTGCTAAAACCTGCTATGCACTCTATATATCATCTCAACAATGTAGCAAGAATATTGTTATCGTCAGGATGCTACTCAGTTCGAATTATTTCTAAAAAATTGTAGTACTCCGCAGCCAGAACCGCCTATTTTGCCCTAATTGAGTCCCATTTGAGGGATGGGATTGCATTTTGGGGTGCATGCAGCTTACCTACATAATAGTTATTTAAGTACCAAGGGTATAAATAGATGTTTATGCCCTGAGGGCGACGTCTTACGAACCCGAGGGCCTCAGGCCTGAGGGTTTGTTATTGCAATCCAATCTCAATACAAATCAGTATTTAAAAAAATCCGGTTTGAATTAATAACATTGGCATTTTATCATAGTAGACACTATCGTTGCTAGGTGAATGTTGACAAACGTAAATGTCATAAAATCACTATAATTTTTATATGTGTCAAAGTTAGAAGTCAAAATGAACGAAGATTTTGGAATTCCTGACGAAATTATTGAAAAAGCAAAGAAAACAACTGAAAATCTGTTGCCAAAAAAGTCTAAAGAAGCTTACAACATGGAATACGAAAAATTATTAAATTGGATGCAAGAAAACTACGTAAAGGTTATTAAATAAGTTGAACAAAAAATTATTTCTCTTTATGCGCGCGCGGACCATAAAATGAACTTTATGCCCACACGGGCATAACGACATTAGATATTTGGCAATGAGCAATAAAAACACAATAATGAACTAGTATGACATAAAAATGTTTTTGTACTCCAAAAAAGAGCTCTGAGGAATATCTGCAGAAAAGGCCAAAAGATTCATGTAGACAGTTATTCAAGGATCATAAAATACTCACAGTAACATCTATATACATTTTAGAATCCGTTGGCCTAATACACAAAAACAAAAATCTCCTTGAAACCCATGAGCTTCACCATAACACACGTCGAAGTAACTTATTCATCAGATTACCTAGAACAACTAACAATATTGTGAGAGACTCAATAATATACAACGGCATCAAAATGTATGTTATATGAAAAAATACAATGGACCTTGATTCCAAAGTGCACAGTTATCTACGAAGTTAATCCAATGGTGCCAGGATGTTGCTGACGATCAAGGTCTGTCCCCAGCGCAATTCCAGTTGTTTATTCAAGACGTAGATTCCCGAGGACGCCCAGTCAGCATCTTCGAGTCTATAAGTAGGACCTCCAAGAGCGACGCATCACTATTACTGCTTCAGAACTATTCAAGCTTTAGACCGTGCAAGTTCACGTAAAATATATTGTATTAATATTTATATGTATTCAAAATGAAGTATTTTTTAAAAAACAAGGTTTTGAGTGATCCAAATCTAACATGTATAATCACCTGGCCATAAACATTAAGGATACAACATGTATTATAGAACAAGCTAAGAGGTATTTTCCCCCACAAAATAAAAGACGCAAATGACCTATACTAATTTTTATAAGATAGTTCGTTAATGAAAACCCCACTTAAAATCGCTTTGTGGAATTTTTTAAACAAGAAATAATAAAAAAAATTACAACTATTTTGGTTTTTTGGAAATATCTTAAAGATTATTCAAGGAATCGTTTTACAGTCAATGGATCTTTTGTAGAGATTTATAAAACCTACAAAATAGATTTTCATACAACCGGATCGGTATTTTCCACTGAGAAAATCCGGGAAAACCTCGAAAAATAGACCATTTTTCAAAAATCTATCATTTTTATAAATCTGAAGCTGGGCAAACAATATTGCGGAAACTGATAGATAATAATATGTGGTTCAACTGTAAGCAAGATGTTTTCTGTCCGATGTGTAGTTTTTGCACACTTGCGTTATAAACAATTTAAGGGCACATATTGCAATATGCGCCGATTTGAGGGAAATCGTCGTATTCAAATTTTGTAAACGGCATCTGGAAGTAGAGATCAATATCTACAATTTGTATATTTTGGATTTTCACCTGGGAGGTGGGAAATGTGTTGAAAATGTCACTGAAAGTTGATCAAAAGGCTTCAAAGTGCATCCGAAGTCACCCGAAGTCGAACTGAAGTTAATACGTGTTCCGTTCGGGCGACTTTGGGTGCACTTTGAAGCATTTAGAGTAACTTTCAGTGATATTTTCAACACAGTTCCTACCTCTCAGGTGAAAATCCAAAATATAGAAATTTTAGATATTGATCTCTACTTCCATATGCCGTTTACAGAATTTGAATAAAGGTTTCCCCAAACCAAAGCGGGAACGGGAGCAGGAACACCATGGAAAACACAGTGAAATACAGTGCACGCAGCAAACCAAACATATTTCTCTGTTTGCCTGCATTTGGGAATACCAATAATCTCACCGGAATGCATTTTTACATATCCTGCTATAAAATTTAGTCTCGCGTTCATCCCGTTCCCGCTCCCGTCCCGCGTTCCCGCGTTGGTTTGGGGAAACCTTAAGATGATTTCCTTTAAATCAGCGTATTTAGAAAGACTTGCCCTCAAATTGTTTATAATGCGATTGTGCAAAAACTACATATCGGACAGAAACCATCTTGCGCACAGTTCAACCAAATGTTATTATTCATCAGTTTTCGCAGTATTGTTTGTCCACCTTCAGATTTATAAAAATTGTGAATTTTTGAAAAATAGTCTATTTTTTGAGGTTTTCCTGAATTTTCTCAGTGAAAAATGCACCGATATGGGCGTATAATTTGTAGGTTTTATAAAACTCTACAAAAGTTCCATCGACTGTAAAACGATTCCTTGAATAATCTTTGAGATATTTCTAAAAAACCAAAAAAGTTGTAATTTTTTTCACTATTTCTTGTTTAAAAAATTCTACAAAGCGATTTTGCTGGGGCGAAAACCAGGGTTTTCATTTACGAACTATCTTATAAGAAGTGGCATAGGCCGTTTGCGTCTTTTATTTTGTGTGAAAAGAGACTTTTATTTTTATCTACAGCTTGACCTATTAGTCAATTCAGAAGGGATACAAAAAACCTCCTGGTACAGCAATCATTCTATGAAATAGAAGATTATTTTACCTCAAATCCATGACATGCCAAGTTCGCCGTGCTTAGGAATTATTTCAGCACCCTTGCAGAACTTGTTATGACTGAATATAGAAAATAAAATATTTGTTAGTTTTTATATGTAGACCAGACAAGATAGTCCGGCAATTCACTATAATTACAAACATTTTGTTAGCACTGCCATATGTTAAGACATCTATTAAAGACTGAATATAAAATTTTGCACAATCATCCGGTGACCGGAAATGACTCAAATTCGCAAAAAACGCTAATTAGCAATATCTCCGTGAACAAATTTGCAAACATTGTGCAAATTGTAGATATATCAAAGAACTTGTCTGCTACACCCCTTTTCAAATTTGCACCAGCAATTTTCAACCGGAAATAAGAGTAATCCTTGATTACGTTGTATTTAGCGCTAACTCTGAGTACAAAATTGCAAACATTGTGCAAATTTGTGGTAAAATCGTGGTTCCGTCACCCCTAAAATGCTTTGAATTTGCAAACTCGTCATGTGTACGGAAGATCCAAAAAACATGGATAACGCCAAAAACAGTCTCAGGGGCAAAGTTTGATGGGTCACAAAATTGCAAACAACGTTTTCGTGATGTGCAAACTTTGCTGGCATGATTTTAAGTAGCCAATTTAGTTTGCACCCTTTTCAGTATCCCGGAAGATAGCAGCAATGAACATTATTTCTAGAAGCAATTTTTCCAAATGCCACAAAATTCCAAACTTTGTGCATTTTTTCCTTAAAGCTCTGCTATGGCGAACAAGGTTATGTAAAATTTGCAACTCTATAAAATTTCGGTAAAGCTGGGCAATAGAATATTATAAATTAAGTCGATTTTCGCGGATGACACAAAATTCCAAACTTTGTGCAATTTCTTCTCAAAGTTCTGGTATGGCAAACAAACATATCTATAAATTTGCAACCCTATGAAATGTCGGGAAAGCCGAGCAATAGAATATTATCAATTAAGTTGATTTTCGCGGATGACACAAAATGCCAAACGTTGTGCAATTTTTTCGCAAAGTTCTGGTATGGCAAACAAGTATATCTGTAAATTTGCAACCCTATGAAACGTCGGGAAAGCCGAGCAATAGAATATTATCAATGAAGTTGATTTTCGCGGATGACACAAAATTCCAAACTTTTTGCAATTTTGTCGCAAAATTCTGGTATGGCAAACAAGGATATATGTAAATTTGCAACCCTATGAAACGTCGGGAAAGGAGTGCAATGCAATATTGTCAATGGAGTCGATTGTCGCGGATGACACAAAATTCCAAACTTCGGCAAACCTCATATCCGGCATTCCGGCGCAATCGCGAGTTTTATTTGTCACGGTTAACCGCCCGTTCGCCTCGGACGAGACTAAACGAGTCCTATGTTGTTCTATTGGATTTTTTTTCCATTGCCATATGCTTCTTTCGTTCTTAAAAAGGGAGCGTATGCACCTATATTGTCCGTAAAAAGATCATTTTGTCCGGAACAATTTATTGCGTATGAATCGATTATTTTGGTGTTCTGAATATGTCAGAAATTAAAAGTTTTAAATTAATCATATTGTCAGTACATCTAATTCTCCAAAATGTACAAACCATCGGAATTTAAAATCAGAAAATTTCAAAGTTATAAAATAAAGAAATCCATAAGTATGTCCGAACTTTTCAGGATATTCAAAAAAACAAATAATACCTAATACTTTGAAGCTACTCATATTCTGTGAAATTATGGAATTCATTATTAGTTTAACGTCGATAACAGAAATTGTCGTATAACTCCCCGCCCGTAGTTGATTCATCTGCGTTCTGCTACCTGCACTGCCCAGAACTAAATTTTTTACCGGTATAGTATAAAAAGTATTGTCACGAATGTTTTGATAGGCAACGACAGGTCACATTGTTTGAGGCAATTGTGCGTTATTCTGTGCGAGTAAGCATTGACGAACGCTGCGAAAAAGTATCTCGTTATAATATAGTTGTGCAATGGATACTGTGGTCGAAAATAAATGCTTCATTTGCAACTTTGATTTGTCAAGGTGTCCGTGGATGAAGTGAAAGAAAAATGTCTGATAACGTTAACCAACAGTCGTGAACGAAGAAATGACAATAAATTAAGGACCTCAAAAATTTAAAAAGCATTAAAGTGCACAAAAAATGCCGAAAGAAGTATACGAATCAAAATAGCATCGCTGCTGCTGAAAGACGAAGTGACGAAAATCCACATATTGTGCCCGACAATCGGCCCGGTGGCGAAGAAAACTTATTTGAATTTCAATCAAGGTGTTTATTTTGTGCTGAAAAAATCACAAAAGAGTTTTTGGAAGCAGAGGACAAAAAACCGAGGAAATTGCGGATTGTCATTTCGAAAATACGAGACACGAACGGAAAGAAGGGCATCATTAAAGTTGCGGAACAACACGACGATGAATGGAGTGAACAGGTACGTAAATAAAGAACGATAAATGATAACTCAATTTCTGTATATTTTCCCAATTCTGAAAAGGTGCATTGATCGAAAGTTTTGAATTTCTGCAATAATAAAGAATAAACACAGTTCAAATCTCTCTCTTTGTAGCAAAACTGAGTTGTGGTGGTAGTTTTCGAGGGGTTCTGGAGTTCTTGATCGTTTTTGAAAATAGTTTTGCCAAATAAAAAGTTGTAGAAAAAATTCAATTTTTGACCTTTGAAAACTGAATTTTGCGTGACTTTATTATACCTAGCAATATACAGGGTGACCCAGGGTTAAGCCGCCAAACGTTCGGAATCAGGTTTTCCGGTATAAATAACATATTTTTTCCAATAACCATTTTTTCTAACTTGTCTCGTTTTCGAAATACAGGGTGTCAAAGTTTTTAGAAAGAACCAGTTGTTCATTGATAAAACTCGAATTGATCAATGATCCTTTCGGAGGCTGTAAAACTTTGATACAAACTCTCAATTGTTGTCGAGATTTTGCCCGGCTCGGACCTTCGATCTGATTTTTGTTGAAATTGAGTTTTTGCTGTTACATGCGGGAAAACAGTTTTTAAATTGTTTCTCGAAAATGAATCGAGATAGGAAAAAAAATGAAGAGACAAAAAAGTAGTACTTTTGATTTCTAAATCTAAAAAAAAAATTAACATAAAAAATAAAACAGGCGTAGAATGATTTGTCCTAGTAATAATTAGTAAGATTGCCCTCTAGGGCGCCACTGGAAACAATAATTTTATTCCAAGTACACCAATAGAAGCCGTTCATTTCCTCAAATGAGTTTGCTAAGTTTTATCAAAATCAGTCAAAAGGTTTTTGAGTTATTGATAAAGAATTGATTTTTTCTGTCAACTTTGACATCCTGTATACCGAAAACGAAGAAAGTTAGGACACTGGATTATAGGAAGAAAAAATCTTATTTTTACCTAAAAAATCAGTCCTCAACGTTTGGCGGTTTAACCCTGGGTCACCCTGTATAATATTTACAGGAAAACGTAGTTTTTGGGTTGAGTGTACTTTATTCAATATTTCATTTCGCACTAGTTTTCTTCGCCACCGGGTCGATTGTCGGGCACAATATGTGGATTTTCGTCACGTCGTCTTTCAGCAGCAGTGATGCTATTTTGATTTGTATACTTCTTTCGGCATTTTTTGTGCACTTTAATGAATTTTTAATTTTTGAGGTCCCTTAATTTATTGTCATTTCTTCGTTCACGACTGTTGGTTAACGTTATCAGACCTTTTTCTTTCACTTCATCCACGGGACCACTTGACAAATCAAAGTTGCAAATGAAGCATTTATTTTCGACCACAGTATCCATTGCACAACTATATTATAACGTGATACTTTTTCGCAGCGTTCGTCAATGCTTACTCGCACAGAATAACGCACAATTGCCTCAAACAATGTGACCTGCCGTTGCCTATCAAAAATTAGTTCTGGGACGTGCAAGGTAGCAGGACGCAGATGAATCAACTACGGGCGGGGAGGTATACGACAATTTCTGTTATCGACGTTAAACTAATACTGAATTCCATAATTTCACAGAATATGAGTAGCTTCAAAGTATTAGGTATTATTTGTTTTTTTGAATATCCTGAAAAGTTCGGACATACTTATGGATTTCTTTATTTTATAACTTTGAAATTTTCTGATTTTAAATTCCAATTGTTTGTACATTTTGGAGAATTAGATGTTCTGACAATATGATTAATTTAAAACCTTTAATTTTTAACATATTCAGAACTCCAAAATAATCGATTCATACGCAATAAATTGTTCCGGACAAAATGATCATTTTACGGACAATATAGGTGCATACGCTGACTTTTTAAGAACGAAAGAAGAATAATATTATGGCAATGGGAAAAAATTCCAATAGAACAACATAGGACTCGTTTAGTCTCGTTCGAGGCGAACGGACGGGTAACCGTGACAAATAAAACTCGCGATTGCGCCGGAATGCCGGATATGAGGTTTGCCGAAGTTTGGAATTTTCTGTCATCCGCGACAATCGACTCCATTGACAATATTCCATTGCACTCCTTTCCCGACGTTTCATAGGGTTGCAAATTTACATATATACTTGTTTGCCATACCAGAACTTTGCGAAAAAAATGCACAACGTTTGGCATTTTGTGTCATCCGCGAAAATCAACTTAATTGATAATATTCTATTGCTCGGCTTTCCCGAAATTTTATAGGGTTGCAAATTTATAGATATGTTTGTTTGCCATACCAGAACTTTGAGAAGAAATTGCACAAAGTTTGGAATTTTGTGTCATCCGCGAAAATCGACTTAATTTATAATATTCTATTGCCCAGCTTTACCGAAATTTTATAGGGTTGCAAATTTTACATAGCCTTGTTCGGCATAGCAGAGCTTTAAGGAAAAAAATGCACAAAGTTTGGTATTTTGTGGCATTTGGAAAAATTGCTTCTAGAAATAATGTTCATTGCTGCTATCTTCCGGGATACTGAAAAGGGTGCAAACTAAATTGGCGACTTAAAATCAGAAAAGAAAACTGTAGGTCACAATGAGCTTATGACAAGAGGCATAAGATGTCCGGAGGACTGCTCACTGCTAAAATCCTATACAATAGGAAAGTTGGGTCGAAAATCCATCAGAAAACAACTACTTTCCTGGCTAATGCCACGACGAACATTGAATTACATCTGATGAAATTTCCGTGCAGAGTTCCTACAAGGTTCTCTCTGCAATTGCTTGGTTGCATGGGAATGTTCATCGAAACATTCGGACCACCTATATATCGATTTCGGAGTGTTGCTCCTCATCAGTATAGGGTAGGTCTAGCAGTCAATAACTAATGACTGCAACGAATGAATCGACGACCAAACCCATTTACAGACCGAAACTGAGATCGCGCCCGCACAGTGGATTAATTCCAAACTGCGAGCGCCATCTCAGTGCCGGAAGCCCAACCAAAGCAATACCCATGACCACGATCGTCAAGACCGTATATAAACAGAAAAGAAAACTGTAGGTCACAATGAGCTTATGACAAGAGGCATAAGATGTCCGGAGGACTGCTCACTGCTAAAATCCTATACAATAGGAAAGTTGGGTCGAAAATCCATCAGAAAACAACTACTTTCCTGGCTAATGCCACGACGAACATTGAATTACATCTGATGAAATTTCCGTGCAGAGTTCCTACAAGGTTCTCTCTGCAATTGCTTGGTTGCATGGGAATGTTCATCGAAACATTCGGACCACCTATATATCGATTTCGGAGTGTTGCTCCTCATCAGTATAGGGTAGGTCTAGCAGTCAATAACTAATGACTGCAACGAATGAATCGACGACCAAACCCATTTACAGACCGAAACTGAGATCGCGCCCGCACAGTGGATTAATTCCAAACTGCGAGCGCCATCTCAGTGCCGGAAGCCCAACCAAAGCAATACCCATGACCACGATCGTCAAGACCGTATATAAACAGAAAAGAAAACTGTAGGTCACAATGAGCTTATGACAAGAGGCATAAGATGTCCGGAGGACTGCTCACTGCTAAAATCCTATACAATAGGAAAGTTGGGTCGAAAATCCATCAGAAAACAACTACTTTCCTGGCTAATGCCACGACGAACATTGAATTACATCTGATGAAATTTCCGTGCAGAGTTCCTACAAGGTTCTCTCTGCAATTGCTTGGTTGCATGGGAATGTTCATCGAAACATTCGGACCACCTATATATCGATTTCGGAGTGTTGCTCCTCATCAGTATAGGGTAGGTCTAGCAGTCAATAACTAATGACTGCAACGAATGAATCGACGACCAAACCCATTTACAGACCGAAACTGAGATCGCGCCCGCACAGTGGATTAATTCCAAACTGCGAGCGCCATCTCAGTGCCGGAAGCCCAACCAAAGCAATACCCATGACCACGATCGTCAAGACCGTATATAAACAGAAAAGAAAACTGTAGGTCACAATGAGCTTATGACAAGAGGCATAAGATGTCCGGAGGACTGCTCACTGCTAAAATCCTATACAATAGGAAAGTTGGGTCGAAAATCCATCAGAAAACAACTACTTTCCTGGCTAATGCCACGACGAACATTGAATTACATCTGATGAAATTTCCGTGCAGAGTTCCTACAAGGTTCTCTCTGCAATTGCTTGGTTGCATGGGAATGTTCATCGAAACATTCGGACCACCTATATATCGATTTCGGAGTGTTGCTCCTCATCAGTATAGGGTAGGTCTAGCAGTCAATAACTAATGACTGCAACGAATGAATCGACGACCAAACCCATTTACAGACCGAAACTGAGATCGCGCCCGCACAGTGGATTAATTCCAAACTGCGAGCGCCATCTCAGTGCCGGAAGCCCAACCAAAGCAATACCCATGACCACGATCGTCAAGACCGTATATAAACAGAAAAGAAAACTGTAGGTCACAATGAGCTTATGACAAGAGGCATAAGATGTCCGGAGGACTGCTCACTGCTAAAATCCTATTGTATAGGATTTTAGCAGTGAGCAGTCCTCCGGACATCTTATGCCTCTTGTCATAAGCTCATTGTGACCTACAGTTTTCTTTTCTGTTTATATACGGTCTTGACGATCGTGGTCATGGGTATTGCTTTGGTTGGGCTTCCGGCACTGAGATGGCGCTCGCAGTTTGGAATTAATCCACTGTGCGGGCGCGATCTCAGTTTCGGTCTGTAAATGGGTTTGGTCGTCGATTCATTCGTTGCAGTCATTAGTTATTGACTGCTAGACCTACCCTATACTGATGAGGAGCAACACTCCGAAATCGATATATAGGTGGTCCGAATGTTTCGATGAACATTCCCATGCAACCAAGCAATTGCAGAGAGAACCTTGTAGGAACTCTGCACGGAAATTTCATCAGATGTAATTCAATGTTCGTCGTGGCATTAGCCAGGAAAGTAGTTGTTTTCTGATGGATTTTCGACCCAACTTTCCTATTGTATAGGATTTTAGCAGTGAGCAGTCCTCCGGACATCTTATGCCTCTTGTCATAAGCTCATTGTGACCTACAGTTTTCTTTTCTGTTTATATACGGTCTTGACGATCGTGGTCATGGGTATTGCTTTGGTTGGGCTTCCGGCACTGAGATGGCGCTCGCAGTTTGGAATTAATCCACTGTGCGGGCGCGATCTCAGTTTCGGTCTGTAAATGGGTTTGGTCGTCGATTCATTCGTTGCAGTCATTAGTTATTGACTGCTAGACCTACCCTATACTGATGAGGAGCAACACTCCGAAATCGATATATAGGTGGTCCGAATGTTTCGATGAACATTCCCATGCAACCAAGCAATTGCAGAGAGAACCTTGTAGGAACTCTGCACGGAAATTTCATCAGATGTAATTCAATGTTCGTCGTGGCATTAGCCAGGAAAGTAGTTGTTTTCTGATGGATTTTCGACCCAACTTTCCTATTGTATAGGATTTTAGCAGTGAGCAGTCCTCCGGACATCTTATGCCTCTTGACTTAAAATCATGCCAGCAAAGTTTGCACATCACGAAAACATTGTTTGCAATTTTGTGACCCATCAAACTTTGCCCCTGAGACTGTTTTTAGCGTTATACATGTTTTTTGGATCTTCCGTACACATGAGTTTGCAAATTCAAAGCATTTTAGGGGTGATGGAACCACGATTTTACCACAAATTTGCAATTTTGTACTCGGAGTTAGAGCTAAATACAACGTAATCGAGGATTACTCGTATTTCCGGTTGAAAATTGCTGGTGCAAATTTCAAAAGGGGTGTAGCAGACAAGTTCTTTGATATATCTATAATTTGCACAATGTTTGCAAATTTGTTCACGGAGATATTGCTAATTAGCGTTTTTTGCGAATTTGAGTCATTTCCGGTCACCGGATGATTGTGCAAAATTTTATATTCAGTCTTTACTAGATGTCTTAACATATGGCAGTGCTAACAAAATGTTTGTAATTATAGTGAATTGCCGGTCTATTTTGTCTGGTCTAATGTACCTACACATTACATGTTTTGTGTTTATAATCAAAATTAATTTATTTGCCACTGTTTATATTTTATCGAATGTTCTATATGTCTGTATACACCATATTTTAGAGATTTTTTAGATATTGTTATTTTTATCCTATTTTTATTTTTAGTTATACCTAACTTACACATGCTTTGTCTTTAAGAACTAGATTCTTCCGACAATAAAGTATATCTTGATTGATTAAACATTTATATTTTGGCTGTTTCCATAAAAACTTGAAGTATGGTATAATGGACTGAGGGAACTATACAGATGCTCATAGAATTTTTATGTTACAGGAATCGGACCATTGGAATCATGCAGAGAACACTTCACGAGCCTATCAATTCTTACAATGATATCGATCTATATCTATGATGTTGTTTGTTTTGTTTTCAAGGATAAATCTTATTTGGAATCTGAAATGGTAGAGAATACCCATGGAACCCGCATGAAAAACAGATTGCTTCCACCCAAACATTAATTCTTCTTCTTCAATCTTCGTTTTTATTCAATCAATATATACTTTATTATCCAAGAATAAATTCTTATTGACAAAGTGTCATATATAATCACTAAAACAATATAAAAGTGCACATATACAAGTGAAGTATAAAAGTGAAAATATAAAAGTTAGTCAAGGAGAATGAAATGAGATAAAATTTATTTGTATAAACAAATACATCACAAAAAAGTAAAAACATACGTTTATATGCGCTGAAATGCCTAATATACAAGTCTAGGATACACTTAAGAGACCACAAAGTCATCACATAGAGTTTTATACTTAAAACGTATCGTTGTAAAACTCGTCCAAAGTGTAGTTTGCCTTATTCAACAATAACTCTTTGACACTTTTCCTGATTTTTATTTCTAAATTTAGATTTTTGATGTCCTGATGTAGATGATTGAAAACTTTTTTTGAGTAATCAATCAGTGAATTCTTAACTTGAGTAGTGTTGTGCTTAGGCAGATCAATATTACAAGTCTGTCTAGTCGGAAAACGAGAATTTCTTATGGAGTTATTGTTTAACTTATGTTTCTTAAACATCAAACACACAGTCTCAAGTATAAATATGGAGGTAATGGTCATTACTCTATGTTTTTTTAATAGGGGCCGACATGAATCTCTGAAGCCAGCCCTGCAAACATACTGAACAGCTCTTTTTTGGAGCATACATACCGTCTTAAGTGATTCTTTGTGAGAGTTCCCCTAGTAGCAGATCCCATATCTCAGGTGGGACTCTATAACTGCAAAATATGTAGTTCTTGCCACGGTCGGGTCGAGTTCTTTCAATATGACTGTAAGTGCATAACAGCCTTTAGCTAGATTAGTACAAAAACTTGAAATATGTTCCTTGAACGTCAACTTATTATCAATATATACCCCCAGAAATTTGGCCAAGGAGGATTGTTATATATGTGAATTTATACCTATATTCTTTGTCTGTTTATCAGACTTTTAATTTCTGTTATACATTACCTTCTGTATCTGTCTACCTTCTGTATTGTAAAGTTATGTTACTATATTATATTTTTTCGTGACTGAAAATATTGCGAATATTGCAATATTTTCGTAATAATTCTCATTCAAGATTGCGAACGGTTAGTTTGAATATCCTGAAAATATCATGAGATCCCTTGTAAAAAATAAAAAAAAAAAACACAATTCAATCCAAAAAAAAATTCAAAGAAGGTTAGAATTCTGTTTGAGGGCTCAAGGAGAATATCTGAATGATATAAACTTCTTTAAAAAAATGTTGTTTAGTGAGAAATGAGAATGAGAAATGAGTCTTCTGTACATAATGCAGTTATTGTAAGAGAATGGATAATGATTATGGAAATTGGTGGATAGGTCAAAATAGTCCTTACATTGAGTGGCCGCCAAGATCACCCGACCTGACATCGTTAGATTTTTTTCTTTGGGGTACTGTGACGCACACAGTTTACAAGGCCAGACCGCAGTCAGTAGAAGAACTACCCATCAGAATATCTGCAGCTTGTGCAGAAATTACCCCAGAACAACCGAGAAAAGTTATATTGAAAAGAAAAGAATTTTGATTTTTGATGATTTCAACTAGTTCCTCTGGTGATGTTAAATTGAAGTTACAATTTACATTGCATACATTAATTTTTTCATAGTTTACCTCGCCCTTTGCAATATCTGGGCATGCGTCAATAAAAAATTGGTTTACCATATTCAGGATTTCTGTTCCTGTAGTAGTGTGTTCTCCTTTGAATGATTTTTTGTTATAAGTATTCTTAACAAGTGACCAAGTAGCTTTATTTTTATTATCAGAGTTTCATATAAACTCCTCTTGAGACAGTATTTTAGCTTTTTCAGATTTCAATATGGTAGCATATTTTTTATAGTAAGTTTCAGATATACATCCATTCAACATTTCCCTATAAATGCTGCGTTTTTTTTTACATGAAGTTTTTATACCAATTGTAATCCAACATATTGATTTTTTTCATTTGCGCTCTTTTACCAGAAAAATGATGTCCATATGAACTTTAAATTTTGAGCAAAATAGGTTATAGGCTATATTAACATCAACAGTATTCATTAAACCATCCGACCAAGGCATTTATTGTTAATATTTGGGCAAAGTGATTAGAGCTTTCATTGTACTGAAAGTTTAAAAATATATTATCAAACAGGGTCCTGCTTTGTTTAGTTACTCCTAAAAGAATGTATGACAAGTGCATTGCAACGATTGGCGGATTGGTTGAAACAACAACAATTTTATGAACATTAATTCCTGTTTGTCTACCATAATAAGTAGTATGTTGAATATTTTGTTCAATGTTCCTTCCTTTATTTTATTTGCCACATAGTTATTAACGATTCCCGATATTTATTTAAAATTTTCTTTTCAGTCCATCAGATATTTTAATCAATTCATAATAAAAACTTTTTTCATGAAATTTGGTACACAAGCATCTGAGGGATGCCCAATCCAATGGAGATTTTGAATTTTTCGTAAAAAAATCGAAAATACGATTTCTTGAATTTTAACCTGTAAAAATATACTCAGCAGGCCTTGGCTTTAGTAAAAAGAAAATGATATTCTGTCTAAAAGTACAATATTTTGGGAGGAGTATTATTGCTTTCAAGTGGGTCACACTGTATGTGAATGAAGTTCACTTTTATATTTTCCTGGGTAGGATTGTCAAGACGTTGATATTTGGCCTTGTAAACACAAGGTCTTCTAACAGAAGCCACAAATGTGTGGTTGGCTCCCCATATCCTCATGTTGGCTCTTTGCACTTGACTACACTGTACTGAAGATGATCAAAACTCTGAAACACATGTCTGCGTTGCTCTACAATTTGAGGGTAATACTCAATAACAATTTATTTATGTCTTTATTTTTATATACAGTGACCGCCAAAAAGTATGTACCATTTGGAAAAAAGTTTATTATTAGAGTATTGGAAAAACATTTCTAGGAAAAAGTTTGTGCATGTCCGATAACCTGAAAATCGATTTTGACACATGTCACGTGACCACTAGTATGGCGGCAAATAGGAAAAAAATACCATGAAGAGGCAAAAAGTGGGGTAAGATGGTAAGATATTGAAAAAAGTAATTTAAAAAAGTTGCTTGGAAAAAATTTGAAATTTCATTTTTTTTTAAATATTTTCCGATCTCTTTACAAAAATCAAAGTTTTTTTTCTGAATGGCTTGACTGTAGTAGAACATTTGTATTTTGACGATAATGACTATAGCCCTTGTTTATATAGAAGTAAGATAGTTAGTCAATGCCTGTGTAATTGGTGTTGGACGCATACGCGAGTGTCATCTAGCGTGATTACTTACAAACTTGAATATTTGACGTCATTTTAATGTAGGTTTCTTCAAAAAACCCTGATTTTAATCTTTTAATGCTGTCCCATTGTTTCAATCAAGTTACGACATGAGTTGGAGGCCAGATCACTGAAGCATTGTCTAAAGAAGTATAGTCAGTCAATCTTATGGGATTATTATTGGATGACGATGGGGTTTATTAGTAGATGGTGCCAGCACGGTTGCCCCCAAAAAGGAGACAAACGAATGAGATGGATAGTGTCGTAGTAATCGCGTAAAGTAAATAATGAATGGTCATTGTTTCGTGTTTTTGATTGGCTCACTGTGCGTTCCACCTGCCATTTGCAATTTGAATGTAAACGAGAGAGCAAAGTAGCGAACTTTCGTGGTATTTGGCATTTCATTGTTTTTGTCTTGTTAGGTCTCGGTCAGTTTTCGAATTCACATAGATATTTTCAGGGTGATTTCTCTTGACTAATGTTTGGGGGAAGATGTCCAACGTTCATGATGACAACCGATGATCGGTTTAAGTTATGAAGGTGATAATGCCATTTCGGACAGTTACCATATTATTTTCTGTTTTTATTGAAAGCTTTTATTTAACTTGCTATGTGTGTGTTAGATGGGTACAAATCTTGCTGACTTAGAACCACTTCCCCTTATCCTATAGAATTAAAATTTTACGTGTTGGTTCAGTCCCGATGAAAAAACATTAAAGTCGAAGAAATTGTCCCCCCTGCCCCCCGAAAGTTAGAAAGAGAACGCGTAGGGTTTCGGAAGTTTTATTGACGGATTTGGACGTCAGAAATAACAGCGAAATAAAATAAGTAGTGGGGCGGGCTGCCCCCCTTCTGTCGAAAAAATGGAAAACTAACTCGTGAAATTAAAATCGGAAAAATCTGTAAAAATCGTGAAAAATATCTGACAGTCGAATGTTATGGTTTATAATACGGAATTGTCTCCCCCCCCCCCGTCCTCCGAAAGCTAGATAGAGAACGCGTAGGTTTTTGGGCGTTTTCTTGACGGATTTGGACGTCAAAAATTACAGCAAGAAAAAAATAAGTAGGGGGGTACTCGCCTCCCCCTTTTCTCGAAAAAAAGTGGAAAACACGCGAAATTATAATCGAAAAAATCTGTAAAAATAGTGAAAAATATCTGACCGTCGAAAATTATGGTTTAAAAAATTTCGCCCCCCCTTTCCCCCCTCAAACGCTAGATAGAGAACGCAAAGGAAATCGGAAAATGTTTCAACAGTTTCGGAAATGGAAAATAATGATGGAAACAAAAATAGATCGGGGCCCTCCTTTCCTGTCACAAAAAAAATTGGAAAACTCGTGGAATAGAAATAAAAAAAAATCCGTAAAAATACTGAAAATTACCTGGCCATTGAATAAAACGGTTTTAAAAAAAATTTACCCCTCTGCCCCCCTCTAAAGCTATTAAGAGAACACGTAGAAATTTGGAAAAATTTCCAAGGGTAAATTAACAGGCAAGCGACCGTGCAACAATGGCGCATTGATTGAAATGAACAGACTATGAAACATATTCACAGAAAACTAAAAAGAAAATAAATAAACAAACTTAAAAAACTTTTTCAGATAAAAGTTTTATTTAAAGGCACTAAAGCGAAAAATCCATAATTTTGTTACATTATAAAATTTTAAATGATATAAAAGCTTGTCGTGTGAATAAATCTTGAGGTAATTTTAAATTTAATTTACTATAAGAATTACATATATACTTCTCGCGACAAGCTTTTACATCATTTAGAATTTTATAATGTAACAAAATGATGGGTTTATTCACTTTAAAATTTATTTTCTTCTTTTAGTACATTTAAACAGAAGCTTTTCTCTAAAATGTGTTTTTTCAAGTTTATTTATTTACCATAAAGTCAAAGTTGTAAAACCTAATGAGGGTTTTCTTTCGAAATTAGGTACTGAGACAATGGCATTATCTGCGACTGAATTTGGAGTTTCAGTCGATCGTTCGAAATAACCTCTATTAGTGGATATCCTTATCAAAAATAAAACTTTATGATTTCATGACCAATATGCACAGAAAACTCATATAAAGAAGATGAAATAGTAATTTATATATGATACAAAAGTTCGTAAATTAGTACTTTTTTTATGAGCTTGGAAACACGTGAGTACAAAAAAGCTCTTTACGAAAATGTATCTACAATTTTATTTCTACGACTGTTACTATATCGGCAAATTGTAGCAATTGTTGAGTATATTTTATTCCATAAAGTTTTCATTTGATGACTTCTGAATAAAATCTGACGCAAAATACTGTCTTTTGGAATTATATGAACGATGTGTAAAACATAACTTTACGCAAATTTGATTTTTTCACTTACGTGTGCTGAAAAGTAACACTTTAGACACTGTGGACAGTGCGTAAAACCATAAATAATTCCATTTCCCCGATGATCGTGCATGGTCAGTAAACTATATTTTTTTCTACAACCGGCGCTTACCAAAGTAGCCTTTGACGCTTTTAGATCTCAACGCAAAGCTGAATGAATTTAATGGACACCTGCCAAATTTATTGGATCAGTGGAATTGGCTCAAAATTTCCACTGAAGTTTTGACCCCGTTATAGACAGTAGATACCACACCTGATACGTGTGAGTGAAACTGAACAAAAGCTTGTACAAATAATACTGATATATTATTATTTACCTACTTATTAGGTACCTTCAAGCAGTAATGAATATTCTTTATGTATTTTCAAAACATGCGATAGAATATCGTAATAGAACATTTTTTTGTACCTATACTTAGGCATCATTTTTCAGTAAGAATTACATTACGTGTTTCATTATATTAGGCTTAGGGCAAATTGTACAAGACAAGTTCAACAACAGTTCAAGTGAACCGAGTTCAGTTGCTAGGGATTAGCCCATGGAATTTCTAATTTCTTAGCAACTGAGTTCAGTTCACTTGAACTGTTGTTGAACTTGTCTTGTACAACTCGCCCTTAATTGCAGCAATATAAAATTACCACTAATCATCTGATATTCGAAACATCCCAATGCAAACTTTGACTCGTCTTTTATTCTGCTAAACATCACACCAATGACAATATTCTGCACATTTATGAATGAAGTGAATGAAAACTGGTGTTTTATTTTAAAAAGAGACAGAAGTATAGTTTTACGTGCCATCCCATGACGGCGCCACATTACTGGATACATTTTCAATGTTTCCAGTAAAATAGTATAGATGTCTCAGGTGACGGCCATCCAATGCATTTTGCACAGGGATTGTTTGACTATTCTTCTTTAGGCAATGACTGAAGTTATGACATGACTTGGATGCGAGCTCACTATCGCCATCTACATGTCGCATCCATTTTGATCCAATTATAATCCCATAAGGTTGACTATCTTCTATATAAACAATGCTATAACTATCTAGGTGATGAAACAGTAAAAAACAAATGGGCAGAAGGACCTCAGTTGATAAATAAATGAATTAATTGAATGTTATTCTCATTCAATAAATAACTTTATCATTTTTGAAAAAAAGGTGAAATATTACTGTTTCATTTCGAAGGATATACTGATCAAAGTGAATATTGAAAAGACATTTAGTATTAATAAAAATTTTACCTGCCACTTTTGGTGTAAGGGATAAATGAACACACCATGAAAGGAATATGTTTTGTAGTTACAAAAATAATCCTTTCTCCAGAAAATTTATGATCTTTGGTGGGTTTGAAAACTTTTATTTTCTTTGGACTTTTTTCTGGTTTTGCACCAGACTTATTTCTGTAAACTATGGATCCCAAACTTTCAGTACTACTGTTCTTCTTTTCAGTTTCACTGCATACTGAAATTTGGTGAGGAATTCTCTTGAAAATTTTTGGTACTATTCTCCTTTCAGAATCACCAGTGTTGGACCTGAAAAACCATTTGGAAAAATTAATTAGATGATAATTGTTTTGGCAAATCTTTTGTAGTAGTGCTGTTGAGTTGCATTATAGAATATGACTACCAAATTAAGAATTCGGAATGTTGGAAACAGTTTGAAATTGGTGGTTATTGGTATTTTAGAGAATTATTTGTTGTTTTTTTATAAATTTATGAATGTATGATGATAAACTGATCACAAATTTGGAATTAAAATTAAATAGTCATGTTGAATTTTCCAAAATGCTGACTTTGGCTTGAGATTTCGCAAGCAAAAAGGTGTGTTTGGTGTTTTTATAATTCCATTCCATTGGTTTTCTTTTGCAGTCTCAATGCAACTTTAGCAAAAGTAGGCTGTTTTATTAGGAAATGGGTGAGGAAAAATAAATAAGTGCAAGGTTATGAGAAGTTGGAGAGTTCTTTCATGTTTGTAGAGACAATACTTACCGTTCTCTTGCAGACTTATGTCTTTGAGGATACTCAATAGTAGCTCTACTGGGTGTTACCAAACTTTCAGACTCTGAATCACTACTGCTCGGTTTACATTTTCTCTTCTTCTCTATGTTCGAAATGGGCTTTAACTCTGCATTATTGTGGTCTGACAGACCTATATTTTCAGTTTCATGTCCATCTGATTCTTCAGTAAGTACCTCCTCAGTGAAATACAGGGATGCTTTCGTTATAGCCCCATTTCGTGGAAGTAATGCCAATTTAGTATCTCTGTAACTACCATCAAGAGATATGTTCGATAAAAAAGTGATAGCAGCAATCCTTCGTCGCGAACGGTTCTGTTTTAAAGATGATGCCATTCGAATTATAATTTATGTTTTATAGTAATTATGTAATATAAAGAGTAGATGATATGTCACAAACACAGTTTGAAAAACATAGTTCTTTGTTCACACAGTTTAGATATTTCTTCAGTGTCCATGTAGTCAACGATATTCCATGAATTATACAAAATCAAACACGGAAACATTTCGAAATATTTCTTGAACTATCTTAAAAAAAAATACAAAAAATTCATGAAACACCTAAGAATAAAAAAATCTCGATATAGCAATAATAATTGTCAACAAACACAGAACACCAGAACCCAGAACATAGGACGTACGTACGTCTTTTATTTGTGTACGTCGTACACAAATAAAAGACGACAGACCAGACTGTCAGACGTGACATCTCGGAGAACCGTGTTGCCAGAGGCCAAGGACATTGAACCGTGTATCTATTAACTACATAATAGATATATGCATCATAGAAATTATGGGAGCATGTCGTTGTGCCCACATTCCGTTACACCCACATTTCGTTGCACCCACATTTCGTTTCGCCCACATGTCGTTATGCCCACATTGCGTTGTACCCACAGCTTCCGAACATAGCCGATTCAAGCGCTGTTGCCAAATGCTTACATGCAATTCTCTAAAAAAATTATTGTGGGCCTAATGAGACATTTCGTTACACCCACATTCAGTGAAGTTGCGTTTTGCCCACATTTCGTTAGGCCCACATCTCATTACACCCACATGGCGTTGTACCCAAATTTTGTTACGCCCACATGTCTGAAAAATAATTGTGGGCCTAACGAGACATATCGTTGCACCCACATTCAATGAAATTGCGTTTTGCCCAAATTTCGTTAGGCCCACATCGCGTTGTTCCCGAATTTCGTTACGCCCACATATCTCTGAAGAAATTATTGTGGGCCTAACGAGACATATCGTTGCACCCACATTCACTGAAATTGCGTTTTGCCCAAATTTCGTTAGGCCCACATCGCGTTGTACCCAAATTTCGTTACGCCCACATGTATCTGAAAAACTTATTGTTATTTCGGACAAGCTAATTTAAATTCGACGGAGATTTGTTTGGAATCAGTTTTTGACAAGAATGACATTTGTGACGCCATCACTTTCCTCGTCTATTGTGAACCCCCATTTGATTCAATGATAAATTCATCATTTCTATTTCTAATTTTCAGCGATAATCGAATTTTTAGCAATGAAGGTGAATTTTGAAGGATGGTATTTGTTGAGATCAAATTTGGAGGACATATCCAAATATATTGGCGATAGAAATCGGCCGATAGTGGAAGGCATTGAAAGCGGACATATCATTTTGTGTCAAGTCAAACATGTGGAAAAACTCGAGATATTTGGGGCTGGTTCAACAAACCTCTGCTTTAAATGGAAGGCTCATGAAGTGAATTGAAATATAAATATTATTTTAATATTATAACCAATACTGAACATCAAGACGTTTCCTTGAAATGAGTGAAATTACCAAGATAGAGTATGGTATGAGATCTTCTGAAATTACTTTTATGATGTTTCTACGAAGTGCCTGCTACACACATATGTATTTGGGGAATAAATAAGTTTTTTAATTTTCAAAATGTTCTGCCACGCATTGCACAATTTTGGATCTTTTGGAAGATGTGAACTGATACATTTGTATCTTTTTAAGTGTTTACACTGCAGCACCCAGCAATACCTCTTGCACTTGCTGCTCATTATCAGAATCTTAGAAGTATTCTGGTACATTAAACTTCAGCAAACTGTTTTAAAAACAAAGAAAACGTTTATTATTCGCTACTCAAATCACACGTACTCTAATGGTGACTTGGTTTGTTTTCGTATACGCGTTCATTTTACTTTATTAAATATGGGGTTACATTTACCCTGTGTCAAGTCACCGGTCGGACCAGGCACGCGCGTTCAGTATGAAGTATGACCATGAGTCGGACCGACCAGATGATTGAAAATATTGGTCACATACATACAGTTCTAATGAGGTCGTCAAGTCAACCAAATGACCGCGCTGGTCGAATCATATTGGTCAGACCGTAGTCTTGACTCAGCCTTACTTGTTTCTTTTTTTGGGGTGACACTGGCAGTAGTGCTAACCGCTAAATATAAAATAAAAAATATCCCCAGATTGCTGTCAAAACATTCGCAGAGAAGAAATATTTTTTTTGCGAATTTCGCGATTCGCATTTACATGAACCAGCCTTAACGAAATTTGTACACAACGCGATATGTAATGAGATGTGGGCCTAACGAAATTTGGGCGAATGTGGGTGCAACGATATGTCTCGTTAGGCCCACAATATTTTTTTCAGATACATGTGGGCGTAACGAAATTTGGGTACAACGCGATGTGGGCCTAACGAAATTTGGGCAAAACGCAATTTCATTGAATGTGGGTGCAACGATATGTCTCGTTAGGCCCACAATAAGTTTTTCAGATACATGTGGGCGTAACGAAATTTGGGTACAACGCGATGTGGGCCTAACGAAATTTGGGCAAAACGCAATTTCAGTGAATGTGGGTGCAACGATATGTCTCGTTAGGCCCACAATAATTTCTTCAGAGACATGTGGGCGTAACGAAATTCGGGAACAACGCGATGTGGGCCTAACGAAATTTGGGCAAAACGCAATTTCATTGAATGTGGGTGCAACGATAGGTCTCGTTAGGCCCACAATTATTTTTTCAGACATGTGGGCGTAACGAAATTTGGGTACAACGCCATGTGGGTGTAATGAGATGTGGGCCTAACGAAATGTGGGCAAAACGCAACTTCATTGAATGTGGGTGTAACGAAATGTCTCATTAGGCCCACAATAATTTTTTAGAGAATTGCATGTATGCATTTGGCAACAGCGCTTGATTCGGCTATGTTCGGAAGCTGTGGGTACAACGCAATGTGGGCATAACGACATGTGGGCGAAACGAAATGTGGGTGCAACGAAATATGGGTGTAACGGAATGTGGGCACAACGCACCGCACCCGAAATTATAATGTCTATGATATGCATTGAACATACTAATAAGTGTTCAGTTTCCTTGGCAAGAGCCAAAGAGACTAAACTAACAAGGAGGGTTTAATAAGCTCTAGCCAATCAGAATCTTGTAGCATCAACGCGTCATAGTGACGTACTTGGATATGAGTACAGAGTCGAACTCAAACCAAGCAACAAAACTGTCAGCAGTAACTCTCATATACCAAGAGCTAGTCCGTCACTGTCTATAGAGAACGGTGGCCATGACATGTCCTACTACGTCACATTTCGTCACAAATATTCTTTCATCTCTTTCTACTAGTGTGGGGATTACACTCTCCTTGTTAAATTTTAGTCTCCTTGGAATCACAGCACAAAAAGGCAGCGAGTGAACCACAGCTTAATTATTAAGTTGTGCCAGTTGTGGTGATACTTTCTCAGTAGACGCTTCACTGAAGTTGACGAAAGGACATGTCAGGGTTCAAGGATCCCTGGGATCTTTTACTTTTCGCTTCACAGAACTCGTCCAGCAGAACACCGTACGATCGAACACCCGAACAGAATACAGATTGTTAGCGACTTGGGGACTTGTCACTTGGCGACGCTGTACGCTGTACTGTAAACTTAAGATGAAAGGTAAAAAGTTTGTTTTGATGAGGTGATATGTGATAGCTTCTTTCTTATATTTTATTTTCAGTTCATTGTGTAGACGTGTAGAGAAAATTTACGTATATAATAGAATTAAATTCGATGTGTTGAAATTGAAAGTAATCAACTATTGAGTTCGTTGATGAAGGCATGAGATGACAAAAACTAAAGGACATTATCTAACCGATATCGACATACATTTCTTTGTTCTGATTATATCCAAATTTCCCATGTTACGAATCATTCTTTCACACATCAAGAGATGAATATTGTATATTTGTCGATTTGGAATGACGCGTGATCTCTAACAAAAGTAAGTATAAAACTTCAATCAAAATATTCATGATAGGATCAGCTGATTTTGTTGTGTTCATAGTTGAGAGGTTTACATTCATGAAGTTTGTTGTCTATAATTTTCTAAAGTTCGAATATAATCATTGGATTTCTGTTTAAAAAATGTATATTGAAACATTTTAAACGAAAAACAATACCTAATCAAATCTTATAATTGAGAGGCAAATTCAAATTCATTGAAAACTTAGTTTTGGATGAATTGAGTTGACCAAAATATATTTCAATGAAGAAAATATGATTTATTATAAACAACTCATTTTTTTGTAAACATTAATAAACTAATTGAAAAAAGTTGAATATCAAAAGGTAATTTATGATAGGATAGAAAAATATTGGCCATGGTTAAAGTTCCGCACCTTGCAGAACTTTGATATAATTTGCTAAAGGTCCACACCTGCAGAACTTTATTATAATTTGTTGAAGGTCTGCACCTGTGGAATTTTAATATTTTGTACTATAGGTCCTCATTTGGCATTTTGAGAAGGGTGTGGGCATAATATATGTTTAATAATAATATGTATTTAGGATCTGAATGAAGATAAAAATTGTCTGGAAAAAATTATTAACAATTAAATATACAGTACCTACGATTCACTTTGGATAAAATCACCCTTATATACCTACCTAGTCATCAAAACATGACGCTGAAGCTGGCAGACCAAAAGCCGCAGACAATTTTTGTCAGGGACTGTACCTACCGAAACCGCCGGCAAATATTACCGATAGTTCTCCTGCCTGGGAAATTGATCATTTAGATGAAAACTATTCAATATTATGAATGTGTTCGAATAAAAATGTATCATTCTTATGAATTTAAGGAAGAAATGCAGTAAATGAGATTATTGGTGGGATATACATACGTGTTCAGATCGTCAGGACATTTGCAAGAATTTTTCTCATAATTTCCATAATTAAGAACTTAGACTCGAAAAATTTGCCAAGAATATTTTTGAAACATTACACCATAAGACCTTGATATTTATAACGACTTGCCCCTTATCAATTATTTTTAAAAAAATTGCAAATTCAGAAATGGATTAGAACTGTGGAATTTTTCTTTTATTTTTTACAGTAAAATCGACACGCAATAACTGACATATGCGAAATTTTCCAGGAAGTTAGTTGAAACATTCCTTGATCATTTCTCATTATTGCAGTCGCGGTTCCTTTCCTGATTTTTCTTTAAAAAATTCGCAAAGGCCAGTATAAGCTTGGTCTGCGGGATTTTTCGCGGTTTTTTTCTAATAACATCAACACGCAAAAACTGACTTATGCGAAATTTCTCAGGAAGTTAGTTGAAACATTCCTTGATCATTTCTCATTATTGCAGTCGCGGTTCCTTTCCTAATTTTTCTTTAAAAAATTCGCAAAGGCCAGTATAAGCTTGGTCTGCGGGATTTTTCTCGGTTTTTTTCTAATAACATCAACACGCAAAAACTGACATATGCGAAATTTCTCAGGAAGTTAGTTGAAACATTCCTTGATCATTTCTCATTATTGCAGTCGCGGTTCCCTTCCTAATTTTTCTTTAAAAAAATCGCAAAGGCCAGTATAAGCTTGGTCTGCGGGAATTTTCGCGGTTTTTTTCTAATAACATCAACACGCAAAAACTGACTTATGCGAAATTTCTCAGGAAGTTAGTTGAAATATTCTTTGATCATATCTCATTATTGCAGTCGCGGTTCCTTTCCTAATTTTTCTTTAAAAAATTCGCAAAGTCTAATATAAGCTTGGTCTGCGGGATTTTTCGCGGTTTTTTTCTAATAACATCAACACGCAAAAACTGACATATGCGAAATTTCTCCGGAAGTTATTTGAACCATTCCTTGATCATATCTCATTATTGAAGTCACGGTTCCTTTCCAAATATTTCTTTAAAAAATTCGCAAAGGCTAGTATAAGCTTGGTCTGCGGGATTTTTCGCGGTTTTTTTCTAATAACATCAACACGCAAAAACTGACATATGCGAAATTTCTCAGGAAGTTAGTTGAAACATTCCTTGATCATTTCTCATTATTGCAGTCGCGGTTCCTTTCCAAATTATTCTTTAAAAAAATCGCAAAGGCCAGTATAAGCTTGGTCTGCGGGATTTTTCGCGGTTTTTTTCTAATAACATCAACACGCAAAAACTGACATATGCGAAATTTCTCAGGAAGTTAGTTGAAACATTCCTTGATAATTTCTCATTATTGCAGTCGCGGTTCCTTTCTTAATTTTTCCTTAAAAAATTCGCAAAGGCCAGTATAAGCTTGGTCTGCTGGATTTTTCGCGTGTTTTTTCTAATAACATCAACACGCAAAAACTGACATATGCGGAATTTCTCAGGAAGTTATTTGAAACATTCCCTGATCATTTCCCATTATTGCAGTCGCGGTTCCTTTCGTAATTTTTCTTTAAAAAATTCGCAAAGGCCAGTATAAGCTTGGTCAGCAGGATTTTTCGCGGTTTTTTTCTAATAACATCAACACGCAAAAACTGACATAAGCGAAATTTCTCCGGAAGTCAGTTGAACCATTCCTTGATCATATCTCATTATGGAAGTCGCGGTTCCTTTCCAAATTTTTCTTTAAAAAATTCGCAAAGGCCAGTATAAGCTTGGTCTGCGGGATTTTTCGCGGTTTTTTTGCTAATAACATCAACACGCAAAAACTGACCAATGCGAAATTTCGCAGGAAGTTAGTTGAAACATTCCTTGATCATTTCTCATTATTGAAGTCGCGGTTCCTTGCCTAATTTTTCTTTAAAAAATTCGCAAAGGCCAGTATAAGCTTGGTCTGCGGGATTTTTCGCGGTTTTTTTCTAATAACATCAACACGCAAAAACTGACATATGCGAAATTTCTCCGGAAGTTAGTTGAACCATTCCTTGATCATATCTCATTATCGAAGTCGCGGTTCCTTTCCAAATTTTTCTTTAAAAAATTCGCAAAGGCCAGTATAAGCTTGGTCTGCGGGATTTTTCGCGTGTTTTTTCTAATAACATCAACACGCAAAAACTGACATATGCGAAATTTCTCAGGAAGTTAGTTGAAACATTCCTTGATCATATCTCATTATCGAAGTCGCGGTTCCTTTCCTAATTTTGCTTTAAAAAAATCGCAAAGACCAGTATAAGCTTGGTCTGCTGGATTTTTCGCGTGTTTTTTCTAATAACATCAACACGCAAAAACTGACATATGCGGAATTTCTCAGGAAGTTATTTGAAACATTCCCTGATCATTTCCCATTATTGCAGTCGCGGTTCCTTTCGTAATTTTTCTTTAAAAAATTCGCAAAGGCCAGTATAAGCTTGGTCTGCGGGATTTTTCGCGGTTTTTTTCTAATAACATCAACACGCAAAAACTGACTTATGCGAAATTTCTCAGGAAGTTAGTTGAAACATTCCTTGATCATATCTCATTATTGCAGTCGCGGTTCCTTTCTTAATTTTTCTTTAAAAAATGATACATGGTTTTGATGGTGGCAAATTTTTTGTATAAGACAAGGTAGCAACGTTTCGCCCATTTTGCTGTTGTTCGTGGATCAGCATTGGGAAATAATGCAAGACTCTGCTCCCATCCAATACTACCAGTTGTTTTGGAATTCCAAGCGGGGGTGTTTCTCAAATCATCCAAATTAGAATTAGGATATAAATTAATTAAGATTGTTTCTTGTTTTGGGTTCATTTTATTTAAGAATTAAAATATAAAGCAATTGAAAAAATAATCAGAAGTGATAAAATATACGAGGTAAAAAATTACCAAGGTAATGAAATACAAAACAGCTTTTCAAAAATTATGCGCCCGCCTTTGAAAAGCTATCAAATATACGAATCCAATCGAAATGTACCATTAGGGATCTAAGGATTGCTCAAATACATACCAAAAAAATACAAATACTCACTGGCCACCGTCGACCGCTGTCAACAGGAAGAAAATCGTCTATCGTCCTATAGTAGGTACCTCATATTTTAGGTAGTCTTGGAAATGAAGACTCGGAGGAATTTCCGCCATGTATATAAACACAAAACAGCACTATTTCACAATATCGCGAGAATATACACAAACTGCATCAAAAATTCCAATACAACATTTATCGATAGAGTTCACTATAATACTACTTTTTAACACTTCCTTGTTTTGACAAGGACCAAATTATTGATGATTCCGATAATTCCTTTTACTCGGAATAATAATCAGGTAAATAACATTAAGGGGTTACAAATAATGATAACAATGTAATATCATCAACAACCAGGTCATTTCCACAAAATCGTATATTTGGGATTTAGGGAACATCCGTTAATTACGTGTAGTGGTGTAATTTATCTACAGTGAACCGAGGAAAAAACATTTGAACAAGGGAATTGATTATCTTCAAACTGAATAATTCAGAACTGGTGAACAAATTTGTTGACTGAATTTGACACATTATGTAATTTTCTACGTGTCGATGTTATGGGAAAAGATACGCGGAACATTCCTCAGACAGTTAAAATGTTTTTAAAAAAAAACTAGGATAGCAACCGCGACTTCAATAATGAGATATGATCAAGTAAAGGTCTAACTAACTTCCTTTAAAATTTCGCATATGTCAGTTTTTGCGTGTTGATGTTATTAGCAAAAAAACCGCGAAAAATCCCGCAGACCAAGCTTATATTAGAATTTGAGAATTTTTTAAAGAAAAGTTAGGAAAGGAACCGCGACTGCAATAATGAGAAATGATCAAGGAATGTTTCAACTAACTTCCTGAGAAATTTCGCATATGTCAGTTTTTGCGTGTTGATGTTATTAGAAAAGAACCGCGAAAAATCCCGCAGACCAAGCTTATACTGGTCTTTGCGATTTTTTTAAAGCAAATTTAGGAAAGGAACCGCGACTTCGATAATGAGATATGATCAAGGAATGTTTCAACTAACTTCCTGAGAAATTTCGCATATGTCAGTTTTTGCGTGTTGATGTTATTAGAAAAAAACCGCGAAAAATCCCGCAGACCAAGCTTATACTAGCCTTTGCGAATTTTTTAAAGAAATATTTGGAAAGGAACCGCGACTGCAATAATGGGAAATGATCAGGGAATGTTTCAAATAACTTCCTGAGAAATTCCGCATATGTCAGTTTTTGCGTGTTGATGTTATTAGAAAAAAACCGCGAAAAATCCCGCAGACCAAGCTCATACTGGCCTTTGCGATTTTTTTAAAGAATAATTTGGAAAGGAACCGCGACTGCAATAATGAGAAATTATCAAGGAATGTTTCAACTAAGTTCCTGAGAAATTTCGCATAAGTCAGTTTTTGCGTGTTGATGTTATTAGAAAAAAACCGCGAAAAATCCCGCAGACCAAGCTTATACTGGCCTTTGCGATTTTTTAAAGAAAAATTACGAAAGGAACCGCGACTGCAATAATGGGAAATGATCAGGGAATGTTTCAAATAACTTCCTGAGAAATTCCGCATATGTCAGTTTTTGCGTGTTGATGTTATTAGAAAAAACACGCGAAAAATCCAGCAGACCAAGCTTATACTGGTCTTTGCGATTTTTTAAAAGCAAAATTAGGAAAGGAACCGCGACTTCGATAATGAGATATGATCAAGGAATGTTTCAACTAACTTCCTGGAAAATTTCGCATATGTCAGTTTTTGCGTGTTGATGTTATTAGCAAAAAAACCGCGAAAAATCCCGCAGACCAAGCTTATATTAGAATTTGAGAATTTTTTAAAGAAAAATTAGGAAAGGAACCGCGACTGCAATAATGAGAAATGATCAAGGAATGTTTCAACTAACTTCCTGAGAAATTTCGCATATGTCAGTTTTTGCGTGTTGATGTTATTAGAAAAAACACGCGAAAAATCCCGCAGACCAAGCTTATACTGGCCTTTGCGAATTTTTTAAAGAAAAATGTGGAAAGGAACCGCGACTTCGATAATGGATAATGGATAAGGAATGGTTCAACTAACTTCCGGAGAAATTTCGCATATGTCAGTTTTTGCGTGTTGATGTTATTAGAAAAAAACCGCAAAAAATCCCGCAGACCAAGCTTATACTGGCCTTTGCGATTTTTTTAAAGAATAATTTGGAAAGGAACCGCGACTGCAATAATGAGATATGATCAAGGAATGGTTCAACTAACTTCCTGAGAAATTTCGCATAAGTCAGTTTTTGCGTGTTGATGTTATTAGAAAAAAACCGCGAAAAATCCCGCAGACCAAGCTTATACTGGCCTTTGCGATTTTTTAAAAGAAAAATTGGGAAGGGAACCGCGACTGCAATAATGAGAATGATCAAGGAATGTTTCAACTAACTTCCTGAGAAATTTCGCATATGTCAGTTTTTGCGTGTTGATGTTATTAGAAAAAAACCGAGAAAAATCCCGCAGACCAAGCTTATACTGGCCTTTGCGAATTTTTTAAAGAAAAATTAGGAAAGGAACCGCGACTGCAATAATGAGAAATGATCAAGGAATGTTTCAACTAACTTCCTGAGAAATTTCGCATAAGTCAGTTTTTGCGTGTTGATGTTATTAGAAAAAAAACGCGAAAAATCCCGCAGACCAAGCTTATACTGGCCTTTGCGAATTTTTTAAAGAAAAATTAGGAAAGGAACCGCGACTGCAATAATGAGAAATGATCAAGGAATGTTTCAACTAACTTCCTGGAAAATTTCGCATATGTCAGTTATTGCGTGTCGATTTTACTGTAAAAAATAAAAGAAAAATTCCACAGTTCTAATCCATTTCTGAATTTGCAATTTTTTTAAAAATAATTGATAAGGGGCAAGTCGTTATAAATATCAAGGTCTTATGGTGTAATGTTTCAAAAATATTCTTGGCAAATTTTTCGAGTCTAAGTTCTTAATTATGGAAATTATGAGAAAAATTCTTGCAAATGTCCTGACGATCTGAACACGTATGTATATCCCACCAATAATCTCATTTACTGCATTTCTTCCTTAAATTCATAAGAATGATACATTTCTATTCGAACACATTCATAATATTGAATAGTTTTCATCTAAATGATCAATTTCCCAGGCAGGAGAACTATCGGTAATATTTGCCGGCGGTTTCGGTAGGTACAGTCCCTGACAAAAATTGTCTGCGGCTTTTGGTCTGCCAGCTTCAGCGTCATTATTCTTCCAATTTCAAAATAAAAAGCAAGTGTGAAAAATAAACCTGCTGCCTACTGGGGAGTTCAGGAAACAGGAAGTGATCTCAACTCATTTATGTCAGGTGATACAGGAGCATGGTACACTCCCCTTTTTTCCTTCAGTTCCAAAGATAATTGATTGAAATTTGGGACATCTTTATAATTAATAATAACAATATTCTCTCATGAACATTAGTAGAGTGTACCCATGCGGGTAGAGAACTACTATTATTATTTGCCGTGGCGCACCGGGGCGACTTCACTTTTGTACATCTCAATTATTATTTTTCGACTTACGGTTCCAACTTGTTCAAATGGAACACCCTGTATATTACAGCACATAAGGAATCTAACAATACCTGTTTGATAGTGTTATCGCCAAAGACTATACGGAGATATCGCCAGTTATTTTATCCATAAGCTCAATCAGTAGGAGAGAGATACTTTTTCTGGCCCATTGGTCTTACGAATAAAATAATAAAAACATGAAAGTGGCTTTTTATTCAGATACCTAATCATGAATATGTATATGCTGACATGGCAGTTTCATATTTACAAAAAAAGGACAGGTACAAGATTCAATAAGTAGTCACTTTCAAACTTAAATTCAAGGAAGGTTTGACTAAACACAGTGTTCAGGAATAATTTCGCTCATGGTTTTTCTTCAATAATTTGAAGGCAAAAGGTGTTTTTGAATAAAACACTTCTGAATCATTCAAAGAACATACAATCCTTTCAATATGTTTGCCTTAGCTTTTTGTTCAGTAATCATAGATTTGAATAAAATCAAAAAGTCAAACATAGAATAGAATAGAACTTTATTAATCCATAAAATACCATAATTACATGGTGTTGGACAAGTCAACTATAAAGCATTGTTAATTGCCATTTGAATTTTTCATACAAAGTAATGCTTTTCAGTTCGCAGGGAAGGGCGTTAAATAGTTTTATGTACTAGCGGGCGGTAAAGTACACTTTACCGCCCGGTTCGCCGGGCGTAAAGTAGCACTTTACCGCCCGTGGGCGCATTATGGCCCGGCGGGCCGTAAAGTAGACAAAATTCTCAAATTGTCTATACTCACACATCATTTCATGCAATTCCTAACACGAATTAGAATCATTTCAGTTCAATAGAGCAATACTCTTTCTAACATTTGTTTATAATCGTTGGCAATTTTTTCGGTGATGATCTATTTATTTGAAATAGATTCTCCAATATAGCACTCAGCTATTATAGTTTCACATTCCTCATATTATGTTACACTTAATTATTGTATGCATAACGTATGAAACGTGTAGACCATTACAATTCAAGTCAGTATTTGTGATTCGCGCTATAAAACCGCTAGTGCATAAAATTTTGTATGTATCACGTGCGTAAAATGCGTTTAAGGCCTTCGGCAGCAGGCCATAAACCCCTACTTTACGCCCTTGATACATAAATAACTATTATAGCGATGAAATGGGGCGATTTCTGGTACATTGCAGTTTTATGTCTAGGTAAATCCAAGGTAATGTGGCGTGTTTGATACTCATGCTGTTTTTGGGAAACATTATTGATATCGCTCTTAATAAAAGTTAGGCATTTCAGAATAAATATTCCTGAAAAGGTTAGAATTTGTTTCTTTTTGAATGTATTTCTGCAGCTTTCCCTACAACTCAGTTGAAAAATAAGTCTGATTAGACGCTTTTGAGCAATGAAAACCCTTTCCCAATTACTTGATGAACCCCATGCTATGATATTGTAAGATATATGACTATATGCAAAAGCATAGTACAAGTCCATTAAACCTTTTTCATCCATATATGGTTTTATTTGTAGTATGGCGTAATATGCTTTATTGAGTTTTGTACAGACATGATTCAATTGAATACTAAAAGAAAGCTGAGAGTCAAGATAGGTTCCTAACAATTTTACATCTTTAGTAAATGACAGATCATCAGGTAATTGGAAGAGTGAGGGAACCTAACGGCGATGATAAAAATTGATACATTTTGTTTTACCTTTATTCAATATTAGTCTATTGCGTGAACACCAAGCCGCCATCTCATTGTAGGTGACTTTAATGTGTTTTTGTAACTCCTCTGGGGTAGCTGCTGACAGTTACGGTAGTATCATCCGCAAACATGGTAATTTGTCCTATATATGATATTTATCGGTAGATTATTAGCAAAAATTAAGAAAATAATTGGTCCCAAAACTGATCCTTGAGGAACACCCAGGGGGAGTTCATGGCTTTCTGATAATTAATTATTAATTTTCAATTTTCACCAATAATGTTCAGTTAGTTAAATAACAATGTATCTAATCCAATATGACTCTTCTAATCCCAATAGAGTATAATTTTTCAAGAATGAATTGTAAATTTATACTGTCGAATGCTTTAGACAGGTCAAACATCAATGAAGCAACATACTTCCCACAATCTAACTCGTAATATACATAGTCCAAGAGGTGGTTTGTTGCTGTTTCTACAGATTTAGATTTTCTGAAACCGTGCTGTGATACAGATAAAATGTTATTTTTTCCAATGAAATTTATTATAATATCATATGCCGCTCGTTCAAGGATTTTGGATGTAGCTGGTAAGAGTGATATTTGACGGTAGTTTTTTGATTATTTTTGAGGAAATGTCATCAGTTCCGGTAGAATTTTAATTTTTTTAATTTTTGATTATATTCAGTATGTCATTCAGTAGTTATGCTACTGGAGACAAATCTTCGCATTGAAAAAGGTATGCAAAATGATCACCTAGAGCTAAGTGTGCATTTACTACATCACATTTAAATGAGGCAGTAGAAATATTCATTACCAAGTAGTCAATGGTGCTAGTGTATGTAACACCTTTGACATCAGTAAAAATACGAGTATGCTGGTTTGTTGTTATCTCAAGTTTGTATGATTGCAAGATATCTGTTAAAATTTTCGATTCCATAGAAATTGGTTTATCTTGATGTATATTGAAATCACCAGTTAAAATAATGAATTTGAATTTTTGGTATAAAATATTAAGGGCGAATGTTAGTCGTTCCTCGATTACTCGGATGTCACCTGTGCCTGGTCTGTAAACTGTCAGAATGGCAACTTGCTGATTACCAAAGGAATGACTTACCCCACATATTTTAAATTGGCATTCAATGGAAAGTGTTTAATCTCTGAAATCTCAGTACACATGTGATTTTCTTTGGAAAAAATAGCAGTTCAACCATAAATGTGTTCAGAAGTACAGAAATATGATATGAGTTTGTAACCAGAAATAGTAACATATTCCAAATCATTGTCCATAAACAAGTGTTCACAAATACAGAAAACGTCAACATTATATTGGTCTACTATTACTTCGGCATCATTCAATTTGTTATTCAGACATTGTATGTTGAAATGTAAAAGAATATTGTTCATAGTTCTTTTTCCTTCATGCACAAAATTCAAATCACGAAGCCCTCTCGTTCGCACGAATATCTGAGGTGTTTTCGATGTTTGAAAGTGGGACATTGTCGTTTATCAGTCGGAAAAGAAAAACCATTGTTGGTGACTGAAAGAAGAAGCAGGTCCTTCAAATTCCATCAAATTTAGTGCTATCAAATCTATTCCCGATTTAGCTGATCATCATCGTTTCTCCTATATGGCAAATAAAACTACTGAAAGAAATATTTGGATATTGGACAGCGGATCGACAGATCACATGACGAGTTCAATGGAAATATTTCGAAATTTTGTTCATCATAAAACAAAAATTGAGGTAGCAGGTGGAGGAATGCTCGTTACCGGTTTTGGAGATGTGAACCTGAAATTATCAGACGAAAATGGATCGACTCAACTTACTTTATTAAACGTTTTATATGTACCATAGTTGAAGACAAATTTGCTATCTTTGAGTTTAGCAGCAGATCGAGACCTTAGAATAGTCTTCGAAAACAATTCTTCGAAAATTATGACAGCGAGTGGAGACGTCGTTGCGATCTCAACGAAAATTGGAGCCTTATATTTGATCAAAGAAAGAAATTTGGGCAGGATCAAACCATTCGACAACTGAATGACAAATACAGATTTTTCGAAAGAATGCCAGCTATGGCATAGACGATTGGCACATTTAAATATATCCAGCGTGAGGAAGATGTTTGGAAAAATTGATGTGACATGTCAAATGACATTGACGCCGAAAAACTAGAATATGAAATATTGCTACCCCGTGCTACCAGGGGAAGTTGAAAAAGGAGTCCTTTTCCAAAATGTTGTTCAAATCGAGAGTCATCTTTGAATCTCATTCATACGGACGTTGTAGGTCCTATCAATCCCATTTCGAATAGAGGTAATAAATATATAGTGACGTTTATTGACGATTATTCGAGATATTGCGAAAAGTATTCGAAAATTACAAGAAGTACAAAACTAAAGTTGAAAATTTTCATGGAAAAAAGATATCCCATTTAAGAAGCGACAATGGGGTGAATATTTGTCTCGAGAATTCATTCGTTTTCTGGAACAAAATGGCATCAGTCACCAACTCACAATACCAGGCACACCTCAACAAAATTGCGTTGCCGAAAGATTCAATCAGACATTCAGCCCTATGCTGTATCACTTCAGACCACTAAACATAACGGAAGAGATACAGCATAGGGTTGATTATTTGATTTGATGTTTATTGATACAATCGGGTATTCCACATAAATTTTGGTCAATAGCGGTAGCAACATCTTCTTATATTAGAAGTCCCACTATAAGCGAATGAAGAATGCAGTCCAACAGAAAAATGGAAATTAACTATGAAAATTGACCTATTCCATTTGAAAGTTTTTGGTTGTAGAGTATGGACACTCAATAAATCTAGATGAAGTAAATTGGCTCCAAAAGGCATTTCGAGTATCTTCGTGGGCTATGACAGCAATTCTAAGGGTTATCGATTGTGGAATCCAACGAATGATAAAATTGTCATCAGCCGCGATGTCAAATTTGAGGAAGACGTATTCCCTATGCTGAATCAGCAAGATATACCTTCAAAATTAGATACATTTCATGATGAGTTTCATGTTCGTGGAATTGTTGTTTAAAAAAATTGTTTAAAATTGTTTTTTCCGTTAACCAGCTGTCGTCCCCTTACGAACGGCAGCCCTCAAAAGTCGAAACTTGTGCGAGCCAAGGATTAACGAGGTCTTACCTTTTTACGTGCGATTCCTAGCACGATCCGAGGAGAATATCGAAAGGAGGTCCGTTGGTCACCCATCCAAATCCCGGCCTCGTCTAGCGTTGCTTGGCTTCATATATCAGCGCTCTCCGTTCGAGCTATCCCCGCGGAATTGATATATTCTCAATGAAAGGCCATTCTTCTTCTGATGAAGACATAACAAAGCAAAATCAAACAGAAAGCAGCCCAGTCGAAGAGGGAGATAATGATGAAACAATAGTAGAAGAAGAAACTGCAAATGAGGATATATCAGGAAATGATTCAGGAGAATATAGAGATACAGAAATTGAAACAAGATCAGGAAGAACAATACGAAAACCTGAATGGACGACACAATTCGAAGTTGGCGAAAATTTAAATGCATGTAACCAAGCAATTTTGAACAGACGAGATCCTCGCAATTGGAGAGAAGCGTTGAACGGGGAAAACAAAATTTTGAGGTTACTTTTTGCCATAGCAGTTGAGAAAAAGTGGTCTGTACATCACATAGACATTACTGCATCATATATTTCAGCTGATTTAGACGAAACAGTTCATATGAAAATACCTGATGGATATTTCGAGTTGTTTGATAAACTCACATTGAAATTTCCTAATTTACCAGAGAATTATTCAGATGGAAAGGAAGAACTGGTTTGAAAATTGAATAAGAGCATATATGGCCTGCGTCAATCGAGTCTTATGTGGAATAGGACACTAGATCAGTTCATTAAAAGCACAGGTTTCTCTAGATCCATATCTGATCCATGTGTCTATTATCAGGAGAAAGGAGAACTCATCATCACTGTGAATGTTGATGATATACTGATATATGGAAACACTATAAGAACATAGTGAATTTGAAGGCTGAGTTCAAGAAACGGTTCGATATCAAAGATCTAGGAGAAGTAAGGAACGTATTGTCGATAAAAGTGACCCAGCCCTGGGACTCTGTAACTCATTTTGCATGGCGAAGCGAAACGAAGCTAAACGAAGCACACGCTATCACTTTACAGTGATCATGCCAGTCCCAGGGCTGGCATGATGTTTACAGCAACTTTCATGAGTAAGTTCAACCAAAGTCCTACCAAGCACCACTGGATGGGAATAAAACATATGCTGAGATATTTAAATCGTACCAAAGCGTATGGTATTGAATACGTTTGATAAATTGCTAAGAAAAATCTCTCAGTTGAATCGTTCATGATCTATTAATACAAAGTTGAACCAAATTTTCTGATCCAATTAATCGGTCCAGTTTATTTGTACGTATGGGTTGTTTGCAACGATTATTGGATCAAATATAATCAATTTATCTTTGATCGGTGATCTTTCGCCATTTTAAAGAATATGACCGATTAAAAGTCCAATTTGAAAAGGTACGAGACGGGGTTTTGGCGTTTAGTGGTATTCAAGAGTTTGAATGTGTGTTGTAAAAGTTGAACATGGGCGAAAGAAACTGCTGTTTTACTAGTTTGAATGATGGGGTGCGTAGTAATAAAAAAATGTGTAAAAATTTTTAAAATTTGTTTTTACGAATCTCTCAGGTTTTCGGAGAAGGGTGATCCGGGACCTACAGCTAACGTAAAAGTGGATACCAAACCATTTTAGATCCGTGGCAGAGGGTAGGAATCATATCCAGACCGGGTACTATGGGTGAGAGGCAAATTCTCTAACACCACGACCACTTCGCTTGAGAACAAGAAGAACCCCTTCGATATGGATAAAAGTACGGTCACTGATAAAAGATTTGAATCATTGGCCGCTTCTTTGACAATTGCGAGAAGATGATCCTGACGATTTTAAAAATTATCTGTGTAGGGATAACGTAATGCGCAAGGCAATTTTGAAGGATTTATCTGCAGATTATTCGTCGTGTACTATATATGTCAAACATTTATCGCTTGAACTCATTGCCGTGGATGTATCGTACAACTTCAACTGTTTCTGTAGTCCCGTGAACGAACTGTTTTATCTCAGATAGGTCGATGAATTGTTCCGCGTGTATCCTTCTATAATACAATGATATTTTCAGTCACTTTTGATTTCTCCTTCTCCTTCTTTTATCGATTTGAGTAGAAATGTATCGAATAGTACGTACGTAAGGACTTTTATCACTTTAATTTTTTGTGGTCATGTACTTTGGCCGAAAACTGTTATTAGGTACCTTTACACTTACAATCTTTCACGTGGGTTCTGAACGGTGGGTTCTGAACGTGGCGTTCCAATCGTGCGCGCAAGATACGCTCCAAGAACGCGGCGTTCCTAGAGCGTGCGCTAGAAAAATTGAAAAATGCAACAATCCATTCGCGAAGACTTGCCCACGCGCATGGGACGTAAGAGAAAAAGCATATTAGTGTGAAGTAAAAACTGCTGCTTGTCGCTTGGATTTTACGGGACTCCAGGAGTTTTAAAAATTCTGAAAGGATTTGATGAAAAAATGTGGCTCTTTGCTTGGCTCTGCTAATGATTGAAAGGAAGAAAATCGTCTCCCCAGCTCCACTCCTCTTTGATTCTAGAACCTTTTCAGTTCCTTACGAAAATATCCCCTAAAGCTTTGAATATTTTTTATAACATAGTCTTTATTTGCTTCTGGATAGTTTAACTAAAAGGTACCAAGCGCCAAATTATGTTACTGGGTAATGACTTGATAAAGTCAAATCGTTTTTAAAAATTGTAGAATGATTATTGAAATGGCGCTTGGCACTTTCACCAGTAGATTGTTTTGCAAACCTCTACCAATTTGTCATGAGCTTTTTTTTTTTTAATTTTTTTATTTGTATAGTCCTTAGACCTGATCTTCCATAGACACGGATGTGATTTTTAAACCTCAAGAAAATATCTTGTAAACTCTTTTGACCAGTACCTACTGTCCGTCATGGTACACAAAACAATCAAGCCTTCAATAAATAACGAAGTGTTTTCGGACATGCTCAAACTTGCATCTACATTACCGTTCTTGCGAGCATGATTGGAACCCACGCGAAAGAGTGTAAGTGTAAAGGTACCTATTTGCGAGAATACACATTTGACGTTCAGCATGATGAATAGGTAGTATGGAATTGCTGTCACTCATCAGTCTAGATCAGCCAGTGTATTCTACCTAATTTTCACCATAACCAAATTTATCCGATGTGGTCGTTTGGAAAGTTCCGGCTAACGTTACAACGATACAAAAAGGTTCGGAACCACTGATCCGAAAGATTTTATTGGGATACACTTATGACTTATTTTTCCCAATTGAACTTGTTGAAAATAGTTTTTGTTTTTTTTTTAGGGTATAAAGAAAATCACCATGCAGAATTACGCATCTTTACAAGAAACTCATGATCTAGACGAACACGGTATAATTATGCATGATGCTGAACCCACAAGATCAAAATGGAATCACATTGAAGACTTGGATTCTTTCTTTAATCGAATGTATAAATATCACCAGAAACATGGCTTTTTTTGTATGCTTTTACAAAGAGTACTTGAACTCAATCAATACATGTTCGTTATTACCTTAACAACATATCTCTTTCACGGAATTGATTATTCTGCTCTATTTGGTAATACCCACAATTCAGAAAAAATCACTATAGGAGATGTTATTCTTCCGTTGAACAAGTGTGTGGAAAATTTCAATAGTTTGACGTGGTTTTTTTTGATAATAGCATCAGCAGTATGGATATTGAAATTTTTGACGAGATGCTACCAGATGGTATACTTCTGGGACATCAAACAATTTTACAACACTGCCCTCAATATTCGAGATAATGATTTAGATAACATAACTTGGCACGATATTCAAATAAAAATCAAAGCTGTACAATTGGAGCAAGAAATGTGTATACATAAAAGGGAACTAACAGAGCTGGATATATATCATCGAATTTTGAGGCAAGAAAATTATTTAGTAGCAATGATAAACAAACGTTTATTACCCCCAAGGATGCATATACCTTTTCTCGGAGAAATCGTCTACTGGACAAAAGGTATGAGATATAATATGCAGTGGGTTCTTTTTTGGTCACCTTGGTCTCCATTCGAAAATCCTTGGCATTTAAGGGAAGAGTATAAGAGATCACACCAAAGAGAAGTACTTGCTAACCAATTAGGTAAACACATTTTGTGGTTAGCATTAGTAAATTTTATGCTTTTTCCAGTAATTTTTTTATGGCAAATTCTGTATACGCTTTTTAACTATGGAGAGATGATTAAACGAGAACCTGGTAGAATGGGCATTCGTAATTGGTCAATGTATTCAAAATTGTACTTGAGACATTTCAATGAATTGGAACATGAATTATATGTTCGACTTACTAGAGCCTATCGTCCAGCCACAAAATATTTAGAAGCTTTCAGTAGTCCCATCATCACTGAGATAGCGCAACATGTTGGTTTCGTTACTGGATCTATTTGCACGGTTATAGTAGCACTTACGATTTATGATGAAGATGTGATTACTGTGCAGCACATTTTCACATTGATGACATGCCTAGGGGGTGTGGCAGCTATTTGTCGAGGACTTATCCCGGATGAAACTACCGTTTGGTGTCCTGAATATCTTCTTCAGTGCGTTGTTCAGCATACTCATTATCTACCGTCTGGCTGGAGAGGTCATGCCCATACATCAAGAATCAGAGAAGAATTCCAGCAACTTTTTCAGATGAGAGTTGCAGCCCTTATTGAAGAGTTATTGTCGCCGATTTTGACACCTTTTTTAATGGTACGGTGGGTTTATCCTAGGAGACTAGAAATAGTTGACTTCTTCCGTAACTTCACAGTCTCGGTGGTGGGGGTAGGAGATGTATGCAGCTTCGCACAAATGGATGTCAAGAAACATGGCAATCCAGAATGGCAAAGGGGATCAAATTTAGATGACGAACCAACATGTCCGAACCAATATACACAAGCAGAGGATGGGAAGGTCGAGCTTTCCCTAATGCACTTTACTACTACAAATCCATCCTGGTTACCCCCACCGGATGCACAATTATTTGTGCAGTCTGTACAGCATGAATATGATGATTATTCAGATGACGACGAACCGCGATACTTCAGGAGTGTTACTAACATGTTTGATACCAGCTCGCAACAGGCATCGGACACGATGGATTTAGGGAGAAGAGCCACAAGAACGAAGTCGATGTTCAGATCGGACCCAAGTATTCTAACTCCTCGAAAGTCTACGCGGTTTGCAGAAGGACCGAGTGCGTTGGGCCCTCAAAATATGAGGAGTAGTGTAATAGTTTTACATGATAGACATTATCAGCAAACTATGAGACATACACGATCTTTTGCAGAAACGACGCCTTTGTTATCTTCAAAAAACCATCAAAACTCCTGAATTTATTGATTATTTTTCCTGTTAGATTTGCTATTGATAAATGAATCTGTCATCATTTGGAATAACTGTGGATTTGGAGTAGAATCGTTTCCTGATGATGTTGCGTGATCGATCTCTGTAAGTGCAATGCCATAATTTTAGGAAAACGTGTGTAAATAAGCGAATAAAATGTGTTCATCTAGAGAAAGGTGCATTTTATATTTATTGAATGTTGACTAGTCCTGGCTTGCAGAATGTTTTAGTCGCAGCTGTTACGAGTATTGAACAGCAGTATTCATGTGGTGCATTTCTTAATAACGCCATTATATCAGCACCAACAACAGGAACACTCCGTATTAAACACATTGATGTACTATACTTACGGACAGTTCGCCACAACGAAGATAAATAAAAACCCCAGTGTTGCTATGGTTACCTGCAAAACTAGGATCAAACTAAAGACACCTACCTACTTCTCGCTATTCAAATTGAGTCTGCGAGAACCAGAATGGACTATCTGTTGATTTCAGGAAATTGCCGTTCTTGCAAAAATTTACGTGTTGTTTGAATCCAGAGTAGCCTAAAAGTTTACAGATCATATGATAGATGGCAGCATCATCTCGATTCTATAGTTACGAAAATCGTATTAAGGGTCGGTTGAATACTTTCAGATTAAACGCCAGATCGACTTACTAATGGTTAGAATGTTAACCCTCACAACATAATTTAATGAAATACATTCACATTCTAAACCATTGGTAAGGCCATCCGCAGTTTAACTGGACCTATTCAACTGGCCCTCGTGGTGCCCACTGTTGTGACCACTTTTGTATTGCCAAATATGATTTCTTCAGATAGGCTACTGCTGTTCTTGAGGCATCAATTATCTTCATGGTCAATGTGGTCCTTCAAGAGATTTGTAGACAATACTGGTTTTGAAGCTCCATGATCCTTGGCTAAGGAACAATTTCTATTGAATACATGGACTTGTACTAGTAAAAGTCAAAGTATGCTTTTATGTCAGAAGTTTTTCAAGTTATCGACAAAACTTTTCAACTCAAAATAAAAATGTAAATTAAAAGCAGTATGTATTATTAACTTTAATGGTAATAGCATTCACCATCTTCCCATAAGTGCAGATGAAAGAGTGTACTACCACCATATGCGACCCGGGTGGCGCAAACCTACAGTAACACTAGAGGCTCCATCGAGGCGAGTATAGTAGCTTTTGTTAATTTCTTTTCCTCTGCTACCTTTACTTATCACCTATAACCATCCTATAGCGACCTCTTTGAGGTTTTGACACTCAAATTAGATTTTATTCAGCAAAACGATCATACATCTGAAATAATCACATTGGAAGATTTCAACGTGCATAGGTATCCCTTCCTGGCTGAAATTTTCCAACAAAACAGACGAGGCAGGTTGTCAAGCTGATGTCTTTGCTATCACGTATGGGCTAGAACAGCGGTCCAGATACTCACACGCACTCCTGATGTCAACAATCGGTATGCCAATATTCTTGATCTTTTTCTCAGCACCAATCCTGATCCATACAATATAGAAGAGTGTACTCGGGAACTCGGACCACAACCTCATCTCAACACTATTCTTTTTCTACACCATTGTAACGACCTTTCGTCGTTACGAGTCACTTTGACACCCGAGTCCAGGTTTCGGAATTCTCGGGCGCCGCCTCTGTTTAATGTGGGAATGCCACTTGCTCCGGACAGCCTCAGTGGAGAAAATGATACTCCAGGGGTCACTATGGTTTTGACAAAACCTCGGTGGCCAGGAAGGCAGGCTTTAATTGCCTATCCTGGGTACCTGTTGCTGTTTGATGGAACACTCAGAAGCAATTGAATTGATTAGAGGAGAAAGAAACAGTTAATTAATCAAATCAAACACCAAATAATTATCTCAATTATTTTTATTCATATTACGTAACGGTATGCAACACTCTCAGTATAACTATGTATTTCAATAACCAAGCACTATTCTAAAATGTACAAACTGGAAAACAAATCACTTTGTATCCTATATATGCAAGCGGAAGCAACAACAGGGTTATTAAACATTAAAAGCGGGGTGTGGGACAGGTATTTATTACTCAAGCGGTTATAAACGGAAGCCTACGGGATCAAAGCGGTTACGGATGTGTAAATGCAATTTCTAAATTCAGCCAAAGCTCCACCTCTTGGGGTCGTAATTCTCAGACTATACGGCTGTCAATGGAAGCTGGTATTGCACAGTGCCTCAATTGACAGTGACCTCCCTGTATCTATCTAAATCAGTTTCCTAATCTATACGGCTGTCAATGTAGGTTGATATCGCACAGTGCCTCAATTGATAATGACCACCCTGTATCGGTTTATCTATCTCAATTTCCTATCACACACGGCTGTCAATGTAGGTTGATGTCGCACAGTGCCTCAATCGACAATGACCTCCCTGTATCGATTTTCCTATCTGAATTACCTATCATATACGGCTGTCAATGTAGGTTGATATCGCACATGCAGTGCCTCAATTGACAATGACCACCCTGTATCGGTTTATCTATCTAAATTTCCTATCATATACGACTGTCAATGTAGGTTGATATCGCACATTGCCTCAATTGACAATGACCACCCTGTGTCGGTTTACCAATCTAAATTTCCTATCATGTACGGCTGTCAACATAGGTTGATATCGCACAGTGCCTCAATTGACAATGACCACCCTGTATCGGTTTATCTATTTATACGGCTGTCAATGTAGGTTGATATCGCACAGTGCCTCAATTGACAATGATCACCTCAAATCATCTGAGAACCACTCACCCTTTATTCATCACCAAAATTAGTGCTTACGGTTTTGATTCAGTATCTTCCACGACGTCTTGACACTCTCTCACGGCTCGACTCGCTTGGTTTCCTTCACGTGGCTTCTGTTCTGCTGGCTGGCACACAACTGACTCTGCTTCAGCTCCAGCTTTGCCACATTTATTTTTGCGAATCTACTTTTATTTTTGATTGAATCTACCGAAATCTACCAAATACTTTTTAAAAAATACCAAAAATCTACTTTACAAAAAAAGATGAAAATAAGAACGGAGTTGGAGGTTGGGGATTAATGAAATGCAATGATTAATGGGTCTAATTATTTATTTATTGACTAAACCTAAACATATAAATATTTAAACTAGCGCAACAAAGAAAATGGAACTGAGTCTTATTCTTTATTTTTAAACAATTTTTTTTTTCTTAAAACTAGAATTAAAAGAAAAAAGATCTTAAATTTCTTCACCTTTATATTTTAGATTTTTATACAAAGTTTTATTAACTTAATCATTCTTACATCGAGTTGAAAATTTGGGCAAGACCCAACATCTTTCAGACCCTCTTTGGCATGTATTAAAGCAGAAACTTTTTTATTACAAGTTTTGTTTCGATCGTCGGTTTTAACTCGATTGAATTTGGAGAATATCCTTTCACATTTTACGTTAGAAACTGGCAAAGAAAGCATTTGTTTTGCGAATTTGCAAATATTTTCGTATTTAAGTTTATTATTGTCTTTTAAACAGCTTATTTTATGCCAAAATTCTTCAACATTAAAGTAATTATTCATATTGCTGCTACCGCTAGAAAGCATGTTAGATACATCTAAATCTAGTTTCATTTCTCTGTATTCATTATCAATGTCTTGAATAACTTCTTCTGGTACTATATTCGGAAACTTTGACAGAAGATTTATGAGACTAGAAAACTCTTGGAATCCAACTACCTGAGGATCTAAAAATTGTAGTTCTTTAAACAATTCTTTATCCAAGGGCAATCTAGATTTTAATTGATTACTCAAGTTAATAATAAAAAGCTGACATCTTTTGAAAAAGTCATGAACAACTGTTTGACTTCCCTGTATTTTATACATATTTTTTGCAAAATTCACTCCTAAGTATATCTCGTTAAGAGGTAAGTAGTGCATCGAGGCATCAGGATCCAAATCAGAGAGACCAGTAGCCTTAACATAAGTACTTTTCATAAAACAACTTAAAATTGACCGAAAGAAACTGAACATGTCTTTAAAAAATGTGTGAGTAACTGGATAGTCTCCTTGAAAAATTATGTTGAATTTATTAACTATGGGTAAAACTAAATCAAGAAAATAGAAGTAGGGTAAAATTAAATTATCATTAAATGAATTATATAAAAACTCACAAGAAACATTTTGCTGTTTGTCAAGTATTGTCCTTGGAAAAACAGTTTCAAGGGTATCCATTGCTCAAATATTCTATTTACACAATTGTGAAAAGATAGCCACCTTATGTCATAGTGTCTTAAAATTTTATGTTTTTCTGAAGCAGTAAATTATTGAAATTCAACAAATTCTCTTTGGCGCTTGCTACTTTGGGAAAAGTAATGATAGACATCTTTAACAAGCTGTTCTAATGATCGTGAAAGAACTGCACAAGCATGGCTTACAGCTAATGCTACCGAATAGCAAACGCATTTAACAAATATGCAGTGGGGATTTATTTCACGAATTTTAGCAATAATGCCATTGTTATCCCCAAACATGACATTTGTGGTGTCAGCTGCAAAACCCAAGAGTTGATTTTTTTAAGTTAAGTCCCTTTTCTTCTATGGCACTGTTAAGTGCATTAAAAAAGTCTAGGGCAGACTCTCCTTGTAGATCTACTGAACACAAAAATCTGGTCTTCACACAGGCATTTTTCTCTGAATAAAACTTAATTGCGATGGCAAGAACCTTTTTTGTACTTACATCGGTACTCTCATCAATGATTACTGAAAAGGTTGAAAGTCCCGACTTCAGATCTTGTATCAATTTTTCTTCAAAGTGTCCGCCCAAAACATTATAGGCTATTGCAGATGATTTTGTTCTTTTGCAGGAAAATTTTCTAGCAATCTCTGAGTCAGGAAAAGCATCTTTGATGACATCACTTAGATGATCCATCTCACAAGAAATTGTACATTATGCTCCACAAGCACAGACACTATTTTAATTTCTGCTATTTTCATTCCATCCGAAACAGCTATTTTTCAATAATTTATCAATCTAAAAAAAACCATTACTCTGCTACATATTTTAATTAGACATAAATACAAATAGACAAACCTTAGAGCTTCCAGTAAATCCAATCATATTCTTCTTATGTTTCGCGCAAGCATTATGTTCTTTTAGAGAAGCCATTCTGGATAAAATTCTAACATTGCATGCTTTGCAATGGACACTACATCCATCCTGTGCTTTACAGAGCCAGTGGAAAATAATGGGTTCTGTTCCTATTCTGCTCGACACGATTGCTCATAAGCTCACTTCATAATTTTTACGTTAAAAGCAATTTTACACTGCGTATTCACTATTCAGTATGAAGCGAAAATCGTGTAGCTATTAGAATAAATTCGACCGTCAGTTGTCAGGGAAATACAACGGTATGGGGGAATCACTGACAAAAAAGCAGGCGAAGCATCCAAATGAATAAAAATATAAAATTAGTTACACGTCTACAAACATAGAAATTAAAGTAAATGCTTGATTCAATCATTTTTACAATGATTATATTGTTAATGGCATTTTTGCATTATTTAAAGTTATGTATCAAAATCTACTAAGTAAAGAAAATGTGCCTACTAAAATTTTCTGAAAAGGTGAAAATCTACCAAAAAAGTAGAAATCTACTAGATGTCGCAACGCTGTTCAGCTCTCTTCTTGGTTGTCGGTTCTCCCACTACTACTATCTCAGGCCTGCGCAGTGTATCTCTGGTTGGACTTAGCGAATTCTCACCTGTTAGACGGCTGCTAGTGGACTCCTGCTACGTGATGACCCTTGGCTGGACGGAGAACAAACTGATTTTGCTGTCGTCGCTTTAATTCAGCTCACTGTCTTCGTAAAGCGGCTAGCGATACGCCTGCAACTTTAGACTGAGCATGCGCCAAACTCGAGCATGCTCCGTAGACTCCAAAAATGGTCAAATATGGCTGCCATGGCTGCTACATCACTGCTCTCTCTCTGAATTTTGGATAAATAGTCGTTATATGGTAACAATTTTCAAATCGCAAGGTAGGTTAGTCAGGTCAGGTTAGGTTTGGCTAATAATTCACGCATTTTCGACTCGCAAGCTAGGTTAGTTTGCTCAGGTTAGGTTTTCGTGTCTCGAGATTCTTACTTGACGTGGAGGGGAGATGGTGGGGCATGTTTATTGACCGGCAGAACAACAAGAGTGGCATTTATTCGCCTAGTTATAACGAAGATATAAACAAAAATTAAGGGATTAAATGACTAATTGTTGCTTCTATACCTGTCTTATGAAATTACGGAATCTAGTAACTTCGTTACACCATCGAGCACGACACTGCCCCATCTCATATGGCACTTCAATTCTGCTGACTGGGATGGGCTTCGCATGTTTGTCTCAGCATTTCAAGTAGAACATCATCTGTGATAAACCCTGGTTCAGCAGAAACTGCTCCAAAGCTGTCGTATTCAAGCAGGCAGCATACAAAAATCAAAGCCCTGAGACCAGATCAGAATACGTTGAAGTTACAAACACGTATGAGGAGACAATCGAATCCTTGAAAGAGGCTCACAACGCCAAAAGATGAAGTCAAAACTCGTCGAGTGTCGTAACAGGTTCCGCACGTTTTGGTATTTTGCCAAAGATGTGGGATGAAACTTCACATCCAGCTCGGGAAAAAGAATATATTTTTGCCAACACGTTTGCAGCAAATTCTACTCGGGAATCACTAGGAAAACAACGCCAGAACATCACTCTTATTGACAGTCATACGTCTGAGATTAACTTTCGCTAACGAACTATCAGACGCATTTTGCTTGTACTCAAAACCAACAAAGCTATAGTGGATCTGATGGAGTTTCTCTGGTCGTTCTCAAAAAATTTGTCTCTGAACTAACATCAGTTCATTGTAAGTTATTCATTCTCTCCTGTAATTTGGGGGTAAAACCTACCTAGCCACTACCTACAGACTTATCGCACTACTATCTGTTCTCTCTAATGAAATATCTAGAACGATCAGGAATTGTAAACGATCAACAATATGTTTTACGTCATCAGATATCAACTGGTAACCTGCTTGCTTATGTCTCATATACATAGCATCTATCCGTTGAAAAATATGGTGAAACTCTGGCCGTAGCATTAGATACCTCCAAGGCGTTTGATCGCGATTGGCACCAGAGACTCCTCGACAAGCTTCCATCTTATGGCTTACCCCCCAGTTGTATTCTTTGATACCTAGCTTTCTCTCAGACAGATCTCTCCACGTGATGTGTGATATAGTTTCATCTGACACTCTACGAATAAATGCTGGTGCTGGTGCGTGAACGATTTTAACATGGATCTAACAAAAATTCTAGAATGGGGATTCAACAACTTGGTAGAATTCAATGCGAATAAAACCGAAGCACAGACCGATCTCACAATGACCAACGGAATTATGTCAGGAGTCTTTATACTAATGAAGTACGCCATTTCGACGCACGGTATTACCTTCAGCAGTACCGTTTCATGGGAAAGCCATATGAGGAACATTGCCAAAAGTGCGTCTCAAAAACTTGGTTTTCTGTTTCGTACCAAGAGCTATTTCATTTCCCGCCAGTTGATTACGATTTATAAGGCACAGATCCAACCTGTCCAGGAACCCATATATAGAGTGAAGCCCCTAAATACACACTGAAACTTTAAGATTCTGTCCAATAAAAGGCAATGGTCTCATCGGTGATGCTGAGCTTACAAGCTCGCTTACTTTTCTGAAACGCCGCAGAAAGGTTGGCGATTTGTTTCTGTTTCTATATTTCCATGGATGCTTTTCTGAAATATTATTCGTTCCACCGTTAACGGTCCTATCGAGACTGACCTGTCGAGGTCAATTTTCAAATCCCTCTGTCGTCACTTTGGAGACATCCAACGAATGACAAAGCTTTGGAACTCACTGCCTCGGGAGGTGTTCCCTCAGTCTGCAGAAATTCAAGAAGAACAATAATTCCTACCTTTTTCCCTCGACTCTCACAATGTTCTTTGAACATTATAGGATTTTCCTCTTCGTGAGAAACAAAACTTTAAAAAATTGTAGAGATTAGGAATGAAGGGTTTGATCCTTCTGAAGTTCTCAATTTTCTTTTTAAGATTAATTTTTATTTTCTTTTTCTTGACCCCTTATAGACAACTCCACTCTTGATGACTAGCTCTTCAGTAGTTCTTTCAGCATCTCGCTTGATTTATTACGGAAGGCAAAAGTACAAAAGTACATTGAATAAGTTGCGAACGCTATAATTTGGTTGCTTTATAAAAGCTCTCTTACAGACTTTACAATAACGGCAGATTCTAGAAATCGATAAAACAAAACGAAGAAGTTTTCATATTTGGTAGGTACTACATAATCATTAATGTGGCAGTTATAGGTCTTACCAAGGCTGTATGATTTCCCACTAAGCAAAGTAACATTCCTTCAATATTTCAGTAACCTTTCATGGTAATGGTGTAATGTTAAATCAGAGTATTCTGCTACCTTACTGCAAAGGTTCAGCAACTACTGAAACGGACGTTCAGCAATATTACAAATGATATATGCCATTATCAATTATTCCAGCTAGGTTACTGCAACATTGCATATAATATACAGGAAAATTGCAAATGTGATATAGTCTTATGACAATGTTGCAGCAACTTCTGAAATGGATTGATGGATGTAATCTTTTATAATTAGTAATTGCAGCAAGGTTACCGCAACATAGAATATAAATTAGTAGAAAATAACATATTCAATTTTGTTATGTAGCAGTAACTTACCACCAATCTTGTCTATTCCTTTCAATAACATAACAGTAAGATTTCATAAATTACTTTCCAGTAGGTTTGTTCGCTACTGAAGAATTTTTGGATTTTCACTACTTGCTACTAATACTGATAGAAAATTAATGCAATCCTCATGGGAGACAGATCAGTTTTGATATCTTGAAAAATACCATTCAGTATTGATGTATCCTCTATGGAAATCAGATTCATCGTCTTCTAGTTTTTAGAAACAAGCAGTGAAAACCCAAAAAAATCTTCTGAAATTAAATATAGATTCAGTATTTTCATTCGAAACAATGAATAATTGTTTTTTCATAGGCCCATTTGAATCTTGGGGGTCAAAAAGACAAAAATTTGATGAAACCTTTAATAACAATATCACAAAAAAACAAATAGGTACTCATACTTATTAAAATGTCAAAATTAAAAAAAAATCTGTTTGGCCTTATCCACGGATAATAGAGACAATTATCCGTGGGCCTTATCAGGTACCTGAAACAAAATAATCATTGGATTGAATGTGCAGCTTAAATATCGACAACTTGATTCACTACCTAACCCTACAAGTAACGTGTTTTTGCGAATCCAAGCCATCACATTTATTTCAAATGCATCATCTTTGATGCATGGAAATGAATTACTCACTGCATCTGAAACCAAAATATTGTAAATAAATATTATTATACAACGACCTCTTAGGAAGTTGTATTATCTACGATTCGAAATACACAGCGGACCTAAATTTTTTATTTGAAGAGATAGAGTCATGAATCCAACAGAATAATGTTCCTTATCGAAAATTTTGAAAAAAACAAAAGAATAATGATAATAATATATTCATCAACTGGAGAGCCCTAACTTTTTTATCTCAAGAGATAGAGAAATGGTTCCTGAAGATAAATTATCTCCGTATAAAAATAGAAAAAACAAAATAATGATAATAATATTAATGAAAAAAAATGTCCGGACCTCTGTCGTGGTACTTCAAAACGCTATATTTTCAGAACCATAGCAGATATCGCTTTGAAATTTGAATCATTTTAATAACTCACTTTAACTGACTTTATGAACATCCTGTTCATATTTTCAATGAAATCATCAAAGACGGTATTTGTCAGTTGTTTTAAGTCGGCGATCGGAAAACTCGAAAAAATTTTACAGGTTTTTTACCTTTTTTTTTAAGTTTCTACTTCTCGCAATACACAGGTTCAGGAATTGACTTGATTCATTTCATATTCCTCGAATATATACTTCGATATGTCTTACAGAAGATTGCAGTTTTTGAGAAGGATCGGAAAATGATAACCAGGTTTTCCGTGCAATTTTCCGAAAAATGTCGATATTTTGAAACACAAAAAACAATCGAATCATTGATTGAAACTAAATTTCAAACAATGCAGTTGGTATAGCTCGACAAATCATGTCTCTTCTGAATTTCCACTAAAATGACCGGAAAACTGAGAAAACTTAAAAAAGTTAAATCAAAAATTTGAATTTTGGAAAATGCGAAATATCTCGGACACGCTCAATATTTTCCAAATTTATCAAGATATCTTTTCTGACCGCCTTCAGGAAATCTACAAAAAAATTGAATTATTTGCATCTCATATCAATAGTCCGGGAGATATTTGAAAAAATCAGAAAATCGAAATATTGACCGCACTAACAGAGGTAATGAAAATTTTTAAAACGCATTCAGTTCGCACTACGAGCCCTTCCAATGCACTGAAACAGTTTTTCTCCACCTTGAGTACAAAGTGGAAAAATGACAAAAAAATAGAAAAAAAAACAAAAAATTTGGACTTATCTTTCAAATCGCCAACAACTCGAAAACAAAACGAAATATCCAAAAATTTTGTAGGAACAAAATCCTACAAAAAAGTCAGATGTAAAATTTTTCGTTACAAGTAAAACAAACTACGATTTTGTGGGAAAAATTATATTTTCGGTTTCCAAAAAGCCGTTTTACACAGTGGGGTCAACTTTTTTGTTTGAAGAGATAGAACAATGATTCAAAGATGAAAATGATCCTTGTCAAAAATTTAGATCAGAACAAGAAAAAAATTATTATCATTTTTATTATTTTTTGGCCTGGGCAACCCTCACTTTTTTATTTGAAGAGATAGAGAAAAGTTTATTTGAAAGAAAATGATCCCCATCGAAAAATACATACGGTCAGACACAACAATTTTTTTGTTTCTTTTTTGTCTGTCTGTCTGTCGGTCTGTCTGTAGCTTTTTTTGGTGTAAAATTTCAAAACGCTCTCATTTCTACACCGTTTGAGATATCGCTCTGACATTTGAATCAATTTAATAACTCGAAGACTATATTTCCCAAACTTTTTTTTTTCGTGATCGGAAAATCTGGAAAAATTTTAAAGGGGTTTTTCCAGTTTTTTTTTGACGTTTGTACTTCCCTCGATACAGGTTCAGGAAGTGATTTTTTCTTTCCATATTTCTTCAAGATATACTTCAATATCCCCTACAGAAGTGTATAGTTTTTGAGCAGGATCGGAAAATGCTAACCGGGTTTTCCGGAGTTTCCTCCGAAGTGTCAATATTTGAACACCTGATTTTTGGCGAACCAACAGGAGAAACTGATTTTTTTTTATTGCAATCGATAGAGCACCAAAAAGTGAACAAATCCTAAAAGAGCCATTTTTCGAAAATCCGATCGGAAAATGGTGAAAATTCCAAAAATCCAAAAAAAAAATTCATTTTGGAAAACATAAATTATCTCGGAAACGGTTGATTATTTTCAAATTCATCAAGATACCTTTTTTTATGGACTTTCAAGATTCTACACAAAAAGTGTTCATTGATTTTTATCCTAAAATCAATAGTACGGGAAATATTTTTAAAAAATGGAAAATCGAGATATTGACCGTACTAATGAAACAAATGAAAATCTTAAAAATGCTTCGGATACATCTTCACGAGCCACATCGATATTTCTGAACCGTTTTTTTCCAACTCGTAAGGAAAGTGGAAAAATATTGATAAAACTAAAAAAAAAATTGAAAATTTGTACTTTTTTTTATAAAATCGTCAAAATTTCGAAAATTAATCAAGATATCGGAAAGTTGTATGCCAATAATTTTGTTGCTCTTGAAAAGTTCTATGAAAAGTTTCGGATAAGTTTTCCCATATCTTGAATAACGATCGAGATATGGACTTGGAAATATTTTCCGGTTTTTTGCCCAAAAATACCAAAAACTCGAAAAATAAACGAGATACCAAAAAAATGTATGATTTTTGAATATTCACTTCCCCCTTCCTTCGAATTTTTCCGGTCGCGAAGCGCCTGGATTTTTGAATATTTACTTCCTTCCTTTCTTCGAATTTTCTTTAAATTTTGAAAAATAAGACAGTCATGTATTGAAAACATGTATTTTTGTGGAAAATTAGTCGACAGAGTAATGCATTGAAAACACGTATTTTTGTGAGAAATTATTCAAGACAGTCATGTATTGAAAACGCGTATTTTTGTGGGAAATTAGTCAAGACAGTCATGTATTGAAAACACGTAATTTTGTGGGAAATTAGTCAAGACAGTCATGTATTGGAAACGCGTATTTTTTTGGAAAATTTGTCAAGACAGTCATGTATTGAAAACATGTATTTATGTGGGAAAATATTCAAGACAGTCATGTATTGAAAACGCGTATTTTTATGGGAAATTAGTCAAGACAGTCATGTATTGAAAACACGTATTTTTTGGGAAATTAGGCAAGACAGTCATGTATTGAAAACACGTATTTTTGGGGAAATTATTCAAGGCAGTCATGTTTTGAAAAATCATATTTTTGTGGGAAATTAGTCAAGTCAGTCATGTATTGATAACGCGTATTTTTGTGGGAAATTAGTCAAGACAGTCATGTATTGAAAACGCGTATTTTTGTGGGAAATAAGTCAAGACAGTCATGTATTGAAAACGCGTATTTTTGTGGGAAATTAGTCAAGACAGTCATGTATTGAAAGCGCGTATTTTTATGGGAAATTATTCAAAACAGTCATGTATTGAAAACGCGTATTTTTGTTGAAAATTAGTCAAGACAGTCGTGTATTGAAAACGCGTATTTTTATGGGAAATTATTCAAGACAGTCATGTATTGAAAACACGTATTTTTGTGGGAAATTAGTGAAGACAGTCATGTATTGGAAACGCGTATTTTTTTGGGAAATTAGTCAAGACAGTCATTTATTGAAAACACGTATTTTTGTGGAAATTATTCAAGACAGTCATGTATTGAAAACTCGTATTTTTGTGGCAAATTAGTCAAGACAGTCAAGTATTGAAAACACGTATTTTTGTGGGAAATTATTCAAAACAGTTATGTATTGAAAACGCGTATTTTTGTGGGAAATTTGTCAGGTCAGTCATGTATTGAAAACGAGTATTTTTGTAGGAAATTAGTCAAGACAGTCATGTCTTGAATAATATACTTGGATATTTTCCCAAGTCTCGCATTAGTCGTTGTGTTCAAATTATTGGTGTCCAATTATAGTTTCAAATTACAATAGTTGGATTCATATTAATTTTATCAAATTATATTTTTGAACGCATTTAAGTCGTTGTATTCATATTATTGGTGTCCAATTATAGTTTTAAAGGCATTAGGGTAGTTGTATATTCATATTATTGGGATCCAATTATACTTTTAAATGCATTAAGGTCGTTGTATTCATATTATTGGTATCCAATTATAGTTAAAAACGCATTGAGGTCGTACTATTCAACTTCTAGGTCAATCAACTTCCGACCCGTTTGCGGAGAGTTCGCGCGAAGCTCGAATTCGAGCGCGTAGCGCGAGAGTCAATCTGTTCAACTTTCGAGCATCTCAACTTCCGAGCTCCTCAACTTCCGAGCTCTTCAACTTTCGAGCTCCTCAACTTCCGAGCACTTAGCTTGTTAACTCAACAATTACCTACGGTCTTATTTCAATAAAGAATGTACAATTGAACTTGTCCTTGATTATGAGACTATTGTGTTTACATATTTGCTTTGTATTCAAATTGAATTTACTCAAGTTTTAAAATTTGTATAGATTTCAATTCTTTGATTCTGAAATTGTCTTTTTTGCTGGTCCAATTGCAAAACATGGCACAATGATTTGTGAAAAAACGTTCAAGACTTCTTCCAACACAAGACTTTTCATTCAAGCCACATATATTGGTGCAACTAAAATCGAAATCTAAAAGTATTCCACATCATTTACAAATGTAAAAGTCCCTTTCAAATTGACACTACTACCAGATTTATTCGCAATATAAGAAGAAAAAAACATTTTCCTACTAAACGCAGAATGAGCATAGGTTTCGTGCGTAACTGACAGCTTGGAGGTACAACAAACTCAAAAGAAGAAGAAAGCTTCACTTTTCTGTTTGCTTTTGTAAATAAATAACATTTTTCGGAGTTTTTCTATTTCTGCCGTGTTTTTACTGTTTCTACTGTGTTATAACTATTTCTGGTGTTTTTTCTGTTTCTGCTGTTATGTTGAAATTTAGGAATAATAGATTTTACAACATATCATTTTTACTCAAGTTCAGATGATGTTCATCCACAACAGTAAAGATAAAATATCAGTAATCTGCATCGATCCATATCTTCTTCAAGCTGGAAATAACAAGAAAACAGGAGTAAGTTATGTTGATAGGAAAAAAGCAACTAATAAGCCAGGTGAACCCTGCAGAGTTTTGGACTAAAATCTAGCAAATCCCAAGTGTCTGAACCTCACTGAAGATGAACCCCTATATAAATGGGAGGCAAACTTGTTAGATATATCTTTGGCAGAAAAATTGTTGTATTGAATCTTTATATAAATAAAGAAATGATATGCTGTGCCTATTCATGCCTGATAATTGTACCATGATTTGCACTTTGATTGCTCAGGAGTTGCTCTTTTAATTTGTTTAAATTCTTTAATTGTTAAAGATATATCAACCTTTTCACCTACTGCTATATTTTAATAAATTGAATACATTTCCAGATAACTGACTTTATTCTGACATTCATATCCAAAATTTAAAAAAATCTGTGTGCCTAGTAACAGATGAATATTTTGATGATTCATGGTTCAGTACGCAGATTCTCAATCGTTATTCGTTACCTACCGTCCCGAGTGGCAACCGAAATAGCGATTCTCAATCGTTTCGATAACGACTTGTCACCTTTTGCAAACGTCAATTTCAGTCGGTAGGTCCGAATGTTCCGAGTGAAGTTTCAAGGAAAGGTACGTCTGTAGTTTTGATTACTTTTGATGAATTTTCAAACTTGTCTTTCCTACAGAACAATGAAATTGCAAATTGAGCATTTAGAGGTGATATCGGTATTTATGGAGAATCACACCGATTTTGCAAAGGGCAGATTGTCAGTCTCAAATTCGAGAACCAAATTTAAGGAGTTGTGGTCAAATTTGGCTCACAAACTCAATTCCTTAGGCCTTGGGACAAAATCAGTTGACAAATGGCAAAAAGTGAGTACATGAAGTAGATTTTTATTTTACTTTTTAAGTGAGATGGTTGATTACTTGAAAATACAAGAGTAGCTATGCTTTGGTTCTCTTTTCGACTTTACTTCTGGCGGAACTTCAAATATCACGTATGTTTTATAGACATGGTCAGATTACAAAGGGAATTTGAAGAAAAAAGCAGCAGAAATCAATAGACTACTGAAGGCAACAGGAGGAGGTCCATCGATAAAAGACCTAACAGATATAGAAAAAAAAATATTGGAGATTCTTGGACCCACATTTTTTAAGGGTGTGGGAATAGAAGAGAAAGGTGTAAGTTAATAACAAAAATATATCGAATTTTGATAATGTTGCAATATTCTATGATCTTTTTAGATTAATGTTAAAGCTCCATGTCCAGATACACCAGAAACTGTGACTTCAGTTCCTATCACACCAGATGCGACTTCAACATCTAGCCATATAATTGACCAAAATTTCCAAAAAAATGGAAATATAGGACTGGTTACTCTTCTGCCTAACCAATCTTCAGAAAAAAGAAAATTGGGTTGTGAAAATGACCACGATATCTCATTTTTTCTAATAAGAATGGAAGCAGGAAAAAGAGAAAGAGTCAAACTGAGAATTTAAATTTGATTTACGAAGAAACCATCAACTGCCTAAAAAATATAGAAAACACACTTGCCAATGGTTTGAATACTATAAATAACAGCATCAGAGATGGTTTGAAAGAGTTGACAGAGGTGCTGAAAGGGAAACAGCCCCATACTTGAATTCTCAAATTTTTATTATTTATTATTATTTCATTTATTGTTTTTTCGTGTTATCGTATAGGCGAGTTTTGTTTGTTTACTTTTTTCAATGGTTACATTAGTTTTAGGTTACTTTGATACCCAGTTCACAATAAAATGATTACTTTGGAGTTTTTTTCTTTTAATCAGAAATTTGTTTTTGAATACATATCTTATGGCATAGCTTATTTAAAATTACAAAAAAAATACTTCAAACAGAAAGACTTTAATATTAAATGTGATTGAAATAATTTCTGGTCAAATTGTTTCTAATTCGTTGTCCTTCATGAAAAAGACGAACGTCAATAGGAGGGTGATTATGTGCCAAGTGATCATTGTCCATGGCCATATTTTCCTCCAATTCAACTCCAAATACCATGCACATATTATGTAAGACAGCACACACATTTACCAAAACTGCTACAAATCTTGGCTCATATCGAGCTACTCGTTCTTTGAGAAGACAACGGAATCTTGACTTGAGAACACCAAATGTTCTTTCCACAGTATTTCGAGTACGTATATGTGTTGAGTTATAGCGAGCCTCGGGAGATCCTGGAATAGGATTGAGGTAAGGTGTCATGAGACAAGGCTCTAAAGGATAGCCTGAATCCCCAATAAGCCAAGATCCATGTAAGTTATTTTGGTGATATTGGTTCATTAAGTACTGCCTCACTTGTGATTGTCTCCATATGAATGAATCATGAGTGGATCCAGGATAATTCGCATTTATTGAGAGAATCTTCAAATTGGCATCACATATCATTTGAGTGTTCAAGGAATGATACCCCTTCCGATTGAAAAAATTGTGCTCGTCAACTTTAGGCTTCAATATAGCTATATGTGTGCAGTCCACCGCTCCTAAAACTCCTGGAAAATTGAACTTATCCATATAAGTTTCTTTGCTTTCATTTTGTTCTGCTCTTGTAGTTGGGAATTTAATGAATCTCGCTGTCAAATGTTCATAAATTGCATTAGTTACCTCATGAATGTACCTACAATTATTACGAAATCAAAATGTTAGTAGTCGTTTTATGCATTTTCATTTTTACCTATGAACACTCGTTTGACTAACTGCCAAATTGAAGTCTTCACCAACACTCCTTTGATAGCATCCAGTTGCATAAAAACGCAAAGCAACTAATATCTTTTGTGTGACAGGAACTTTATCAGAATGGGAAGGCACTTGTATATGGGGAACCAAGAGTCTGAGCAATTCTTCAAAAAGATTTTTATTTACTCGAAACAATTCGATGAACCTAGCATCACTGATATTATTGATATCAAATTCATCACGGCACCTCATTCGTTGACGTTTAAAATTGATATTCTGTTGAGCTCTAATTACTTCGTTCACAATGGGTAACATCTCGAAATTCACCGGACGCGTTTAAACTTTTTTGAGGCAATCCAAATTGATGTCGATATTCCTCACTAAAATCCCAAATTGACAATTCGTAAACTTCAAACGGAAACAATTATTGAGAAATTTCGGACACCTTTCATTTTTCACTGCTGCCAATGTAAGTTCAGTCGGGAGACATTAAGAATTGCTCAGCAGTCGGTAACGACTGTACACCGAATACGTTCCCGACCGTGACCAACCGATCGGGATGTAACGATCGTAAAAATTGAGAATCTGTCTGCAGGTCAATTTCGCCTTTGATAGAAATGATCAAAGCTTGATAAATAATATACAACATATTTTCTTCCTTCTCAAATAAGCTGATTACTAAGGAAACACATATGTGAGTTCAAGTTACAGGTCCAGGCGGGTGGGTACTCTAGAGACCCTTGACGATCTTTTAGTTAGTTCTGGTTACACTGAGTGCTGTGTTAGGTCCTGAATTCTTTAATAAATAAAACACTGGATGACCTAAATACTGTTTACTCGTGCTCAGTCATAAAATACATAACCTCATTAACCTCTCGTCAATAGGCGTTTTCCATTTAGGAGTGTTAAGCCCCAGAGCTTCAAGCCCCTGAGATCGGAAATTACTTTATCACTGACTTTTTCGCCAAAAACCTGTGTATTCGTGTTTCGACTTTTGTATACTTGTGCTTCATGCACCAATAAAACGGGTGGTGCTCGAGGGGCAAGGGGAATGCCAATCGTTGCTTGAAGCCCCACTAAATGGAACGCATGGTCACACGCCCTGGGTAGCTCCGAGGAGCTCCTTACGTTAAATGGAAAGCAGCTATTGACGAGCCCGCCAAAAACTAGGGTCACTGAATCTAGGCCCTCTGTGGTGTTCTCAAGAACTAGGGAATAACAGGGCCGTATCTGGACCTAACAGAACACTGAGGTTGTGCTAGTGGAATTTCTTTCTAAATTGGTAGAATAAATTGAAGAACTTATAGGTGCATTAGAGCTGCCTTGTTCACTTTGGAAAGGGATTTCCTGTACTGAAATAGTTCCATGCCACTTCAAGACTACATGCTTTGTCAAATTTTATTCATTGTGAAACCACTCTCACGTCCACTGAATGATTACAAGATCAGGATACATTCCAGAAGATATGAATCAATGTATATTACTGAGGGCACAGAGTAGCTGATGTTTATTTTTATCCCGTTGTCTATGAACATCATCTAAACTTGAATAATATGTTGTGAAGTCCATTATTTCTAATTTTCAACAAAACAGCAGAAACGGAAATAAACACATCGCAAAAAGTAAAAACAGGGCAGTAACAGAAAAAACTGCGAAAAACTTTTTTTAATTACAAAAACAAACGGAAAAGTGAGGTTATTTCTTTTTCTACGATTGAGTTTGTTGTACCTCCGAAACCTCCGGGCTGTCAGTTACGCAATCCTAACCTAAAATAATATATGATGTATCGCCTTACGTCACATGAAGATGCCTCAAATTTATTAGCCTTATCCATTGTGCTGCTTCAATATTCATTGAACTCTTATTCAAAAAACAAAATTGCAGAAGAATATGTACTTTACTTAGGTACCTAAATTTAGAACGAATGAAAGCATATAAAACGAAACCAATACAAAGGCACGACAGCACGACCAAAGAGTACACCAACTAACAAGAGGCGAAAGCCACTGAAATGAAATTATAATTATTATAATTTCACTTCAGTGGCGAAAGCTTTGTCGGAACCTTTGATGTTGAGTACACACGATTTTGAGCGGAAATACGTCACAACATTGAAAGATAAACTACCTGATGCACTGAGAAAAGTACCACAAGTAGTGATTGAAATTCTTACGAAACCGAACTACACTAAGAAAAACAATACTGTTGATATATATAATTTTTGTGACAAAAAAAACATTTGATAGAATTGACGGAATGAGTTAATGATGAACTTTTACTATTCAATTTCGTAAATGTGTATTTGAAATCCAAATTCGCTAATATTTTAACAGAAAATTTGCACTCTGATATAAAATCTCGATTTTTATATACATAAAAGTATCTTTTAAGCTATGAATGTAATGTTTCCATCAGTTTTCCTGAAACCACATCAAAAATGTATAGATTAACAAATAAACTTTAATTAACTCAAAAACAATGCTTGATTTCAGTCTTTCAAGCAACATATGTATTGTAAGAATTTCTTTTATTTTAGTAAAACTGAAACAATTTGTCTAGTTTAACTACTATTGCCAAATAGTCTAGAGATGGAATCGTCATTAGGTAATTGTCAACTAACACTAAAGAAAGAAGCTGCTAAAATTCTGTTAATTTGTTAGATAATTGAAAAAACAACAACAAAATGAATAAATAAACTTTATTTTCCTTTTGATAATTACATTTCATATTATATACGAATCGTCGATATTGACCTACAAACTGAATGGACATATTATATTCCTCTAGATTGAAAAACCAATTACATAGGAGGAAGTATTTTAATCTATTCTTAGAAATATCCAATGTTTTACAGTTCTTTATAGTAACTGGCAGCAAGTTGTACATTCTGGGAGTCATGAAGTTAGGATAATTGTAGGCCAGTTTACCTTTACCAAATGGGTAACGTTAAAATGTTATACTTAATAATTGCGTTTCTGCAAGATTCATTCATAAGAATACCTAGCATTGCCCGTAATGACCTTTTTTGAGCAATGAAGACTTCTTTCCAGTGAGAAGATAAGCTCCATACACAGACCACACCTTAGTCTGGAGTCAACCTGAGCTTAATACAATGTAATAATAATATTTATTCATTCCCAAGAAACAACCTGTGTTCATAACAGGGAAGAAGAAGTTTTTTTCATTTATATATTATATATAAGCCAAAGTATCTTATAAATATATGGAATGTATAGTCAAATCTGTATCTACTGTGGCATGTATTTTATAAGTTTATTCTTAAATTTCAGAATTGTCCTAATACTTTATAGTTCTGTTGGCAACGAGTTGTATATTTTAATTTCATCACAAGAAATGGATCGTTTTCCATAATTTGTTTTTATTACTGTCGCACATAATGTCAGCAATTGATCACAGTCCAAAACTTGTTTCAAGGTCCTGATCTGATAAGATATTGTATTCAGTTTTATTTCAAGAGTCCACAGTGATTATGCCACCCTAATCATTGATCAATGGAGAGTTCCAAAAATTTGGTGCCTTCGATATCTGCGATGACAAGATCGTAGTCTTCGTTCGCTTGAAAACTAATGGTGTTTCAACTTCTATGACGATTGTGAAACCGAAATGAAACCGTTTTGCTCACATTCAAGTAAAGATAATTCGAAGCAAACCACCTATTTAAATCCAGAAAAACTTTATTGCATTTGTCCTTAAGGTCCAAATCATTCTTGTCGGAGACAATAATTATTGAGGTATCATTTGCAAATAGGGTTATGGATGTATTGATTGATTCATCCAGATCGTTACCATAAAAATGGAATAATATAGGATCTAAAGTGGATCCTTGTGAGACAGATGTAAAAACACATTAGGATATGGTTCCTGGACTAGAGTACGTTCTTCTAATTCCACTACGACAAATACACATTTCTTCAAAATAAAGCTCGCACAATTTGTAATTTTTGTGTAAAGCCTCGATGTTTTTCTCAATAAGATCTAGTCTATTGCATAGTTTTTCAACCAAACTTCAGCCCTAGAAGAATAAAAATAAATGAGTTTTTAGTAAATATGAATAATTTTTCTTCATACCTAACACGATCATTGGGTATTATGAAAAAGCTTAAACCTCCGTCTGTTCTGGAGTAACAGCCGCGGCATATACAAAAAAAATCCACCTTTGTAAGAACTTATTGTTATTTAACCACAATCCAAATTATCCAAATACACAAAAAATGTTTACTGATAAAATATGAACTTCAATAAACTACAAATTCACCATAAAAACAATGTCAATGATAATCTAATCTTTGACAATGTTTATTTTTGTATGAATGGACAGTGTTGTCCACAGGCCAATATGAAATTACTGGAGAAACTTGAAGTGGATTGTATTCATAATTTTAGGATAGCATTTCCTGCAATGTCTGGAATTTTGACGAGTTCATTATATTGGTAAGTACCTATAACATTTTCGTTTTTATTTCAAGGATCTTAGCTTATATATTTCCTCTTAGTATAACGGTAAATACCAGTAATTACTCAATAACCGGCAACACTGCGACACAATTATGAGACCGGAAGTGGTTGATTGACACTGACAGTTAAACTAATCAAATCGCGCATGCGCTCTCAAATTTGTGATCACGAAAACCGCTTTAATTCGCCTCTAGTTGGTGTACTCTGTGAGCACGACACACAACAACAATACAATTTACAATAGCAAAATGGCGCGAGGCGCGTGCTGCGCATAGAAATATATGTTATATACTTACTCTAGAATGCTAATCCCGTCAATTTTCACGGCGTATGCGACCCGTTTACGATGTGCGCATGCGCGTCATCAGTGTAGTTTGGGTAGATCGTTGCCAAGTTTGAAAATAATTTGGTGTTTCAATTCAGAGTTTTTGTTATGAGGCAATAAAACACATGTCATTTGAAAGAGAGAAATTTGACAGCGCATTAAGGACTTTTTAAAACCGAAAAGAACCTTTTAGAGATAGATTACTCCGAATTTTAGGTGCGAAAGAAACTTATTTAAAACAATGATGTACCCTATGCTACTGTAATTATAATGACCGTGTAACAGTGCTTTTTCATCAACAGGAAGACTTGTCACTAAGATCTGTCACTCTTGTCAGAGATCAGAGAGACGGTTTTTAGAATTTCAGATTTTCTCTTGTCGTTTTGTGTGGTGTTTGTTGTCTTTGGTTATTCTTTCATCATTCGTGAATTTGCATTAATCTTGTTCCTTTTATCATAATTTCTAATAAAGCCGTTTCTTCCTACAAATAAACAATGAAATGTTTAGTGCTGTGTAAAGGAAAAATACCTGAAATAAATCATGTTTGGTATATGATGAAATTTTTTATGTACCTATATGCTTTGCTCAAAATAGCTTAAATATTATTTTAGCTTGAAAAAAAAGGCATGATTTTTGGTTATTGTTCTTGAGAAGAGACCCCAGCAGAACAATTGAGTGAGAAAATTGTAATTTGTGGCATACATTTTCCTCATGAAGATTCATGTGAAAACGACAATAGAATAATTTGAAACCTAGTGCAGTACCAATACTGTGTCTGCGTAAGCCTGCATGGCGAGTGATACAACTTTCTGCCACAGCGCTTATATTATGAGTTCTTGATTCCTACAGAAAGTACTTAACATGCATAGAATCGCCTCAGAAAATTAATGTCAATATGGAAGTGCTTTTCTTTGATGGTAAGGAAAATGCTTCTGTCCTCACTTTTTCATGCACCCCCATTGTGGAAATTGCCTGAACTTTTTACAACACTTTTGACATGGGGATTAGCATTCTAGAGTAAGTATATAATATCTATGGTGTGCTGCGTGCTTGTCTGGGATCTGGGTGACTGGTGTCGCCCCGTTAGGTGGCATCTCATCAAGACCGGGAAATTCAAAATTGGTTGGTTTCCTGATAGATGAAATATTATCTCAAGTTTCTTTATACTTACCATTTAAAATTGTCCTAGTGTATCATTTTGTATATTTTTGCGATGATGCAATCGAAAACTGAAAATGTATTGTGTTTTCTGAACACTGTCAAAATTTATATGATGGTTCTTCGGGTTGTAAGGCCGACGTATGTTCTGAGAAGGTCTCGACGTTTCGCCAACACGAGTGGTTAGCATTTTCAAGAGTTATTTTGAAAATTTCTGCTTTCTTAAGTTGCAAAATAACTCTTGAAAATGCTAACCACTCGTGTTGGCGAAACGTCGAGACCTTCTCAGAACATACGTCGGCCTTACAACCCGAAGAACCATCATGTAAGTGACGATGGCCGCGAAAGCCTTTCACAATTTACTGTCAAAATTGTTTGTAGTTAGCTTATGTATGGTTGTAAATATTACGGAATTTCAAACTCAGTGTAACATTGCGATTTGAATCTGTTCGGTAGTTCCAAATGTAACTTGCAGTCACATTGTTCGTAGATAGTTTCTGTATTGTTGCATTTACAATGAACTTTCATGGATCATGTAACATTGCACTTGAAACACAATCAATAGCTTACTTTATAACTTACAAACAACTTGTCTGTAGTTTCTTCTGTTATGTTAAAAAATTAAATATAGCATTGAGCCTTATACAACATTATATTATCATTTTACGATGGCAAGCCATACTTAATGTTGTGGCAATATTTTGTAACATTACATGTTTAGTGGGTTGTTCCTATTTTGGACATACATATGCTTCACCGATGGTGAAATATTGTTGTCAACTCTAATTTATACAGAATTAAGTGATATGAGAAATGCTCTATAAATATTGTTAGCGTTTTTAAAAAGTATTTTTTTACGACAGAGTATAAAATAAGGTTTTAAGCACTGTTCAGAGTGCGTAGTAAAAGTGGTAAAGTGATTTTGTACGCACTGTTCATACATTTACGCGCATTCTTGAAATACCGTATTTTTATAATATCACGAAAATGAGGAATCGGAATGAAAAATTAAATTTCTCCAAAATTTGTTGAATTGTACTTTCCAACACGCTGAATCGACCTGTAAAAGCGTTTTTTCGAAAAACGACGTTTTCCCAGAGAAAAGCTGTACTATAGTTCGTTTACGCACAACTTGTGACGTCACAAGTTGCCATTAATAAAAATTCATATTTTTTTTCGCGGGAAATTCAAGTTGGTTGCACTGGTCGTGTAGAACTTCATGTCAATTGCAAAGTTTGTCTGCTGTCAAAAGTGTCAAAGAGGAAATGCTTTTTCAACGGGAATTGATTAACTTAAATAAATTAATTGGTTTATTTCATATTTTCATAATAGTTTTTGTGTGTGATAGTGAATATTGTGAACAAATCAATTCATCAGGTCTCAGTGTCTATATGATGATTGAAGTAATAGATGACAAATTCGCACAAGATCAATCGGATCAAAATAGACTTGTACTTCAAAAACACTCTGGACTATTATTAACCTTTCGCAGATAACGTGACGCAATGATACACGAAAGGTAACGTCGGACTCTCAGTCCGCAATTTTTTAAAATTCCAAATTAACAACTATTTTCGAAAAAATCAATTAGAAACTTGTTTGTATTTTAATATATAATAAAAACAAACATATTAAGGCATATGCAAATATATTTATGATAGCTTACATTTAAATTCGCACTTTAAAAATAAAGGTTAAATAAAAAATCTTTTCCATATTTTGGGTACTGAAAAGCACAATAACCAAATTTATACAAAATTAATGTGAATAATTCTGAGGAGTTAAACAATAACTAAATCAAATGAAAATGTTTGAGCTGCTCATTTTGAAATACATGAGTGAATGAGAACAGCTCAATCTTCACTACTTTCTTCGGAATTACTTCCTTGTAGGCAATCAGGGCAAATACATTTTGCATGTTCTGAGCTAACAAATTTTTGACATTTCTGACATGAATATCTGGTTGGCCTATTTTTTTGACTACTACAGTAAAAGCAGCGACCTCGGCGATCAGACTGTGGATTCGGGGCTGAATTAATTTGTTCTTCAATATGACAAATTTCTTTTATTCTTGACCTAATTGATCGTGAAATACGTTTATTCAAAAAACGACGTTGCAGATGATCATTCACTAGTTCCATACCAAGATTTTATAGAAAAATTTTACTAGGCGTTTTATCTATAACATCTGATTTATATTTGTTTATTACGAATGAATTGATACCAGCTACATTCATTGCAGAATAAAAAATTACCAGTCCATCGGCGAGTGGCTCGAGCGCAATTATAGGCGGCACACATTTTATCAACTAGATCTAGATCTAGAACTAGTAAATCGTCGTGGTGCATCGTCGAGAGTAAAATGACATTTTTATTTTTTTTGGTATATATGATATTTTTCCTGAAAAGCAAACATACTTGTTTTTTCAGGCCTCTTAGGATTAGTTATTTGCAGTGGAAGCTCTTTTTTGTTTTTTCTTATAGTGCCTGTCATTGTCAGCTTATGTTTGTTCAAAAGTTTCTCGGCCAAGTTGAGGCTTGTAAAAAAATTGTCCATTGTGACATTTCTATGAGAACCCAATATAGGACTACAAAGACGAGGAACAAGTGAAATATTGCTGGTATAAACTTCATATGGTCCTGGTGGCTGTTGTCCAACATATACCTCTAGATTTGCTGTATAAGGGAATTTAGTATCTGCTAAAGCGTAGATTTTTATCCCATATTTATTGGGTTTATTAGGAATATATACCCTAAAGCCACACCTGCCACGAAAAGCTTCCAGTTTTTCATCCACTGTTGTATATGCTGATAGTGAAAAATGTTTAAGTAAATTTAAATTGAAAGAATCGAAGAATTCTCTGATAGCTGCCAATTTGTCATATTTTTGCCTGTCTAAGCGCGTTCGTTTATCATCAAAACGGATGTGTCTAAGCAAAAACTTGAACCGTGCAAGAGACATTATCAGTCTAAAAATTTCTGGTGATAGGCCGTTCGTCCTAAAAAGATCTTCTGCATTTCTGTGGTTATTTTTGGTTACCCCTGCTAAATATAAAAGACCCAATAGTGCCTTTAGTTCTAAAATATCAGTTTTCTTTGCAGACCTATTATTGGGATTGTAGGAACATATTTCAATGAAGACATTCGTGTTACGTACAATAGTTAGTAAAATATCTTCAGTAAAAAAGCAACCCCAAATATCTGATACACTCTTCTTATACCGTACTTCCCCCTTCACTCCAGGAATTTTTGTCTTGATTATATTTTCAGCGCGAGTCCGTATTCGTTGGTTTCCTACATGTTTCCTCCATTTAGTTTTCCCATCTTTACCAATGAAATGCGGCACTCTTTATGGAACTGTCAACACTTCAGAAATTTCCTCGGTTTCTTCCTCAATATCTTCTTCCATGTCGGTATTATTGTGGTCCTGCCTCTCTTCAGAAGATCCGTCCAAACTAGAGTCGTCATCGTCAGGTTCAACTTCTTGCTCAGCATCAGACAGAAATTCAGCATGAAGTTGTTCAAGATATGCTTGTCCCTTTTCATAACTCATGATCGAAATAATCTGTAAAAAATAAATTTCTATAATTTCTATAATTTAAGTATATATTACACATAATTTTACGTCACATGCATATTTATCTACTAAAGAAATGTGGTATTTTGAAATCAATTCTTACCTTAAAAATTAGTTCAACTTGTATAACGTGCGGACTCGCACTCCGCAATTCAATCTAGCAAAATAACCTTCTGTGTCACACAACTACCACAACTGTACTGAATAATATACCCTCATAACTGAAGCTACTGAGTGCGCGACGTCCGAAATCGGAACTAATGATGAACAAATCGGCAAATGAATCGTCATGCGGACTCGCAGTCCGCACGTTAACTCTGAAAGGTTAAGGACACAAAAAAATACTCATCAGGTGAGTTTCTCTATATATCTGTTGTTTAATTTCAAATTCAGCTTAGCTGAGCATTATATAAATAATAAATAATCCAATGCCAATTTACCTATAAATCCCACCTCAAGATTTAGGCACTAGGTAGGTATGACAGAAAAATGATTTCAACTTATTGATAGAGAAATACCTAGCTGTTTATTAAAAGGAAAATATTTTCCTTCAATGACATTGTTTTACGTACGTCCTAAATAGGTACGAATACGTAGAGTTCAGACTTCGCAAATAAAAATGATAGAGAATGATATTTCAATAACTTTTTTAACTACTAAAACAAGTTAGGATTTCTCTTCCTTAATCAAAACTTAATGCATACCTCCAATCCCTCGTATCAAACAATAATATACAACATCCAGAATCTAAAATAATTTTTTTGCATTGAATATTTACCCGCTTCAAATTTGAAATTAAAATACGTCTTCCGACTTCCGACCTGAGTGGCGACGGTGGCCTCGGTGCAGGTGCACTAGAAATGACAAAATGGCGTATTGTTATTGTTATTGATGTTTGAGGCTGTGATCAAGCACAACGTATTTATTCAAAGTCCTAATTTTCGAATAGACATTTTTGATGTGAAAGTACAATACAAGTGGTTGAGGATATGCAGATTGTGAAAGTCAATCACCAGATACCTATTTTTTGTGAGTGGACGTTTCTAGAGCTGAGAGCCGAATGTGATTAAATTCGTGTTCGCCTTGTTCAAGATATCGAACCATGTAAGTAGAATCAAAAGGCGTATTTCACCAGTTTCCAATATAAGCGAGCAATAACAAATATTATTCCTATTCCTAACAGTTAGAGAGGCACCTATTGAATAACTCAATTTCAACAATCCATAACCTAAAACACCTGTGTTAATATTAGAACTTTCTCAAATTTGTTGTTCTCTGAGGCATTTTGAAATTAGTTAACATAAAAGGCAAATCAAAAATGCTTTATAAACGTCCTAGCATTTCAAAATATTTGAGTTTCCTACCATTTTTCTCACTAAAAAATTTAATTAAAATTTAGAAATAGGTAGGTATTGTGTGAACCAAGAATTGTTGGAAAGGATTGGACTAATTTATATGTTTTGAATTGTAAGCTTTGTGGAATACATGCCAAGATAATAAGTTCCTAAGCTTTGTCCTTCTTGAAATAACTAGTCCCAGAAAAGAAACGTTCAACAAGTCTCCAGGCCATAAGAAAATGAAAGAGTCTCAACTTGTCTGCAGTGTTCTAGGAAAGTAAGCGTGAATGTGAGTGAGGTATTACCGATGAGATGCTTTGCTATTTTCTCAATGGCATTTAATCTAGCACAGGAGCTGAACTCTAAATCTGTGAATACCTACCTATAACAAGTCGGATCTGTAGCATATAGATTATAAATCTATATCTCTTGGCACAAAACAGAAAACAGTTTCTAAGTGGCTCTTTTGACAATGTACTCTTGGTGGTTAGTTTTTAGAGTATTGTTGATAATAATACCGAGCATCAAAATGGATGACTTTAATGTTACTGGGACAGACATAACTGGGTACTCTCAAATCAGCTTTTTTTTAATTTAGTTTCTCTAGGTGAATTTTTAGAAAAGTTAATTACAAACTTTGATCTTTTGTGCATTACAATCCCTCATTCTTAATAATCAAATTACGCTCATAATTATGTGAAAAAAAAAATTTGTGCAGATAAGATGGAATATTCTTGGTGGTAACTGGTAAGAACACTATGGAGACTATCAATTGCTTTCAATTTATTTTGTAGGAAAATCGTATGTTTCTATTGAATACCCTAAATAAAAAACCTATGAAATTCCTATAAAATTCTGTACCTAAGCCATCAAACACAGATTCACTCAGAAATATCACACAAACCAATTTTACCAAATTAATTCAAATGTCTATATCTTTCTATCAGTTCAAATGATATATGTGGGCGAGTGTGCTACAAATTTCCTTTCATCTCTTGATTCAAACATCATTTAATTTATTTTCCAGCTCAAGGCAGAAAACTTATGAAGACGTATATGCTATGGGATATCAAAGAAACGTGATGGGGGTTGTTGGTCCAGCCACATATAAAATATTCATACAGAACAGAGAAATATTATGTAAGTATAAAATTCTGGTTTTTTCACCTTTTTGGTGGAAAATTATTTTTTGAGTTCCTATTTCCTATAATGGTTAATAGAGGATGATGAATCTCATTACATAACAACTCAAATAACCTATTGCAAAAATGAAGTGAATATTATTTTAATTTCAACTTGTAAGCCACAAAGATTTTTCTGTTATGGACCGTGGTGGTCAGCTGGTAGAGCCGTTTGCCTCTCCAGCGTAGGATCGTGGGTTCGAATCCCATGGTCACCGGTCTTGTGCATGGATAAGGGTTGCATGTAGGGATGCAACAGGTTAACGGAAATAACAATAACATCTCTTCAAACTGATTATGGTTTATTCCATAATCTCCAATTGCCAGTGTTTTTCAGGTGAATTCTTTTTCAAAATACTTCCAGATAAGTTTCGTGAAAATCACAATTTGAACTTTTCAATCTTACAGTATTTACAATATTATTTTTGATTTAGTTCAATATTTTAATTATTTATTTTTAATTCCAGTATAATACGATGAAAGATTTTGTAGAAAACATTTTTAATTCAGATATATTTTCAATTTGTTTCAGAGACATGCCTTTCTCTCTTTGAGTTAAAACTTTTAGTGATGTGTAACTATTATCATGTGTTTTATTGAATTCATGAAATTAGCTCAGATTAGGACTTAATCTGTGAAATTAGTATAAACTACTATAAACTAATATGAAAATACGATATGATCAAATATACGCTGAACATTTTTCACACTTTCATATTTGAATTACGAGGGCTGTTTGGTAACTCCGTGACTATTTGAATAAAGAAAAAAAAAATTGGCAAAAAAGCGTTTTATTTTTCAACATAATCTCCTTTTAGATCAATACATTTAGTCCAGCGTTTTTCCAGTTTTTTTATTCCTTCCAAATAATAGGTTTTCTCAAGGCCCTCAAAATAGGCGTTTGTTTCGGTTATAACCTCTTCATTCGACCCAAACCTCTTACCACCCAGCCATTTCTTCAGGTTTGGGAAAAGAAAATAGTCGCAAGGGGCTAAATCTGGAGAATATGCTGGATGGGGTAGTAGTTCGTAGCCCAATTTATGAATTTTTGCCATAGTGACTACATACGTGTGCACTCGTGCATTGTCTTGATGAAGCAGCACTTTTTTTTTCGCTAAATGTGGTCGTTTTTGCCTCAAATCAATATCGAATCTGTCTAAAAGCTCTGAATAATATTCGCCGTTGATCGTTCTACCCTTCTCTAAGTAATCTATATGAATGACACCGCGTGCATCCCAAAAAACTGTGGCCATAACCTTGTTGGCTGACAGACGCACCTTAGCCTTCTTTGGTGCACGTTCACCAGTTGACACCCACTGTTTTGATTGTTCCTTGGTCTCTGGGGTATTGTGATGGATCCATGTTTCGTCTACGGTTATATAACGGCGTAAAAACTCGCCCGGATTGCGATTGAACTTTGCCAAACACTCCTTTGAAGTGGTCACACGGTTGCGCTTGTGGTTGAGTGTGAGCAATCGCGGCACCCATCTCGCGGATAGCTTCTTCATGTCCAAATATTCATGTAAAATGTGATGTACTCGCTCAGTTGAGATGCCTACAGCCTCAGCTACCTCACGTACTTTTATTCTCCGATCGTCCAATATCATTCCATGGATTTTATCGACGATTTCTGGCGTGATGACCTCTTTTGGGCGACCTGAACGTACGGCGTCACTTGTGCTGGTACGACCACAACGGAACTCAGTAAACCACTTCTTAACCATTGAAATTGATGGTGCAGAGTTCCCATAGTATTTATCAAGTCTTTCCTTGGTTTCAGTTATGGTTTTTTTACGCAAAAAATAATGCTTAATCAACACACGAAATTCACTTTTTTCCATTTTTGTTAAAATTCACGAGGTTGTCTGCTTCTAATTGCTGTCAAACACAAACCAAATGTCGCAGCTTGCTAAAAATTTGACAGTAGTCTATTGAAAGATGGTGGTTGACAGCAGCAGTGTTGCATTTAAAGTTACTGCGCGGGAAATTTAAAAAGTCACGGACTTACCAAACAAGCCTCGTACCTACGAGTTTTCAAATGATTGTTCTGTTCTGAGGTTCACATTCATATGTGTTAACAACAAGTTCGCCAGTACATTTTTACAGTTATGCACCTAGGTGAATTAACACCTGTGTGTGCAATAATACAAAATAATCTTGTAGTAGTAAGTGTTTGTATTTAGTTATTACTTCAATTTCATTTGGTAAGATGTTATAAATTTTTGGTGCAACAGTTCGTACAAACTTTTGGTTTCCATCATATTTTCTAAATGGTATTACGATATGTTTGTTTGTGTACTGTCTAGCTTGGTAGCAATGGTTCACAAAATGTTTATTTGTAGATTTAAAACAGAAGATGCAGTTACTAAGATAGTATAGACATCGGACATTCAGAATCGATTCATTATAGAAACTACTTGTAGAATATAGTCTATTTTTGAACAATATTATTCTTAGTATGTAGTTTTGTGCTACATTTAGTTGAGTTACTGCATTGTCATAGAGCCACCCCCATACTATGATTCCATAATTTAGGAGTGATTCGACTAGGGACTTGTAGATTTGCAAAAGAAGTTTTTTTGTTAAAATTTTGCATATTATATAAAATTTATGAATCAATATTCTAATTTTGTCAGTTAAGTCTTTAATATGAGTTGTCCATTCTAGAGTGATACCTAGATATTTTATGGAATTAGTTTCTTTTATTATGAGATCATTCATTGTGATAGAATTAAATTGTGGTCTCTTCGAATCTGTCATTGAAAAGGCAATATAAAATGTTTTATCAGAATTTAAAGTTAGTTTATTTTTGTCGAGCCAACATTTTACCAAATCTAATCCATGAGACACCTTATTTTTAACATTTTCTCAGGTTTCTTCTATAAAAAGTAGGACTGTGTCATCTGCATAAGAGATAGAGATGCCACTTATGTTTAGGTTTAGCAGTGAGTTGATGTAAGTGATGAAAAGAAGTGGACCAAGCACTGTTCCCTGAGGGATACCTATCTTAGTTTCAAGGGGGATATTAACATAATTCACATATGAAACTAATAGTGTGCTTACTCATGAAATGAAGTGATACAAAAAAATGCAATGTTGCTCTTAATTTGACCTTTTTTGTTAACCATCTGAGCCCTTACAAGCAACTAAAAAAAATAAACTCATTTAATTTATCTTCATTGGAAACTCATATGAGATCTTGTGCAAACGGGGGACATTCAGAACCTACTGCTTTTGTGAGAGTAGATTCCGAACCACTCTTAGCTTGGTGGCAGATGCTGTTTTGATCCTAGGTCGTCTGGGTGAAGGGGCATCACTGTAGCGCGATGGCCACTTAGCTTATAGTATCTTGGAAAGACAAGACCTAGGAAAGACGGGGACCTGTTTTTCAACTTGTGATCCCAGACAAAGTTGAGAACCAATTGATTTTTTTTAGATGTACATTAGTCACCCATCTAAGAGAGTCAGATTGTAGGGGGGTCGTACAGGCTGTGCAGCCTCACAAGCACTTCGACCTATAAGAGAGTCAGCTTTGCTCAACATTTATCATATAACTTTTCAGGTGGCTTCACAGTCATCTAGCTACTTTTATCAAGAATAGAATAGCACTTTATTCACTTATGAGGAGTATACAGATATATAAAATTGATTGCACAGCGTACCCTATCAGTTCAGTTAGTCAAAACAATATTAATATTCTAATTAATCCAAGCACAATAAATTGTTAAATTGTTAGAATTGTTATTTCCGTCAACCGATTGCACCCCTACTCGCAACCCTCGGAAGTCTTCGAGAGACTTGTGTAATAAGAATCCATATTTCTCATTTGAGTATAAGATAATAGAATTTCCAGGTTTTATAAAATATTTATTACCCCTTTCATTTATATTTATTTCACTATTTATATTTTAATGTAGCTGATTTATGATTTTTAATTACAGAGGGAGGTGCAAACTTTCAATGATATGAGGCTTGGATTTTTTGCCGCAGAGATGATCTTCTGTTAACTTCAAGAAAACACACTGGAAGGACTATCTTGCACCAGGTTCATTCTTGGAATTTCTTCAGGCTAATCATATAAGAAGTTCAGTCTAAGCAGATTCAATACTTTTCTTTGAAACAATTTCAAAGTTCTCTGCTCAATAAAGCAAAAACAATTGTTGGATAGTAGAGGAGTCAAAAGAAAGTTTTCAATTTTGTCAGAAGGAAATGAAATACGATATCATATTCTGAAAAGTTATCTCATCAGAGATATTTTAATTTTCGTTTTTGCAGCAGTCAAAAGTCATAAGCTTCAAGTCACAAGGAAGAATATTTGTCAGTGATTGGCTGAATCGTTTATTTCAACCAATCATTGACGAACATTCATGACTTAAAACTGCTGCATAAATCCACCATAAAACAGAAAATGCAACCAAAGAAATCTCAGTATTATTTGGTATATGAGGGAGATGAATAAGTGCACCAAGAGTAAAGTAGGAGCATTAGTTTTCATTAGGAAAAAAAAATTCAAAAAGGTTTTCACAATCAGAACATAATTTAAAATAAAAAGATTTGAGGTTTTTTAGACAAATAAAAAGTGGCAATCCAAAGTCGTCAAGATAACATTGCAAATGATTACTAATCCATCACGCTGCAGAAAAAAAAACAGGCCCTCTTGGGGTCTTTATTTAATAAATTATGGACAACTAAATTTGCAGCAGAAAAGTTGCTGAATTTTTGTAAATTTTGACTTTATCTAGACCAGTTCGGCAACATTTGTTTGTCATAAAAAAGAGTTTGCATAATTGAAAAAGTAATTCTGTTTTTTTTTTTGGATCTAGCTGTAAAATTTTGAGTTCTAAATAAGAAATATGCTATTATTGTACTGTTTTTATTAGCTCAACTCCATTTGACACTGACACTCAAATATCTCAATACTTTTATCAATCAACTACTGTCAGATCTCATATTTGAATTGCGATATATCAGGATAATATAGCCCTACTACAACCTAGACAATTTGAGAGATTCTAGATGTTTTCTTGGAATTCTTCCGAAGTCTATCTAATATAATTCTCTCGAAGGAGTAAAAGTTTTGTTTTCCATTGTAGTATAATTTTCTGATTTTTTAAATTGAATATTGTGTATATTGTATGTATTTTACATTAGGATTATTGAAATGTTTTGATTTTTGTATGTATGTAATATAGTCAACATTTGCGTTTATATTGATATTGCACCTTGAAATGACTTTGTCAACAAATTATTTTCTTAGACCATAAGTACATTTTGAATTGAGTAATCTCCACACAATTTATAATTGCTATAAAAGACTGTAACCACAAATATGATCTTAGGTAAATATTGATTTTAATTTGTACTGTAAATGTAGTCAGTGGCCTAGTGCCTTTCTGTAGAATTTTGTAATAAATACATAGGTATACATAATACATAGACCACATAGGTGGGCTCTTTGAAGTGGATGATTGGTTTTCAATTATTGTTTCCTGGATTTCAAAGTACACAGAGAAACCTTGATTTTTTTTTTACATAAAGACCTGTTTTTTGAATGGAGAGTAAAATGTGCTTGTATTGCTTTCGATAAATGTTTATTTATTTCAACTCTCTGTCCATTCAGAAAACTGGGTTTTAATGGAACTGTTTACAAATTATTCATTGGTCTAGCAACCTTGTGATGTAGAATATAAATTTGTAATCTCTGTGATGTTAAACACTGGACAAACTCAAAATAAAAGCTAGCATTGTATAAAAAATCAAAATGCATGGAAACTTTCAACAGGTTGGTAGTGGAACTTAACGTTATGTCTAAATGTTGAATAATATTACTTAGACATTTGGCTCGTACTTTATAAAAAATATACTCTAGTGTTTGAGTTGAGCCTATATTCAATGTATTGTTGTAAGATGATTTCTATTTGTGAACCATTTTTTTACGATAAATCAGATTTATTCATGTTGGGGTTTTTATTTGGAATGATTGAATGGAGGTATTCATTGATCTCAATAAGTACTTATATTTACTTCAGAAATGAGATTAAAACCGCAAAATGTAATGCAAGTGTTTTTGTATTATCGAGATTTGATTTTGATCCTAAAATGTTAATATTTCAAAAAGCTCAGATTGGTATTGATACTGGTAAATTTCTTGATAGGATTCTTGTCAGATTTTAATTTCCATTTATTCTATTGTTCAAGTGAAAGTAGCATTTTGATAATTTTTTGAAAACATTAAAATCGTGAAAATTTGTCTCTTATTTGTAAACAATTTCATTATTGTCTTTCCCTACAATTCACGAAAATGGGTTGTAGAACCTAAAAAAAATTATTGACTGAAAGTTTTATTTTGTGGAGGAATTCTTTTCTTGATAAATTTCGAAAATGAATAAATGTAAGATTAAGAAAATCTATACAAGTGGAGGCACATCAATTTGTCTCGATAAGTTACAGCATTTATAGGACTTGTTTCGAAGAAATTATTTAGTTTTGTCAATAAATTTTCATACTCGAGTTTGCATATCTAATTCTTCATTTGCCCTTCTATTCTATTATAGTTTTTTTTAATTTCCTTTTTTTTTCATCTTAAGACAGGAACCTTAAAATCCTAAAAAATAGGATGTTGAAAATGTCTTCTCATGTGATTGCTGTTCATTCAAGCTTCTCACAAAATCAGAATATCCCTCTTAAATTGAAATATAGATATTTTGTCAAAAGATTTGATTATTAAATCATTTCTTTACAATTGACATTCTTTTTAGAAAATAATTATTCAATTCCAATGTAAAATGAAAAATAGTGATTCCAAACATTGAGCTTGGTTAAAATTTATCTAAAAAACTTAACATCTGCCTCTTGAAACTACAAACCGCTCAGAAATCTCCCAGCCATGTTTGAAAGCATTTTGAATAAGTAAAATGTACACAAACTCAGAAATATATTTTTTATTTCAGTTATACATTTTCCACTCCCATCTATAATATTTGATTTCTTACAGTAGATTTGAAGAAAAAAACCCTTTTGTGAAGTGGTGACACTTTTTCATATAATAATAATTTGCCAATCCGTGGAAATTCTCATCAACCTGAAACAGAACATCTATCATTTTGGGAATAAAAATTGAAAAATATACAAAATGCTTTGGGAGCTGGATACAATTTTTGAAGAATCTCGAGTATTTCTTGTCAATTTTAATATTTTAAAAGGAATATAACAAGTTTGAGATAGAACACAAATAACCTTGCTTTCCTGTTCTCAGTAATTTTTCAATATTTGTTAGGTAGTGTTAATTTGGAATGCAACTTACATCAGCAACAGTTTCTCACTATTCCAGTTTCCTTTTTTCTATCCTGATCAGAACCTGAACAAATATTCATCAATTCGACTTCTCATAGATTTTACCCATCTTTTGACTGAAATGAAAAATCATTTTATTGAAACAGAAGGTCTAGTAAAATCTATTAGTAAATAAACAATAAAATTGACCAATATTGGTTGTATTTAGGTACACATGGCAATTCATTGTCCCAACAAAACTGGCGTTAGTTTTTCTCAGAAATAAATACCAACATAATGAAATGTGAATGACCAGAACTTTGCAATATCTTATCAAATACAATAATACATTATGATACATTCTGAAATATTGTTTAAATTGTACTGGGGTTTCATGAACTAATGACAAGCTTCCTTTTTGTTTGTTTTTTGTGCATCCAGGATCTATCCACCATCTCCCAGATTTTGTTGTCTTGAGTTTTGCAATGCATATTAATGTGAATGTGACTCAGTGTAAATTATTGACTATTCTTCTTGAAATAATAATGTACCCTCTGTGAATCGGTAAGTTATAGCCTCAAAAATCTAAATTTATGTTTTGTATTAAATTTTACAATGAATATATAGTTATCATAACACTCAAAACAGCCGAAAATTACAGAAACTGTTTAAGGTCACAAAATTGATGAAGTTTTCGAATTGTATAATTTTGAACTAAAACAAGAGGTTATGTCCACTACCAGTATAATTTCATTAAATCTTAAAAGCAGTAATAGGCTTGAACATTCTTAAAACTATTCTAAATGGTTTTTATCCTAATTTTCCATTGTACCTAATAAGAAACTATGCTAAGTAAAATATTCAAAGCATTCTGAATGATGTTTTTCAAACTGTTTCTTCCCTCCAATTTTAATCTAATGGATTTAATATAGTTTCATCTTCATGTTACCTAATAATTGTGTAAAGAAAAGCATTTTATTTATGAATCAATTTGCAAAATGATCTATCGGGATGTTAAGTTTAACCTTGTTTTTTTATATGCTGCATTCAAATCAGGGATGACAAAGAAATTTAATAATCCGCTTGACTAACAAGCTACATGAAGTAATATTGTTAATTCAATTGAAATACTTACATGAAATGATCACTGCATATAGATTATGAGTTTTTATTTGAAATGCCCCTGCACGTATTATTTACACACACACAAACTTCTGAATACTTCATGATTTCTCTCGAAATAATCGAAACAATATTCATCTGAACGTTCAACGCGGTTTTCAAGTCAAATTCCACGAAATACACATCATTTTCAATGAATAAATAATCCAAACATTTTGAAACTGTCAAAAACCGAAAAACATTCTGTACATGTCAACAATCCATTTATTCAAGGAATTTTGTTGCCAACCTTAAAAAAGTTGGAGTTGGCGTAGCTATATTCACTTTGCCATTTTTATGAATGAACTGTGTTTCCCGCGCAAAATCAGATTTTATTTTTTTTACGGCTCTGATTGAAAAAGATATATAAGTGTTATATATATTCGGAACCAGGGCGTTGAGGTCTATCCACTGTTAAATTATGAAATTTTTTTTTGATTCCGATTCCTCATTGAAAACTTCATGAGATAAAACATTCAATTCAACAATTGCAACAGTTCGTCAATTTAATAACTGTTCTAGAAAATTGTATGACATTTTCGTAATGAGCTTTTTTGTACTCGCGTGTTTTGTTGAACTCTGCTGCGCCTCATTCAACAGATTGCACGCTCATACAAAAAAGTCTACTTTACGAACTTGTATAATTAATAACTATTGAGCTACTTGAGTGGCGATGTTTGATGCCGACTTGTAGGCAGAGATGATCTCATCTTGTTGTGACCCGAAAGAAAAGCTACCCGCTGAACTCCAGATCACCAGGTTCTTCAAAAGAGTATACAATTTAACTGTATAGACTTTAATTATATTAAAATACTCAGGTGAAACAGATACAGATACAAATTTCAAAACTTGTCAAAAGTGACGACGGAAGAATTCAATCTCTGACTTTTCATCAATTGTCAAAAATAATCAAAATTATAGTCGAAGAGCATACTTGTATGAGGGAAAACAAAATAGTACATAGTATGTTTCCGACATCCTCCCACCTTAGGAACGTTCACATAAAAATAGTGAATCAATCGTCGACGGAGACATACTATATACAAAATAAATAAATCTACGGAACAAATCTCTCAGGTTGCCGTATTTGACGACCACTCCTAGTACACTTCACTTTATCGGGTACTCTGCTTTTGATATCAGGCACGATATCTGTCACTCCCGCACTATCTTGATGATTGGTTTGACTGCTCGGTGCTTCTTTTTCTGCCGGTTTGGGAAATTCGTTTTTGGTTATCATTTCCGACGAGAACTATTTCACCAAGGGTAACCTGCCGACATTGTTTCTTACTAGGTAGTGATGATAGTTGTCCCAAATACTCATTGCGGAACCTGCTACGTAAAGTGGTCCTTAACTTAGGGACGTTTCATGTACAACATCACAGTCTGGTATACTACATTCAGCTTGATCGCGCAGAAACATTGCTGGAGATAAGGCAATCAGGTCTTCCGGATCACTAGACAAATACGTAAGCGGTCTCGAGTTTATGACGGCTTCGCAATCGCATAATATGGTTAGAAGATCTTCATAAAATAACGAAGTACGACCAAATACTTTGCGTAATAAATTCTTCATAATTCCAATGAGGCGTTCCCAGAATCCACCCCACCATGGATCAGCTGGAGGATTGAAATGCCAATCAATGCGTTGTACAGTAGCAAAATTAGAAATACTGTCCCAATCCAGCCGTTTAAACGCGTTTTCGGTACCTACAAAATTGGTCGCGTTGTCACTATATACAGTTTTAGGTCTACCACGTCTCGCTATGAATCGGCGAAGAGCTTGAATGAAACTATGTGCAGATAAAGATGTGGAAAGTTCTAAGTGCACTGCGCGATAAACCGCACACGTGAAGAGGCATACCCACACTTTTTCGCCATTTTTCAAGTATAATGGTCCCGCGAAGTCGACACCGACAACTTCAAAGGCCACAGCTTCCCGAACACGATTCACTGGAAGAGGCGGTGACTTCATATCAAATCGTTTAGAACGATATCGGTTGCAAATAACACAGGTATCAATTATGGAGCGTACTGCACGACGACCCTCAATAACCCAAAATCTCTCCCTTAAAAGACTCAATAGTCCTTGTGTTCCAACGTGACAGGAGTTGACATGAAGATCAAAAATCATCCGCTTCACTACAGGATGTTTTGATGACAAAACAATCGGAAAACGAAAATCTTTGATATCTTCTCTTTCGGAAATTCGTGTTCTCAACCTAATCAAGCCATCTTCATCTTTGAAAGGATTGAGACAGTTTATGTCTCTACAGGTTTCGTCTCCGAAACATTCCTGCTGAACAATTTTGTAGATGAACTTTTCTGCATCTTCAATTTCCTTGGTACTGAGACTACCTTGACGTACAACTGTGGGTCTTTTTGAATTGAACAAAAATCGTAAAATCCATGACATCATGCGAAAGGTTTTACTAATTTTAGAAAAATAGTTCAAATGCCAAAAATCAGAGTTTTTATTTATCATAGAAGTGACTTTTACCAATCTTTTTTTCCGTTCTTTGTTGATTTCCTCCTCATCACACACTACATCTTCCCGAGGCCATAGTTCTGGAATCTCATAAAGCCATAGTGGACCCTCCCACCACTTGGACTCGGAAATATTTCGTGCGGAACAACCACGAGAGGGAAGATCTGCTGGATTGAGTGCTCCAGGTACGTGTCTCCATGAATCGATTGGAGTTAATGCGCGTATTTCTTGGACACGATTCCAAACGAAAATTGTCCATTCATCTCTGCGTCGAATCCATGATAGTACAGTGGTCGAATCGCTCCAAAAATGACATTCTAGTTTGTTCTTGAAGTTTTTCTGTACCATATCATATAATCGGGCTCCAATGCAAGCAGCTAACAGTTCCAAGCGTGGAATCGATACCTTTTTCAATAGTGTCACTCGTGATTTGGCTGCCAATAAATGTACTGAGACTTCATCCGTTTCAGCTCTCAAGAATACGGCGGCGGCATATGCCTCTTGGCTCGCATCAACGAAGCAATGGATACTGTACTTTCCTATAATTCCAGAGCCATAGCCAATCCATCTGGGAATTTCAATTTCCATCAAATATGGGAGCTCTTCAACCCAACGAATGAAAACTTTCTTCAATTCATCGTCGACAGGTGTATCCCAATTCAATTGTTTTTCCCAGGTTCGCTGTAGCAGTAACATAGGGCATAATGTGGTAGGGCAGCTAAAACCAATTGGATCATATATCCATTGCGCCATTGAGAGAATTATACTTTTGGTTATAATTTGCTCATTTAGGTTGCAAATGTTCTCTTGGTGGATCCTCAAAGTGTCTCTACTAATGTTCCAGGTCAAACCAAGTACCTGTACCAATGTTTGTTCATCAGAATCACATTTTGTACTCTCCCACCCTCTCAGATCGAATTTCGCTTCTGCCATGAGTATACTTGATTCTCGAATGAATTTCTGAAGTGTCTCTTCATCTGAAACACTCGTAATGCAGTTATCGACGTAAAAACTTTCTGATAACTTTTCTACTGTTTTCTGTGAATAACTTGAACCTGGTTCAACAGATCTTTCCAAACATCTAGAGAGATGATATTCAATTGTGGCTTCAAGTAAAAAAGGACTGCAACTAATACCAGACACCATCCTCCTATGACGATATATTTTTTCGTTTCCAGCTGAATCTACCCATAGAAAACGTAAAAAGTCCCTATCAGCTTCATGCAGACCAATCTGCAAAAACGCTTTACGAATATCTGATATTACGCCGAATTTTTCTTTTCTGATTTTTTGCAGTATGGTAGGTATAAGCTCTATAAGATTTGGTCCCTTCTCTAAACAAAAATTCAGGGCAGGTTTATCCCTTTCTCTCGCAGAGGCATCGAAAACAGGTCTAATTTTAGTTGTTGAACTGTTCTCGTTTATGACCGGTCTGTGGGGTAGGTAATGGACTTGACCTGAGAGACTGGAAGACGTTACTTCTATTATGATCCCTTCTCGTAGCCACTCATCAAAAATAGCATTGTAAGGCCCATACAGATCTTCACTCTGCAATTTTTTCATAGTTGAAGTAAGTCGTTTTCTAGCAAGAGCATAGTTATCAGGTATGGGTGGATGACCTTCTAACCATGGCATTCTTACTTCATATCGACCATCTGTATCAGTGGTGACAGTTTGGAGAAAAAGTTCCTTCGTGGCATTCTCCATCTCTTCTCGAGATTTTTTCTCCGCCGGTTCACTGATCCCCAGAACATCAAGTTCCCACAAGTCTGCTATGCTGGCATTTTTTATAAAAAGTGACATTGCAGTCATAGCTAAGGTGGAACTGTGATTATTGTTAGGTATTTTCCCCATCAGAGTCCATCCTAAAAGTGTTTCAACAGCCACCAGACCACACTTCAAAATATACCGTCTCCCAGTGTATAGTTTACCTGCTACATCAGCACCGATTAGGAGTTCAATAGGAGCCGAATCATGCACATCATTCAATTGAATATTTTTATGCTGAAGCTCCTCCAGCCAGCAACCATGAAAAACTGGAGAAATGTCGTTGCAAATTACAGACTGATCAAGGACTTCGAATGTACAACTGTAACTGCCTACATTCAGCCTAATATCATAACAATTGTGCAATAGCTCAGCAGTATTCGATCCCCCAAACAGACAATGAATCATACGTTCGGTACGTTTTGTTTTATAACGTAGTTTTTCCGCGGTATTTTTCAGGACATATGATCTCTGTGAACCACTGTCTATGACTGCTCGTATCTGACGAACGCCATAATCACTGATCATATTTACCCGTAAAGTTTGTAGAAACACATGAGTGTTTCTGTGATTTGCTAAAGATTGCTCGGTAGCTGAAGTTTTTCCTTTATCGGGAGCAGACATGTTTGTATTCAAGGAAATTTTGTTTGCTGGCAAATCTGGACACATCAAAGCAACATGTGGATAGCCACACAGAAGGCATTTCAAACGTGCATGGCACCTTCTAGTTTGATGTCCAGTTTTTAAACATCTGAAACAAGCGTTTTTTCCTGTGGAGATTTTGCGTTTCTGTTCCAATGAATATTTTTGAGCTTTGAAACAATTTTCAGCGCCATGCGAATTCTCACAGAAAATACACCTGACAATATTATGGTTCATCAGCCCTGCAGCAGTCGGTATTGAAAGTTCATTTGACACCTGCTTGGTTGATTTTTTCAGTTGACTCTTACCTGAGTTCAGACCAAAACCCTCTACAGCCAAAGAAATGCGCTCCTCGTTCTCGACTTCTGACTTCACAAAATTCATAAGGCATTCCAGTCGATTCAATGTCGATGATTCTAGATTTGCCCTAGAGTTTTCTTGAGACTGTGTACAAGGAACTGAAGACGAAAAACTCGGGGACCGCTGCCAAACACGTAATAAATCCTCAGGAAGACAAGATTCAATTAGAGGGAATAACATTGCAGCACAATTATCATTTTTTATACCAAGCGTCTCGAGAGCTCGCAACTGTGTTTCTACCTTATCATACAAAGTCGAAAGCAACATTTTATTGTTAGATATGGCATTATCGATAACAAGTTTCAATAGTTCCCTGACATATACTTCTATTTGTAAATCTTTCCTCCCAAAACGTGATTTCAGACTGTCTATTACTTTTTCGTAGTTTTCAGCAATGGGAGGAAAGCTTTCAACTAGTTGCCTGGCTCTACTGTTGGGTATTGTCGCTTGGATCAAATACTGAAACTTGTCAGCTGAGTCTATATTCGGATCATCATTGATTTTTTCAAACTGACCCCAAAAGGAAAGCCATTGGCGTATTTCTCCACCGAAAGTTTTGAATTGTATGGTAGGCAACTTAAATTTACGCATACCTGGATGTGAAGTGGTATTACTCACTGCTATACTAGTGCTGAAATGTCGATCATCATCATCAAGAGCGATATCATCGTGTTTCTGACGAGAATTTTCATACGTGATCTTCAAATCAATGAACTTTTTCAAATATCCCTCACATGAATCCATTTCTAACAACAGATCGTCTTCACTCATGTCAGTTTGCAGAAGACCGTCGTAGATTTCTCTGTTAGCTATCGACAAGTTCTCATGTTTCTGCAATAATACCTCCCAAGCAACTTGTATCTGTTGTATGGCTGCCTTTTCAGAAAACAATTTATCAAGTTTGTTGGCACTTTTTGTAAAAGCGGCACGGAGTACTTTACGATGCTTCTTCTGTTGATCCATTGCGCACGACGATAACCCGGTACAAAACCTGTCTGTCTATAAATATAAACGACGAAAGTTTTATCTGCACAAGATCACAAGCCCACAAAAAGTTTCTGATTCACCTGGGTCCTGTCACGGTCGCCAGAATGTTGTGACCCGAAAGAAAAGCTACCCGCTGAACTCCAGATCACCAGGTTCTTCAAAAGAGTATACAATTTAACTGTATAGACTTTAATTATATTAAAATACTCAGGTGAAACAGATACAGATACAAATTTCAAAACTTGTCAAAAGTGACGACGGAAGAATTCAATCTCTGACTTTTCATCAATTGTCAAAAATAATCAAAATTATAGTCGAAGAGCAAACTTGTATGAGGGAAAACAAAATAGTACATAGTATGTTTCCGACACATCTCACTCAATTGTGGGGATCAGCAAAGCTCCCAATAATAGATCTCATAATCAAAGCGCGATTTCACCTCAAAATATAAATTAAGAAATCCTATCGTGAAACCCATAAACTATGATGAAATAAGGAATGTTATTCAAATTACGAAGATATTTTGATGCCATATGTTTCAGCGAGGTGCACCTGCACGCAACACTACCCATTAAAAAAGATATAAATGTCGCGAGAAAGTAAATTATGCATCATAAATAAGATCAAAATGGGCATTGATGACGTTAGACGACAATAAAAGAAGAGTTATGCGCGGTATAACTGCCCTAGAAGCGATTAAAATCACCGTAACATGTCAACACTCAATTCAAAGAGTTAATTATAGATGTGTTCCGCGACGCGGTAACCATCTGCTTGTCCATAACAGATGAATTATGGACATTGCAATGATATAAAAACACCGCGGCGGTATTTTCAGAGATAGTTAGATTTTTGCTGCCGATCAAAATTTACCTCTGTGCTATTTCCAAGTTTTCACTTACGCGGTACTTAGTATGTAGTGCCATATAATTGTTACGCTGTTGCGAATGTTTTAAGGCGGTTTTAAGCCCCAGCCAACAGTGCGAAATATAGTTAGAATTGGATTTCACTCCAGTATCAGATGCAGTTACAGTTTTTTACGGTCTACCGTTTAAAGTATAAAAATTATTGTCCAAAGTGTTTGTGTGTGACACTTCAATAAGGCCTCAAAGTTTTTCACGAAAGAGAGCAGGAATTTCTACCTGTCGACTAATTTGTGCAGTCACCGCCGAGAAGGGTTTTTATTCAAAACCCCCTGTCGAGGTGTTTTTGTCTACACGACAAATTCTCTCAGTTGAGATAGTTGTCAACACCTCACCAGAATGTATTTCAGATGTAAGTAAATTTACCCGCTATTATTGTTAATAAATCATTCCTAACGAGGCGAGCCCCTGGCGTTTCGCACATGTTTTTCCTAACTCTCAAGATATCAAATCAAATCAAAAGTATTTATTTTCAAGTTACCATAATATATACATTTCAAGGTAATAACATAACATGCATATTATAATAATAATAATATGATGTGCCACGTTTGGCGACGAAGGTTACCCTCTCGGCGAGGGGGTTCAACCATAAATGGTACCCTCTCTGGGGGTTTCTCCGTTCGTTCACCCTGCCATTGCTGGCCGTTAGCTCAGTTTTTACCCATCGATGTGTTGCGAAGTTTAGTGGCCCGACCTCCTGCCTAGCTTATGTCGGTGCTTGTAGTGTTATGGTCTGTGACCCAATGTTGTGTTTAGAGTTTTAGTGTTGGGGGTGTTCTGTGGTTATTCAAGAAAAACATATGGAAAAAACTTGATGTAGACATTGTTTGTGCTGTGAGCTCCTCCCATACCGCAGGGCTTTGCTAGCTCCGTGGCATATGATTTGCCCACAGCATCAAGTACACGGTTTCCTCTCGAGCCTGATCGCATTGCGTTCAGGCTCGGGATTTCACCGTGTGCCCTTTTATGTTTGTGTGTGTTGTTTTGTTGTGTTTGTGTGATGATGTTATGATGTTTTTCATGTTTTTCATCGGCTCATTGGATCCCTCGACTGCCACCTCTCCATGGGGACGACGAGCGGTGAGGTGGGGGGCCCCGTTGGCGCCCCCCACCCCCCCACTGAGGGGTGCGCCGCAGGAGTTGCTCCAGTGATCCTCAGTATGAGGATATGGAGCTCCATGAGCCGATTATTTACATGTTCAAGCACCGAAGCTAGGTGGGTGTTGCGCCTCTCTGCATCACATCCACATCGGGTGGGGGCAGGGTGACGACTTGGGTTTCTGGCTTCTTCGGATGTCTTGCTATAGTGCCATTCGGTTCTCCTTATTTGATGTGCTCCCCCTCTGGCCTCTCGTGGGGTGGGAGGTTGGAGTGTTGTCCCTATGTGATTGTTTCAGTCCTCCTGTCTGCGGGATGGTCTTGGCCGCAACTTGGCAGGATTTCTCTTGGTTTCTCGCATGCAGTGGTCAGGTGTCCCTGGCTGCATTTGAGGCATCTGGGGGTGTGGAAGTAGTTGCCTGCTGCATGCCCCCATCTTTGGCAGCGTCTGCATTGTGTTATTGCAGCGCCGTTTGTTCTATGATCCCATACTATTCGTGTGTTGAGTAGGGTTTTTGCATGCTGCTTCAGATGTCTCAGGATAGTCTTCGCCGGTGTGGTTACCATGAACATAGGTCTCAAGGTTTTGGCCATTGTATATACCTTATTGATTTTTATGCCATGCTCTCTTTGCATGGCTTTCTTTATTTCTTCGTGGTCAGGGGACTGGTCTAGTCCCTTGATCACGAAGAGATGTTCTTTCTTGTCCTGCGGGGTGAAGGAATGGAATTCCAGTTCCAGGTCCTGGAATAACCTTTTCCCTGTTTGGAAGTGTTCTTCATTTTCGAAGTGAAATACAGAGTTTTTCTCTGTATATTTCACTTCGAATTTCAGGTTCTTTCTTCTGAGGCTTTCGATGAGGTGGCTGTTGTTTGTTGCCCTTTTTTCTACAACTATAGGTGGAGGGGGTATGTCTCGGTTTCCTCTTTTGTTTTTTCCCATTTGTTGTGTGTGCTGGGACTGTTTCCCCGCGCTTTTCTTGTTCCTCTCGTCTAGTATTTCTTCATTTTCTTCCTCGATGCCTTCTGCTGAGGTTCTTACTTCGCTTTCTTCCAGTGTTTCCGATTCCTCGGGTGCGTTGGAGAGTGTGCTGTCCGTCGTTACGTTATTGTTGTTATTATTGTTTTTGTCTCTGAGGTAATAGTCGGTCTGTAGTTTGGCAGCTACCTTCAGGTATTTCTGCCATATCCCATATGTCTCGGTTTCCTCTTTTGTTTTTTCCCATTTGTTGTGTGTGCTGGGACTGTTTCCCCGCGCTTTTCTTGTTCCTCTCGTCTAGTATTTCTTCATTTTCTTCCTCGATGCCTTCTGCTGAGGTTCTTACTTCGCTTTCTTCCACTGTTTCCGATTCCTCGGGTGCGTTGGAGAGTGTGCTGTCCGTCGTTACGTTATTGTTGTTATTATTGTTTTTGTCTCTGAGGTAATAGTCGGTCTGTAGTTTGGCAGCTACCTTCAGGTATTTCTGCCATATCCTTACATTGCCTCTTATTACCTCGATGTCCTCAACTTCTAATGGGGTGAATGCTTTTCCAATGTCCCTTAGGTTGTTTTTGTTTTCTCCCTTCCATTTGTTAAGAATGTTGTTTTGTTTCTCTTCACCTTGTTTTTGCTTATTTTCTGCATTTCCCTTTCTTGCTGTTCTTTCCTCGTTTTTTCTGCATTCTCTTTCTTTTGTTGTTCCTTTTCTCTCTCTATCTTGATGTCCTTCTCTGTTTGTTCTTGTTGTTGTTGTTCCAATATGAGTTTTTCCCTTTCCATTCTCATTTTTTCCTGTTGTTTCTGTGCTTCTTCTTTTTCTCTCTTTAAATCTTCCTCTTTTTGTTCTTGTGAGATTCTTTCTCTTTCTACTCTAATTTTTTCCTCATTTTCTTCTTGTTCTCGTAAGATTTCGTGTATTGATCTGTAATGTACTTGAGTTTCTTCTTTGTTTTCCTCTTCCCTTTCTTACGTTTTGAGATATTCCTTGTACGTCAGGAATCTCGTCTATTCATCTGAGGTATTGTCTCCGGCCTGTTCGCTGTATTGCCTGAAGTACTCTTCTTCGTATTCGATGTCTGTCGGTGTTGTGTTGAGTGTTTGTACAGGGCTGTCTGATTCTTCATCCTCGCAATCGCTTTCTCCTGTAGCCAGGGTTTGCCATACTTCGAATTTTACTTCAGGGTATTCCTTCCTGAACTCCCTGTATTCATGTAACTCATTTCGTTTATACTCTTCTGGCTGTCTTTTTATTCCTTCTGCTAGTTTTTTGAAAGCTTCTAGTTTTTCTCTTTCTTTCTTTTCTTCCTCGTATTCTCTCTTCTTTTCTTCGTCTCTTCTTTGTCTTTTTACCCTATCTTCTAATTGAAGTCTCCTTATCTCCTTTGCCCATTTTTCCATTTTTACGTGGTTGGCGTGTCTCGTTGGGTTCTATACTGATATTTTCAGTTTTACGGCTTTTGTGTGTATCAGGTCGACGTGGTTTCGAGGACCGAGGTCTGGGCGCTTTCAAACTTCGTGCAGGGCTTTCGGTACTCAGTTCCCAGTACTTAGTATTGAATTGGGTACTCACTGCGTGGTGTTTCGTGTTTGGATGTCCTTGTCGTGTTTGGGTGTGTGTTAATGCATGTTATACTTAATAACAATGACATAAATACTTCATTATTTACGGTAAATTTCAACTGTTGTGAAGATCGTTGTTGCACATGCGCAAACAACTCGACTTTATTAGCACGACTGCTCTGGATGGCTGGCCAGACGGTACTTCGCAAGATATCGAAGCCATCAGCTGATGGTGATGATTTGTTGGTATTTTACGAAATGTATATACATAAGGTTCTTATGACAATTAAAATAATCATAACAGATTCCTTTGTTTTCAAATAGTAAATAACAGATGTTAATCCTCGAGTTCGTATATATAGTGTTTTTCATACACGGGGCAGTATATGCCAGATGTTCCAAGCCTGTGAGTTTTTATTTGAATTTGGATTGAGATATTACCTTTGTTTGTTTTGTAACTTCGAAATAAACGATGTTTTGTGTCAGATTTACATCGGGTTTCCATGATTTCGTTTATGAATTTAAATTGAATGATTTTGTTTTATGAATTTGAATTCAATGTTTATTCTATGATTTTGCTTTAGTTTTAAAATGAGTATTTTTATTTTTATGTTTTGTATTGGGTATTAAAAGAACATTTTTCTTTTATGTCAATTTTATATTTTCAAATATTTGTTTGATGCGCTGCTATCTATAAATTATGCTTTGTTTTTTAATAAATTAATTTTAGTTATGTCAATGATTGAGTTTTCTTTCTCTTCTCATATTAACAAGCATTCTATACTGCGTGTTGTGACGAACCAAAAATAAATAAGTGAAACTTTCTTTCACCGCTCGAAGAAGGTTTCCCGGTTCTGCGACGTAGCAGTGTTTTCTTTTGTTTCGACACCCGATTAGTCTAGTGTCAAAATAAGAGTGCGCTCTCTCGTCAACGTATCGTTTCGTGTGTAGCACCATATACAGGGTGTTCCACACAATGACATTGGTGGCGTTCGAGATATTATCTGTTATTCTTGAAAATATAGACAGTTGAGCGAGACGAAACATCAATTGTCACGTATGCTATCAGTTTTGATCTCCCCGAAATTGTAAACTGAATTGTTCTCGAAGCCTCGGAGTATCGCTTGTATGGCGCCTGCTAATTACCAATGTGTAGACAGTCCTAGAAACGACGAGAAAGAGAGTCGTCGGACGCCGCTCGTCCACCAACTGGGGACCCAATGACATATTACGGATAGACTACGGTCACATTCTGAGCACAATTCTTATTGCAGCTTGTTTCGCGGAAAATAGTTGTCATTCAACCTAAAAGTCGGCAAAGCCAAGTTTCTGCTGAATTATCTGCTTTTATACAATGTATATAAGCAGATAATTGTCGCGAAATAAGCGGCAGTAAAAATTAGAATCTGACTGTGTTGACCGCAGCTAGAAATGTAAATAACGAAGTCTAACGGTAATATGTCATTGTGGGGATCCACCGTGCTCAGGAGCGAATGGCAGGCTAACGTACCTGCATTTGAGAGGCAGCTTATTCTGTGTCTATTGCTGGGAAACTACGAATTACAGATGTATATTATGCTCCTCGTGGTCCCACTTATTTGAAGTTGAGACGAATAGTAGCTCCACTAGTTGACTATTGCTATGAATCGACAAATTACAGACGAATACGCCCCTTCGTGACCTCCACCTACCTGCAATAGAACCCGTGTTCATTGCTTGTAAACGGCGAATTACTGCTGATGTCGACGAATGTCAGCCCCTCACATTGCCCATAGCATGGAACGTCCCCTTACGATTATGAAGCGACCTCCCCCCTTTTGCATTCTTGCATTCTCTTATGTTTTCACTACGTTGATTTCGGCGACATCCCCAAAGCTGTACATGTTCCACCGAACGATTCAAAACATACCACTTGCCTTCGCCAAATCTTCGAAAACCGCATTCGCCAAATTTTAGACGGCTCGACGAAGACGATGTGTTAGCTCGAGTATGTGATCTTCAGACTCATACCAAAAACCGGGGACACACATATCGTCAGAATGAACTATGTTCAATATCGCTTGCCTAGTTCTAATATGGTGTTATCCTCAGAAAGTACATTTTACAGTAGAGGAAAAAAATTTTGGATGCTATTTATATTTTAAGGATTGGACTGTGAAAGCATCATGTATGAGGTTAATTACAATTGTTTCATATGAATTTCAACAAATAAAAATAAAAAGAATCTCAGCCGTTTGTTGTATACAACCAATTGTCATTTCAGAGTAATGTTGGATACGACTTTTTGTGCTTAAAAGGTTTGATACGTATTATTCACTTGGGAAAGAGTATTCAAGATAAGACTAATTGTACAGTAAAAAATGGGAGTGTTGTTAAAATTGCATAATATCGAAAAAGAAATTAACGTATCAAGTCGTCAAAAAATGTTAATTTCGATACAAAAATAAAAAATGTAAAAAATAAAAGTATCATTTTTCGAATTATTACGATAAAAAGTAATGACATATTAGACATTAGACATTAGTTATTATAATTAATTCAAACAAAATTAACTTCTTTTGGCAATCTTTTTTTTGGTCTTTACTTCTTTTTTCTCCTTAAAACCCTTTATCGGCCGATTCTGATCAAACCAAGCGCTATTTTATGGACCATGTAACCATATGGTATCATCACATCCAAAAGCATTTGTTCTTAGTTCCGCGTAGTCCTTCGATTCACAGGCAACGAAACCATACGATAACAAACAAGCATGGGAGGGGGGACAAACGCACAAATCGATTTTGCGTTACCTCTTATTGCCAGTTAAACTTTTTATGATTTGTGCTCGTAAATTTTTTTGCTAAGGTTGCGTTTGCATGTAAATATTGATATTATGAATACGTTGAGAAATCATGCAAATTTTTTTAGGCCATTTTGATGACTTGCTCGATAAGGAATACAAATAATTATGTAGCCATATGGTGACAAGAACCGATAAAAAGTTAACTTTGTGCATTCCTCTGGTTTCCTGAAAAAATATTAACATTGAAAAGCAGTGTAATCTCAGCCTCTCCTCGAATAGGTGCATTTTCACCAGTGAATGTTCGAAGCACGAAGTTGGAAGAGATAGGTTTCACACTTTCTGGCCGGAGAATGTCTCTGTGTACCAAAGAAACAGCAGCACCGGTGCATATGACGTCTATTACATTCAATCTTCCAGAAATGGTTACGCTATCGGTTGTTCTTCTTAACTTGTTAACATGGATGACCCTGGGGGCTTCGTTATTGCTAGCCAGCATGCGCCCCGATACGCTGGCTTATTCTAGTCTTCCTGCCGCCAATTTGAGGACTCGCTGGTAGACCTTGTCCTCACAGGTGATTGGGAACGTCATAGCATCCTTGCAGGTGAGTTGGATCGTGGTGACATTCTTACCCTGCAATCTTTAATAAAATGGCCCAATTTTCCACATCTATCGTATGCCCTGTTCTTTTGCGTACTTATTCCACTAACCAGGGATTTAATCTCATCCAAAACCTTCTCGAATGAACTAGCAGCTGAGCCAAATCGTTGTTCAGGCTACTGCTCGTACTTTCGGCCTCGAGGTGTTGAAGGCCGCATCCACTTCCAGAGAACTTTCCGAAGCATCGCTACTCCTCTTGAAATGTGTCAGTCGCAGAGTCCTTTGGATTTCAGAGTCTCTCAGTCCATCTTTGAATAGCTGCACTGCTAGCTGGTCCTTGAAATCCGGTGCCTCTGGGTAAGCCAGCTGGATTAGGTGTCTTACATCTGCTTCGAATTCTTGCAGACTCTCACCTGATTTTTTGAGTGCGTGTTTTCATTTGAGCCCTGTACAGCTGTTCTCGATGTTGATCGCCATACCGCAACTCGAATGCAGCAACCAGATCTTCATTGTTATTTTGCTGTTCGATGGGTATCGTTTGCAACATGCCCAAAGCTGGTTCTCTCAAAGCTACAATGAGTGCCCCATCTATTAGCTATTGCCGCAGCTTCAAATTGTCGGCGATACATGGACCCAGAGGTCAACCCATCAAAAGTCGGTGGTTTTGCGGAAATATCTGATGTGGCAACCCTGTCTCGACAATCTTGGTGCTTGAGAAGCCTTCGAGTCCTTTCACCTTTTCTCGCATTTTATCCACTTCTTGTTTGAGCGCATTGTCGATTATCTTGTCTAGTTCTTCTTTCAATCTTCCATTTGTACTTCGGTTTTACGTGATACATATTCCAATAACTTTTCTTGATGTGCTAGAATGTTCTGAAGGTCTTTTTCCTTTGTTTTTCTATTTATTCTAATTAATTCTTTTGTTGCTTGAAAATTTTCTGGAGTGCTTCTCGTTCTTTCTTTTTGTCTTCTAGAATTTTCTGGAGTGCTTTTTCTCGTTCTTTCTTTTCGTCTTCTAGAATGTTCTGGAGTGATTCTTCTCGTGCTCTCTTTTAATCTTCTCGTTCTTTCTTTTCATCTTCTAGAATTTTCTGGAGTGCTTTTGCTCGTGCTCTCTTTTCATCTTCTCGTTCTTTTTTTTTTCATCTTCTAGAATATTTTGGAGTGCTTCTTCTCTTTTTCTCTTTTCATCTTCTCGCTCTTTTCTGTGTTCTTATTTTTCCTCCTGAAGTCACTTTTCCTCTTCTTGTTTTTACTTCTGCCGTCGCTTTTCCTCTTCTTGTTTCTCCTCATGCAATTGTTACACCGCAGCGTCAACAAGAGAAACAGGGGCGGCGTAAGGAGGTTTATTTTGAATCTCGTAACAATACACATAAGAATCTATACATAAACTATAATACACATAAGAGATAACATTCAAATTTATGTTGAAAGTGTATCATTGAAATGGGTATCCAAAGTGTAGTAAGCCTTAGTGGTTCTTTAATTCTTTTTCTGCTGTTTTTTTTCTTCTGAATTTAGATTATTGATATCCTGAGAGAGTTGATTTCATTTTTTTAGAGTTATCATAAAGTAATTCCTTACCTTGTATAGAGTTAGATGCGATCGATATTACAAGTCTGTCTGGTAGGAAAACGAGAATTGCTTATTGTTATTATTTAAAATCTGTTTCTTAAACATCGAACAGTCTCTAGTATGAATATTGAGGTGAGAGTCATTATTGTGTAGGATATAAATAGGGACCGTCATGTATTTCCAAAAGCCAGCTCTGCACACATGCCAAACAGCTCTATTTTGGTACAGATTTTCTCATAGGGTGGAGCGGCGACTTGCTCATTGTAAATCATCTGTCCAGCTCGAGACAAAGTAAAATTAATTTTGGATTGCATTCTACTATTTTTTTTTGTTAAAGTAGTATAATTTTTTGTATCTGATGGATTATAGTTCTCGTTCCTATTTTCTCCTGGTTATCATCTGTGTCCATATCATCGGTTTCACAATCACCAATTCCTCTGTAATAGCATACATTTCAAACAGAAACACACACAACCACCCACCTACACCCACACACACACATAACTGCCAAATTATTATATTGTTATAATTGTATAACAGTGAATTAAATTCGATGACCAACAAATTAAAACTAAAAAAATATCACTAAACTATCTATTAAATACTCGAAAGACATTCCAACAAGACTTCACAATCTTTATGAATAACTAGGCACAATATTATCAATAGAATAGCTGGGAAAACATCAAAAATTGCCGATGAACGGATTACCAACGTGATAGTCCCTGTATATGAACAAAACATTCCAGTACCCATTAGATTGAGCATATAATAGCTGGCGGCTTATGTTTGGAATTTGGTTATGAAGAGTTGAGTTTGCTTACTTACTAACTTACTTACTCTTACTCTTTAGTGTACCTGCACTGCAACAAATTTTTTCCTAATTATTGATTAGGTATTCGTTTTTAAAGTCTACTTACATAGTAACAAAGTTTTTTTTACAGCTATTTCGACAAATAGTGTATTTTTGTCTCGAAATCGGGATAAAAATGTTCGAATTCAATAAAACTCAACTTATTTGATACCACTGATTGGGTCGGTAGGGAATGCCAAACAAACATGATCGCCAAGTTAAGAGTGAATATAATACGGAATTCCAACCTGATCACCGAGTGCAAATGGATATGCCCGACAATGCCCTTTTTAACATGAGTCGGCTGTGATTGATTAAAAAAAATTGTTTTTTCCGTTAACAAGCTGTCGTCCCCTTACGAACGGAAGCCCTCAGAAGTCGAAACTTGTGCGAGCCAAGAATTAACGAGGTCTTACCTTTTTACATGCGATTCCTAGCACTTTCTTGGATCATCAGAAAAATGTCTGCAGTTGCCATGGTTTGAACCATCGCCGACTGGCAGCCATAGTGATTGAAACAATGTCGCTTTAACCACTCGGCTACCTGGCCCCGTAAGTCGTGAGTTGTCAATTAGCAGCGATTCCATCATGAATAATTTTACTTACACTGAAATGGCTGACATGCACCTTATTTATGGATTACCAATTGGAAATTCGGCAGAAGCACGGAGAATATACCAACAGAATAATTCCTTGTACTAAAACATTTAGAGCGCTACATGCAAGATTATGTGAACTGGAAGTTTCAATAAAAATGCAGGTGGTGGAAGACCAGAAAGTTCTAGAAAGAAACCTCCTATACCTATATCACATACGGCGGGTCCAAGCTCTACTGCCTCGGGATTTTCATCCGGATTTAATGTTTTGCATGTGATTGATTCGTATGATGGCACACAATAATAAAATTCTTTACCAAATATTTCATTCATTAACGAGATACATTTTTCACAAAATGCCATTATGAACTTTCACAATAACTATTTTTGGGCCGACTAAAATCCCCACGCTAACAGAGAAAATCATTTTCTGCATCAATTTTCGCTGAACATTCGGGTAGGAATTATTGGTGACTACCTAATTGGCCCATTTTTTTCAACGGAAAGATTAACAAGTAAATCCTACACGGACTCTTTGCGAAATCATTTACCCATTTTGGTTTATGCACGACTGAACTCCAGCTCATTTTAGTGTTCTTGCTCGAAATCATCTACACTAATCGCTGGATTGGACCTCAACATTGGCCAGTTCGCAGTCCTGATATGAATCTTCTAGATTTCTCTTTATGGGTATAAAACTCCTGTACTAAATGTGATAGATTCGAGAAATCGAATAATTGAAAATTGCAATGTAATATGGACTACTCCAGGAATTTTTGAACGTGTCAGACAATCAATGGTAAATCGAATGCGGTTGTGTATTTTATCAGAAGGTGGACACAAGGTGTAAACTACGTCGGGTATGTTGCTTTCAAGAAAAGGACAGAAAAGCCCTCTCTTTATTTATCTTTTATTGCTCAGAGGCTGGTACTGTGAGTAGTTCAACTTTCCTGAAATAACCCATGCAGAAATCATATTTCAGATTGTTCATAATGCGGATTGCTCTTTTTTGAATTCTGAAAGCCGTTTCATCCTCCCTACTGCCTTCCCAGAATATATGACCTGTTCTCCAGAAACGTCTAATAAGCCATCAATTTTGGAACATCCTGTTTAGATCAAGAACTCATTGTGAACTCTATGATAATAATAATACTCCCTCATAAATACTCTTAGAGTGTACTCAAAGGCATAGCCTGTGCGGGGAGACGAGGGCTATCATTATTATTTGTCGTGGAGTATTTACTTTTCAGCTGTAGTAAAATCCGGAAACCCTACAGCACCACTCCAGGTGATCGGTGTGCATACCAAGATACCACTAGACTTCGGGATGATTGGGATCAAGGCAACTCACAACACCCTTGCTCTTCAACAAGGCATGTGGTCACCTATCGATTCCGATATTATTGAGAAAAATTCTCTCATACTCCGGAATCGAACCGGCCAGAGCTAGCAGAAGTTTCAAAGGCCTGCGCCTTAGACCGCTGATCAACCGACCATCTAATTAGCCACCTATAATAGAATTAGTTACTTGATAATTGTGTAACAAAGTGTATATTATATTATTTCTAGAATATGAATTAAATCCAAGTTTAATTTTAACGGAAAAGGGAAACTAGTATCTGCTAGTGCTATCGATATTGAGTTCAAAAGGACCAGAGCCTATCTGAACATCGTAAAAACTTCAACGGTGCGGGCATATTTTTATCTGGCGTCCAAAAGAAACTATAATCACTCAACAAGGGAGTATCTTAAATGGTTTTCCTCTACGAGAGATAAGACTGGAGTTGAGGATGGTTTGGATTAAAGTAAAATAGGTGTCGGTTACGGAGCGCGAAGAATATCGGTCGACTGACACTTGGTCAGTTGATTGAGTGATTAGCGACGTAGTTCGAGAATTGTGTGGCCGTTTTGGAGTGCAGATGGTTCAGACAGCTACAATCGGGCTCCCTTTTGCGTATTGATTTATAAATACAAGGTTCATATGTTATACAGAGTGATTATGTGGGCCACTTAAACTTCCTCTCATAATCAGTTTATGTTCTTTCAAATTAGATTAATCATATATTTCTGATATTAGTTTTGTTTTTAGGGAAATACAGATATATATTTTTATGTCAAAAAGGGATCACCCCAGTCAGTAGGTTATTCCAATTGTGTGAAAGCCGAAACCGGTCGTAACAAAGAAACCAAGAATTAGTGGTCATTAGACAAAATTTGTAGTTTTCCTTAACCATTAAAATAGAATTAATTATGATGAGGAATTTCATTGGTGATTCATAATTACAGGGTGTTTCAAAATTGAATGCTGATCCTGAAGGGCGATAATCCTTCATATAAACATAGGTCCGTAACAGCGTCATTTCTGAGATACAGGATGTTGAAATTTAACAAAAAATCAATTCTTCCCCAATATCTCTGAAACAGCTTTGTTTTTTTTTTCAATTTTGGTACATGCCAAGTATGCATAAAAATACATTTTTTCTTAATTTTCATCAGTGGCGTCCCTGTTAATATACCCTGTCATATTTTTCATCAAAATAATAATACGCCACTGTCTTTTTTCCAAATAAATATAATTTTTGCAATTGTCCTTTATCTTTTCATAAAAATGGTTTCTTGTCTTTTTTTCGTCTGGAGGACGGTTTTCGATTTAGAAAATAAAATACATTCATTTACTTGCCCTATTCGATTTCTTCTCTTAGTCTTAATTTCACAATTGTGGTACCCAAAAGATCTAAGCAATATTTTTATAATTTTATGGTAACTATTATTAATAGACCAGGATCCCACGCCTATTTTCAAAAATGATTAATAACAGGCTGAATCTTCCTGAGTAGCTTCATTTTGCCGAGACGCCCAACTTTTTCCTCTACGAAAATTCTCGATAGTGGTAGCTAATAAAATGCGCAGGCGTCAAACATGTCGATTTGGTGAGTGCAAAAAATTCATTAATAACAGTTAGTATTCCAGTTGAACTTCGAGATGGTTCGATGAAGTACTCGAAAAAACGTTTGTCCTACAAAATGGATGGTAGGACTGAAAAGTCCCCCACTCCCAACATGTACCAATGACGTGGTCTTAAAAATTCATTAATAACCAGCGGATTTTTTTACCGTTGCTTGGTTAATATTTGTATAATTAAATGGTTATATTGTCCTACAAATTGAATGGTAGGTGTTCCCAGTCCTACGCTCCGAAATTGTCAATTCCACGAAAATTCTTGATATTAGTATCTGATGAACTGCGTAGGCGAAAGTCATGTTGATTTGGTGAGCGCAAAAATTGTATGACTAACTGTTAGTTTTACCCAAATCTGAAGCTCTTGGCTCATGGTGAAACAAACCAATTGAATTAACTTCATATGAAGGCAGTAAAATCAATCTATTTGACCGTAAGCCACGGGCTTAACTAGCCTACAGATATTTCGATCATATCTTCTGAAATAAAAAATGATCAAAATATTTTGTAATTAGGCACATTTATCCTCATTTTTGATATGATATTTTCTTGATCCTGCCATCCTCATTACGTTGTTCAGTTCACAGATCGATCATATGGCCAGTTTTCGAACTACAAGGTGTCAAAAATTATATTACTGCTGTTTTGCGAATTATGAATCGATTTGATTTTTTTGCTTTAATTCGAAATCGATTTTTTTAGAAATAAACACATTAAATCTAATTTGTAGTCCCTCCATTCGAATAAGGGTGTTGCATTACATAGCATGACAAGACACTGTTCAAAGAAATAGATGAATATTAATACCATTATCATTTTTATTTTACAAATTCTTTGAAAAAGAATGGCTCTTTATCAATTACATGAGGATTCATGTTATGATTGCAAGTTCAACAGTTCTCCCTGTACACAGTGACAATTTGAATGCTCAAAAAGGCTATATCTCAGGAACAAAATGAAATAATTATTGCAAATTGTCCATATCTGCTACGAGATCTGATATGAGAATTGAAGTGAAATTATACTCATGAAATAATACTCCTATCAACTCCCCTTATTTCCAGCAAGTCCCGTCACTCTCTGATACACAGCCACCCGCATCCAATTACATTTTTATTTGAATTTGTTATGAAAGTGGCTGCAAAGATCGATGAAAAAAACTGGAGGTCGTATTTGAAAAAATTAAGTTGATGATGAAATATGAAGAACTTAACGTCGCATTGGAAATTGTTTTATATCATATTATAACAGATATGAAACATTATTGAAAGTATAAAACGAAATTCGACAATTTTAGTTTTTGGCGAATATCTCAATAACAAACATTGATATTCAAGACCTGAAAAAACCTTAGTATTGTTTCCTAAAATAGATTTTTTTTGTTTCAACCGACCTTGTAGGTCTCTCTGTTTCCGAGATAGCAATAGTATGTCATCAGCTAAAAATAATAAAAATAATAATAAATAATGTTGAACCCCTTATTACTTCAAACACCCCATCTGCTTAGCTGTATTATATTTTGATCGATCAGCTTCCATTCTGATTGATTGTCAATGATAAACTCAATCAACTTATACACAGTATAATTGATTATATTATTGACTACCTTGTAGAAAAACAGTTTCGTTTTTTCTGTATTATGATACATATTTCTCACGAATGTCAGTAATGACCAGTCGCTCACTAGTTCAATATTGGATATGAATGGTATATTGATATTTTTTTATACATTCAAATTTTTCTAAAAATCTCAAAATTCATGATGTGTCGCCCTCTAGCGCCGAATCTGGTCATACGATCGAGTAGGGCCAATGGAGACTTTTACTGGGAATAGCTTCAGCTACAACATACCAAAAATTCAGCCATTTTCACAGTAAGACTTTTTTTCATTAAATATGTGAGGAGTCCTTTGATGATAGTTGCATATATTGTTGTTGAAAATTAATTTTTCTGTTAGCCAGATGTCGTTCCCTTACGAACGACATCCCTCAAAAGACGAAACTTGTGAGAGGTAAGGATTAACGAATTCTTACTTTTTACGCGCTATTCCACTTTCTTGGGCCATCAGAGAAATATAAGCAGTCGCTAGATAAGATCGGTATTTTAACTACTTGGCCACTTGACCCCCTGTAAAATATAATATCTCTTTCTAACTGGACTTTTTGAGGCCTCTGGAAATACCATACATCCTGTTTTCCCGTAGAGCAGAATTTCACAATTCGTCTGACCTCTTTGAAAGTTTTCAATTATAAATTTCAGCTCTTCAGACGACGATGTGGTATTGCAGGTTTTTCCGGGTTTCCCCGCATCTGTTGAAGCGCATGCGACATCATTTAAGCCGCCCCAGAGGGCAGATTGATTATTTCAATGTTTTTACTTTGTTATTGTTGTTTTCAATATGTTTATAAAAATTATAAAAGCTAAACAAAATTTTCCACTTATTTCATAAACTTTTCACGTAAATTATGATATTTTTGAATCGAACAAACAATTATACATTGAAAGTAGCATTACTTCACGAATAAACGTATATTAAATTAGCTAAACCACAATTTCAAAATAATTCGTTATTTTGAATAATTTTTGTAGGACTAGCGATACATACCCGTTTTTTTGTAGGACACTGTATTATTTAGGTGAAGAATACACTAACCTTTCATGTGTTATCATTGTCCTACAGTTATTAATACAATTTTTTTATCATGGAATTGACAATTTCGGAGCGTAGGACTGGGAACACCTACCATTCAATTTGTAAGACAATATGACCATTGAATTATACAAATATTAAACAAGCAACGGTAAAACAATCCGCTGGTTATTAATGAATTTTTATGACCACGTCATTGGTACATGTTGGGAGTGGGGGACTCTTCAGTCCTACCATCCATTTTGTAGGACAAAAGTTATTTCGAGTACTTCTTCGAATTATCTCGAGGTTCAACTGAAAAACTAACTGTTATTAATGAATTTTTTGCACTCACCAAATCGACATGTTTGACGCCTGCGCATTTTATTAGCTACCACTATCGAGAATTTTCGTAGAGGAAAAAGTTGGGCGTCTCGGCAAAATGAAGCTACTCAGGAAGATTCAGCCTGTTATTAATCATTTTTGAAAATAGGCGTGGGATCCCGGTCTATAAGTGTTTGTAATGAGTGTGCATACATAAAAATACATTTTTATGTTAAAAAACATAACTAATTATGAACAAAAAATAGCAAAATCAAATTGAGTTTTCAAAATGTCTGCCTCCTGCAAGTATGCACGTTTCAGCCCTCCTTCTCATGGACTCGCGATCTCTTTGGAAGATCCCTGGAGTATTCCTTATGGCTTCACAGGAAACTATTACGCCGTTTCGCAATTCTTCCTCCGTTTGAATTGGTTGACTGTACACCAAAATTTTAAGATGCCCCCAAAGAAAATAATCGAGACTGTTTAAGTCTGGGGATCTAGCTGGCCATGACTCTGTTCCCCCACGACCTATCCAGCGATTATACAAGTTTTGGTATAAATATTCGCGTGCCAGATCACTAAAATGAGCAGGTGCACCATCGTGCATAAACCACATGCGATTTCGCATTAAAGTAGGAACATCTTCCAAAAGAATTGGCAAATGATCTTCAAGAAATCGGCGATAATTATGTCCATTTAATCTCCTTGGTAAAAAAGGTCCAATTAGGTAATCTCCAATAATTCCAGCCCAGACATTCAATGAGAACTGCTCCTGGTGATGAGATTCCACGATTGCATGCGGATTTTCCTCGGCCCAAAAATGATAATTATGAAAATTTCTGATCCTGTTTTTGGTAAAACTAGCTTCGTCTGTGAATACAATTTCTCTGTCAAATAAAGGATTTTCAGTAACTTTTTGGAGAAACGATTGGCAGAAATTCACTCGTAATGGAAAGTCTCGAGGAAGTAGAGCCTGAACCCGTTGAATGTGATAGGGATATAATAAATAATCATGAAGAATCCTCCATACCAGACTATGGGCAATATTCAAATTATTGGCAACTTGCCTCGTACTTATTTCAGGATTTTCTTCAATGTAATAAATAATCATGAAGAATCCTCCATACCAGACTATGGGCAATATTCAAATTATTGTCAACTTGCCTCTTACTTATTTCAGGATTTTCGTCAACTGAATTTAAAACAGCTACCTCAATTGCTGGAGTTATTGCAGTCTGATGTGCTCCTTTCAAGTGATGCATTGGCTCAAAACTTCCTGTTTCACATAATCTTCTGTGGGTGTTTGAAATTGTTCGAGCATCAGGAACCATTCTATTTGGGAAGCGCTCTTGATACAGTCGCCTTGCTCCATATGCGTTCCCGTCAGCAAGCCCATACAGATAATGCATGTCTGCTAATTCGGTATTTGTAAAATTTACCAAGTTTTTTTTTTAATAAACAAGTTTTTATAAAGTGAATAATATCACGTATCTAGCTAAAGAAGTGTGAAAATTGTTTACGTTGAAAACAACGAAAGGTGTTCTTAGCATACTAGATGTTTCTAGCCCACAAGATAATCCTAATACTCTTCAACGTCTGATTTCGCCTAGTGACCATCAAATGGATGCATTTTATTTTCTAACTCAAAAACCGTTCGCCGGACGAAAAAAAGGCAGAATATTTTTATGAGAAGATAAAGGACAATTGCAAAAATAACATTTATTTGAAAAAAAGACAGTGGCGTATCATTATTTTGATGAAAAATATGACAGGGTATGTTAACAGGGAAAATTAAGAAATCCTTCATCATGGAAAAAATGTATTTTTATGCATACTTGGCATGTACCACAATTGAAAAAAAAAGCCAAAGCGGTTTCAGAGATATTGGGGAAGAACTGATTTTTTTGTTGAATTTCAACATCTTGTATCTCAGAAATGACGCTGTTACGGACCTATGTTCATGTGAAGAATTTTTCCTAAAATTATTCAAGGATTATTGCCCTTCAGGATCAGCATTCAATTATAAAACACCCTGTATATGTATTCGCTGCGTTGACAATATAATAATTTTTTTCAAATACAATGGTAAAAAAAACTCATTTTCAATTTGAAAGTTTGTTATATTTATTTTTCATGTTTAACTCGAAATTAATTCAAATAATTGAGTAGACCTGCTTGCTTAACCAATTTGTAGAAGTGCCCCTCTTGATTCTGTAGCAGAGTTAATGTATTGCCAAATTCCTTCATTTCTCCTCTCTCCAAGACCATTATTTTATCGCATTCTAAAGTACTTTCCAACCTATGTGATATCTTGAAAACTGTACATTCTCCGAAATTTTCTTCTATGACACTATTCAATAGAATATCCGTTTCGTTATCCATGTTAGCAGTTGCTTCATCCAAAATGATTATTTTTGCTTTCCGGAGAATAGCCCTTGCTAAGTGGATTAATTGTCGCTGACCGGAACTGAAATTCGATCCATGGCTTTTCACTTTTTTGTTCAAATCATTGATACACTCTCTGAGATTTACTCTTTCTACAGCAGCCCACAGATTATGATCACTGAATTCATTGAAAGGATCAAGATTGGAGCGGACAGTTCCAGAAAATAGAAGAGAATTTTGAGGAATCACGGCAAGCTGCCGCCTGAGGAGTTTCAGCGACAAACTTTTGATATCAACACCATCTATGGAGATTATCCCATCAGAGTCATAAAGTCGGGACATTGATGATATCAGAGATGATTTTCCTGCCCCTGTTCTTCCGACGATTCCAATTTTCTGTCGTGGTTCTACATTGAAAGATATATGTTTCAAAATCACTTCGCTATTGTAGGCCAGAGAGACATCTTCAAAAGTAACTGCTCCCTCGCTGGGCCAGTTTTCTATTACATTGCCCATTTCAGTTTCTGAGTTTACTTTGCTGTATCCTAATACTCTTTCTGCTGACGTCATAAGGGTCTCCATTTCTGACCATTTTTCGTATCCAAACTGTACTGTTTCTCCCAGGAGAAGAACTTGCATTACGGCAAGTCCGACATTACCAGCGCTGACATCTAAAAATGAATAAAATTGAAGTATATTTTAATGAGCGATGAACTGGAGTGAAACGAGCAAGACTCCGGTATCGCGGTAGCTAGCATATTAGGGTACGTCCAGAGTGCACGCGAGAAAGCAATACCGTGAGTCGGCTTCTCGCTTGCCGGGAGTCGGCGCGAGAAAAAGCAATTCAGTAATAATGGAAGCGATCAAAGTGACAACGCTAATCTTGCGCAGAGTCTCGATCATTGGAGTCCGACAGCTCACCGGAATGAATTATTGTTTCTGGTTTCCGATTCAGATTCATTTCTCGCGTCGGCCAAAAGGTCAGTTCTTGTGGTTCCTGTTTACAAGAGTAATTACTACGAATTTTACTGGTCTGCTGGGTATAATTGGTAAATTTTTTTATTCTATTCCCAAAACACATGGACTAGAAAGAAAATAAAAACTCCTACCTAAAAGTGATCAAAAGTCGTTCGTCTTGAAAGACATTCTGTTTATAAAGGTTACACCAATTCTTCATCAAGAGAATTTTAATTTTTGTCAAAATGTAGTAAAGAGTTCTTTGTTCCATTCAGGAATATTCTTGAAAAATTTTTGGTTGACTTTTCAACTTGGGAAATTGGTGATGATATTCACCTTACGTATGGCACGTAACATTAATTTCGTGAACTGTAATTCTCTCAGGATAAAGTTTTGAGAGTACGTTACTTGCAGCAGCTGGACTCAAACAAACCATGTCTTCCTGAGATAATGGTAATGAGTGGGGGACGCAAGGGTCAACGACTAGGCATCAGTGGGCCCTTTTCGCAAACTCCGGCATCTTCACCCATCCAGAGGCCGATTAGAACTCACACCAAGAGTTGGAGTTTTTTGCGGCTTAGTTTCAGTATCTTGGCCGTCCTTGCCCTGTCGAGCCTCGATACCATCTGCTTTGACTGCCTGCAACCATCTATCTCTCTCCATTATTTTCCTAGGCCTACTCATTCGGTGCCGTTGTTACTTGTCTCCTTGTTATGCCGAGTGCGGGTTGCCCTGCTCTTTGTTTGGCTAGCTAGTCCGCCTGCTCGTTGCCTTCAATCCCTACATAGCCCGGTACCCACATCAGCGTTATTTCTTTTTCAGTCGCAAGACTCTCCAGGGCATCTCTGCACTCCTGAATCAATTTTCATCTGGTTCTGGTTGCATTCAGAGCTCTGATGGCGGCCTGACTGTCCGAGCAGACATATACATGTCTCTCTTGGCCGGACCTCACCTCTTCCACTCTGGTTGCCTCCAGGATGGCATTCACCTCTGCTTGGAAAACTGTTGTCAGAGAACCTAGCACATAGGCTCTTTTCTCTTCGTTTTCCAAGTAGACTCCTGCTCCGGCTTCCTGAGATAACTCCATGATCATGACTGATCCTGCTCTACTTTTCTAAACTGTCACCTGGGTAGAGCAACCTTCCTGTACTATGACCACACCTCGCGTTCACGCCAGCAAACTTGCTAGTGCGAGTTTTTCGTAGGCGAGAAGCCGACTCGCGATATCGCTTTCTCGCGTGCACTTTGGATGTACCCTTAGACTGGTGCGTATAATTTTTGTGAAAAAGAAATAAAGTAACAGGACAGGACCAGATGGAAAATGTTGTGGAGGTTACAATTCTGAGAAAAAAAAAAAAATTAAACAATAGAACACTCAAAATGGTGAAATGGGCAGTTCAGGGGTTAAAAACGGATTTTTGCGATTTGCACCGAAATTTGACCTTCTAGCGGAAAATATCCGAATAAAAAGTTGTAGATAATAAAAAAATCAAAAACTTTGTATTCAACACTTTTCGACATAACCTCAGATTAACCGTCAAAATGGCGAAAACCGATTTTTCAGTATTTAATTTTTTTCTCGCGCATAAATGATTTGATATAGATGAACATTTGTAAAAATATGTCTTTTTTGGTGTCGAATAAGTATTGCCATTCAGAAGACAATTAAGTAGTTTTCGAGTTATGTACTTTTTCGAAAAACTACCGTTATCTTCCACGAACAATAATGTCTTGATATTTTTTTGTATTTCCAAGGCCTATAAGTAATTATTTCAATTGTTGAAATGTCTACTTAAAAAATGGTCCATGTAACTTGGTAGTTTATTGATCGTTTAACGACTTAAAATTGAAAAAGCCGACAACAAAGTATCTCTGAATCATGATTTTCTCAATATTTCCAATGAGTTTCAATAGTTGTGAAAAAGAGTAAAATTGATATTATTAATTAATTTGGTAGTGTAATTATGAATTGGATATTTTAAGTGGAAAATCATTAAAAATATTGAGAAAATCATGATTCATAGAGACGTTTTTCTCAATTTTAAGAGGTTTAGCAATCAATAAACCACCAAGCTACGTAGACCATCCGAAAGTAGACATTTCAACAATCAAAATAATCACTTATAGACCTCGAAATACAAAAAAAATATATAAAGAGGAAGATGAGGGGATTTTTTTCGAAAAATGTACATAACTCGATAACTAGTCGTTTTCTGAATTGCGAAAAAATCGCTCTTAGTCGACACCAAAAATAACATATTTTCACAAATTTTCATGTAAATTAAATCAATGATACGCGAGAAAAAGTGAAAAATCGGGTTTTCGCCATTTTGACGGCTAATTTGCGGTTATGTCAAGAAGTTCTATCTACAAAAGTTTTTGATTTTTTTAGTATCTACAATTTGAGGTCACGTTTCACCGCAAATCGTAAAAAACGTTCTCAATCCCTAAACTGCATCCCCATTAGGTACACACATTTTGAATGTTTTCGTGTTCAAATTTTTTTTTTCTTAAAGTTGGAACCTCTACAACATTCTCGACTTGGTTCTTGCCTGTTACTTTCTTCCTTATTTTTAGCGTTTAAAATACGCTTATTTTCGACCGTTTTATATGAACTTCCCGGGAAGGAAGCACTATAACCAATTCTTGCAGAGGTAACCGTGTATCTCTTCATCAAACTAATGAAAACGAATCATGAATTTGGCATCACGGATGATAATGTTGAGATTCTATTTAATTGAAAAATTACCCATTGACCACATTACTAGTAATATTTGATTTTGAAGCATGCACTCAACTCCATTCCACCCCTTGAGTATAACGAAATCAGTGTGTCTACGGATTTATTATTCTGCTTGGGTTTTTAGTCGAAGAATATTGAAACGTTGAATGTGAAAGTTGGTTTTGATGCATTCATTTGACCCTCTTCCGACCCGACAGAAATAACGAAAAAGTTCATCTTAATTCGTCTGTGTATATTTTACGAAGAAAATTTAAAAATGATGTATAATGAATAAGTTAAGTGAATGTTGATTTTGTGGCATCCATTTGACCCCCTTCAACCGCTCTAAAACTATTGACACATTTTTTTCCTTATTTTTAGCGGGTCTTCTGAATTCAACAAATATACAATAGCATTAAATGTATTCAACTGTCCATTTTTCAATATCCTTTTCAAAAAAGACCCAGCAAGACGATAATTGAAAAACATTTTTGGGGGCTGCAAATCTATTTTCAAATTCAACTTTTTCAAAATTTAATTTTTCAATATTCTCCATTAAAAAAACCCTAACAAAATGATAATTTCAGTCAGAAACATTTTTTCATTACTTCTGGCGGGGTGAAAGGGACGGGGGTCAAATTATTCAACATTCACACTTAATTTTTCAATATTTTTCCTCAAAATCTCCAGCAAGAGAATAATAAAATAGAGAAACACTTACTTCGTTATATCCTTGTGGAATGAGGTTGAATGGTTGCCATAAAATCAAATTTTTAAATGTGATCAGTGGTTGATTTTTCAATAATATAATATCTCAAAATTATTATAAGTGACGCCAAAATCATTATTTAATTTCATTGCTTGATGTTGGTTGGTGCAATATCTATCTAAAGGTGAATTTTCATGCACCTGAAATTCGAGACTCGTATGTGAAATCTGTGGTTATTTATTCTAGTTGCATTTCAACAAGAATTCAAAATAATCTGTCGAAAATGGATATCAGTAAGAATTGAAAGTGGCTGCTTCCAGTGTTCTGCAGGAGAAAGCGGCATTTTTTATTTCCAATAATAACTAACAAAAAAAATGTACCAAATCAAAAACAGAGTTCTTTTGGGAGATCGTTTTGTAACGAACAGACGTTGCCGACCGATGTTTAACCCTTTACTCCCTTATACTACGTAGGCTTATTATGGCAAGTATCTGTCAGAAAACAACTACTCCCCTGGCTAAGATCACGACGGGTATTGAATTATATCTAACAGATACTTGGGCAACGTTTCTCATTGCAGAGAAAAAAATTGCAAGTGCTCCCTGTAACCAACCAGCAGAATTATGTTTTGATTTGGACAGGGTGACCACCTGCAGACTAGTTTCGAGGTTGTTGCCTCTCATCGGTGCAAGGGTAGGTCAACACAGGCAGCACTGAAGCAATCTGTTCCCTGTCCAAATCATTATACACTCCGTTGCTTGGTCACCACTGGTTCACGCGATGAAGCGGTTCCTAGGCCACTCCATCTAGCGAGCAGACGAGGAACACTCCGAATCTCCGGGTTGAGAGATTTACAAAATATTTTGAAATCAATGAAAATAATGGACGAAGTTTAATTCAGACATAACATGTTTTCGTATCTCTTAGAAGTACATGCATATCTATAACGGACCTTAACCTGTCTAAAAAAATACATTTCAGTTTATATTTTTTATAAAACTAAAATAATTAACTTACAAAGACCCACAAAAAAGCATACAAAAAATATAGTAGAGAACACACCTATCTGTTTCTATCGTTTTGTTTGAAGTGAATAATTTTTCAATAACCTTTTAAATATAGTCCCATTATTTTTGTTGAAATGTGGGGAAATACGATTACATAATGGTGCGATTTGATAGCTGAATGAGCGTCTGGAAGTTTGTGTTTTGAAGAAAGGTGAATCTAATAATTAAGTTGTGGACATAACTTCTATGGGTGATTTTTCATTCAGATAAGAATGTTCTTTTGTTATCAGAATCTTGTGAAATATACAAGAACTGGGAACTGATCGATGATGATAGGAACAATTTGAATAGGCAGGTAAAACACCGTCAACCACCATATCCAGTTTGACAAAAAGCTCATAAAAACTATAAGAAGGAATTTTGGAAGAGTACGTGCTGCTAAACTCGATCAAATAGCCAGCAGATATCTAAAGCAATAACTAATAGATTTTCGATGGATAGCTGCTATATACCGTGTGTCCGTGGAAGGTGGCTCGCCCCTATAACTGTATTGTTTTGAAGAAAATGGAATGAAATGTGGGGGATCCATAAACGAAAAAAAAACTGCGTTAATTTCAGCCCTAAAATTTTCGGGAAAATACAACTTCACTGTTTTCGGTCAAAATGTGTGTGCTATGTGAAATAAAATTTTTTAATTGGACGTACTAAATTTTTTCAAAAGATCATTTTATTACGATTAATTTGACACCGCACACTAACAGGTTTTGAACAAACTGACTTCAAAACACTTGAAGACTAAGTGTATTAGATATTTCTTAAAACGAAGTATCTTTTGAAATTAAATTAATATTTAAATGCATTGAGTAACCTGTGACCAACACAACTGATAAAACAAAATCATTAAGGAGGTGCACATCCTATTTTACCTTGCTTTTGCGAAAGTAAATCAGTTTGATAATTATTGTATACGTTATTGTTTAAATAATATGTATCTAAAACATGTTAATAATATCTATGCGAGGAGATAATAGCTTTTGGATTAATGATTTTGTTTTATCAGTTGTGTTGGTTACAAATAACTTGTTGCATTTAAATCTTATTTTAATCTACTAAGATACTTTATTTTAAGAAATATCAAAATGAAATATTTAGATTTCAAAAATTGCAAAACCGATCAATGCGCACAATTCTCTCGTGCAATCGACGTACTCCTATTACATCAATGTTGAGCAGACTACAGTGGTTATCAGAAATAGGAGATGGAAGTGTACCAGACTACTTGAAAGATAAAGTGAACTATAATTTTGAATTTCACCACTATGAAACGAGAGCTAGAAGAGATTTCCACATTCCTCAATTTCACAAAAGATTTATTCAAAACCCTATTTTTATCAAAGGCTTAAGAGCATTCAATGAGTTACCATCTGAAATAAAAATTGCACACTCTCTCAATTCTTTCAAAATGACTCTGAAAAAACATTTGTTGGAAGGAAGCAATCCCTAATTTTTTTGTAAAATAATTTTAATTTTATATCTTTATACACAACAGCAATATTTTTTATATATATATTTTTAACAACTGTGCATTGTTGATTGGGTGTAATGGTGCTGTTTTGACATATTTTCATTTTGTATGTACGATGTATTAGTTTTTAAACTAAATAAACGGTTATATATAATATTCAATAATCTCTTGAAGTTTTTTAAAGGCAGTTTGTTGAAATCCAAATATTGTGCGGTATCTATTGAATCAATCACATTGAAGTGCACATTTTTCCTAACTCGACGCCGACGAGTCGTTATGTTTCTATTTAAAAAAAAAATTAGTACCTAATCACTAGAAATTTCAAAATTAAATTCCATATAGCAGATACATTTTGATTAAAAACAGTGAGTTATATTGTTCCCAAAATATTAGGACTGAAATTAGTGATTTGAAGGTATCCACAGCCCACTAGAATAAAAAATGGTTGAGTATTCAGGATGGTGTGACATGAAAGGGTGAAGTGTCAGCTGATGATGTTTCACAAAGGAAGTGAAAATATACCGCGTGTCTCATTTAAAAATTGAAGTTTATGTCACTTCAGTTTGAACCGGGAGTGGCAGGAACTTGAGTTACTTGTCAAGAAACGCAGTTTCATGTCGTATATAGATCCTCCAGATTTCATTTCATTATGTAAACAAAAAAGTTATAGGGGCGAGCCAATTTCCACTGACACTTTGTTTATATTTGAGACGAAAGCCAACAGGTAACCAGTTGAATTTTAGACCGAAAATAATATACCTAGTCAATTATTCACAATTCCATGAATTCAATGTTGATATATTTTATCCATGAATAACAGTTAGGTACTAGCAACGCTATAAATCATAATTTGCTAGGTAGGGTCTTTTTCCTTTTTAACGGATTTGTTTCACTCTCGCAGTTTCCCAGGTGATCGGAAATGCCCCAAATTCCAAAAGAGAATGAATAACTCGGAAATAACTGGTGTCAGTACAGGAGCACATTTCCTGAAACTCAATTGGCTTTGGTGGTGACAAAATCCACTTGAATCGTCATCAGGAATGAAGTTCTCCCAGTGGGTATTTCACCATCATGACTGTATATACACTTTTTAAAATAGTGATATTTGTAACAATTGTATCACTGCTAATATATTATTCACCTAATTTGGTCGATGGCTCTGATAATCAGGTGGCCGAGTGAATATTTTATTTTGGCATCAATAGCTATGGTCATCAGCCATGTGTTCAGGGTAGGCCTGGTTACTAACTCCATTTGCCACCTTAGGAGCAGCACTGTTAATTGGAAAGCAACCGTGAATCGTGCAGGACCCACCCTAGTCGAGCCACGAGATTTTAATGATGTAATCGGTTGCATTGAATTAAAAAAATCCCAGTCCAACTAGTGTTCGAACTCCGAACTATGAGACATATAGATATCGTACCGGTAGTCGTAGCTTTAGGCACGGTAAGATCACCTGTCAACTGCGAAATGCACGCGTAGTCCGTAGCCGTAGCATTGCCTTTAGACAATGGCCGTAGGCATCGTGGAGAACAATGCAAAATGATGCGATGATGATTGTAAATTGAAAATTTTTCTGAATTATTGACAGCAGCAGAAGAGAATTGAACAATTGATCCTACCACTAATGCTGCGTCTGAGTTTATACCATAGAAATATATATTATATACTTACTCTAGAATGCTAATCCCACCAATTTTCACGGCGAAAAGCATGCCGCGTATGCGACCCGTTTACGATGTGCGCATGCGCGTCATCAGTGTAGTTTGGGTAGATCGTTGCAAAGTTTGAAAATAATTTGGTGTTCCAATTCAGAGTTTTTTGTTATGAGGCGATAAAACACATTATTTGAAAGAGGGAAATTTGACAGCGCATTCAGGACTTTTTGAAACCGAAAAGAACCTTTTAGAGAAATATTACTCCTAATTTTAGGCGCGAAAGAAATGTATTTAAAACAATAATGTAACCTATGCTACTGTAATTATAATGACCGTGCAACAGTGGTTTTTCATCGGCCAGGAAGACTCTTGTCGGGGACAGAGACGGTTTTTAGAATTTCAGAATTTCAGATTTTCTCTTGTCGTTTTGTGTGGTGTTTGTTGTCGTTGGTTATTCTTTCATCACTCGTGAATTTGCATTGATCTTGTTCCTTTAAAGACAGTATCTAATAAAGCCGTTTATTCCTAAAAATAAACAATGAAGAACAATTTAGTGCTGTGTAAAAGAAAAATACCTGAAATAAATCATGTTTGGTAGATAATGAAATTTTTTATGTACCTATATGCTTTGCTCAAAATAGCTTAAATATTATTTTCCCGCTGCCGACACTGTAAATAGTCCATACATGCTTAGCAACAAAACAGGTAAATGGCCTATATCATTCGTTTACTAATTCATCTTGACAACGGAACTTAATAGTGTCATTTACATGCCTAGGCTAATAATGACTTTGACTTTGACAAGTAATACCTTCAGCTTCATTCATATCAATTTTTAGGTTATGAGACCTTTTGAAAATTATTGTTGTCTGCTTATTCGGTAACTTAGTTACACGCACAAGCAACTTAGAATGAAATAGCGAACGAATAATCATGAAGGAAGGGTGAGAAAACAAACTTCAATTCAGGCAAATTTTGAGAAATGTCAACAAGCAGCGGGAAAAACGTAATAAGTAACACGGAATGTATCGACTGTTATCATCCTCGGCAAGCGACAAGCCTCGGATTTGCCTCGGCTCGTACTCGCTCACCTCGAATGTTAACACGTCTTTACATTCCTTGTTACTTAAATAACTATTTAGCATGACAAAAAAGGCATGATTTTTGGTTATTGTTTTTAACAAGAGACCCAAGCAGAACATTTGAGTGAGAAAATTGTAATTTGTGGCAGACATTTTCCTCATCAAGATTAATGTGAAAACGACAATAGAATAATTTGAAACCTAGTGCAGTGCCAATACTGTGTCTGCATAAGCATGCATGGCGAGTGATACAACTTTCTACCACACCGCTTATATTATGAGTTCTAGATTCCTACAAAAAGTACTAAACATGCACAGAATCGTCTCAGAAAATTAATGTCAATATGGAAGTGCTTTTCTTTGATAGTAAGGAAAATGCTTCTGGCCTCACTTTTTCATGCACCCCCATTGTGGAAAATGCACTAAGGTAATACAAACAGAAATACTCGTAAGAATAGCATTTTAATCTCTTAAAATGATTTAAATTAAATGCAGCTGCGTATTTTGACATAAATCGTTCTAGAAAAAAAACCTCGAGCTTCCAAGCATCCAACTTTATGAATCCAATTTGAGTTGAAATTATTCATGATATTAGCTGAAATGAATTTTCATAGTTTTTTGTACTTTCAATTTGCTTTCCAATCCAGTGCTTTCTTGAAATTCGCACCGACGATTTGGGGTGGTTCCGTAGGTTTTTGTTGGTTAACTACAGCTGAAAAGTGAATGTAATACCAAAAATCAGTCTCTTCAGAGCGATAAATAATAATAATAACCGTACTCTACTTAATGATGGCATTTGCTGAATATTCGGGATCATAAATATGTGAAAATATGTATTCAAATCGGCTAAATACAAATAACAGGTATAAGCATAATGAGGTTTCCAACCTTACTCTCCGAGATTCAGAATTAACGTTTGTTAATCTTCTCAAGTACCATAATATTTTACTAAAACCGGGCCTGTTACAAAAATCACTAATGACTCGCACGCGCATTGCGGACTAACCTGAACTTTTTACAACACTTCTGAATGTGACATGGGGATTAGCATTCTAGAGTGAGTATATAATATATATTTCTATGGTTTATACGCAATTAACGGATACATGAATGTTTAAAATCAATCAGATTGTTGTTTGGGTACCTAATTACGGGAATCCCAACTTGTCATCATCTGATTCTCGACAAATATGTATGTATTTTCGGAGGATTCGGACACTCCAAATCGGAACATAGGAAACTTGGACAAGAAACGGAAGATAGTGATAGGAGAAAGGAAGTGAATTAGACCTTGCATGTTCCGAGACACCCGAGTTCCAACGAGATCGACGTGCAGAAGTACGAATTCGAACACGGTTTTTGGAAGTTATTGCTATACCTATCTTTATCCAATGCATAACTCATTTTTTCCCAATTTGAAGCCAATGGGTCATATGCATAAAGTTGAGTGGACTCTCAGAAGTAGCGACTCCATATTGTAGCAATTACTCTTCTTAGTGAGCGCGAACTCCGTTTTGGTATGCATTAAGTACGTCGGTTGTGTATGTTTAATAAGTTGATTACAAGATGTCGAGCTATTCTGGGGAGGATTCTTCTAAAAGTCAAATCGTATTTGTGAAGATAATTGAACAATATCCTGGTTTGTTAGAGAAATCTATTATATCGGAAGTAAAAATGAAAAAACGTAAATCGGCTGAAGAAATAAAAGAAAAGTAAGAAGCTGAATTAGGAGTAAAATATAATGAAGGGCAGATTTGGAAGAAGATTCGAAACATAAGAACCAAACTGAAAGAGAATACAGGCAGAAATCGAACAGGAAATAAACTAATAAAATTAAAATCCTTCTATTGCTCGATTACAAGGTCAGTATAGGAACATGAGTACCTACATACTACTCTAAGGAAAATTGAACTTTTCTTGCCACCTATTTTTAGCATTCTGTAGATTTTCATGAGAGGATGGAAATTTGATCCAAACATTTGATTTCTGCACAATACGTGCTATGACGTTGGTAACGGTTCGGGATACCGTCGATTGATTGGCACCAATATCTTCTGCTACTAACGTGAAAAAATCCTCATTCTTTCTTCATTACTCAAGGCTCAGTCCCTAAATTCTTCAGTATCTTCAAGAAAATACCTTGGTAGGCTGCTAAATTGGCATAAATTCATCAAGTCGGTACTTAAGGAGCGAGGACATCCTCACGGAAAGAGTAGACAAGTTGGAGCGTATACCAAAATTTTTATACATATCAAATGGAATAGCTTCTTTAAGAATATGAGTAAAAAGTAACCACTTAACTTTATGCATATGACCCAATACACTCGTACATTGGCTTTCAGTATTTCAAAAATTATACTATTGTTCTATGATTTTCATTTATAAAATGAATAATTGACAAATTCACTGAAATTCATTCCGACGTTTAAAATGTTCCGAATAGAATTATATTATTAGAAATATATTCATAAAGGAACTTGATTTATTTTAATTTTTGTATATTTTATTTCATGCATATGTTTTATGTACTAGGTCCAGGGTCCAGTTCTCTTTGTACTTTACATAAATGATCTTTTCAACATTAACTCATCAGTTTCGCAGATGATACCGCCATAATCATCGACGCTGAAAACTGGGAAAATTTAAAAACCATCATACAGAATGATTTGAATTTTATCAAAAACTGGTTCGATTATAAGGTATTGACAATAAATTTCGAAAAACATTTTATATGCCCTTTTCATGTTATGAAAACACTAATCCTCCATTTAGCGACCTCAAAATTGGCGATAAGTTGATAATAAAATAGATCGAATCAATAAAGTATTTAGGAATAACCATTGATGAACATCTAAGATGGTACGTTCCATTAAGTGCGGCTTTTTAGTCCCCCCCTGTTAACTTTTGAACGGTTCGACGTATAAACATGAAAAAATAAATCGTTTGGAGGGTTTTACTGATACTACTTTATGAAATAAAATATTTGTTGATTGCTCGAAAGGGGGCGCGGGGGGCACATCAACTCAAAAATTTTAAATGGTATGGGGGTCAAGTGTCACATCGTTGAAAAGAGAATTTAATTTTCTTCACAACCATTTGAATATTCTTGAATTTTGTTGAGATTTTTTTTTCCAATTTCGATTTTTATGCCTTTTGAAATTTTCAAGTTGATGTGCTCCCATCGCCATCTGTCGAGTAATTGCAATGTTTCTTCTTCCAAAAGGTAGTATCGGTAATACCTATCAAAATATTTTCGGTTTCATTATTCCACATCAAACCGTTCAAATTTATTGAGGTATGGGTGGTATTCAGATCTGCATTTATATTTGATATTTCGAATTTTAATTGCAAAAAAAATATTAGCGAAATTGAAAAAAGAATCATATGGTTGTAAAGAGAATAGAATTCTCTTTACAGCGATGTGACACTTGACCCCCCATGCCATTTAAATTTTTTGAGTTGATCTGCCCCCCGCGACCCCTGTCTAGCAATCACCATATTTTTTGTTCCAAAAAGTAGTATAGCTGAAACCCTCCAAACAGTTTAGATTTCATGTTTGTACGTCGAACCGTTCAAAAGTTAACAGGGGGGGGGGGGCTTAAAAAGCCGAACTGTATATTGAGACTATGCGATTCAAATATATCGCCAAATTTTTTGAAGAAAAACATCTCAGAATGATTTATCACGCATTGATTGAATCCAGATTGACATGTGGGATAATAGGGTGGGAAAGTGCATTAGAAGAACTTATCAGAAATGTAGAAATTCTTCAATAAACCTTTCTGAAAATTTTACTTAATTAACCTTCTCGATAAATATCTGACTTGATTTACTACGAATCTAGGGTCCATCTCATCTTGCTTTGAATTCAGAAGTAAATCTAATCTTCTAGACTAGAACATTGTTACGAAACAAGACACAAATCCACTCATTTCAGAAAACCACTTGCTACAAAATCTACACGACAAAGATTCTTTTCAGATTTTGTACCAAGATTTTTCAAATGTATTTCTGTCGAAATAAAAGTTAGTTTGTTAAATGAGATTTCTAGTCCATTAGTAAATATCTTCATTCAATTATTTCTTATATACATTTTTTGTACTTTTTTGTTAAAAAAGATGTGTTTTAAATTGCAAGTTCGTTTGGTAGTTTTCGTATTTAGGAACCACTGTTTTAATTGTAAACCTAGACATGTGTTTTTTTTATAAAATCCTGTAGACGTTATAGAATTTTAATTATGAACCTAAACATATTTTTTTATTACTTTTTATTACAGTACCATTTTTAAACATAGGCAACACTTACACCACAGACAGTCTTTGACTGTTTTCTGTTTATTCTTGAAAAAAAAAATTGTTATCGTAATCATAGAAGTGTATGTTATCATTTTTCTGTCCCAATAAGCTTATTATATTGTATGAGTTTAGAAAAATAAATATTGTTATATTTTATATTATTGAACTTGTGTATTAATTAGGATTTCTATTCAGTACAATACATTATTATTATCATTATCTATATGTAATGGAGATTCGGTCTGACCCTTTTTGAACTTCTGGTTTTGTTTGGAATGATGATTTTTCAGTAGAAATAATGAATTTTCATAAGAAATTGAAGATTAGAGCATCAAATATAGCAACCATTATATTTATCATCCTAAATATTGCAAAAGTTGTTCTTTACGTCGATCCCCACGAAGTATCGTGGGCAGTGGCGGTCGCTATAAATTTCCGTGAAAACAGAAATTAAATTTTTTCTCACCTTTATCCATCAAAATCAAGCCGACAACAACAAGTATTATACATGTTGAACAGAGGGAATGTATGATGAATCCAAATGCCTTCATTGAGCATGTTGACATGTAAAATGCTGAGGTATACAAATCCTGATGTCTGTCGAATTCATCATTCAGGATATTCTCTGCCTTGCAAGCTCTAATAGTAGTTAGGCCTTCTAGAGATGCATTGAGATGGCCAATTATTGGGCTTCGAGCTGTGAAATATAACAAATATCAGGTTTAGTACTCAAGAGTACAACAAATTTCAGTTTTGAATTTGAATGCGAGTAATTAATTCGAAAGGAATTTTATTCTGCAACTTCGTATATTCCAATTGATTGGAATACGTATGAGAAAATATCCCTGTAATCCTTCTAAAGTGTATGCTCTCGAAATTACTTTTACGGTACGGGTTTAGGATAAGGCGAATATGTACCAATTTCAGCTCCTGCATGGTGACGAAATCAAAACTGGTTTATAGACGCTTATGTCCTATCACCCACGAAAAGCATCAGCACCAGCCCGGGAATGAATCGAGTAGAGGAAAGTCGCCAAATATGGAGTACTATTTTATTTGGTTCATATCTAAGCTCTTTCGTTTGAATAGCAAATACACTAATGCATAGCTATATTTCTCAGTATGAGCTGTCGCTTGTATTATTACGATTTAAGTAAATCGGTAGTGATATTTAGATATATTGAAGAGGATACAGTTTTGGAGAAATTTCGAATTAGTCTTGTATACGGGCTACTACCAAATACAACGTTATTGAACTCATATCATTATTGAACAAATTGTATTTCGGTAATTAACAAATATTTACAATTTTATGAAGAAAACCAATTTATTCACATAAATTGCACATCTGGCACATGAGGCACCTACCTAAATTTAGCCTTCACTGTCATCATCTCCGGCCACAAAATCTTTATCAGATTTTTTATTTTTAGACTAGGTACTAGAATTAGATACTTTTCTCTTCAGCTACTTTTCTGGCAATTACTCGTTGTTGATGGATGATAGTTAATTTAATTGTTCAGATGGCGCGTAAAACTTGGGGCACCACGATGACTACTGTTAACATCCCTGAGCTAGTTCGCCACACAAAATATCTACAGCAAAAATCTACTCCTAATTCCGTGTCATCGCCAGCAAGGATTTATAGACCGGGAGGCGACAACGTATTCTGTCTCTTTTGTTCACACTCAGCAGAATAAGAACCCCCCCCCCCCAATTACTCCTTCCACTACCCGGATATGAGGTCGACGAATAAAAATCGTGGACCAAAGGGTGGTGGCAGCGAGGGTGAAGGTGTAATAAAAAACCCGGGTTCTCGAATCATTACTTACTGTTCGGCGCATGTCGCAAGTTATTGAAAAACAAGTATGTGTGGACGGCATCGCTGAACGTGTATGATGGATACGACGAGCAACGGCGCTGTTAAACAAGCTAAAATGGGATGATATTGTTCCCAAAGAAATATTGCAAACGTGGAAAGAATTCTCAAAAAATCTTGCTGAAATGAAGAGTTTTGAAATACCTAGAAGCTTAGAATTGTTTAATGCAATCAAAATCGAACTAATTGGATATTCGGATTCTTCAAATTTTGCATTTGGGGTATGTATATATCTTCGTGTAATAGCCAACAGTGGGGTGAAGGTTAATTTATAGTGTTCAAAATCTAGAGTTTGTCCAATAAATAACGATCTAATCATACCAAAAAAGAGTTGAACAGTTCATTGTTATTGAGCAATTTAGCAAACAAAATTTTCAATTTATTGAAAGAAAAAATAAATAATGTCTATTTGCATTGCGACTCTACCATTGTCTTGGCATGGATAAAAACTGACCCATTAAGACTAAACGCATATGTCGCTAACAGAGTTGTAAAAATTCAAAATTTAACTCAACATTTCAAATGGTCTTATATCAATACAAAACAAAATCTTGCAGATTGCTTGAGTCGAGGTTTAACACCTCAGAAACTGAGTTCTCATTTGCTATGGTGGCAAGGACCAGAAGAATTACAGAACAAAAATTTTGTTCATATTGCATATAATTGCAAACTACAATCTTCCTTGCCAGAGTTGAAATGTGAAAAATTTGTTACAAATGTTAGTGTGATAGACAGCTCTCTTTTTAAAAAATATTCCAACTTCACAAGATTGCAAAGAGTAGTTGCATGGATAATGCGATTTTATCAAAATGCAAAAAATAAAAATGATAAGATGACAGGGAATTTGATACCAGATGAATTGGACCATTCATTAAAAACAATTATCAAAATTGAACAGAGGGGGTACATTTTGATACAGAAATCAAAAATATTAACAAAAACATTCCATTAAAGTCAAATTTAAGATCATTGTTTCCATTTCTTGACAAGACTGGAATTCTCCGAGTAGGCGGGAGGCTCTCGAATGCAGAAATTGCATACGAGCAAAAACATCCAATAATATTACCAAAAAATAGTATAATTACTGATCTTATCATTCAGAAAGAACACATAAGACCCGGTCATGCAGGGCAAAAGCAAATTCTCAGTAGTTCAAATTTAAAATTTTGGCTCATAAATGGAAATCGAGAAATCAAAAAGAATATTCACAAATGTGTGACATGTTTCAGAGCAAAGGCAAAAGTATCCCAACAATTGACGGGATCTCTCCCACAAGACAGGGTGTCATGTAATAGAGTATTTGACAATACAGGCATAGAGTTTTGCGGACCTTTCTCAATAAAACAGTCAATAATAAGAAAATCTGTACAGTCTAAGGCATACATTTTAATTTTCGTTTGCTTTGCAGTTAAGGCAGTTCATCTAGAACTTCTGTCAGATATGACAACTGAAAATTTTCTTGCTGCCCTACGTAGGTTTATGTCACGTAGGGGCAAACCATCGAAAATATATTGTGACAATGGTGGGACATTTAAGGGGTCTAATGCAGATCTTAAAGAATTTCACAGGATTCATAATTCAAAAGAGCACATAACTAAAATTGTAGATTCTGCGGCTAATGATGGTATACAATTTAAATTTATTCCAAGCTACTCACCCACATTTGGAGGCCTCTGGGAGGAATTGCTGGAAATTCAGTCTCAACATATGAACAATTAAATAGCTTAATTATTGAGATTGAAGGGATTCTAAATTCAAGACCAATTACTCAGATTACTAATGATCCATCAGATTTGTCATATTTAACACCTAGACACTTCTTAATTGGTGCTCCAATAACCAGTTACCCTCATCCAGATTTGACAAACATACCGGAAAATAGAGTAAAATTTTGGGAACTATGTACCAAATTAAAGCAACATTTTTGGAAAAAATGGTACACTAGTTATTTAACTATTCTTCAAAATCGTCCAAAGTGGCAATATAACATTCCTAATGTACAGGAAAATATGTTGGTACTCCTCAAAGAAGATAATGTACCGCCATTAAAATGGCCTATCGGACGAATAGTCAAGGTTGTTCTAGGCAAAGACGGTAAAGTGAGAGTGGTCGAAGTCAAAACACAATTAGGCACATATTTACGGTCACTTAGTAAAATTGCAGTATTGCCAATAGCTTAAATATGACAATTGAAAATATTATTGTATATAAGGGATAAGTTAGATTATATGAATTGTATGTATGTAAATAACGTTTCTATTTGTATTTATATAGTACATGTATATATATGTTTATGTGTATGTATGTATATATATGTAAAATATACTTAGGTTTATTGTAAATAGCAATGTACAAAAACTTCACAACCATGTCTATTTCAGAATAGCAAAAACAGAAAACTATTTTCTCTATGGTTCTTACCTAGTAGTCGAGAAAAATAAGTAAATGAAGGAGAATTGCTTAACAAAATATAGGAACCAAAAATAACAAACAAAAATATAAATAATTGTTTAATGGTACCTCAAATTTCACAAGGTTGAAAATATTGTGCACAAGAAACAAAAAATAAGTATACCTATTATATTACTGGCAATATTGGCTCTCGTGGGCCTCCAGTATGTTGCGGACAAGTTCCCAACAAATTAAATGGCAATACTGTGCTGACCGTTCAGGCGGGAATACAGTGTGAGTTAGGTTAGCGTTATGAAAAGGTCGAGAAAAAGACCGGCTCTTCTCAATTATTATAACAAAGAATAAATAAGGCATCGCAAGTTATGCTTTCATGTATAAAGTTATTGTAAATGTATAAAAGTGTAAATATTATAAAATAGTGTAAATATATACAGTCCAAAACAAATCGAAGCATTTCGTTTATTCACCCAATGAAACGGACATCAACATAATGAATAATGATGGACTACATGAAGCTGTGAAAGAGTATTTTTCAATACAAAGTTTAGGAGTACAGCCTTCAAATAATATTGTCTCCAAAGAACTGCAAACAGCTAGGTACATACAAGAATCTACACTCACTCAAAGTGGAAATAAATACAACATTGGTCTGTTATCGAAATATGATAAAATAAACTTACCTGATAGTAGAAACATGGCTATAAGAAGACTTGAGTGTATAGAGAAACGTATAAAATTGAATCCAGAATTAGCTGTTAGAATGAATGAGTAGTTAGATGAATTCAAAAAGGAAACTCACTGAAAGAGAATTGTCTGAATCCCATGGGAAAATATGGTATTTTCCCATCTTTCCAGTTTACAATCCCAATAAATCTGGCAAATTCAGGATCGTCTGGGACGCAGCCGCTTCTGTTCAAGGGATATCACTGAATTCTATGCTCTTGAAAGGAGATGATCAACTAGCATCGCTCTTGGGTGTTCTTTTACGTTTTCGAGAATGAAAGATTGGATTTTCTGGTGATATTAAAGAAATGTTCCTTCGAATTGGCATAAAAGATGAGGATTAACAGTCTCAGCGGTTTTTATGGCGAGGTGGTGATCCAAACAAACCTTTGGAAACATATTTAATGAGGGTGATGACTTTTGGAGCCTCATGTTCACCAAGTTGTGCCCAGTTCGTGAAAAATACCAATGCCAACAAATATTTGACTGAATATCCAAGAGCCGTTGAATGCATTGTAAAAAATCATAATGTAGATGATTTACTAGATTCCACGAATACAGAGGAGGAAGCAGTAACCATTGCTAGACAAGTTTATTTCATACATACTCAAGAAAATTTTGAAATAAGAAACTGGCGCTCCAATTCTAAAAAGTTTTCGGACATTATGAATTCATCTGCGGAAAATCTCATAGAAATAAATATGAATATTGGAGGTGAGAAAAACATTGAAAAACTCCTAGGTAGGTGGTGGAACTTGAAAACAGATTGTTTCACTTATTCTTTACGTTTTAATAATGGAAATGAACATGTTCTAAGCGGGGACAGAAAACCCACAAAGAGAGAAGTTTTACGTATATTAATGTCGGTGTACGATCCATTAGGACTCCTTTCCAACTTCCTCATTTATCTGAAGATACTTCTTCAAGAAATATGGAGGAGCAATATTAATGAATTGGGACCAACCTATCACTGATGAACAGTTTGAAAAATGGCTCATTTGGAAAACAGCTTCCTAAAATTGAAGAAATATCAATTCCACGGTGTTATCTGGGAAATCTACAGAATTGGGATGGAGGAACTGTATTCGTGGAACATGCTAGTGCTTGTTTGAAAGTGGTTGACAATGTTTCACATTGAGTATGGTTATTCTGGACTTTCATTGTCTAAAAAAGAACGAAGAAAAATTCAATTCTCTGCAATTTTTAATCACGACGTTTCAACTGTTGAAATCTACAGTCGTTATCAAGTGTGTAATGCGACAATCTCAAGGATACTTCTTATATATGCTGTGGATAATTTTGTGTCATTAGCCTAGGGGTAATTTGGCGGTATTCAGGTAAGCTTGTTAATTACAGTGCCAGGCCCCTCCGGTACAGCATTGTTAATTTTTATCGCAATTTCAATTGATCCATGCCACTAATTAAGGGTTTCCACACATTACGGATGTCTATGCTAGCTTGACTGAACACTTTGTTGTTCATAATGTATGCACTCTCTTTGAACTTCCTTCTATACCAGCCTTCTTCTTTATGGATGACTTCGGCTTCAGTCCATTTTATGTTGTGTTGGGTCGTCCAGATATGATCTGCTATCCCTGACTTTGATGTTTCTCTTCGTTGAGTGTTGAGTGTTGAGTGTTTCTCTTGTGTTCAGCGAGTCTAACGCTAAGTGGTCTCTTAGTTTCTCCAAGATAAGCTTCGCCGCATCAACAAGGGATGCGGAAGATGCAGTTTTTGGAGTCAATGTCAGCGTTACGTGGTCTCGTCTGTGTGAGATGACTGCGAATAGTGTTATAGACCACAAGCCCAGGCACAATTTCAGGGGGTGATTTTATACTTCACGGGTCATATATAATGTTGAAGTACTGGTCGAGAAACGAACGTTAGGCACTATGCCGTCAATTTTCCGCGGTACAGGTGAGTGTACAGGCGAGTTGAAATGTCATAAAAACGGGGGTACTTTTTGATTACTTTATACATGACGGCACTATTCTCGTCAAAGAGGCAATGAAAAAAGAATGCTCTAAAACCCAGTGCCGTCAAAAAATAGCGGTACAGGGAGTCGGATTTTTTTTTTGAAATAGGCGATTTTACTCTTCCTCCCCAGTTAATCGAATACTTGACGGCGTTGATTCAGTTAACTTTGCCTTTCCTTAAAAAACTATAATACATCTATGCCGTCAGAAAAGGGTGGTACATGGGGTCAGAAATCGCGAATCAAAACCCGATTTATACCCCTTATGGGGGTGGTCATTTAGAATTTGACGGCACCGATTTCTAGCTTTGAGTTAAGATTTATTGAGTATTCTAAACATGGAGCCTTCAAGAAATTATGGTTCATGCAGAAATAAATAAAATGTTCCGTGCAAAAAATCAATGTTTTCTTATAAGGTCATTTATTTCAGGACGGCATACGGTTTTTTTATATCAGAAACTACTTATAATGGCTTTATAATTATGCCGTCAATAATTCATGGTACCCAATTGAAATACAGAATAAATATAAAAACGAAAAAAAATTTAAAAATTGAAAATTGCCTGCACATTTATAAGAGTTTATTTTTGAAATATTATTGTGGATAACACTTCATAAAACATTAAAAAACATAAAAAAGTTGGTGCCGTCAATTTTCCTTTGTTATATTTTATGCATTTGACGTGAAATCTCTTGCTTCTTTTGGCTTATTTCACCTACCATTTTGGTCAAAAATTACAAGACGACATTAACAATATAATATTGACCATATTGAACAGTAATTTAAAATTGTGGTGCCGTCAACATTAAACGGAAACTCTTCGTAATAAGAGAATTTCAAAATTTTAACGATAATCTTGGTAATATTCGTTTTCGGTCCAAAAATCGAATAGCGAACTTTCATGCACTGATATGTGATTTATCATCAAAAAAGTAGTATAAAATATATTATGAAATAAGTGATTAAAGATTTGAATAAAAATGTATAAATCATTAAAATTTTATGAAAGAATATAAACTAGATAACTATTATTAATTTTCATAAAAAAGTCTTTCATAAAATTTTAAAAGCGTTAGCCAATCTTCATGGTATTTTTATTGAAATTCATAATAAATAGATTTAAAAAAATCAGAACATGGAACATACTATAATATTCATTCATTCAACAACATAAATTTTTCAACAATTTATGATTCCTCATCAGAATTCTCGCTCTCTATATCTGATTCACTTGCAGAATCCAGTTCAGTCACTTCCTCCAGATCTAAAATATTAATACTGATCGACAAGCGTAAGGATGCCTCCGAGAATTGGTTGCGCAGTAGACAAAACCCTGGAGTGGCGCAGGAGCTCAATCGCTCTGCCTTATTCAAGCAGTTAACGTCGTGAGGGTACAGTCAGTGGAATACAATTATTGTGGCGTTTTTCAGATTGTGTGTTGAATGTGAAATCCTTGTGTTGTGGTTGTGTTGTGTATCGTTTTGAAATATTATTAGTCCCTGCTCTGTGTCTGTTCTTATACAAAACAGATAAGTAAGCAGAATGTATTTTTTAATTAAATGTTTCTAGAATGATTATTTATTTCCATCAGGTATTTGCTTTGCAATTTCGTTTTCCTCAAAAAAATCGAATGGGGTGCGATTAAGGGCTCAGTTCACGTCTGGCAGCCCCGTTTCCAACGGAAGCCCTTAAATTAGAAATATTTTCGAGTGTCCCGTCTGTTTTTTAGCTACTCCTTGAAATTACTCCCAGACAACACACATACATCCATTGGATGTCCATTTTGTATCCATCAGGTAGCTGGATGTCCTTGGACGTCCATCAGATATCCATCTTGTAGATGTACAATGGACATCAAAATTTGTACAAACATTGGACATCCATTTCGTAGTAATACAATGGACATCTAAATTTGTACATCCAATGGATATCCATTACTTATCCATTGGAAATCCTTTTGACGAATAAGATGAAGTTTTATTAGGGGCAACTCAGTTATAAACCTTTTGTATTTCATTTTACGGAAAGTAATTTTCTATTTTTTCTAAAGTGACGCCGCGCGGCCTTTGAACAAACTAAATGAATGAGCTCAACCCGTACACAAATAAAAAAAACAACACAGTTTACGTTTCTCTATGGCTCAACCTCAACCACATAACAAAACAAACACCGCGTCAGAATTGACCTTGCTCTTGGTTTCATTATGGCGGTCTTTTTAAAATAACCCATGACATTTTTATGAATATTTCATAGATAAAAGAAGGGCGATTATTATAAATCAACCTATTCCAACCTACGCATCAGATCCGTTGTCGAGTTATGAAAGTTGTGAAATTAGACATTTTTCATTTATATAATTACAAGCTGTGCCAAGACGAGGGCGCCGCGTACATGCAGCACGACCACACGTGACATGACGTAAAGTGACAAGTGACGTGTGACGTCAGTGAATATATTAAAAGTTTGAAGGGAAGAGAAGAGGGATGAACTCCATTCGGCCGTTCGCCAAAGTCGCCAAGTGCGATGCCATTTTAGTTATAGCATTTAATATGTAAAACGTACCCTTTCACGAGAAATATTTACTGTGTCAGCATCAAAAAGCACAGCATAAAAATCTGTATTTTCATCCAGTTATCAAGGTGGATATCAGTATTACAGTCAAATCATCCACATAGCATCCATCGGTGGTGTTCGTAAACAAACATACAATAATACAGTGTGTGATTATCTGAGGTCTGAACACATTCTGAAGAGCTCATTATTTCGTCTGATTTGGGTAAGCGTTTCCATTTGTTTTAATTTTGTTTCCATTCTAATAAATTGTTGTGAAATGTGTACTGGTACTCATGCATTATTTCTATAATTTCTAACCTCTCTTGAAAGTACATTTCAAGTCTGAATAAAATATTTTTTTAATGTTTTCTAGAAGCAGCGGAAAAAATATCAACTTATACAGATAGGAAATCAGTGGGGGATGCCATCAAGGAATATGTGAGGAGAGCAAAAGAAAAATGCATATGAATTACGAGTAGAACCATGCTAAGTAATTTTTATTTTGTTTGATACACTGTAAATCTTTGAAATTTAGTTTTGGTTTCTTTTATGTTACACTATGTAAGGTATAATTATAACTATCATTAATCATTTAATAATAAACACTTTATAAATATAATTTTTTATTCAACCTGAGCTAGGTAGTTAGATATAAATTGGATGTCCAGTGGATGTCCAGTAGATATCCATTGTATGTCAATAGACTTTCAACTGGAATGGACATGAATTGGATCTATAATGGAAACCCATTGGATGTCTAATGGGTATACAATGAACTTACATTCGGAATGGATATGAAATGGATCTTCACTGGAAATCCATTGTATGTCTGATGGGTATCCAATAGACTTCCAACTGGAATGGACATGACACAAAATTATCCACAGCATATATAAGAAGTATCCTTGAGATTGTCGCATTATACATTTGATAACGACTGTAGATTTTAACAGTTGAAACGTCGTGATTAAAAATTGCAGAGAATTGAATTTTTCTTTATTCTTTTCTAGACAATGAAAGTCCAGAATAACCATACTCAATGCTAGTGCTGTCGTAGCATACTTGAGGATCGAGAAAGAAAACATCTCGGAATGTGTTCAATTAGGAGCAAAAAGTCATGTGGCACCAATCAAACTTCAAACAATTCCACGACTAGAACTCAACGGAGCAGTAATGGGTAGCAGATTCGCTAAAAGTATTCGTGAGCACCTGTCAATTAACATTCAGCAAACATTTTACTGGTCTGATTCCTTGATCGTACTGAGTTTGTTAAGAACAAATGAACCAAGGAAATTTAATAAATATGTTGCCTACACAGTAGCAGAAATCCAGAAAAAACCAGGATATCCAACTGGCGATATGTTCCAACCAAATTGAATATAGCAGATGAAGCTACAAAATGGAACAAACAACCGTCTTTGGTTCAGAGGTCCGGATTTCTTATACAAACCAGAAAAATGTTGGCCTACCGATTCGACTTTAGAGAGAAGGTGTTAACGAAACATGAAACCATTGAACCTCTAATAGACAAGAAGAAATTCTCTTAATTTTCGAAACTTCTTTATATGCTAGCCTACGTCTACAGATTCATAGATATATTACGGGCTAAACAACAAAAAAGGCAAGAACCCCAGGGAATTTTAACATCTGATGAACTGTTAAGATTAAGAAATACCTTGAGTAGGATTGTTGAGTCGAAATTCTATAAAGAAGAGATCAAGCAGCTCCAACCGAAAAAGAGGGAATTTCTACTGCAGCTAATCGTGGACAAATCTAGCAGTTTGTATACATTATCTCCCTATTTAGATGAAGAAGGATTACTTCGAATTCGTGGTAGAATCGATGCAGCCAATTCAATAAAGAACGACACAAAAAGTCCGATAATCCTACCTCGTGAATGTTATCTCACGATTCTAATTGTACAATATTATCACCAAATATTTCTCTATCGAAACCGTGAAACGGTAGTCAACATATATCAATTACACAGAGTTCTGTATAAGGTAAGAAAAAATTGCCAGACATGTAAAATAAAATTTCACCGCTGCCTGAATGTCGACTTGCTACCTTCACAGCTCCATTTACGTACACTGGCGTTGATTATTTTGGGCCGATAAATGTGACGGTAGGAAGACGAATTGAGAAAAAATGGGGAGCACTCTTTACCTGTCTCACAACAAGAGCGGTACATTTAGAAATGGCCTATAAATTAGATTTTGGCAGTTGCATTCTTTGTTTTTCGAAATTCATGAATAGAAGAGGACAGCCGCGCTCCATATTCTGTGATCGAGGAACTAACTTCATTGCCACAGAACGAGTGTTACGTGAGAAATTATTTGCAAAAAAAGTAGATCCTTATCTGATCGCTAAATCATTCATCAGTCCAGAAATAACGTTTCATTTCAACTCACCATTATCTCCTCATATGGGTGGCGCCTGGGAGCGTCTTGTGAAAGCTGTAAAAATATCACTGTATGAAGCCTTACCTTCTAGAACACCATCCGATCCCTTGCTGCAGAGCTGTCTTATTGCGGCAGAAAATATTGTTAATTCGAGGCCCCTTACATACTTACCCTTGGGGACTGAGGAATCAGAGGCTTTAACGCCAAATCATTTCCTGATTGGAAGTTCTAATGGCAACAAAACCATAGGGCAACTGAATGATGATGCTAAAGTATTTAAGTTCAACTATCTCTACAAAGAACAATTCGCAAATAAGTGTTGGCGAAGGTTTGTATCCGAGTTTATTCCAAAACTATTGTTGCGAAGCCAGTCAAAGGTTCGAACCCTAGCGACTGCAGAACTTTTTCTGATGGCCCAAGAAAGTGCTAGGAATCGCACGTAAAAAGGTAAGACCTCGTTAATCCTTAGCTCGCACAAGTTTCGACTTCTGAGGGCTGCCGTTCGTAAGGGGACGACAGCTGGTTAACGGAAAAAACAATTTTAACAAAAAGTGTCATAAACAAGTGAATCCTGTAGAAGTAGGAGACATTGTGATTATTTGTGACAAAGATCTTCCGAGCTGCAATTGGCCAAAGGGTAGAGTTATTGAAGCGGAGAAAGCTCCAGATGGTCAAGTCAGAAAAGCGAAAGTACAAAACATTACAGGTATTTTTGTAAGACTTGTCGTGAAACTTGCTGTGTTATCCGTCAACGGAGAAGAAAGATATGGTACAGCCTCTTCAGTCCAAAAGAGCTGTACCGGGCGGGAGTGTGAAGAATGTGATCCTACTCAATTAGATTCATTTAATTGCAGTTAAAATAGTTAAAAATTATTTTAAATTGTTCGACTTTAAGTTGTCTCTTTATCCCAAAAGTGCGAACATACTGTGTTGACAATCTATATGCATGACAATTAATTTCAGATAAAAAATTGATCGACATAAATCATTTTTGGGAAATAGATTCAAACTATAGAGGCAACCGTAAGTAATTCAGTTCAGTTTGATTTACATTAGTTCTCATATTATTCTATATTTTAGGAATTTACTACATAGTACTACATACTACATCCATAGATACTTACGTTATAAATAAACATTCAACTTGTGAATCAATAAAGAAAATATCAAGTTTGTTTTGTGGTGCAAGTCCTTCCAAACGAGTTTTATTAATCTATCTCTACACAGAGTTCGCCTTTTATTGAAATCTCTGTATGGCCTCAAACAAGCTAGTCGCATATGGAACATAAAACTCGATAGAGAACTACAAAACATCGGTCTGAAGCGATCGGAAGTGGATCCGTGTTTGTATTTTTCAATAAACGAAGATAATATCCTGATTGTGGCTGTTTATGTTGACGATTTTCTCATATTTTCGAGTAAAGTTCAAAAGAAGAAATTGAAGGAAAATCTGATGAAAAGTTTCAAGATGAAAGATTTAGGAAAAGCACATCATGTTTTGGGTATGAAAATAAGCAGAAATGTAGAGAAACGAGAAATTAGAATTGATCAAAAGCTGTACTTTCAAGAAATATTCAACAAATTTGGAATGATCGACTGTAATCTAAGCAATACTCCTTGCTGTGCTGGTCTCCGTTTGAGTAAAGACATGTGTCCTAGAGATGATAAGGAACGGTAGAAAATGTTACCGATTCCTTACCAAGAGGCTGTTGGCAGCTTGGTGTATGTGGCGCAAGTTACAAGACCTGATATTTGCTATGCGGTGAGTTTAGTGAGCCGCTTCAATACAATTCCAGGTATGCAACATTGGCAAGCTGTTAAAAGGATTTTCCGATATCTCAATAGCACACAAGATTTTCAGTTGGTATTTCGAAAATACGGTTGTCCACAAATAATAGGAAATTCTGATTCTGACTGGGGCGGTGACGTGGATGACAGAAAATCTGTCACAGAATACATTTTCACCTACCAGGGAGGTTTAATCTCTTGGAATTTCCGCAAGCTACCTACAGTAGCTCTATCAACGACAGAAGTGGAATACATGGCTTTGGTTATGACTGCTCAAGAAGGTATTTGGTTGAAACAACTCGTCATGGAGTTGGAGCCTAACAGTTCAGATTCTTTGCTGATTAACTGCGATAATGGAAGTGCTATTAACTTATCTGCCACCACTATGTATAAGGCAAGAACAAAACACATCGTTGTTAAACATCATTTCCTGAGGCAACTGGTAGCAGAAGGCAACGTACAATTGAAACACATATCCAGCAATGATATGATAGCCGACATTATGACCAAGGAGCTCGCTAGTACGAAACATAGGAGGTGTATTGAGAAAATTTTTTTTTTTTCCTTGGGGGTTATTAAATCTAAGGGGGATATTGGGAAATAGATTTGAGTAGCCTTGTTTCTATGATATGTTGTTGTTGTTGTTTATAAAAAATTAAATAGTTGACATTAAAACTTCATTTATATTCAAACGTTTTGAGTTTCTCTCTACAATGTAATACCTTACGGTATTGCAATCCACTGGTTTATATGCAATTTCAATAGCGAACCATAATCTATAGCTGTAACAGCTCCTTTTTCTTCATTATACCAGACGAATTTGATTATTGCTAACTGTGGTCAATAATCTTATATGTTCATTTTTTAGATTGAATTAAATTAAATTTAGATTAAGTATAGTTTTCCTGAGTTTCTTTTACTGTCCTGAATTGCCAAGCATGATATACACGTCTCGTGAGTACCCTACACGTCAATTTATTAAATCATTACTCAGCCACTCAAGTATTGATTTCTGATACTGAGACACTTTGGAAGGTCTTTGTTTTGGCACCAGATTAGTCTTTTGGCATAGGTGCGCTGTCCCGTGTCTATGTATCGTTACGTATGTAGTGCTCTATAGGGTGTTACACATGCACGTTCGGCGATGCCGTCCACCCATCCTTTTTTTCAATAACAGTAACTTGCGACATACGCCGAACAGTAAGTAATGATTCCAGACCCCAGGATGTTCATTACACCTTCACCCTCGCGACCCCCACCCTTTGGTCAACTATTTTTATTCGACGACCACTTATCCGGGTAGTGGAAGGTGGAATCGGGGGGGGTGAGGAGTGTGAACAAATGAGACAGAAAAAATACGTTGTGGCCTCAAGGTCTATTAGGGTTTAAAGCTGCCATCACTCGTCGTGCAATGTACATGTATACAAAAGGCGCCCTAGTTCAGAGCTGTGCCGAGCACTGACAAAAAGTGCTTCGAGTACTAAGCACTAAGCACTCTTGAAAAGTGCTCGGGAGTCTCAAGCACTAAGCACTTTTTTTCATGAAGTGCTCACGATTACTAAGCACTTTCGAAAAGTAATCCGATTTAGCGAGCACTAAGCACTTTTCAGAAGGGTGTTTTCACTCGTATTTTCACAGCTCAATTAGAATTAAAAATATTGGTAAAATAGTTCTGAAAGGTAGGACTTTTTTCACAAAACTTCCTGGCAAAAATTTTTGGGAGCGCAACTTTCTTTTTTGGTACTTTTTTCTATCTTCCATTACTAATCGAATAACACCTTGCTCATAATTTTCGGTCTTTACCTAAAAACAGTCATCCAAAAAATACTTGTGAATAAGACTAAGTATAACCCAAAAATTCCTAGAATCAAGTTTCGAATGGAGTCGCACCATAAATTATAAAACTGTGCGTAATTTTTCCGAATGATAAACTTCAGACAAATTTTAAGTGGACTGAAATTCTGAAATTGACTTCCAAAATTTTACCTAAACATACAAAATCATGTACAAATATCGACACGAAAATTATGATCCACTCGGAAAACTCCAATGTACCAAGTCCAAGAAATAGGGAGAAGTGCGTGCAAAAATTAATATCAGGAAAAAAAATGAGCGTATAGGTAATTGAAATTCAGGACGAGTTTCTATTTCATGCGACTCGATCCTGATTACCGAACATAACCTGAAAAATTGGCAAAGTTGCGAAAAGCGTTTTTTGTTGGTAACTAACAAATGCAGCTCTGATCGAAAAAAGTTATATCAGGGTTTTCTATAAATCGTTAACTGTAAGGTATTCAAACTTGTTACTTACTGTTTATGTGTAGCCTATGGCAAACCAAAGAAGTTTTTTTTTTTAAATTGATAAATATTGATTTTTTTTTCAAAAATATTTGAAAAGAATTTGTTTATGTGTAGCCTATGGCAAACCAAAGAAGTTATTTTTCAAATTGATAAATATTGATTTTTTTTTTCAAAAATATTTGAAAAGAATTTTTCAGAAAATAAGATTCTCTCTGAATTTGGCTACTTTTGCTCGGGGAATAATGCTACAGTAACGATTCAGGGCTTATTCTTTTCTGTAAGAATTGTACTTTTATATAATCGAATAAATTGACTTTTGAATTTTAAGGGTAAAAAATTCAATAAATATCTTAATTTTGTTTATATAGAAATTACTGTTATGAAAATAGGTTCCTAGCATGATTTCACGCATTTAAAAAAAAATTGAAATCCTACTATCACTTGGAGCCGAGATAATTTTTTTATTTCAAAAAAAATTGGAAGGCGCAGTAATCATCGTAGAGTAGTCGCCTTCATGGATGTTGAGTTGGATACCTATATTTTCAATAAAAAATACTAGCATATGTCTAGTTTCAATTTTTCGCCTTTACAACCTCAAAGGAGTTCTGTGGGCGTTCCCGGCGTTCGAATGCTTAGTGCTATTCCCACTCCGCCACTTGCTACAGCAAGCTGCCGTGATCCACGCATGCACGCCTCATTTCATTCATCAATTAATAATACGGCAGTTGAACTAGACATATTATAGTATTTTTAATTGTATAGGTTTTCAACCTTAAAATCCATGAAGGTGACTGATCTACGATGATTATTGCACCTTTCAGATTTGTTTGAAATAAAAAAATTATCTTGGCTCCTAGTGATCGTAGGAATTCATTTTTTTTAAATGCGTGAAATCATGCTAGTAATCTATTTTCATAAAAGTAATTTCTATAAAAACAAAATTAAGAAATTTGCTTAGAAAAAACATAAAAAAGTTGTGCAACTTTGGGTTTTTTATTGATCTGAGAAGTGCAACTCTTACAGAAAAAAATAAGCCCTGAATCGTTACTGTGGCATCATCCCCCGAGCAAAAGTAGCCAAATTAAGGGAGCATCTTTTTTGAGAAAACTTCATATATTTTTAAAAATAATCAATATTTATCAATTTTTCAAAGAAAGACGTAAGTAACAAGTTTGAATATCAGAATAACGAATTACAGAATAACAGATGAGTTATAGAAAAACCGATTTTTCACGGTTTTTCCGATAATCGGTTTTTCTCGATATAACTCGAAAAGTAACAATGATATGGAAAAATTAGAATTCATGACTTTTTTCGAACGGTGCTGTGGTTTTGTAGTTATCAACAAAAACCGCTTTTGGTAACTTGCCAATATTTAGGTTATGATCGGTTATCAGGATCGAGTCGCATGAAATAGAAACTCATCCTTGAATTTTGATTTCCTATACGCTCATATTTTTTTGGATATTAATGCTTGCACAATTAACATTGGGCCGCTTCTTCGTTTCTGGGACTGGTATCAATTAAGATTGAAATCAGACCATAAGTCACAATACCTACCTGTCCACTATTTGGAACCAAGCCACCTTCTTTAATTATGAAATGTTGACAATAAAATCATGATTATTACCCCGAAAACCACTATAAATTTTTTTCTTTGAAATCGTATCATAAATCACAAAGTTTCTTCGCAATATTAGATACTCCATATTAAATATTGACAATTAAAGCATAATCTGCGACCCAAGAACCTACAGATAGCAATTTTGAATAGATTCGGAGTATACATGATAAAATACGTCGGCCATATACCGCCTTCCTGAATTCCTAAATTTTTTCAACAAAATGTTCGTCCCCAAAAACTCTCACTTGCAATACCTGCAATAGCCATGAATGCAGAATGTATAGAATTGGATGAATGATCCTAAATGTCGTCCGTCCTCTTGCGCCACCGTCTTGTTTTTTTCGCTTATCAAAATGTGGTACACTCGCCAAATTTTTAGATGACTGAATAATTGGAATTGATTTAAAATTGATCTGCAAGATTTCATAATTTAAATCGGTGTCACTTTGACGACTTGTCTGGTCCAGTCTACAACTGTTAAATATTCCTAAATAGAATATCATCGTTTGCAATTGCAACCATGAAATATAATTTACTAGAACTTACCTAACTGCGCATTAAATTCACTCCGACCGCTATAAACACTTTTAACTACATTTATCTCAAGACTGAGCCCTCGAACTAAGAATGTGCATAAGGACGCAATCAATAGATGGGGGTGGGGGTGCCGCTGACCACGTTTTATATTTTCAACAACATTCATTGATCCATAGCTGAGAAAAGGCTTAGTGCTTAGTGATCCCGAAAGGTGCTATCGAGCACCGCAGTGCTCGGGAGCACTAAGCACTAAGCCTTTTCGTAAAATGCTCGAAGCACTAAGCACTAAATCCAAAAAGTGCTTACACGAGCACTTAAATGCTTCAAGCACTTTCACGAGCACTAATCACAGTGCTTTGGGACACGAGCACTAATCACAGTGCTTTGGGACAGCTCTGTTGTGGAGTTTCATCTTGCCCGAGTTCAACCGTTCTTGCTGAACGCTATTATGTTGTTCGTGTCACATTTACACGTTGCATGAATCGGTATCATCGTGCAGTTTCGCGAGATGCTAACGACGCCGCAATTGTCGTTTTCCTAATAGTTGAGGATGAGAGAATTCTGAATGAAAATATTTTCTCTGATTGAGCTTATCCTCGAAAACACGTTGGTATGTTTTCCTACTCCTATAAAGGAATTGTTGGAAGGGTTTTTAGATTATGCCTTATATTTCATTTTCTGTCGTATTGCTATGGTAGCAAGAATTGTCAATACAAATTTTCACATTAAAAACCATCAATATACAGTTTACTTCGAATCAATCTAGAATATCCAAAACATTGGTCAATTCGAACCGGGTTATTAAGTTACCAACTTTCGATGGAAAATATGACAATTGGCTTGAGTTCAGGGATGCATTCAAAGCTCTTGTAGAAAATGTAACATTATCTGATATACAAACATTTTACTATTTGAACTCATCTTTAGAAAAAGAAGTGTGTCAAATAATAAAATCCATTGAGGTTACTCAGAAAATTATCATAATGCTTGGCAATTTCTGTCTGATAGATTTGAAAACAAAAATCTTATGATACATAACCATATCAAGGCAATTTTTGAGCATCCGCCAGTCAATGATGAAAACTGTATTTTGTGTTTAGTTGAAACGAAGAGGCCATTGCCGAGAAGTCACATTTTTTTCTCGGAGTACGACTTATGCGGGATCATACTTCTTCCTCTCACTACGCTGCTGTGAGAACGTGAAGTATTTTGTTGACCAACGCTTCCAGAAATGTTGCGTTATTTTTTGGAGCTGTTGAAAGAGCTTCAGTTGAATCATTGGAATATTAGTGACATCTCCTTGTGGGATGACAATCATGGAGTCACCCAAAAGGAACTGGCCGGAGTGAGATTATATTATGACATAGCAGTGACAGGTCGGATATTGAATATTGCCTCAATCTGACAAAAAACAGCAACAATACAGAATACAGCATTTCGTGACTGAATTATTAAGACTGACATCAATAGTGAAGGAAAATTAATAACTCTTAAGGTTCCGTCAAACCAAAGCGGGAACGCGGGAGCGGGAACGGAACTTTGGAACCGTGCGAATTGCTAGAAAAACAATACACGTAGCAAACCATATATATTTCGATTACTTATATTTCGGACGTCCATCATCTTAATGGTTGAAAGATTTCTATCTCTTTCAAATTTTTTCACAACGTTTCAATTGCTTGAATCCGCAACACTTCCGCAATCGTCTTCACCAGAAGACGATTGCGGATTTAACCAATTGAAACGTTGTGAAAAATTTGAAAGAAATAGAAATCTTTCAACTATGAAGATGATGGACGTCCGAAATATAAGTAATCAAGTTACTACATCGTCTAAAACATTCAAACAAAAATTCACTACCTTACCTAATAAACTGGGCTTATTACTTCACAGTACATAATTTTGAGTGAAACCCCCATATAAGGGAGTTGGTAATTAATTCAAAAGCCCCATTGCCTGGGGCGTGACAATATGGTCCGATCATTTTCAAAATTGGTATATGGGGGTTTTTGGGGTCAGAGGTTGTCATTTTTGTCTCAAAGTTCATGAATTCAAAATCAAGTAGGAGATTTGTAAACATAGTCCTATTCATTTCAAAATTGGTGTGTGGGGTTTTCGGGATCGGAGATTATGAGATTATGAATTTTCTGTTAAAATTCATAAATTCAAGATGGCAGGCGAGGTTGGTGAACACAGTTTTGTGAATAAGATCTGAAGCGATTAATATCTATCTAGTCCTATTCCTTTCAAAATTCATATACTTTTGTTGCCGGAAATTATTAATTCTTTGTCTGAATTCATTAACTGAAGGTAGCAGGCGATATTTGTGATTATGGTTCGATTATATTCAAAATCTTTTTTAAAAATAGAAATTGAAACATTTTCTGATCATAATGTAATTGATACGCATTTTCGATATAAACAAGCATATTTAATGAGAACAAAAGGCTACTTATAAGGCAACAGACTTATATTTTACCTTGAAGGACAATATAATCTTCGTGAGATGGATGAATGATGAATGAATTATGAAAATATTACCATAAAAAAAACAAACATTACAATGAATTACAGTCTCTTGGCATCCGACGAAATATTTTTTAGGCAAAATCCCAGATTTCCGTGGCAAAGACAACATTCGAACATAGTATCATTCCTCAAATTATTCTGTGAACAAACCTTTCATCGATCCTAAAAATTTCATGGCTCTATGTCGAAAATTACGGAAGATACGTTTCCCATCAGAAGTGAAACAAATTAGAATTATCTCATTATTGCAGGATTGAAAATTTTCCAGGAGACAAGTATATTAGTAGTAATAGGCGAGAACATGAAAATTTGAAAATATTTTCAATGGAGTCTACAGCTTGTGAAAACTCTGTTGGCCATTTTTTTTCTTTTTTGTTATTTTTGTTTGATCTTAAAACAAAATATCCAAAGTCGATAAAATGTAAATGGCTTTTTTCTCGCGCCATTGCAAATTGTTGTGACGTCCTCTCCCGAAAATTCCGAGCATCCTATAGCATTGCCGTTTTACGTCACAATCAACCCGATTATAATACGCCCTTTTATCTGATTCAGCTCGGGAGAATACGTCACAAAGAGTGCCAATATTAGTAGCTTTGAAATTAGCTGATTTTCAGAAATGATTGGGAACGGTTGTAATTGAAATTTGACTCCAAAAATATTTTCTGGGTTCATTTATATATGCGTTGTATATTTTAAAGCATATTTGGAGCTATAATATTCTTTCGTGTTCTCGCCTATTTGGGGATCCTTTAGACGAATCGAAGGAATTTCGGGCCAATTTTGCCTCCTAATATAACTTTCCGAAAAAATGGGTGGTTCCATCGCTGCTGGCGTGCAATGTACCTATATCACGTAGGATGACCTTTTTTGTGCAGTGAGTTCATTTTTAGTGTATTTATCGACCCTGAAAATTTCATGGTTCTACGTCAAAAGCTACGAGGGTGTTTCTATGAGAATAGGCTTATTTCTGACTATCTTTATGAAAATTTTAATTATCTAAAATTTTAACTTTTTGTTGTAAAATGTTTATGGGTATTAGGAATTATCATTTGGTGTTTTCAAGACTTACTTGCTGGAGCTACCGCTGTTTTGTTCTTTATACTTACTGTTGGCAGGCCATTGTCTAAAGATAAATACCGAATTACCGGACCTAGCCGTCAATTTGATGACTTTCCTCTATACTTTTTGATATACGCTACCCAGCTTCAGTAAGCCTTCAGCAATATTATGTATTAAATACTACAATTACTTAATGCTTGGCCGTAGTGAAGTTAAATATCGGCAAAAAGGTTTTATTTTAACCCCAAGCCATTGAAACGTACGCCAAATTAAATTGGTAGATACCTACAACATTTCGGAATGATAATAAACCAAGTATTCATAGTCTCTTTGTATTTTTGGTGATAACTTAGTAAAAAAACTCACTTGCTGATTCCAGTCTTTTCAAACTGCGTCCTGCTGATAAATATAACATCCTCAAAGCAAATGACAAAATAACTATAATAATAGGGTAGGTGATAAAGCTGATATTCACAGACACTATGAGCCATGAATTTCCGATGAAAAGAAATACCAACTGAAAAAAAACAAGTGAATTATTGATTACCAAATTCGTTTACTTACTTACCCTGAGGAAATTATCCATAACGAAAGGTAGGTATTCATCAATGTTCACCAAATCTTGAGAAAACCTATTCAAGATATTACCAATGAAGTGAGAATCGTAAAAGTTCATTGGAGCGTGAACAACTTGGTGTAACATTTTTTTGTGTAGATTGACAGACGAGCGTCTACAGAACTCCAAAATTGCATAACTTTTCACCAACAACAAAAGATTAGATGCCAGAAGCATAACTGAATACATCATGAATGTATATCGTTCTTGGTATTCGGCTTCTTCAGAGCATTTTTCCAAAGCGCTCAAATCGTCGACTGCCGATGTATTCGATGAGTTAGATTTATATTCAGCAATACGAGTTTGTATATCCAAAAAGTGTTGACGATCATCAATCCTGTAATTAGTTATATATGTAATGGAACACGTAAACACTCCAAAGCAATCGAAAAAACAGCGAAGAGTCTAGAAATGTTTCGTTAATTGTTTCATCTTTCCTTCTATTTTTCGTGATTTGACAAATAGAGGATAAGGCAGCAACATATTTCAATCCGATAAATGAATATTTGTTACCTTTGGTGTTAATACAATTCAAAGACCTAGAAAAGGTGCGTCAAGCTGGTGATCCATAACTGAAACTTTGGTATTTCGACGTACTGGGTTTTTGTGCCCATTTTGTGCCAATTTGTGCCGTGTGTTACGAATTTTGTGCCCATGTAGTTTTCGAGATATTCGAGTTTTTCACATGAGTCAATAACTTGACGCTGTGACTCATATATGGAAATTTCAAAATTTTCTCTTTTCATCAAATTGTGCTCATTTTGTGCCAATTTGTGCCGTATGTTACGAATTTTGAGCCCATGTAGTTTTCGAGATATTCGAGTTTTTCACATGAGTCGCCAACTTGACGCTGTTACTCATATACGGAAATTTCGAAATTTTCTGTTTACATCAAATTGTGCCCATTTTGTGCCAATTTGTGACGTATGCTATGAATTTTGTGACCGTGTGGTTTTCGAGACATTCAGAGTTTTTCTTGAGAGTCACCAACTTGACACTGTGGCTCATATATGGAAATAAAGATTTTGTGCCAATTCGTGCTGTACATAATGAAATTTGTGCTCGTTTAGTTTTCGACATATTTCTTGTTTTCCCTGTCAGTTAACCTATTGGAACTCTCAAAGAACAGTGTCCACAGTATTTCCACCAATGAATAGTGGAATCATTGCTTGTAATTCATTAACGTATTTAGTATAATTCGATGTAGAGCTAGCTTATTTTAAACTCTCAATATTTCTTCAAATTGCCATTGACATCTGTCGATATGATTTTAACATCATACGATGAGTTGGATAGCGTTCAACTAAAAGGTACCAAGCGCCAGCTTGTCAAATTTGTGATAAGGATACCATACGACTCCAAAAGCTGGAAACGACTTCATCAAAAAAAATGTCAAGTGATTTATTGAACGTGGTATGATCTTTTGATTAAAAAGCCCAGCGCCATCTCCATAATTATTGTAGAATTTTTTAATCAAGTCATTATTTACACCAAGCAATAGAGCATAAAATGAGTGAGTTTTTAACAAAAACAGCCCGAAGTTATATTCTGTTATGTTTTCGACTCGCAACTGTCATTTATTAATTTGTTATAAACATTAAAATAACAAAAAATGTGTTTTTGTCAATTGTTTTTCTTATAAAATGAAAACTAACATTGGTTTTCATTTTATTAGCAAAATAATTTTAAAAAGCTCCTTTTTTGTTATTTAAATGCTTATAACAAATTAATAAATGACAGTTGCGAGTCGAAAACATAACAGAATATAACTACGGACTGTCTTCCATGTGATGGCACAGTCGGTTTTCTACTAGTATTTTGGTTAGGAAAAAATGCTCTATTGATTGGCCTAATTCAATACTATAATTTGGCGCTTGCTACCATTTAGATAAATGCTTTCCAGTTGTTGTTTGTGATATAATTTTTTAGTTTACATTTATATCAGTATGATGACCATAAAATTAAAAATAATTCAGAAATAGAAAAAAGTACTGAAAATATTTTCAAAATTACAACCCATATAGGCGGAATATAATGTTTTCAGTTATTCCTTATATTTTCTCTTGAGATTGGAAAATGTTATCCAAGGAGCATTTCCATTAAAGTAGACTGTGCAATGTAATAAGAGGTTGCTCTAGCAGAATTGTTTCGATAAAGTTTGATTTTTTTTATTCTGTAGATTTTGACTTGACGATCCCAAATATCTAGGGTGTCATTTGAGATTATTTTCTACCTTTATTTGAGGAAAATTATAGATCTGTATTACAAAATACATGTTCTCAGTGTCGAAAGTTACGAATTTACATTAAATAATTATCTAAATATTTTTTTTTAAATACTACGTTTCTAAAGCGTACTAAAATTATTAAAATAAAGTCACCTCACTCTATATAGATTTATATCCCCATTCAGATTTCTAGTCTCATATAGATCCACAACTCCTTACAGGTAGGTAAAAAAATTTGTGATTTTTAATAGCAATGAATATAGTAGTGAGATTTAAAACAAATAATGTGAGGCGCATGCAATAGATGATTATTAGTTTATAGCATTTTTCTTTTACTCACCCATTATATTTAAATAAAATTTCAAAATGCTAGTTTATTGCACAAGATTATTTCATTTTCATTGTCGGTGATCAGTATAATTATTTATTCGAGTTTGTGATACTATGGTTTTTATTCATTTTATTTCTGGAAATATTCAATCACATTTTGACGTGTCAAAAATTAAATTATATTCGACAGGACTCATTTAATATTATTCAATTAATGGATATTTTCCAATTCCGTATTTAGTATTCAAGTTTTCATTAAAACTTTGAAAAGGTCCGTCATATCCTGAAATAAAATTAGCTATCAATTTTCACCCACTGTATATTTATTTTACCATCACCTGTTCGTTCAGCGACCAAAGCTTTCCATCAAAACTATACTTCTATACTATTCTGATGAATACGCATATGTGTTCAAATGTATCATAGTCCTGAACTGAACAACAATTACATTGAGGTTGTTTCTGTAAACAAATGAAAATCTTTTAGCGTTTATTGACTCATTGTACAATCATTTGATTGTCACCGAAATGAATAATATTGTTCGTACCTAGATGTTATTTTTTATATTTATTTCTTTGTATTATTATGTTTCTGGTTCCCACAATAATATTTGTTATTAATTTCAGAGTCTTTAGATCATATTTCGAGATGGTATTGTTTTGTTTTCATTTTCAAGAGTATAGGTTAACCTAGTGGATGACTGGTGACATTCAGATTGTGGACACTTATCAGCTGTTCCAGCGAATATAGCGCCGTTTCTAATTCTAGTTTTGTTTCATTGACTGTCAGGTTACCTGGAGTGGAATCTTGGTTCATTCGACATTTATTGTTGTACCGAACTTGTTCCATACTATCCTCGTGTGAATGAGAGAAACGTTATTTTAATTTTCGACTGTTGGGAACACCGATTGTCACTCCCACCTTTTCATACAAAATGTTTCTGGGGGAAACAGTTCCGATGAGGAAGGTAGACATTTTGATGTGGGTAAGATCAACGAGACGCCGAGGGGATCAGTAGTCCCTCATAGTCTTTTCGTATCTTCAAGTTTGGGGATATGCCCCTTTTTAGTGTTTCGAAATAAATAATTTCGTCACTTATTGTTTACCCTCTGGAGTAAAGAGGTATGTACTTTATAGTAATTTCATTATGTCTTTTGTCTTCTCCACCACATTTTTTTTTCACTCAACACGTGTTGAAATGGGTTATCATTTTACCTATTTCACAGGGTCTTACCGGACGGCTTGTGTCACTCTTACCGGACGATCTGTTTCACTCATACCAGACGGTTTGTTTCACCTTTACCGGATGTCCTAGTCCGTTTCTTGCTGACCTATTTTGTTCCTGTTGGAGGGCTTCTTCCATTCATACCGGCGGGCCTATCTCACTCTTAGCTGAGGGCGTATTTCACCCTTACCCTACGTCCCTATTGTTCATCTGGATATATGCTGAGATACACAAACTGTGATGTTTCGATTCCTGTCCTGATTTCCGTTTCAATCCAGAGGTCAAAGTCGATCTGAGTAGCTGTCTGAGTTTCGAATGCCTACCTGTCCATTGCTGTTCATCGTTGGATACCTGTCTGGAACTTACCATCTCCGAAAAATGATCTAAGGAGAGGATATCTGAGAGAACCTCAGATAAATAGGTATTATGTATCTATGATTATTTGTGAAAATTTTTTCTGTTTAACTGGATATTTTTACATGTCCAACAATAGGTCTTAGCACCTACAGGTATATCATTATATTTGACAATCGTTTGAAACTGATCAGATTTCATTTACGTATTTTTTTTTGGTAATCATTCTGGATACAGTTCCAGAAAATCACATGCATTTTGTTTGTCATTGAATCACCACGGTATATAATTGTACATAATTACTATTATTGCTCATTTATGAACAATAAAGTATCATTGGGGATTTCATAATACTCTGTCTCAAATAATTTCTGGATTCCATGCCATCAAAAATTTAGTGGCGCTCAAGGCATTTAATGTAACTATCAACGTTTTCAATTTTAATTATTTGAACCACGACCCAGTGTCGCCAGACGAAGAGCTGCCGTTCGCTGTTTGGCAAAAATAAAAATAAGTGCCACAAGTTATCCTGATTCAGTAACAATTATACTTCGACTGGTCACATCCTAATAGATCACATTGTAGTATTACCTCTTTTACTGACTATGCGCAACTTGACAGAATGAATCACCCTGCTCTCCCCACATCCATCCCGCTCGCTGCTCGAATATGCTCCAATATACTTCTTGCGCTGAACGTGCGAGGTTGTCAGACGACAAGTGCGTGAACTAATTAAATATACACATTACCTACGGATTATACGAAATGAGAAGAAAATCTAGGAACCGCAATTACCGATGTCAGATAAATATGGTTTTAGTCGAAAATTGAAGAATTTAGAGGATAAACGTCAATCGTATCAGCCAAGTGAGTAAAAGTCAGTCTAATGTTTTGTTGTGTTTTAGTCTACGTGGAAGATGTGCTGCAAAGAGAAATGCAAATGAGACAACAATGACATTTCATTGTTGTTGGATTTGCTGGAATTTATAGACGGAATTTAAAGGAAAAGCTGCAATCGTATCAAGTCAAGTGAGTGAAGGTCACTTAACGTTTTGTTGAGTTTTAGACTATCTGGAAGATGTGTTGCAACGGGAAATGAAAATGAGACACAACAATAATATCTGATTATTGTTTATCGACAGGGGTGATCTACTCTGTAGATACTAATAGGACGGCACACATTTATGGCATTATAATATCGTACGCTGACTGCCGTCAACACCCTGCACAGTCCTTGGCTTGTGCCAGGCGATAGTCTCGTGTACAAAAACAAAAGGTTACCCTTTTTTACACGACATTTCATTGTTGTTGGATCGCTGGAATTTATATGATCTACTGCATGACTCATAAGCAAAGAGAAATAAACAAGGAGACACAACAATAATTTCTGATTGTTGTTTTTTCGACAGTGGTGCGATCTACTATGCAGATACGAATAGGACGGCATACAATCATATACTTACTTACTACAGTATGACTGCCGTCGGAACCCTGCACAGTCCTTTACATGTGCCAGTCGAAATCTTGAGAACAGAAACAGTAAGTTACTCTTCTTACATGACATTTTCTTGTTGTAACGAAAGAAATTGACATTTACTAATGAGTGGTTTGATAGCATCACAAAGTTGATTTTTTTTATGTGAGTTTCGAGTCTGACTTGACATCAAATACAAGCAGAATATAGAAGTGATAATACTGTCGAACATGTTTTTGAAAAGTATCCCACTGCGGAGAAATATATGGACAGTACCGATATAACCCTTGGTTAGAAAATATGCGAAATAAACTGTCTGATAAGTGGCTTTGCCAACTAATTTCCGGCACTGCAAATACCGAAACTGAATGTAAAAACTCATACGACAGGAAACAAAACGGGGCATTTTTAATGGCTCTTCAAACCATTTTGGATGGAGGGCTGTCAGTCCTCGGCATCCTAGGCTGTAAGACTAAGCGGATGCAGGGAAAATATTTTGTAACGTTCATCAAACCTTTTTGACTCATCGACAATTCCAGACGTCATTACTCAAAACTCCCTCAGGGCACATCCTTCTATTTTCGAACACTGTAACGGTTTCCCCTTTTGGAGTCTATGAAATGCTCACAAAAAACAGGAGGGCGGTACAATTCGAACAGGCGAAACACCAACAAGGCAAATGACGAATTGTTACACGAGGTACGATAAAAACAAGCAGGAATGGATCAGAACCTATCGGCAAAAATAAAGGCACATTCTAAGACTCCATATACTGTACAAGTAAAAAAATTTCATGTCGCTTGATAGGTTATAACCACAGTTTACACATACAGTAGTCCGACTTGCCGTCGGCACCTTTGATGTTCGTGCCCAGGAGTTTCATTTTTTATAATGTTGCTAACATTGACACTAATGACATTTCTCCCTACCACGATCCCAACCACGCCGTATATAAACTGCTCAACATATCAACTATTGATATAAACTGCTCGCAAAACTTCGGTAGATTGAAATAAGCGGTGGAAATAGAAAATTAGAAAAAAATGATAATTGTGTTGTATTTAGGTAACTCTGAGCTTTTGAAAAGTAAAAAAGAGAATTCGAGTAAAATCTAAGAATTAATGAATTTGGCAGATGTTCATATTCGGGTCTAACAAAATGCATAGCCATTTTTATGAGAAAAAAACTAGATGGTGGACGAGATTAGTTTGTAGTTGTTTTCGGGGCCCGATATCATTTTTATTTGTTAATTTGAGAATCCAAGATGGTGAGCAAGTTTTCTGATCTATGATCCGATTTATATTCAAAACTGATAATGCACGGTTCCTGGGATAGCAAATCATGATTTTTTCTTAAAATTGAATGATAGCAGATGAGTTTGTCATTTATGGACTGATTCTAAACAAAATTGTGGGGTACTTTGTGGTTTTTGGGATCGCATTCTAATTTTATTGAAAAATAGTGGACAATTATTAGCTAAGTATCACTTTACTGCATAGGAAAGTATCACTTTCCAGCCAGGATGTCAGTTTGGGGGAGGGAGGGAACTGCACATAGAATTTATCAGAAATATATTTTTTATCGTCAATTAGGTGTTATAATATAATGGTTATGATTGGTAGATTGGGGGGGGGGGGGGGGGGGGCTGCAGCCCCTTTAGGCTGCACCAGTTCCTTTAAGGTAACTGAACTTCTGACTTCTTCTAACAAGAAACGTATAAAGACACACGACAATTACATTTTTTCCAAAAATATATAAAATAATCGCCCATCTTTTAGCTTACATTACAATATATCTGTCATACTTTGATTTTACGATGATTATTGACTGTATACATTTCTATAGTAACAAACTTCTCAATCAACAACTGCGATTTCTATAGATTTTGTATTGAATTTATCACGAATTGTAATTTGAAAATCGGCCAAAAAATTTGTTCAACTCAGCAGCAAAGCTCCGGCTTAATTTATAGCACTTCTAAAAGTCACTGCCACTGCTCATTTCCATATTTGTATTCAATTGAATTGAGCTGGAAGCTGAAACATCTAAATCAGAAACAACGAGTCTCCTTCAAAGTTCACGATGAGACGTTTTGTTTTACACACACAGCTGTATGGAATGGGCAATTTGTTTATAAAATGAATGACGCGAGGTGTGTTGTGGCGAGTGTGCATTAGTATGAAATGGAACAGCTAGAACGTCTTTTACATTTTTTTCGCGAGAGAAAAGAAAATTATGCCCATTCAGCCTACCGAGTTATGTTATTTTGAAAATTTGTATAATTTGATAGAAAATACGTGGATTCTGGGACTGAATTTCGTAGGTTTGCATGAAAGGCCTGATGTACGTAGAACTACGTAGAGGCTCAGAGTTGGCAACGCTGATTACAGTAGACTGAGCGAAATTTCTGAAATGCGGTAACCATGTACGGATTGCATCCTGTTTTAAATTCGTCGTTTGCGCACACCCAGGATTCGAAACTCCTGGGTGTGCGCAATGAAAATTCCAACCAGAATTTGGCTAAAGACGGAGTACTGTATAAGGTAACCTGTGTTATAACCTTCAATAAATATATTTTAGAGTATATGGAGGGATACAAAATTCCTTTGAAGACCATTACTTCACACCACACATTTGTGGCTTCGGTTAGAAGACCTTGTGTTTACAAGGCAACAACTAACGTCACCACGGAGGCAGCTATAGCTACCAGCGTGACAATCCTACCCAGGAATATACAAATAAGGATGGTTTTAGCGAGGGGCAATATATGAAAATAAAAGTAGAAAAGTTATTGGGTATAACCCTCAAAATGTTGTGCAACCGTAGACACGTGTTTCGAGCTTAAGCTTTCATCAGTACGGTAAAATCAAGTGCAAATATGTACAACACTTGGATGTAAAAATAGAAACAAACGAAGTCAACAACAGGAAGCCAACCACACATTTGTGGCTTCAGTTAGAAGACCTTGTGTTTACAAGGCAACAACTAACGTCGCCACGGAGGCAGCTATAGCTACCAGCGTGACAATCCTACCCAGGAAAATACAAATAAGGATAGATTTAGCGAGGGGCAATATATGAAAATATAAGTAGAAAAGTTATTGGGTATAACCCTCAAAATGTTGTGCAACCGTAAAGCTCTCATCAGTACGGTTAAATCAAGTGCAAAGATGTACAACACTTGGATGTAAAAATGGAAACGAAGGAAGTCAACAACAGGAAGCCAACCACACATTTCTTTCTGGCTTCGGTTAGAAGACCTTGTGTTTACAAGGCAACAACTAACGTCGCCACGGAGGCAGCTATAGCTACCAGCGTGACAATCCTACCCAGGAAAATACAAATAAGGATAGATTTAGCGAGGGGCAATATATGAAAATATAAGTAGAAAAGTTATTGGATATAACCCTCAAAATGTTGTGCAACCGTAAAGCTCTCATCAGTACGGTTAAATCAAGTGCAAAGATGTACAACACTTGGATGTAAAAATGGAAACAAAGGAAGTCAACAACAGGAAGCCAACAACACATTTCTTTCTGGCTTCGGTTAGAAGACCTTGTGTTTACAAGGCAACAACTAACGTCGCCACGGAGGCAGCTATAGCTACCAGCGTGACAATCCTACCCAGGAAAATACAAATATGGATAGATTTAGCGAGGGGCAATATATGAAAATAAAAGTAGAAAAGTTATTGGGTATAACCCTCAAAATGTTGTGCAACCGTAAAGCTCTCATCAGTACGGTTGAATCAAGTGCAAAGATGTACAACACTTGGATGTAAAAATGGAAACAAAGGAAGTCAACAACAGGAAGCCAACCACACGCTGGTAGCTATAGCTGCCTCCGTGGCGACGTTAGTTGTTGCCTTGTAAACACAAGGTCTTCTAACCGAAGCCACAAATGTGTGGTTGGCTTCCTGTTGTTGACTTCCTTTGTTTCCATTTTTACATCCAAGTGTTGTACATCTCTTCACTTGATTTAACCGTACTGATGAGAGCTTTACGGTTGCACAACATTTTGAGGGTTATACCCAATAACTTTTCTACTTATGTTTTCATATATTGCCCCTCGCTAAATCTATCCTTATATATATATATATATATATATATATATATATATATATGTATATATATATTCTTTACGAATTGTTGCAAATTCTAAAGAAAAAAATTGCAAATATCAATTCAGCACTCAAATTTTTTAAATTTCATTGCTTGGCTTTCGTCTCTCAGTGACGCGCTGCACAACAAGCGCAGCAGAACATTCGGACAGATCAACTTAGATACAGGCATGAATCCGAAACACCTAGTGAGTAGACTACTAAACCTGACATTTCAAACTGGAAATCACTGACGACAGAACAATAAAGTAAACCCCAGCAGGTCTCAGTGTTGAGAAAACCCCCAAAGGTAAACCCGGTATTTCGCCCGTCAGTCTGAAACCAACCAACCGACAGCCTTTTGGTATTCACGAAAGTTTCAAATCCAGTCATACAACTTCTTAAAGAGGAAATTTGTATATCTGTCGCTCCTTTCGACATTTTATTGATCAGTTACAACGAATCTAAATGGTTGCAAAACAATCCAAATAGGTACTTTCGTATATCACAAAATCTTGGATTGATTTTTGAGAGTACAAAATATCAGTCAGAGCAGAACCTCTGTCTTATACCATATGAAAATCATATTTTCACAGGTACAACAAAAAACGTTTGGGGGAACAAACTGTGATAGAAAAGAAGCCAGGGGGTATCGGGAGCCTGATAAATCTATATCTATATCATTTTAACATTTTAGAACTGAAAGCCTCAAATCGTCATTTTCTTGCGAATTTACAACCAAACAGCCATTTTACATATACATCGAATGGAAGATATAATATCCTATGAAGGAATATCGGGGGATGGTGTCAGGAAGGAAGTATCACGGTTGCATACTATGAAAAGTCGAAAGTCAATTTCGTGACAAACCTAAGTGCAAGTTACATGGAGACTGAATATCACTAAAATGTACATCATTTGTTGTGAGTGAAAAAAAAATTGTTTGTGGCTAGGTGTCTCATGGACGTATAAATGAATTCGTCCATGAGATTGATTCATTGAGTGTGACGGTATGCGTTCACTGGTGGGAACGATTGCAAAGCATACATATTTCCCGTTTCATTTTTCCAAACTTTATTTTCGTCGAAAATAGATATTATGATGACTTTGCTAAGCAAAAGCACGACGAAATAACATAATTCGATATTTTGTACGTGGTGGAGTTTTTACTAAGGTCCATCTAGGAAGAATTTCGAAAAGGAGTATTAGAGGTGAAGGAATTACTATAAAACCGGTTCATATCCAGGTCCCAGAGAACACTACCATTACGAGCTTTGTGTAGGACAAAAAAAAATCTATGTGTAGCCTCCACAGATGTTTTCTCTTTACAACACACATACCTGGCAATCAGGATAGAAAATGATTATCATCAGCATGTTTCCAGTTCTGAGAAATATCAAGGGGGCATAAGTATGGACACATTAGGAACAAATGTGAATTCTATAATAAAACTCTTATTAGGCAACAAATACAAATTCATTACAAGTGAATAATTACTATATTCACATGCATACACCATACACTGACTGTGTATACCTTACTAATCACATACGAGAAATGCCAAAATGATCATTACAAAAATAAGAAACCATGAATGAAAATTTCAGGTGGGACAACATTTGAATGAACTTCTTTGTTGATTTTTAGGATCGCCTTTTCTTCAGATTCTTTAAACATCTACATTGTGATCTATTCGGATGTGACCAGTCGAAGTATAATTAAGGATTAAAGGACTTACCTTAAGGAAGTTCAATCCAAATTATGTTGTTTATGTGTTTATGTTGTTTATGTGTGTATATGAATATACGAGTAATAAGAGTATATAGTTTTGTATACGTAGACAAGTATCCATTTTTGTTAACCCTACCCCAAAGGCGATAAAGTAACCATCGTCGTAAAGTATATTGAAGCATATTCGAGCAGCGAGCGGGATGGATGTGGGGAGACCAGGGTGATTCATTCTTTCAAGTTGCGCATAGTCAGTAAAAGAGGTAATACTACAATGTGATCTATTCGGATGTGGCCAGTCACGTATAATTTGGATTGAACTTCCTTAAGGTAAGTCGTTTAATCCTTAATTTGATTTGACCACAAATGATATTAACCGTTGAGTAAATTTTCTCAACGACAGCTACTTCCCACAATCCAGTTACAGTTACAGTTAGTTTTTATTGATCATCGCTTTTCACATAGAAGTACATGACAAGTCATATCAGATACATGGATAAAAATAAATAAATAAATTCAATTAAAATTTAAATTAAAATATAGGTGTAGAGGCCTAATTGACAATGAGAATTTTTCACGATTAAGAAATTTATTCTTAGTTTGTAAATTCGCTTAACGAATAAAAACAATTTACCGATAGATATTCTATGAGAGATGTTTTGAAGGCTTTTTCACAAGGACAATGTTTGATTTGTTCTGGTAGTTTGTTGAAGTGATCTGCCCCAGCGTAAAAGGGAGACTTTTTATATTGTTGTGAGTTGTAAGTGTTTTGAATATGGATATCATTTCTCCTTCTTGTTGAGTAGTTATGATTATCATGATTTTTTTCAAATGAATTCAAGTTCTTATGTACATAACAGAGTAATTTGAATAAATATATACTTGTGACAGTGAGGATTTTGTTATTTTTGAAAATGTCCCTGCAGGATTCATTGAATTTGAGACCAAATATGAGTCTTATTATTCTCTTTTGAATAATGAATACTCTGGAAACCTCGGTAGCTTGTCTCCATGTTGTTATATTTGAACATATTTTGGAATATATGAAAGCGTAATAGAGGTCTAATAAATATTTTCTATCAAAGTTTGATTTGAGTGTGTTAAACGCAAAGTATAGCTTTTTTAGGGCAGAGCATAACTGTTCTATGTGACCGTTGAATGAAAGTTTTTCATCGAGTTGATGTCCTAGAAAGTTTTTGCAATTCGTTGTTGTTATCAAATTGGTATTCAGATTGATACTCAATTGATTAGCTGTTCGATATTTACTTGTGAATTCAATTAAAACAGTTTTGTTTGTATTATTTATTAGATGGTTGAATTCACACCAATGACTAAATTGGTTCATGACCGCTAATGTTTTTTCTTTCAGGTTTTCGAGAGTTTCGGATGTAACAATTATGGTTGTGTCATCTGCGTACATGAACACCGTCCCTTCACTTATATGAAGAGGGAGGTCGTTCACGTACAGTAGGAACAGTAATGGTCCCAGAACTCCGCCCTGGGGTGTACCTAGATCAACTTCGAAGTTTTCAGAGAATTCATCATTCACTTTCACAATCATGTTGCGATGCCTTACATAACTCAGTATCCATCGATTTATGGGTCCCCGAATGCCCATTTTTGATATTTTATCACCAAGAAATATTGGATTTATTGTTTCGAATGCTCGAGTTAAGTTAAAGAATATTCCTAATACATGTTTACTTTGGTCAATTTTGTCATATATGTATTGAACGACCTCCGTGGATGCTGTTTCGATTGAAAAATCTTTTCTATATCCATGTTGTGATGGGGATATTACTTTATTGACTTCTAAATATTTGATTGTCCTGTCATAAACAATTTTTTCCATGACAAAGAACTAAGCATACATATTCCACGGTAATTTGCAACATTTTTAGGGTCGCCTTTTTTAAAAACTGGAATAACTTTTGCTGTTTTTAATGAGCTAGGAAAGGTTCCATTTGTGACGGATTCATTTATGAGACACGCTAAAGTCTCTGAAATCAAGTCTGAACAGGATTGTAATATTTTCATTGGTATTTCATCAATACCGCTGGAATGTTTATTCTTGAAAGTGGAGATGATTGTTTCAATTTCGAGAGCAGTACATGGAATGTAGGACATTGAGTTATAGTGTGGATATTCTATTGTTGTGTATTTATCTAAAGGCAAGTTTAAACCATGTATTTGTTCTTTGACTGACTGTGAAAAATGTTTTCCGAATAAGTTCGGTATAGTTATGTCAGTGATTGAGTTTAGTTCAATGTGTTTTTTGTTATGATAGTTTTTATTTTTTCCTAGTTTTTCATTAACAATGTTCCATAAGGTTTTTGTTTTATTGGTAGAAGACAAAATTCTATCCCTATGGTATGCCATTTTATTTTGTTCGGCTCCCTTTTCCAATTCTGATTTGTTTTTTTTATAATATTGATCCAAGAAGGTATTTTTTGGATATTGTTTTCGTAACCAATTGAGTGACTTCAAATGATTAAGTTCTACATATGGCACAAATTGGCACAAAATGGGCACAATTTGATGGAAAGAAAATTTCGAAAATTTCCGTATATGGGTCACAGCGTCAGGTTGGTGACTCATGTGAAAAATTCGAATATCTCGAAAACTACATAGGCACAAAATTCGTAACATATGGCACAAATTGGAACAAAATGGGCACAATTTGAAGAAAAGAAATTTAAATTTCCATATTTTTCATTTTCATAAGGCACAAATTGGCACAAAATGGGCACAATTTGATGAAAAGAGAAAATTTTGAAATTTCCATATACGAGTCACAGCGTCAAGTTGGTGACTCATACGAAAAACTCAAAATATCTCGAAAAGTACATGGGCACAAAATTTGTAACATACGGCACAAATTGGCACAAAATGGGCACAAAATACCCAGTACGTCGAAATACCAAAGTTCCAGTTATAGATCACCAGCTTGACGCACCTAAATAAAAAGTACCCAAACACCAAAACTACGTCGCCACCACCACTACAGGCCAAACCTACAATGCATCGAGTAGAATTGAGCTTGGCAAATCTTGCTAAGAATGTTGAGAAACGTATGATATGCGCGAGTTTAGAATGAGAAAGTATTCGGACGATAGAGAGGGTAGTATAATTGTACATTCAGTAATAAAAGTTCACAGTGCGCTTTGCGATGCGACATATACAATGGAACTGACCAATACAGCAACTCATACTTGTTTCGGACTGTACTGAGCTCTTCTGCTACCGCGCATCGATAGGCGTGATGATTTCACATTCAGCGCTAGATTTGCCAAGCTGTAGTTTTGGTGATTGTGTAATTTCTATTTCTTGAATAGTATTGATAAGTCATGGCAATTTAGATAATTACTGAATCGTATATGTATAGATGTGGAACAATAAAAGTCAAGTTTTCCAGTCCCCAACGGACGGCTTATTCTCAAAATGTTATTGAGCGGATAATAAATAAGATTTAATTATTTAAATAACTTATGTAAATTAGTTGAGTAATAATTTGAAGAGGCTTTGTAAAATGCTACCATACCAGAGAACATTTTTTTCAAGTGTATCGATATCGATAGGCGACCACATGTTGAAAAAAGTTATTGTGATGTGAGTTGCTTAGATGCCAATTCCGACATCTAATATTTGCTAGGAATTCACACTGACTACCCGGGGTAGTGATGTGGATTTTTCCAGATTTTCCTCCTGCTAAATACGCCACCAAAAATCAGTAAGTCGCCCGGGAACGCCACGACTAATGAAAATAACAGCCGTCTTCTACTCGCACAACCTATGCCTGTAGGTACACAGTACGAGTAGTTATGAAGGAGTATTATTATTATTATTCATATACATTCCCTTTCTAACACGCACGCCGCTATAAATAAATGTCCTTCTGCCCTAACATGTAAACATTCTTCGCTCTGGCACATAGTTGGTGATGAATTTTGATTACATTTCCTGTCCTACCTATATTTTAGTTTATGCTGAAATTTCAAGATTATTGAAAAACAAAACTTTGTTCCACCACCCATCTACGGGGTTCTGACAATTAAAGTGATTTGGATATGTTTTGGCAATACTTTGTATAAATGCAAAGTATGCTTAAAAGTAATTTCGTGATATTTCATCTAAATTGAAACTTTTGAAATGTCAACACGAAATCCACTATATTATTATGGTCTATGGTTTTTGAGTTTTTAAAATACTTTCAAAACTATTTTCGTAGACTAAAGAAGTGTAGGTAACGGAACATTTCTGGAGTCATTTTTATAATCCTACTTGGTAACATATATAAGCTATATACGCCTATTCAATCCACTTTTCCAATTCTTTTGTGAAAGAAAAGCAACCTTTCAAGTCAGGAATCTGTAGATGACCTCATCCATATTTCCTAATTTTTGTCGCCGACCACTTTGTGCCCCTGTTCATTTTTTGTGCCGAAAATATTCACTGATATATAGAGTTCTAATCTCAGATGAGTTTTTATGACCAATATTAGTTTTTGCTGGAAAACTTAACTTTTTCATGTTTTCTGCCACGGCTGCCATCGTTTTTCATGTGTTCTGCTACGGAGGCCAACCGAGGGTGGATAGCAAGTCAGTTCGATAGTATTACAAATATTTTGAAATGTTTTATAAACCGAAAAAAATAGTGGTGAAGACTAGACAACCAACGTTCGAAGCTAAACCATACTGTTTTACCAGTGAAAAATATTAAGTGTTTTGATACTCTCGAAACGTACCGACCTCGTAGAATTAAATAATGGGCGAAATTCAATTACCGCATAGTCAACCCCTGAAGGTTTGGACTTTACAGTTGGAAGGGTGAGATTTAGTTTTAAATAAGGTACAAGAATCGTTTTATGTGAATAACTGATTCCAGATGGTTTAGCCGTCACAACCTGCTGTTTTCAGTTTGCGTATAAGTAAAACAATTGAATACATGTGGAAAGAATCCGAAGAATTCATGACGTGCTTTAAAATACTAGTTTTCTTGTGGTCGAAGTACTTGAAATAATGTAGACTATTTGACAATAACTATTTTTATCTACGACTAATATATTTAATATACGCATTATAGATGTGACATTTACAATATAAAGTCATTCATTATTCCCGCGCGAGAATAATTAATCATTATTCCTTCGCGGATTAATGAATAATCGTATTTGAATCAAAATGTCTATGAAAACAGCCATGACAATTGTTTGACGCAAACTGTCAGTGTTAATCAATAATAGTCAAAAGCGTGTTTATTTGTGATTCAATGACGGAGAGTGTACAAAATGTCATGGAAAGTGATATGGAAGAAGAATTTTCCTATTAGAATTTTATTGAAAAATAAAGTTGTTCGTTAAAAATCTAAAATAAATAAATTATTCGTGAATAAAGTATAGAGTATACTACTCGCATTAATGCTACACGCAACACCTGCTCTGTGGTGAGCTCATTAAGACTGCAATTCAACCAGCATCTCCGCGAACACATTGTTACTGCGTAGACAACCCTCGGAGGCTAGGACTTTATAGTTGAGAGTGTGCGACTTCGCTTGAAATGAAGGACAAGAAAGGGGGTAAGTCTGCCAGCAAAAAATCTCGAATACAACCTAAGGCCAGATTTGCCCATACAACGTAGGCAGTCCCATTGGAGAAAATTGCCATAGATGTCGCTGGCCCGTTTCCAAACTCGGAATACGGGAAAAAATACACCCTCGTAGGAATGGACAACTCAAGTAATTGGGCAGGAGTGATTTCAAATTTATGAAAATAAATTAGTCAGCTGTTCTATTCTATAGGTGAAAAATTAATTATTCAAATCGCGTTATACTCACCAGTGAGTCAGTAAACCTTGGTCATAAGATGAAGTGTACTGGACAAGAAAAGTCAATAACATCACCAAGAATAGGGCAATAATTCCTCCACCAAATTTGACATATTTTACATAAACATCGAGATCAACATTGCCAAGTTCCTTCTCTTCGCTATAAATATTTTCTCTTTCTGCAGGCTTCAGAGGCAAAAGACTATCACTTTCATCTATCGCCAGCTCAAGATTCTCAGTCATTATCCGAGTTCTACTACCATCATATTCCTCATCAGGAATATCATATATTTCTTTCAGTATTCTCTCGGTTGGTTTTCCAATTGTCTTTATTGTTCCATTGTCCATAACTATCACATTGTCAGCTTTATGTATGTAAGTAGCAGCCTGACAAACAAAGATACATAATTTATCTTTCAAATATGTCTCGATACATAGTTTTGTACTTTCACGTCCAGATCTGCTAAAGGATCATCCAATAGGTAAATCTCACTTGTTCTGTAAATGGCTCTTGCCAAATTGATTCGAGCCTGTTGTCCCCTACTCAGATTCAGGCCTCTGTCTGTAACGATCGTCTCGTCTCCTTTTGCGAATGATTTGAAATCGTATTCTAGAGCGCATACTTTAATGACTTCTGAATACCTGGAATTTGAAAAATGGTTATATATCACAGGAATTGTTGTTGATGAGGTGAGTTTTTGGAATACTCTTCATATTTATTTTATCACCTGATTACATTGTAAACAAACTTATTATTATCTCTTGTTTGTCAGGAAAAGAAAAATCATGAAATGTTCAGAGAGCAGCATGAGAACCAAAGAATGGTAGGTACTGATTGATATTAAGATTTAAATATACTTTACAAACCTCTAATAACTATCACTTACTTATTTTTATAAAATTTCTGATCGAAAATAATGTTCTGCTTGATAGAAGATGGAAATAACCAGGGTTCTTGGGAAGCATAGGAAATGCTATTGTGGGTAACCAATCGTCCGCTTTTCAATGGATATTCTTGCAAGATAGTTTTCATTAGTAGACTTTTTCCAGAACCAACTCTACCGGTTATCACTGTTAATCCTGAATCAACCCTGAATGTGATATTCCGAAGAATGTCCTTATTTCCAATTTGTACTGTGGCTTTCTCCAGATGAATAATCGGTTTGCTGTAGAATCCTCTTTCAGGGCGTAGTTCTTCAGCATTCATTAGTATTTTGATTCTGGTAACAGCAGCATGGCATCGGGCAGCATTTGCAATATTGTGACTTAGAAGAATACCTATGGCGAGTTTGAGATCATTCATATTGGAAGATATGTAGAACAACACAGTGGTATCTGCCGGATAACCCATCCAAATATTCGTTGAGATTAACACGTAGAAACCAATTTTAACGAATAGTCTTCCAGTCAATAATGTAGACATGCTCAATAAGAATCCTACTAGCATTTTACTGAGCTCTTTCCTAAAAATTATCAATTATACAAAATGATGGAACGGATCGTCTTCATAATTGATTTGAAACATTTTAAGAGGGAGAAGTGTGACTGCTCTTCAATTTGAAGGTTGTTCCCATTCAATTTTTCTTTCCATATGTTTATATAGATACAGCCCCTCGTTAAATTGAACATCATTTATTTTTCCCTCGGTAGGATTGTCACGCAGGTGGCGAAGTTAGTTGTCGCCTTGTAAACACAAGGACTTCTAACAGAAGCCACTTTGCTATTGGCTTCCTGTTGTTGGTTCCCTTCGTTTTTGACTCCACAGAAAGTGTTGCACATTTTTGCACATGACAGAAATTACAAACGATTCAATTGTTTTCAACTCAAATTGAGGACAATTTTTGAATTCGTTGTTTATTTATTCGTTTATATGCTTCTTAGTGGCAATTTCAACTTTGTATGTTTAACCACATGAAGAGCCCAGGGGAAAAACCCCGTCATTGACTCAGAGTTTATTTCGAGAAAAATTAATTTTAAAGTTTACCAACTAACGGAAACTTCGAAAACGATTTAAAAAATACAAAAAATGTTGTATGTGAACCATCAACTATGCAGATTCACAATATGTTTCCCTGATAACCCCTTTTCAAACAAAAATTATATTTTATACAAAATTTCGAATTTAAAATGCGAATTTTAACTCTCTTTTACCCCCAAACCAAACAATCGAAAGAAGAAAACATTTTAAAGAATGCAAAAATGTATTTTAATAACCACAAAATGGATGTTCTTAAACACAAACATTTTCTTTGCACAATTTTTACACAGTGTATTATTACAAAAAATTTACCCAACATTTACACAAAGAAAAAAGATTTTCTTAACCAACGAAAAATAATGTTCCAAAAATTGTGAAAGTCACCGAAGTTGAAATATTGGCAGATTCACTCGTCTTCTTCTGGGTTTGCAGCATCAATGGGAGGGTCGTCGATGTAATCGTCGCCATCGTCGCCGTCTGAGGCAAGTCCATCCGACCTTAAGCTTTGGTAAAAACTCCTCGCTTCAGGTTTTTCCAAAAATTGAGAGAGGTGAAGGAGATCTTTGAGTTTGGCGGCTTTAATAGAGAGGGTCCCATGGTATGATCTCTTCAGTTCCACGACCGGCTTCGGAACTGTTTTTTTTTCGAAGTCTTCCTCAAAGTTTTTATACGCGGCAATGAAATCAATAATGGAGAACTGTACGGGCCAGAATATGTTGCTTTGTGGTAAACCAAATTCTTGCTGCTGGCACTTATTTTCAGCACTCTTATTGGTCTGGTGGGGAAAGGACACGTCTTTTTAAGGTAAACGGACGACAGATGTTCAGTCCAATTTTGGAAAATATCCAGGTCCTGACTACAATCTACCACTTGGAAAGGAGTCGGTTTCACAAGGGCGTTCCTGAAAACATCTCTCCAATCCTCAGGAGTTTCAGTGTATGAATTTTGTTTGATAATACTCATGTCACGGTCGCACTCCAAGTAGGAGTGGCCTCGAATCGAAAAAATAACCTTTATGTTTTTCAACTTTCCTTTTTGGGTTACCAAATTGTGCAAAAACCTTATTAATGTGAAACTTTTATTTTGCCCTCCGCAAGAGTCGCAAAATATCGTAAGTTCCTTTACTGTTGGAGACAAAATGTTGCATACGAAATGATGCAACATAGAGCAAACCTCGTCGGCTCCTTTTTTTGCTATAGACTCGTCGTAATTGTAGAAAACCGCCTGTTGAGTTGAAAGGACATGAATGTTGAAACCGACAAAGTTAAGTTGTCGCCTGTAGTAGACGTCATTGGTAATGATGTTTGGGCAAGGTAGATTTTTTCGGAAATCCATGGCTATAGCTTCAAAAGTTGTCGACTTCAAAGCCTTCTTTCGGCAATGTCTCTTCAATTCATAGAAACGCGCATTTTTCTTTAGGTGTAGTTCCCTTTCCTGCATCTTCACAGCCAACTGGGGGCATGTTCTGGACGGGTCTTTTGCCTCCAACATGGAAATCTCAGACCTCAGGGAGTCACACGTGCTGCAGGTATCCTTGCGAGGATAGCCGAAGGAGAAATTGAATTCAGTTTCAAAATATGTACGAAAAGATTCATACGATACTCTATTTTCCGGATACTGATCTGTGTACATTTGGTGTAGCTTTGGAATGTTGAGTTCTTCAGGTAAGTATATTTTTCCGTTTTTTTCAGAGAATTGTGTGACTTTCTCCCTTTCAGTGAAATGTGTGCATTTTTCCCATGGTATCTTCTGTTAGCTTGTGGGGTCTGTTTGAATGCTTGCCGCGCTGATCCGTAGGTGGTTTTCCCGTTTCAACAAGAGACTTTCGAATGTACCTCACTTTGTCTTCCGAGATACCGTGCATGCTCATGAAAGCTTTCAAGCACACTCTCACATCACGGGCCACACCATCATCTGTTAGTACAAGAACTCGGTAAGCAAAGGAAGCTGTGTTGTACCTAGTTTGATCCTCATTTTTCCCTCTTCGCATCACCGGCAACACACTAATGAGACCACCTAAATACGTATTCTGTTTATTGACATCCCCCAGCGAATTGAATTCGCGAATGAGTCTTTTGCGCTGACCCTCAGGAACTGCTTCAAAACAGCGAAGCTTCTTGCAACAACAATCCTGCCCGAGTTCATGGCTCTCGGCCCTTAACACCTTCATAACATCTTTTACTCTACCTGTTTTCTTTCGCTTCTTGCTGGTTGAAGATTTCTTTTCATCACTAGCACTCAACTTTGAAATTGAATCGTCACTGTCCATTTTAACCACAAATAAATAATGAGAAACACAATTTGCAGGTACAAGATTGATACTATCACTGAGCGCAAAAAAACTCTGTGAAACACACACACAGCGAACGCCAAGGCGTTGGGTGGGAGCCTTTTAAACTGCAATGACGGGGTTCTTCCCCACACGCGCTGTCGATGACGGGGTTTGTCCGCAGTACAGCTGATATTCAACCCATTCTTTTGCTGCGACGACGGGGTTATTCCACAAAACAGAGTGCGTCGTCGGACTCTACTTCTCAAAATCTTTTAGAAACCACTTCAAACCTGATTCACCCCAAGATGTCGATTACGGGGTTTTTCCCCTGGACTCTTCATATTTTATGTTATTCTACTATATGTCACTTATAATGAATATTAATATTATGTCTACCAACCCCAAAATAGATGTAAGTGAGACCATTTTTCATGATGATGTAATTTTGACATGTATAATTATCCTTGAAGATCGAAATAAAATTTCCGAAAAGTTGGAACAAACATAAAGAGTTATCTTTTGACATTGCTGCAATCCCCAATAAAAACTAATTTATATACATATGTACATAATTATTTTTGAGAGGAGGTAGCTCGACTGGTTGAGTAAGTGTTGATGGATTCCGGCTTTTGACCGTGATATAATAACTCTCCGTCAGATTCCTTTATGAAAGCTAACATTTTGTTTGGTTTTAAATCCATACATTTAACAAATCCATTTTCCTGCCCCATTCAGAACATTTTGTAATGATACAAGATTGTCTGTAGTTAGCTTTCCAAATGGTTCAATATTTCTAAGGTCAATAAGTTGCCTAGAATTTTTTATATTTCGTTATTTCCAGTGCTAGCCTTTATCCATATCTTTGCATTTTTTAACAAGTGTACTGCACGAACACTCAAACATGTGAATAAAACCCCGTAACGCTTCTCGTGACGACGCCCGATGGTGACATTCATTGGACCAAAATAGTCCATACCTGTGAAAGTAAAAGGCCAAACAAATGCACTTACCCTGCACTTTGGTAGTGGAGACATTTCCGGGACTATGGGTTTGGCTCTGAAGTTCCTGCACCTATAGCATGAGTTCCATGCACTCCTGGCAGAAGTACGAGCTTGTAAAATCCAAAACTTCTGTCGCAACTCATTCAGAACAAACTCTTGTCCTTGGTGTCCGGCTTTGTTATGATAATAAAGTATCAGCAGACGCGTAAATTGATGTTTTCTGTCAAGAATGATTGGATACTTTGTCTCATAATGGATATCTTCTGATTCTCCTTTTCTTCCATTTATTCTCAAAATTCCTTCACTATCCAACATAGGTGACAATTTGTATAGACGACTTGTTCTTTCAACGGACTTCTAATCCTTCAAGTTTCGAATTTCCTGACTGAAACATGTTTCCTGTACAAGTTTCATCCATATTCTTTCAGATTTTTCTATCTCTTCTGGTAATAGCTCAGAGAACGATATTATGGCACCTCTGAAAACTTGAATGGCTCTCAACAACCAGGCAGTTGACCTAATAAGGCGAAGATAAGATGAGAATCTTTCAATTTTTGGAACAGATTCAATAAAATTTCCTTCTTCAGTTGTCAGGGCAACGTATTCTTTTTTCATTTCCAAGAAAAATTCATCTATTTCGACATTGTCTTCTTTGTTCATCTCCATTTCATTTTCTTTAACCCACGTGTCTTCATCACATCTGAGAAAGGATGGCTCAATATTCCAACGACTGAATTCTGACCATTCATAAACTATATTGTCTCTGGTTGCTTCATCTGCTACATTGTGTTTCGTTGAAATCCATTTCCATTCTCTCTCTTCAGAGATATCCAATATTTCACTAATCCGATGACATACAAAAGGCTTCAGTTTTCGGGGGTCTGCTTTCAACCAGCTGATCACAGTCCTAGAGTCCGTCCAGAAATACTGACGACTGATAGAAATACTATGTTTTTCTCTTATTGTTTTAGCTAGACGAGCTCCCAGAACTGCTCCTTGAAGTTCTAACCTGGGAATGGATAATGTTTTTAGTGGACATACTCTAGATTTTGCCAATACAATACTGGAATGTATTTTCTGGTGCGATAATATTCGGAAATATGAAACAGCGGAGTAGGCTTTCGAACTGGAATCGCAAAATGTATGCAACTGTATATTGTATTCCATAGCATCATCCAAATAGCATCTAGGAATTCTCAAATCCTCAATTTTTTTGAAGTCTTGTAACCATTTGACCCATTTTTCATTCACTGAATGTTCCAATTCATCGTCCCATCCAGAACCCATTTTCCAAACTTCTTACAACAAGATTCTTGCTTTCACAGTATAGCTGCAAAGGAACCCAAGGGGGTCAAAAACCGACATTACAATTTTTAACATTTTCCTTTTAGTAGTTACTGTTTTCCTCTCCAAAATTTCTGAAATTTCATTCATTTCGACGTTGAACAAAAAACAATCTTCGTTCGGATTCCAGTGAAGTCCTAGAACACGTTCTGTTGGAAGTTCTCTCTCAATTTCCATGTCTTGGATTCCCCTTGTTCTCTGTTCTGTTGGAATCAGCTTCAGAACCTCTTTGGAGTTACTTGTCCAATTTCTTATATGGAAACCACCTCTACTGTGAACCTCTTGGACACTAGTTATCAAATCTAATGCCTCTTCCACAGTATCAACACTATCTAAGTAGTCATCCATATAATGTTTTTCCAAAATTACCTTTGCTGCTTTAGGAAATTCTTCTTCAAATTCTTTCGCATTTTTTCTCATGATGAACTGGGCAGAAGCTGGAGAAGAAGCTGCTCCGAAAATCATTACCGTCATTTCATATTTTTCTGTTTGTCCATTTTCTCCCCACCACAAGAATCTTTGGAACTTCCTGTCTTCTTCTCTGATGTATACTCTGTGAAACATGTCTTTGATGTCTCCTGTGAACGCAATTTTCTTTTGCCTGAACTTGAAGAGTACACCCAGTAAAGAATTCAAAAAATCAAAAATTCAAACTGATACCATTTACCTTGGAAGCCGCATCAAAAACAAGTCTTACCTTTCCAGGTTTTTTGGGATTCACGACTCCAAAATGTGGTAAGTACCATGATTTACCATCCTGTATGGACCCCGTATCCATGACCTTCCTTGCATAGCCATTACTTTCATGTTCATTCAATTTTTTCAAATATTCTTTGGAAAATTCTGGATTTCTGGCGAGTTTATTTTCCATTAATTTGAGGCGACTCTCTGCCACTGACCTTAACCTCGGCATCTTGACATCATCTTCATTCCATAAAAGCCCTATTTCCCATCTGTTTTCCACTCTTTTAGCTGTTTCTTCCATTCTTTTTATAGCTCTGGATTCCTCCACTGTAGTTTTCTCTTCCATTTTAACTCCAAGGCTATCAATTTTGAAAGACATTTTAACTAATTCATTTAATTCTTCATCCCTATTGACATGTAAAATGAATTCATTGTCAACACGTCCACGATGCATCATAGTGCCATGAATAACCCAACCAAGTTTCGTTCGAGACAATATCGGTGAGTTTTTCCACCTTCTATAACTTCACGAGCAATAATTAAATGAATATTGTCTTGTCCGATTAATATTTTTGGTTGCCCATTGACTAAGGATGGTATATCAACAGATGGCAAATGTTTCCATTTTTTCATGAATTTTTCATAACTAACCGTCTGAATTGGTAAATTCAGATTGGTGACTGTTCTAACATTTGTCATCAAAAATTCTTGATTTTCATTTTGGCCTTTGATAGTCAAGTTGATGCTCTGAGAATCATTCTCCTCATTAATTGTTGAATTTGTCCATCGCATTCTCAGAGGATCAATTGGACCTTTTGCTCCCAAAAATGAGGCTAGCTCTTTATCTATCATGGTGATAGTGGACCCTTCATCGAATAGAGCAAATGTTTTAACCTCATTTTTGGGTCCTTTCAAGGTAACAGGGGCTATGCGCAATAAAACTCGTTTTTCTGATTCTTTTGCATGGTAACTCACAGTTTCAGTTTCAGGGTTCGGTTCTGTGGCAATATTTTCTCTTGGAGAATCTGGATGGAGTAAGCTGTGATGAAATTTATTACATCCATCCTTGTTACACGTTTTTTTCTTTCTACAAAACCTGATCTGATGATTGTTACGCATGCAACAGAAGCAAATTTTGTTTTTCTTTACCCATTCCCATTTTCGGTCTGAATCCAGTTGCTGGAAATTACTGCAAGTTTCTGTCCGGTGGTTGTTCATTTTGCAATACAGGCAATGGATTTTACGGGTAGGGCTATCTTCGGTAGCAGCACATACGTTTTGACATTTAAACTACTCACTTTTTTGCCCCATTCCAGTTTCAGTGTGTTCGACAACTTTGAAACTAGTTCACCCAGTAGCTGAGGGTTAGAAAAATATTGATGACAGTTGAGACTTGTCACTGTCACTGTCAGATTCTGCACGGCTGTAGCAAAATCTAATAAAGGTTCTAATTTATCATCGCGTAATTGTGGAAACTTTCTAATAAACGCTATCAAGTCATTGATAATGAATTCGGACTTTCCATACCCTTTTTCAAGTGTTTCAATTATTTTATCTACTTCGCAGGTAAAATTTAATAATGCTTGTACACTTATCTTTGCTTTTCCTCGTAGACATTTCTGGAGCCTGGCAATATTTTCCCTATCACTGAATCCGCATAATTTAGTTGTTTCCCTGAAAGCTGTTACAAACTGCAACCATTCAGTAGGTTCTCCGGAAAATATTGGTAGTTCTTTGGGAATGGAATGTCTCGCTAGAAACTTGCCTATTTTCGTTTCCTCCTGATTTGCTTCAATTTTCTCTTCATGGTATCCCTCCTGTTTCTTTTGGTTCACTTTCTCTCTTCTGTCCCTTTCTCACTACCCAAAAAGTGCTCAGGATAACTACCTTTGCCAGACCTAGAACTTAAAACAGTGTTTTTATTAGTAAAATCATGAATGTTATCAACCCAATTTTGGACCCTGTTATCTGAGGCGCAACAGCTTTCCGCTTGATTTTCACATTGACTTCTTTCAGCTGAATGTGTTCTAGGTCTTGCTGCTCTTCTAACTCCGCTTTCTTCAGTTCCATTTCTTTCTGAATCAGTGACTTCTCCAATTCCACGATCCGGCGTTGGGCTTCAAGTTCTATTTCTAGTTCTCGTCTTCGGATTGTGCTATTTCTTGTCATCTTTGAGAAGGCTCTCGTTGCTGCTGATTTCCGTTCGCTTCTGTCTGCGTCCCCTTGTCCCTTAGAAATTTCCTGAGGTTTATTTGGATGTGGACGAGTAATCTGTGGTTCTGATATTGCTTTGGGGTGGCTATCATCCTCATATCGTACTGGAGGTATTCCTATATTCTTCCTGCTACTTCTCCTGACGGACATTTTGCTTTCTTCGATACTTTTTCTTCTATTTCTCCGCGGACTGGGCAGTTTTTTGCTTGAAGGACCAAATGTAGCTGTACTGTATACCTCGTGCTATTCACTACTATTGAATAACAGACTTTTTGTATGTTTTTTTACTATTTTTACTTTCTATTGACATACAATCATATAATGTTATTTTTTCTTATATTCGACTGTCTCGTTAGCAACTGTATAAACTCAAAATCATATATAGGGAAGCACAAACAATATCAATAAATAATAAACTGTAACAGTAGGTGACACATGAATTTCTTGAATATTTTTTTTTGTGAGATAATAAGCCTTTCACAATCACCTCACACCGAACCGAGCATAGGGTTCACTTAGAATATTCTATCGAATACAAGAGAAGCCGATCGACTACTTGTCCTATTGCCTCCCGGACTATTATACACGATATTAATATTTTAATTATGGAAAGTAATGAAGAATAATTCACAATGTTCACGATGAAACGCTCAGTCATATGAAATATCAGAGTTGCGACGTTTCAGAGTATGAAGCAAATAGTATCAAATCACAGCTCACACGAAAAATTATTTAAAATTTTATTCTGTGATCGCAGAAACGAGTACCTGCCTTCTATGTGGAGTGAAAAAAGAAGTCACTGTGATATCACAAAATAGCTATTTATGATACAAATTCGTAAAGTAGGACTTTTTTGTATGAGCGGAAGTTTGTTGAATGAGGTGCAGCCGAGTTCAACAAACACGCGAGTACAAAAAGCCCTTTATGAAGTTTTGTCTTCGACAGTTATTATATTGCCAAATTGTAGCAATTATATCATTATATCTCAGTCTCATCCTCAGATTACAAATAATACACTTGTAGTTGCACTACCCTGCACAATCTGGTACAAACGTTTAAAGAGAAAACATGACAACCCCGTCGCCCACATACTATCCACCTCTATAACATCACAACTTCAGTGCTTTATTTTGTACGATTGGGTGCAAACGTGTGACTATGTAGTGCAATGGGAAAACGAAAGCGTGACAGATGATTAGACATATGAAGACAAAATTTAAACGATTAGAACAAAAGTGGGCATCTGCTCAGATACAAGTAAGTTCATGAAATAATTTTTTAATCAGGTATTTTCTTAGGAATCTTCAAGTCTAGGGAACACAAAGTTAATGTTGGTTGGGGCGGCAATCATATGATTGCCCAATACTACCATATGGTATTAATTCCTTTTTGCCCCGGGGCCCACATGGGTCCCACACTACAACTAAGCTGCCAGTTATGAATAAACGAAAACGAATTCGAACTCAATTGGCCTTCAGGTTATAGTATACACATTGGGGCGGCAATCACATGATTTGCCAGATAATAATACCACATAGTATTGCACTTGCCATGCCCCGGGACCCACATGGACCCCAACATTCAATTGATTTTCATTCTGGTATATAAATATATACTTAAGTTATGAATATGAATATTCGAATTCGATTAATTTCCTTGCGGAATAAAAACTCATGACTCACTGCTGAAATATCGGCTGACACAATAAAACCGAATGATGGTACACTTTCTATATAGAGTGTGAACCACTCGCAATATTATTTTTGATCACGGGATGACATTGATGTTTTTCCAGGTTCTGATAGCAGCAGTGTTGCTTTTTCATTGGAGGACGAAGCTTCTGACATTGTCTTGGTGGACGAAGCCATTCCTGCCCCTCAAAACGAACCGGATCAGATAACTAACCTAGACGTCCTTCACCTGCTAGGCCTGAATCCTTCCGATATAGTGGATGACGGACCCACTATACATGATGAAATTGCCAAACGATGGACTTGCTTCTTAAAACGAGGTATCGATAAGGAAGATCGTTTCCAACTGCTACAAAAGTATCCTATTGTGAAAAACTCTAGTTTTTTTAGAGCTCCCAAACTCAACGGAGAGATTTTAACAGTCTTGGATGCGAATACTGTTAAAAATGATAATTTTCTAGGGAAGTTACAGGACCACCTTGGGAGTGGGCTGAGTGCCTTGGCTATCCCGCTAGACAAATTGTTGTCCGCTCCGACTGATCAAACTAACAATTTACTGCCACATCTGGTTGATGCAGGTCGGTTATTAACGGATATGCATCATACAATCTCACTTCATAGAAGACACTTGCTAGTCCCCAAATTGAATCCATCAGTAAAAACCACTACCGATAATTGTCCTATCGACACACTTTTGTTTGGGCAAGCCTTCTCGGACAATGTGAAGGCTACACAAAATATGCAAAAAATGGGTAATGAGTTGAGATTGGCAAAACCTAGCAGAGTTCAATACCAGCTGCACAAGGGGGCTAGTACTTCTGCTGGACCTTCTTCGGGACGATTACCTTTGTATTCTTCACAGCCAAAAAAACTACCAGCGACCGAGGCAAAAATCCAGGTGGAAGCAGAGGGGAAGGACGAAGACTCAAGTGAGGAAGACCAAGGACCCAGGACGACACTGGAGAAGCAAGTAGATTCTGATGTAAGTTTCGCGTATACAGGTCGACTCAAACATTTTTTTAATAATTGGAAAAGAATTGCTACTAGTTCTGAACTTTTGAGTTGGGTAAGAGGTGTCAAAATACCGTTTTCACAACCACCAAAACAGTTGTATTCTCCTCAGATTTTTTTTCACCGAGGTGGAAGTTGTAAAATACAAATGTATTATTGACGAGCTCTTACAATCGGGAGCAATAAAAAAGTGTGACTTTATACAAGGTCAGTTCTTATCAAGGTATTTTCTAGTGAAAAAATCTAATGAAAAGTACAGGTTTATTTTAAATTAAAAAAATCTCAATACTTTCATGGTTAGTTACCAAAGATTTTTTCATGACTTCTATCGACCTTAAGAATGCATATTTCCTGATATCGGTTGATGAGAATTACAGAAAATATTTGAGGTTCATTTTTCAAAATCAAAGATATGAATTTCAAGTGTTGCCATTTGGTTTGTGTTACTGCCCTTTTGTATTTACCAATATGTTAAAGCCTGTATTAGCTATCTTGCGAAAGCAAAGGATTAGTTGTGTCGCCTACCTAGATGACATTTTGATATTTGGAAAATCTGAATCAATATGCGAGATCAATACACTTAAAACAGTTACTCTGCTGAAGTCCTCAGGGTTTTTAATTAATTATACAAGAAGTTCGCTTATACCAAGGACTACATGTAAATATTTGGGGTTTATGTATGATTCGCAAAATCTTAGATTTTCACTCACAGAAGTGAGAAAGCAAAAAATCATTGATAGTATACAAAATTTATGGAACAGAAATAATAGATTTTGCGGGGTTAGTTGGACTTTTGGTATCAGCTTGCCCAGCAGTAAAATACGGCTGGGGCTACACTAAACCTCTGGCATTGAGACAGAGTGAAGGAGATTATGATAAGGTAATGATATTACCAGCTTATATTGATGAGATTTTTGTGTGGTGGTTAAACAATATTAAACAGTCATTTGTAATGATTGAAAAGGCAGATTTTGAGTTGGAAGTATATTCTGATTCGTCCTTATCGGGGTGGGGCGCCTTTTGTAATGGTGAGAAAATTCATGGGTTTTGGTCCCACAAAGAGAGTCGTCAACATATTAACATTCTAGAACTCCTTGCAGCTTTTAATGCCTTGAGAATCTTTGCGAAAAATAAAAAGGACTGTAGCATATTACTGAGGGTGGATAATAGTACAGCCATTTCGTACATAAATAGAATGGGTGGTGTAAAATACTGGCAATTGAACGCTGTGACGAGAGAGATTTGGAAATGGTGTGAAATGAAAAATTTATGGATTTTTGCTTCTTATATAAACACCAAGGATAATTTTCATGCAGATAGATAATCGAGGTTTAAAGCAGTAGAAACCGAATACGAACTATCGAAGGTAAGATTCCAAGAACTTTCCAAAAAACTTGGAATTCCCGAGATAGATCTGTTCGCTTCACAATTGAATGCAAAATGCCATAAATATATTTCATGGAAACCAGATCCAAATTCACTCATGGTAGATGCCTTCACAGTCAATTGGAAACAATGGTTTTTCTATGCTTTTCCTCTATTCGCAATTGTTCATAGAGTGCTGATCAAAATTTTGAAGGATAAGGCAACAGAGATTGTGGTTGTGCCAATATGGCCAGCACAGCTATGGTACCCTACATTTCTTGATTTGAAAATGAGCGAACTCATTGTATTCAAACTAAATGAAGATTTACTTCTGTCTCCTTTTAGGAAGGGCCATTGTGGCAGAACATTTCCCTGGGGGCAGCAATTTTATCCGGCGGGCATTCATCCTGAAAAAATATCCAGCCTCCGGACTAGACATACTGCTAGCATCTCTTGCAGATACTACACTGAGACAGTACAGTCATTGTTACAAAAATGGGTGGATTTTCAATGAGGAGCGCAAACAAAACTCTTATGAATACCGGTTAGAAGGGATAATAGAATTTTTGAATATAGAAGTGAAAGCTGGACGTTCATATTCGACAATCAATACTTCATTGTCAGCGTTGTCCTTAGTTTTCACAATGAGAACTGAAGACAAACAATGTTTGAAGAGATATCTCAAAGGTGCCCATAATCTAAAACCCCAAAATCCCAGATACATATCTACTTGGGACCCTTACCCGGTGTTAGAATTTATATCAAAATGGCATCCTTTGCAACAGTTATCATTAAAACAACTAACGTGCAAATTGGTCACGTTATTAGCCTTAATAACAGCGCATAGGCTTCGAACATTATCGAAAATCAAATTGTCAAACATCTTCAGATTTGCGGATAGAACAGAGATAATTATCACAGATAGAATGAAAACAACTCCAACTCCACACAGCATTCAAAGAAAAGCAGGAACTGTGTGTAGCTTCAACCCTAGAGGAATAGATTGTGCGTACTGGTACTCTGAGAACACCTGGCGAAGATATTTTGTTGTTAACGTATGAAAAACCGATCCATCCTGCGTGTTCACAAACTATAAGCAGGTGGCTCAAAGAAACTTTAAAAAGTGCAGGTATAGACGTGTCAATTTATACAGGCTATAGTACACGACATGCCTCTACTTCAGCGGCATTCCGTGCAGGAGTGGACATAGCAGACATTCGTAGAGCGGCAGGCTGGACAGAAAGGTCCAACACATTTAATAATTTCTATAACAGACCTCTAGCAATAAATCCCACCAATTTTGCTGATGGTTTATTGAAGGGTTCTGGATTCAAATCCTAAATAATTTAGGGATAATTTTGTTTTTGTTGTGTTTTTTTTGGTAGCGGTTATACAATTATGGTTCCATTAACGAATATTTTGTTATTGTATAAGTGCCTTGTTATGTTTCTAATTTTGTTCCTGGTTTATATACTTATTGAAATGTGTTATATAGATACAAATTTATAGTATAATCATATTACGATGTTTTGGAATTCTTGTTTCTATTGCTGAATTATTACTAAATAAAATAATACAGAAATCTAAATAGATCGTGAATTTCTTTTTCAACATCTACAAGTGTATTATTTGTAATCTGAGGATGAGACTGAGATATAATTCTAAGATTAACTGACTTACCTGTAAGGAAGTTTGATCTGAATTATGTCTCAGTCTCATCCGAAGATTCGTAGCAAAATACGCACTGAAGTTGTGATGTTATAGAGGTGGATAGTATGTGGGCGACGGGGTTGTCATGTTTCCTCTTTAAACGTTTGTACCGGATTGTGCAGGGTAGTGCAACTACAAGTGTATTATTTGTAATCTTCGGATGATACTTAGACATAATTCAGATCAAACTTTCTTACAGGTAAGTCGTTAATATTAGAATTAATTTGAATGTTTAATGATATGAATTGTAGTCGTATTATCAAATAAAGACTTCCGAGTAAGGTTATTCTGGACAAGAAAAGAACAAAGAAAAATTCAATTCTCTGCAATTTTTAATCACGACGATTCAACTGTTAAAATCTACAGTCGTTATCAAGTGTTTTAGACAATGAAAGTCCAGAATAACCTTACTCAAAGTGAAACATTGTCAACCAGTTTCAATCAAAAGTCTTCCGAGTTATATTTGACGCAAAATACCTTTTTTTTCCAAAATTGCATAATTGTATGAACAATGTGTAAAAAAATTACTTTACGCACAGTTGATGATTTTACGCACAGGTGATTTTTTACGCACTTGTGCTAAAAAGTATTACTTTACGCACTGTTAGCAGTGCGTAAAAGCTTAGTTTGCGCACTGTCGTAGAAAAACTTTTCTTTTCAATTAAAAAGCCGTTACTGATGTCAATGCGAACGTGTCAATGCGAATAAACGTAATTATTCATTGTCCTCAGCCCATCAATATTTTTTATGATTGTTTCATTGTATATATGGGGGCCGTGCACTTTCCTGTTGTAGAACAGGACAAAGAATTATGACAGAACCTGCAGAAAGGATTTTTACTGAATATGTCTAAATTGTAACAGATCGTTCCAATTAAACATTTGCAGTTTTCCTCATGATTATTGAAATAAGTCAAGTTTTATAGCTTTGGGTGGTTTTTTTCAATTTCTCCCAAGGCATTTGTGAATAACTCACTTTCTCACGATGTTGATTCTTTCACAAAAATAGTTTTCCCACGTGTACATTTTTACAAGTTTTATGGAGGATAACAGTTCTTGGATGAGTTGTAATCTTTCGTCAGATTTTCTGCCGAGTTCCATTCTCAAACTGCTGATCCACTTTGCAATACATCCTGAAATTTCAAAGTATTATTAACACGTTTAGAAACCATAATAATAGCAATAATGTTTATTTCAAAAATTTACAAATACAGTGCACAAATATAACGTTGATGAAAAATAAACATAAGAAATCACTGATGCTTACAAGCTTGTGCGTGATATACTTATTGGTAAAATAATCATAGAATGTTAATAGATATTTATATATAGTAATGTAGTACCTATAATATGGTTATGATAAAATGAATTGAAATGTATAAATATAAAATCTTCAAAAGAGAAGAACATAGAAGTATGAAGAGGTACGAGAAGAGTTGTATATATAAGAGTTGTCTGATATCTAGTATTTCCGATTGCCTGAAAAGGTCATTGCTTGAAAGTGACTATTTTTTATTGAAGATTACTTTCAGAATCCATTTGTGTAACACATTCAGGTTTCGTAGATGAACGTCACTGACCCCACCCCAACCCAAAATACCATAGTTCAAATGTGATTGTACTAGCGAGTAGTAGAGAATTTTCAAAAATTTGGTAGTCAAGAGTGAGTTTACTTGTTTGAATTTGTATAAAAGACCTCTTATGTTGGCTATTATGTGCTCAACTTGAAGATCTCATCGTAGATGTCTATCGATCATTATTCCGAGGTATTTTACTGATTTTGCTTCTGGTATGTGAGTATCTTTGTCAATGATAAGTGCTCCTAAATTGGGTAGATTATTGGAATAGGAGGTAAATGGCAAATAGCGTGTTTTAAGGCAATTTAAGGTAAGAACATTAAATTTAAACCATTCTTTAATTTTTTGGAAATCCGACTCGGATTTCTCCTTCAATTCTTTCCAAGATTCGGCATGGTAAAAGATCGCTGTATCATCCGCAAAGCAAAGTATTTCTACTGAGTAGTTCCTTGATAGAAGACTGTTTATATAATCTGTGAACAGGAGTGGACTCAAATCTGTTCCTTGAGGAATTCCGTATTTGACAATTCTTGATTCACTATGGGTGTTGTTAATTTGCACAACTTGTGTTCGATTTGACAAATAGCTCTCTAGGAGATCAAGTACTTTACCACGAATACTGTAATGCTTGAGTTTAGTTATTAGTTTATCGTGACATACCGTATCAAACGCTTTGGCAAGGTCTACGATTATACACAAGCGTGGTTTATTTTTATCTAAAATTTCATATATTTTTGATATTAAGGTACTTATTGCGTCTTCTGTAGAAATGCCCTTCTTGAAACCATATTGATTTTCGGAAAGAATCTTAAACTTTTTGAAAAATATATCAAGTCGAACTTTTATGATTTTTTCTAGTATTTTGGCAATATCGGAGATCAAGGTTATAGGACGGTAGTTTATGATCTCAGTTGTTTCCGCTCTTATGAGTGGTATAATAATGCCTTTTTTCAAAATTTGTGGGAAACATCCTTTGTCAAAACATTTATTTATTATATGAGTGAGTGGCGAAGCAATTTGTACAGCTACTTCCTTTAGAGTTTCTGCACGAATACCATCAAATCCCGTTGATTTTCTGATTTTCAATTTTTTTATGATTGTTTCTACTTCTTGCTCTGTAGTTGGATAAAGGTACATTGTTTTTTCGCATGTTGGATAGTTTTCTTCGAAAGTTATCGGAATGGTATTTTTTTGCATATTGCAATTGTTCTGTGGTGTAAGTTGAATTCGTGAGAGATTTCTCTGTCATCTGTTGAAATTAAGCTATTTTCCAGTTTGATTTTTTCAATCTTTGTATTTGATTTATTTTTTCCACAAATTTTATTTACTGTTTCCCATAGCGATTTTGCTGAATTTTGATTCTGTGATATTTTTGCTTTATAGAAATAATTTTTTGTCTTTTTTTACCAATTGTCCCAGCTTATTTTTATATTGTTTGTATTCGGTTTCTAGAGTTTTGTTACTGGGGTTTTTCAATAACTCATGATACATCTCATTTTTTGTTTGTATTGATTTCACTAATCCGATTGTTATCCATTCCTTTCTCCTTTTCTCCCTACTAAAAATTCTTTTAGATGTTATGTTTTTCTCAATGTGTTTTTTCAATGTGATAATGAAATTTTCCATTGCGTCATTGCAATTAGAACTATAATTATATATTGATTCCCAGGATTCATTGTTCAAGTCAGACTTTAGATTTTTATAATTAATATAATGTTTGTATACTTTAGTTTTTTCTTTTATTTCATTTTTTAAAGTTGATGGGGAATATCACTATTATCGGAAAATGATCTGTGATTTCTTCTCTATATATAATAGGTATTATTTCATTTGCATTTTCGTGGAGTCTACTCCTTATAAAGAAGTGATCTAGACATGACTTTTGGTTTTTCATTACTCTAGTGTAATCATTTATATAAGAAGTAAACCATGCGTATTCAGGTTATTTTGATATTCTTGTGCAAAATATATTTGTGAACATGGGTCTATATTAATGTCCCCTACTAAAATATGCATATCTTGGTCTTCTAATGCTTGAAGGTAATTCAATAGTCCAACATTAAAATCATAAGGGCTTGTTCTTGGAGATCGATTTATAGTCGAAAGTAATAATGTGCAATTCTTTTCCTTGATTTTGACTTGTAGAGTATTTGATTCCCCAATTTTTATAGATTTGAAGGTGTAATTCAAATGTGATTTCAAATATATTGCTATTCCATCATTTCTTTTGAGATAATCATCATTAGTTATTAAGCTATATCCTTCCATATTGAATAAATTCCGGTCGAATATTTGAAATGTCTCCGTTAGTACTAAAATATCGAAGTTATATGTAAATTGTCCTAAAAACACTAACAATTCATCAAGGTTTTTATAAATTGAACATGTATTGATATGAAATATTTTAAAATTATTGTTATGGATGTCTGAATTCATTAACATTATCTATCAAAATTGTTTCGATTGGCGTATTTTCATAGTCTCTTAAGTAAGGATCCATATTCAATCTATTCTAAGAAATCTAATATAGCAGTTTAGTAATTACAAAATAGCATAGAATAAGGAGCACCTGAGTTTTGGGAGAGTTCAAATATTCTGTTTTTTCACTTCCTGGTGAGTCTTGAATTGGTTCTGGTGAGTTTTTTAGGCGTTTCTCCAAGAGAGGTCTTTGGTTTAGGCTTCCGGTTCTCTTTTTTATTGTTTTCTTTAGGTTTTTCCTGCTGCTTGGTTTTGAAATGGTCGTCAGCAGCAATGCTCTTCCTCGCTCTCTACCTCTTTTGGTGAGGGTGTTGTCGGTTCACTTGATATCCGTCTTCGGGGAGGCGAGAAATAGTCGTTGTTAGTGGTTTGTTTTGAATGTTCGATATCACCGGCCGTGTATTCTTCTCCTTGGACAATCAGGATATTTCCTCTTATGGTAGTTTTCTTGTTTTTGCTTCGAGCTTCTTTCAACCCTTCCACGAGAAGCTTTATATCCTTGAATTCTGATTCGGTTAGATCCTCGGCTACAAAAATTTCAGTGTTCTTCAGCTTTCTTCAGTTTTTTAGAATTTCCTGCCATTTTATATGCGAATTTACGGAAAGAAGTACTGGCCTATTGTGTCCTGACTTCTTACCTAGTCTAAAAATATCGTTGATATCGTTCTCCTGGAGATGAACTGTCAGCTTCTGGCTTGATATTTCCAATAACGTTTCATACAATGAACTCTGTGTTTCAGCTGTTTCCTCTACCAATCCGTAAAATACTAAATTATTATATCTCAATCTTTTTTCTACTTTGTCCAATTTACTTGTCAATTGCCTGTTTTCTTCTTGGAGCGTCTGCACTTCTTCCTTTACGACTTTCACCTCAGTTTGTAAGGCCTTGCAGATGAATTGGGTTGACTGTTCAACTCTATCGATCTTTTCAGATAAATTGGTATTAATTTGTTGCATCAAGATATAGACGTCCTTTATCGTTATTTCCTTTTCACCCATTTCAACCCTATAAATTGCCAAAGATACTTTTCAATTTAGTGTCTTAGGCGGGCGTTACAGTAGTCACTGCCAGAGTTTTTTGTGTCTCACTTTTTACTCTATTCTGTTTTAAATCACTGACTGTTTTTATACACTTTGTTTTTTCACTGACATTTATTCCACTGATATGTTTATGATCAACTCTTTCATTGTCCGATCATATAATGTATACAGCACATAGTCATCTTAAAAGCTTAATTTTTTACCCATACATTCATATAAATTTTAGGTTTATTTTCAGCTTTTTGGCTGCTGAAAAAGCAATTTCTTTGGAGAGTAAAAACACACGTTAGTTCACGTTCACGTTTCATGTGATACAATACTTTCATTTACCTACATTTTATATTTATCTCATTGCTGCGTCGAAGAATTGTACTGAATCAATTCAAGAAAAGGAACGACTTTCTCTTGATTATTGACTTTTGTTTTTGTTTGTGGAAGGTTAGCAACCATAAAAATCCACAACAAAACATCTGAAGTATCATGATAGGCCTAGCTGTAGATAAAAATAAGAGGCTCTTTTCACGCAAAATAAAAGACGCAAACGGCCTATACTACTCTTTATAAGATAGGTCGTGGATGAAAACCCCGGTTTTCGCCACAGCAAAATCTCTTTGTGGAATTTTTTAAATAGGATATAGTGAAAAAAATTACAATTTTTTTGTTTTTTTTGCGAATAACTCAAAAAGTATTAGAGAAATCTTTTTACAGTCAAAAAAACTTTTGTAGAGAATTATAAAACCTACAAAATGTTTTTTTATACGACCAGATCGGTGAATTTTTCACTGAGAAAATCCGGGAAAACCTCGAAAGAGAGACCATAATTTTTATAAATCTGAAACTGGATAAACAATATTGCGAAAACTGATAGATAATAACATGTGGTTCAACTGTGCGTAAGATGGTTTCTGTTTGACGTATAGCTTTTGCACAATCACGTTATAAACAATACAAGGGCAAATCTTTCCAAATGCGTTGATTTGGAGGAAATCATCGTAATCGAATTCTGTAAACGGCATTTGGAAGTAGAGATCAATATCTACAAATTGTATATTTTGGATAGGTGGGAAATGTGTTGGGAATGTCACTGGAAGTTACTCCAAATGCTTCAAAAGTGCACCCGAGGTCACCCGACCTCGACTCGAATTAACTTCAGTTCGACTTCGGGTGACTTCGAACGCACTTTGAAGCGTTTTGGCACTGACAGTGACATTTTCCACCTCTCAGGTGAAAATCCAAAATAAACAAATTTTAGATATTAATCTCTACTTCCAGATGCCGTTTACAGAATTTGAATAAGACGATTGCCCCTAAATCGGTGCACCTTGCAAAATGTGTCCTCAAATTGTTTATAACGCGATTATGCAAAAACTACACATCGGACAGAAAACGTCTTGCGCACAGTTAAACCACATTTTATTATCTATCAGTTTCCGCAATATTGTTTGTCCAGCTTCAGATTTATAAAAATTCATTGTATTATCACAAGTCTATATGTCTTCACAGTTTTGTTCAACTTTCAAGTTGTAAATTGTAATGAAGTTCATGTTGATGAAACTTGAAATGACTTTTACAGATCAAAGATGACGTAAAATATTCTATAATAGTTATTTGTTTTACTAGGCATAAAAGCTCAAGATTTAATGTCGCGGCTGGTGTTTTATAGCCGAGCAAGCCTAAGCTATGAAACCAGCCAAGGCATTAAATCTGCTTTTGCTTGCCGTGTGAAACATATAATGATATTTTTCTTCAAATTTGTTCCAATTCCACGCAAAATCGACTTTTTTCATTTATTTCCGCCTACCTCGTATCAACATGTCCGTTTAATTAATGCATGATTTCGAGAAATCGTCCATTAATGGCCCCTATTAATGAACGATTTGTCATTAATTGTCGATTTCACTATGAATGCATGATTGTTGCATAGGCAACCAAAATAAACGAATTCAGATGTAATGGACGCTGAAATGGATATTGACGATAAAGGACCCCGCAAACTCCTTATGGAATTTGGGTTCCAGTGGATTTTTTTGAATTTTTGGTATGATGTAGTCCATGTGATTCTCTACCAATATTACCATTGCGCCAACCCAAAAAAATGAACAGTTTTGCTACTAGGGTGCGTTGAAATCACCCCTTGCGCAGATTAGACTATTTATTTTTGAACCCGGTAACAATATTTTCACTTGTTTCATTGTTGCTAATGTTGCACAATATTGTGCTATTTTATAAAAAAAAATCTTACCCCCTCCCCTTTTTCCCCCTACTCATATTACGAAATGCAAAAAAATATTTCTCGAGTGCCTTCAAATGTATCGTCGAATGTTTAAATATGCCTAAATAGGGAAAATAGCAGTTTTTTATGATTATCCCCCCACCCCCAAATGACACAAAACGAAAAAATTTCGGTGGATTTTTCTAAATTTTTTGATATGATGCAGTTCGCACTATTTCGAATAGAAATAATTCGGGTAACAAGACCCAAAAATGAATAGTTTTGATGCTAGGGGGCGTCGAAATCATACCTTGCTCAGAATAGACTATTCATTATTATAGGCGGACACAATATCTTTACGTATTTTTGTTTTATTTTATGCTGGACAATTGTGTAAATTTTTATAAATTGAAAATATAAAACTTCCCCCTTACCCCAACCCCTATTTCAGAACACGAAAAAAATTAACTCAGGCACCACCTCAAATTCAAATTGTGGATGTCTAATTCTTATTTATTTTCAAGATATTCGCCCAATTAATTGATATTCAAAAAACATGAACTACGCCCTACTAAGAAGTCAGCGAACTCCACCAATATTTTTCTGAAGGGAGGAAAAGGTGAAATTAAACAACTGTACGATTTCCTCAATTTGAGCTGATTATAATATTTATTTTGATAAAGCATTTACAAGTAGTAGGGAATACATTTTTTTCGTTTTTTAAAATAGAGGTACGGGGTAAGGGGGAAGTTTTAGATTTTCAATTTATGAAAAATTACCCAATTGATCAGCATAATCTAAACTAAAATACGTAGAGCTATTATTTCCGCCTATAATAATGAATAGTCTATTCTGAGCAAGGTATGATTTCAACGCCCCCTAGCATCAAAACTATTCATTCTTGGGGATAGTCACCCAATTTATTTCTATTCAAAATAACTTGAATTGCATCATATCGAAAATCCAGAAAAATCCATCGAAATTTTTTCGTTTTGTGTAATTTGGGAGGTGGGGGGATGCTCATAAAAAATTGCTATTTCCCTTATTTAGGCATATTTAAACATTCAACGTTTCATTTAAAGGCACTCGGGAAATATTTTTTTGCGTTCGTAATAGGAAATGGGGGAAAAAGGGGAGTAGGTAAGAATTTTTGTTTATAAAACAGCACAATATTGTGCAATCTTAGCAACGATGAAACAAGTAAAAATATTGTTACCGGGTTCAAAAATAAATAGTTTAATCTGCGCAAGGGGTGATTTCAACGCCCCCTAGCAGCAAAACTGTCCATTTTTTTTGGGTTGGCGCAATGGTAACATTGGTTGAGAATGACATGGACTACATCATACCAAAAATTCAAAAAAAATCCAACGGGACCCAAATTCCATAAGGAGTTTGAGGGGTCCTTTATGTTGCCTGATATTGCGGAAACTGCTAAGGTAGTATCATAATAAAATTCCCATAAGCTTTTCATGTACCTCAAGAAAAGCCATAAGTTGTAAAGTTGTAGGAAAATTTGTGGATTTTTCTTTCATTTTCTCGTTGATGGAAATTGGAATGTACGAAGAAAATAGTATTTCAAGACCAGAAAAAAAAGCCATAAATAGGAAACATGATATCGATGTTTTATACAGTATGGCCCAATTGAAATAGAGGGAAGCACCCTTATAAAACATACTTTTCTCAACCGATTGAAATGATTTTTTTTCATTGGGTAGATAAAAAAGAGACAACAAAGAGAGAGAGATCAAAAAGTCCACTAGAACACCAAATTTCATGAATAAATCTTCATTTTCAGGGCCAAATATCCTTTTTTTTTTCGAAGTAAAAAACTAAAAAAAAAAGAGAAAAAATCTGACTACACCACTGGTTTCGTGACTTTTTCAAGTGGTTCATTTTGAAATTTCATTGAAATTCGCCCATCAATAAAAAAGTTATGGGAGAATTAATTTTAAGCAATATGCCGTTTAATCAACCCACCATTTCAATTTCTACTCTTATCCAAAATTCGGAGTACATCACTGGATTCAGGAAGTCTCAAAATATTACTGATCAGAATTTCATCGAAATCTATTAATAAATAAATAAAAAAAAAAAACATTGAATAAAATGATATTTTCATGAAATTCCGTCAACAAGTTTTTCAAATTTTGTTATCCTGTAATTTTCTTATTTATAAATAGATATTGATGAAATTCTGAACAGTGATATTTCGAGACTTCCTGGTGCATTCCAGATTTTGATAAGAGTTCTTAAATTGAATTGGTGGGTTGATTAAAGGGCATATTTTTTAAATTTCATTTTCCTATAACTTTCTCATTGATGGACGAGTTTCAACAAACTTTTAACAAGAACTATTTGTCATTGCTCAGATTTTTTCTAAAAAATCATTTTTTACTTTGAAAAATAAGAATAGTTTGCCCTGAAAATGAAGAATTAATCATATTGAATTTGGTGTCCTGATGGACAAAATTGCTCATTTCTTCTTGTATGGGATTTGGCACGTGCATTGCAAACTTCACTCTTAGGCCATATAAAAAAATATACGATGCAGAAAAACTCAAAGTCATCTCCACAATTTTAATATCAACCTTGAAAACTATGCATCAGGTGGAACAGCGACAACTATCTGTCAGTTGAGCGGTATTATTTAGAGTAGTTAGTACATGTTTCGAACCTAAATAGGTTCATCTTCAGCTAATTTAAAATTATGGAGAAGGAAAAATTGTTGTATTAAATTATATGTAGAAAGAGTAAAAAAGTGTATGTGTCACCACATTTCACCAATACACTTTTACACTCAAATACAGCAGATTCATGGAATATAGACAGAAGAAAATTTTTAGTATCTTTCTCTGAAAATGTGCTGATGCCTATTTTTCAGAGTAAATGACGCCTTCAACGTCTACTTATTCGATGTTGAAAGCTACCCTGGACGTATAAAATAACATTGATTTGGCAAAATATCTGAAGTGACGGGCTTTTTTGAAACGGCAGTAAGATGGTTTTCATGCAACAAAATCCCGAGTTTTTCAAAGAGAAGAAATCGAGAATTTTTAATCAGATGCTCCAGATGAACTGTATTTGTTTACGAAGGAATATACTGAAAATGATCTCGAAAATGGGATATTGGACGCCTGTGGTATCACTCAATGAGAACAAAAAGTATTTAACCACTTCACCACATGAGTAATTTAATTCCTAGATGCGCATTTCGATAATAAAGTTCTTCATCAGCAGGATTACTGAACTGAATTAAATTACTTGTATGGTGAAGGGACAAAATACGTTTTGTTCTCATTGAAAATGATCTATTACGGATTGAAGAACTATTTTTCAATTCATATTTTAGGTTGTATTTATTGTTGCAGTCTCTGGGGCTTGTAGATGTGATGAACTTTTGCAAATGAAAACAGATAATATAAATGATATGGGCGACAAATTGTTGCTTATGTTACCAAATTCTAAGATCAAGATCTTTTGTAGTAACGGAATATTTGAGCGTTTACAGAAAAAAAGCAGCCTCCAGACCCTCGAATTTAAATAATCGGCGTGTCTTCTCTAAGTATGCAAACGGTAAAGCATATCATCAATTCATTGGCATTCATAAGTTCGGTAAGATGAAGAAGAAATTGCTACTTTTCTGGAACTAGCCCATGCGAAAGAGTATACCGGGCACTGCTTTCGCAGAACTTCAGCCACTTTGCTGGTGCATTCTGGTGGGGACATACGAGGATGTATTGATATCTAGTTAGCCTAGACCAGTTCCCCGCATAAACAAAATATTGCGTTACCATAGCAACGTACAATAACTTATTAGAAGTGTCAGTGTAAAGTTTGACGTCAAAAAAGTAAACCAGAGTTACGCAATAAATTAAAAGAAAAGATATGTCCACCGAAATTGTGAAAATCAAAAAATTGGAGTATCGAGCCATCATCAAGTACCTGTATTTAAAAGGGTTAAGAGGTAATCAGATTTACGAAGATATGCTTAATACCCTTGGTGATCAATGTCCTTCGTATGCGACCATGAAAAATTGGACAGCAAGCTTCAAAAGCGGTAAATTTTCCATTGAAGATGATTACCGATCGGGAAGGCCAGTTTTTGTGTCAGTCCCCCAAAAAATGCAGTTCATGACATGATTTTAACAGACCGTCGAATTGGGCTAAAACGGATGTCTGAAGCACTGAATATTTCATACGAACGCGTTCATCATATAGTTCACGTCAATTTGGACATGAGAAAAATTGCTGCAAAATGGATTCCCAAATGTTAAAATGTTGACCAAAAGCGTGCAAGGGTGCATCGCGTTCGATCTGTTCTCGATTTGAAAACGATGTAGACTTCTTAAACCGAATTGTTACTATGGATGAGACTTGGGTACATTTCTACGATCCAGAAACAAAGCAACAATCGATGGAATGACGACACTCCGGTTCTCCAAGACCTAAGAAGTTTCGTGTCCAAAAATCTGCTAGAAAAGTTCTTGCTTCAATTTTTTGGGATTGCCATGGAGTAATCATGATTGATTTTTTAGATAAGGGTAGAACAGTAACTGGAGATTACATTTCGACATTACTGACCTCTCTACGGGAAAAAATTAAAGAGAAAAGACGCGGAAAGCTATCCAAAGTTGTTTTGTTTTTGCAAGACAACGCCCCTGCACACAAATCTCATGTTGCCATGCAAAAAATTCGTGATTTTGGGTTTGAATTACTAGAACACCCCCCTTATTCACCAGATTTGGCTCCGTCCGACTATCATCTCTTTCCTCCACTGAAAAAAAGTTTAAAAGGTCGTAAATTTTCTTCCAACGAGGAGGTAATAAAACCTGTGGAGGTCTGGTTTGCAGAACAAGAAGAAACATTTTTTTTGAAAGGTCTAGAGACGTTGCAGGTTCGCTGTAATAAATGTATCCAATTAAGAGGAGAATATGTTGAGTAATAAAATATTTTGACATTGAAATTTTGTTTGGTTCTATAGTAGGCTAAGAATTTTTCAATATATCCTCGTAACATAGTTGAAGCAACATGTAGTATGGAAGTCTTCCGCGGTCGCGAAAGGCTATATTGAGGACTCGCTAGCCAATAAGCCGAACATCGGCAATAAAATATTTTCTGGCGTTTCCAGAGTATCATTGATAGATAGATAGCTTTATTTCCCAGCTAGGTACATAGTTTGTGTTCGTAAATTATTATAATCCTACAACTAATGCTTGATATTGCCGATGGCTTAGGGAAAGTGTTGACCAATAACGATATTTAAAATTGAGCCCTGTATGAAAGATTAAATACATTGAGTAAAAAATAGAACAAAACAAAAAATGTGTATATAAAAATTATGAATATTGGTTCAGCAAAGTTCATTGGAAGTTGATTGAGAAAAATCAAGATCATAATAAACATGTTGTGTAGCAATTTTTTAAGTTCTTTGTTAAACTTATTCAACGAGAAGAGGTTGAAGGAGTACGGGAGATAATTATAGATTTTTATTCCCGTATACAGGGGTCCATTGCGCGTTCGGTTGTATCTGTAATTTGATAGGATGACTAATTGATTCCTTGTTGGATAATGGTGTCTATCTGCGGGTCGTTCCAGAAAGTTTCTGTTTTTATGAATCAGGAGAGCTACTTTGTAGATATACAGATTTGATAGGATGAATATTTTCTGGTCTTTAAAATAGTTCCTGCATGAGACTCTGAAGTTGAGACCAAAAAGCGTTCGAATAGCTCGTTTTTTAATGATAAAAGTCTTATGCGATGAAACTGCCGTACCCCAAAATTCTATACCATATTGCAAGAGACTGTGGAAGTACGCGTAATATACTGTCTTGGCTACTACGTCATTTGTATTAATTTTGATGGTCCGTAAGGCATATATTGCTTTGCATAGTTTGGAATTCAGTTGGCTGATATGATCTGTCCAAGTTAATTTACTGTCAATGAGGATACCTAGGAACTTTGTTGCATCTGATGGACCAATATGTTTACCGTCTACTATGAGGCCGATGTTCTGTGTATCGCGATGAAGATTGAAAAATATGCTTTGTGTTTTATAAATATTCAGGGAAAGTTTGTTTGCTAAAAACCAGTCATTAAATCATTCATTATGTTTTGTGCCGCGATCCTCAGATGTTGTTCGTTTGCACGAATTATTATACTAGTCATCTGCGAAAAGGGAGAATGAGACAGAAGGAAAGTTGCAAACAATATCGTTAATGTAGATCAGAAATAGTGTGGGACCAAGGATGGACCCTTGTGGTACACCTGAGTACATAGTACTCGGTTCCGAGTGGTAATAAGTTAATGTTGAATTATGTCTTTCTTAATAAGAATAAGATATGTTCGAAACCATTTCATTGGTAAACCTCGAATACCATAGTATTCTAGCTTGTCCAACAGTATATCATGATCGACGCAATCAAATGCTTTGGATAAGTTACAGAGGTATACCTCTGTAGTTACTGGTGTCGAGTGCATTGCCTTTTTTAAAGATGGGGATGACTACTGATGTTTGTATATTTTGGGAAAAACTCCGGTGGATGAGGTGCCTTCAACCTATTTGCTTGTTTTTTTATGAATGTCATCGGTATGCCGTCGATTCCTGTTGATGATATGGATTTTTGAGCATTGACACATTCTATGATATCTTCTTCTGTGACGGGAGCAAAAAAGAAAGTATCAGTGAAATTCATCCTCATATTTTGTAGATATTCATAACAACTTTTTTCACTCAAGTTCCGATTTGTGTGAATAGCAATGTTAACAAAAAATTCTTTGAATTCCTCTGCCACTTCCGATGCATTTTCAATTACCGTGCCATTGTTATTTATAACTATGTTGTCATGCTTGTGAAATTTCTTTCTGGTAAAATGGTCGACTACCTCTCATGTAGTTCTCGATTTGTTTTGTGAGGAACTAATCATATTACTGTAATAAATGGCCTTAGCGTGTTCAATGATTTTTTTCAATATTTGTGTGTATTTTTTTATGTAATTGAGTATCAGTGTATTCTTAGAGTATTTTTTTAGTTGTGACAGAAAATGTTTATTTTCACATGAGTTTTTGATTCCCGAAGTTATCCAACCCTTGAAGGATTTTTTGTTATTGAGAGACTTTTTTTTCAAGAGAAATGCTTTGGAGAAGCATGAGCTGACTAGGCTGTGGAACATTTCATATGCCTCATTTGCGTCCATTATGCTGTAAAGTAGTTCGAGTTCAATGGAACCAAAAAGTTCAGAGAATTTGTTAAAGTTTGCTTCACTATAAGATCTCATCATATTGAAGGTGAGTTCAACAGGGGACCTATGGTCCTGTGATAAATTCACAAACTGCGCGCTAGGATCAGAAAGTCCTATATCAACGACTGAGGTATCAAAGGGTTTGTGTGATTTTATAAGGATGTTGTCTATTGTGGTTGATGAAATTGTTGTTTTTTTTGTTGGTTCTGTTATGGTTATAGTGAGATCTAGTATTTCTAAGACCTCTTTGAAGTCGCTCAAGTTTTTACTGGGGACGTTAAAATTCAAGTTGAAGTCTCCGCGGATGACATAATGATAATTCTTATGTTCTTGATACAGTTCACTGATTAGGTAGTAAAATGTGTTCAAAAAAATATCGAACTTACCCAATGGACTCCTGTACATGCAAACAACAATCGTTTTCAGTTTTTTCTAACCGACGCTGTGAATTCGATATCTTTCTCGATGGGGTGAGATCTTGTTCCAATATTTTCAAAATAAGAGTGAACTTTATTGTGAGTAAAAATTGCTACACCACCATGTAAGTGAGTTTTACGGCAAAGTGAGGAATTGGCTGAATAGTTGTTAGGTTGGAAGTACACAACCTCTTCATCATGCCTTCAGTGTTCAAAAAAGCAGATTGGGTCGATATTTTGGTCTTGTTTATTATCTAGAAAAATGTTTATTTCATCTAATTTATTACAGAGTGATTGAATATTAAGATGCATGATGACGAGGAGTAAACTGAAATTATGAGAATTTTTTATTTTTGTGGATACTAAAATTTTTGATTTTACTAAAAAGGGGGGAAGTGGAGAGAGTTCAATTGTATTGAATAATTGTTCTCAATTCACCATAAATACATCTAACAGATGAAAATTTCCTGTTTCAGTTTGTAGTTTTAATGTAATAAAACCAGTGTTGTGAAATATTTTTTCATTTAAAATGTTTACCTAATGTCATTGTTAATTTTAATAATTAATAATTTTTCTGCCTAGGTAGAAAAAGTGGACTTTTTCCACCTTGGCAGTAAGTACAACTTTCAAGCCTGTCAAGTGTCACTAAAAAGCCGCTTTCAATGTCATTTGGAGAAAAAATACAATTTTTTACTAACATACTGGGTTGTCCTCATAAAACATCCCCTCAAGTTTCAGAGCTTTATCCGCGAATATTTCAAAAAATGCTCAGAACTATCAATTTTTGTTTTTAATTTGATCGCTGCAACTTCAACATGGGTTATTAATTAATACATAAGTTCAATTGGAGTATCATTAAAACGGATGAATGTTGCATGTTTATATTCAGGGTATTGCTGATATTTGCATACACGGTAATGAGGATCTTGGTTTGGTCTTGGATCTTGGTCAAGTATTTAGGAGTACCTAATCTTGAAGTGTGACCTTCACGTGTACAATCAAGTTTGTGGAGAGTACAGAGAAAAACCACTGAAAAAGTGAAAACTAATGAGTATAACATGCATGTCCTCACGACAAACTCGTTACTAGACCTACGATATCATTTGCAGAGAAGACATGATGCGTAAGAACTGAAAAAGGGTTGCGATCACGCATCCAAAATTGAAAATGATGATTCCTTTGAGTATTATTGATAATACAGTTTTCTTACTTACCAGCGGAGGTTGAAAGCTTCAAGTATGCCTAGCGGTGGCTGATGGGGGATAAAAATGTCCCAAATGGACGTTGGCTCATAACCATGTAAATTATTTTCATAAGAGATGACGCTCAAGTTTCATAGCCCAATTCAAATAAGTGAAACAAACCCAAAATGAAATCTTCACAAACAAAAATAGAGTTATAAACAGAATCTCGATCGTGTTCCAGGCGATAGCTGTATTGATTGCTCATTAGGGTATGTTAACGATGAGCTGAGAACGAAAACTGGTCAGGTCAGTCGGGTCAGCTTGGTGGTTAGTAATCTGATAGATGGATTATTTAACAGTGAATTGTTTTGAAATACAAGTCGTTGAGCTTTTAAAGTGAGTGACATGAATGGATGATTTGTAAAAATATGTCAATACCGTGAACCGTCGATGTTCTTATCTGACTTAGTCACCCGTGAGATGAGTTCGCTGGTGTCGGAATTTAAGAACAGTGGTGATTCTTATTTAAAATTCGACAATAATAGATGAGCGGAAATGAAAGTGAAATTTGTATAATTTCTACAGTTTGAATAAACGAATGGTGTGGGGGCTTGTAGTTAAAAAATATCCAATAGTTGTTTAAAACCAATTTTATGACAATATCATCATAGCATAGTGGCTTTCTCAAGAAGCATTCCAAAACCTACAATAATTTGACATTTCGAACTCACTTTCCGCCGTATAGTTTTTCAAGTACCTAAAGTATTTTTTGTTTTTTTAGTATCTGTGGTGTCTTATCAATTCGAAATGGGGAAGGAGTAATGGGTCTTTTCCTCCACTAGTATAGCAATTTCAGAGATATCTTCTTACTATAATGAAATGACTATTAAATTTTTCTGAAGACGAAATTGGTTCTTATTTGTCAATATATTCACAAAATGGACTTCTCCTTTCTCCAATTTATGATATTTCCTTATACACTCAAATTAAACGATGCAACACCGTTATAATTTACTTTTGTTTCATGGCAACAATTACTAATTCCAGAATACAATAGAATGAGACATTTTTGAATAGATTGTGCAATTTGAAATATATTTACCTTGTATCGGTAATATAGAAAGAAAAACCGCAATTCCAATAAGCGAAGTTACTCCCATTTTATTGTAAATCAAATAACATATGAGAACAGTCTGTACGGATCCTATTATTATATTGTTCAACATTTGTATGGAATCGACAAATGTATTCACGTCCTTGTTTATTAGAGTCACGACATTTCCCACAGTTATCTGAGATATTACAGTTGGAGGGAGTTTCAAAGATTTCCTGTACAAAAATGAAGAAAATGCTACTTTCATCTCGATACCCAACTGTTGCACCCAAAGCGTGTAATTCTGCATGAAAACACTATGAAAAATTTGTAGCAACAGAACAACAAGTGCATAAAAATACGCATCATTCTTTGTTATATTGGTTTGTCCTGCTTTGAAGTAAGTTATCAAGCTGCTGACTGCGTACGGTTCCAATATACTGAAACAAGTACATACATTACAGAAGTGAGTTGTGAAATAAAGTTGTTTAACAAAAAAAACTAAGATGCCCAAATGTGAAATGAGTTAAAAACAGTTCTAACTCAACATTTTTTACAGTAAGTTCATTTTAGGAGTTTCCACCCACAAAATCACATGAACTAGTTATATAAAAAATAAACTTGCCAAACATTTCATCGTGGGTAAACTTTTTTCTCCATAAATGAATTCGAGGGAACCCCGTGTGAATAATGTCCCTTTTCTATGTGACTCAGAAGATTTCAAAGAATTGTTCAGTTTTGACTGGAGGTTCATCTTCAATATATTGTTGCATCGATTAAGTCTACTTTGAGCAAACTACAGGCGAAGAGTCGATTTCTTCGTAGCTTTTCGAAGGTGAACGGCAAAAATAGATAATTATAAGTTTTATAAATTTTGGGAAAAATTTCCTCAGGCAATGAGTTACAAAGTATTTCTACTCGTAGGAAGAATGTTCATGAAAATGCCATCTAGATATCGCTAGTGGCGACAATCACATTTGTCGATTCCGAATTCCATCCCGATAGCATGCGTGTACTCTTTCACCAACCTCAAGGACTGAGGCACACAGTTTAAGGTCATTCATCATTATTATTATTCATTTTGAATTGAGATTTCCCAGTCAGGCTCTGTCTCCAAAGCTTCGACACATTTGAAGGTCCCTCTGGTATCATCATTACCCCATTAACCACTCCCCAAACGAAGGGGTAGGCAGCTATTGAGTCCGAGAATCGTGTGCCCTGAGCAGATGTAATGAACCAAGGTTGACAGCTTTCTTTACTCGTCCGGCATGACACGATCTGCCAATGCTGGAAGCATACTCTCTGCTGAGTAGTTTTTAAGCGTTTTTTGTTTGGAATTTTCAACCTCAAGAGGCTTGGAAGGATGAAAAGCTTACATATCAAGCACCAAAAGTTGATAGGGGACGTTAGAACTGCGAAAGTCACATTTATGGAAAATGTATTTCAAGAGAAATTGATAGAGATAAAAACAAATACAAATGATATACACGGCTTTGAAACCAAAAGTTGATACCCTTGTTAGCTTTTGGAGCAACATTATATTTTGGAACCAATACTTGACAACCCTGAAAAATTGAACCTCAAAAAAATTAAATGTGAACAAAAACAGCAAATAGTCATCTTCTTACTATAAGCAGAATGTCACCTCCGAGCAATAAAAGATATAGAGAGGGCTTTACTGTCTCTTTCTTGAAAGCAACATACCCGACGTGCTTTACAAACATATCAGCTCGAATCAGGTTAAAAATGGGCATTGTCGTATATATCCGTTTGCACTCGGTGGTCAGGTTGAAATTCCGTATTATATTCACTATTAACTTGGCGGTCATGTTTATTTACGTCCGTTTACGACTTATTTGTCGTCTTGTCAAATCGAACCATAGGCGTCGCAGCATGGTAATCATGGCATAAACCATATTTGACGTTTTTAGTTGTATTAATTAAATTGATTTTTATTGATTTCGCCCATTTTAATTTCGATTTCGAGACAAAAATACATTATTTGTTGAAATAGGAGTAAAAAACTTTGTTACTATGTAAATAGACTTTAGAAACGATTACCTATCAATAATTATGAAAAAAAATTGAGTAAGTAAGCAAACTCAACTCTTCTAGCTTGTTGGAATGTTTTTCATTTTATATCACTTTAAAGAAATGGCCACTTTCCAACTTGAAAACTAGTCATAGAATTGAGTTGGGCCAATAAACTTTTGTTCAAAATATCATAATCTTTAACATACCAAAATTTGAGAAAAATTAACCTATGACAATTTTTCCCTAAGGCTGTTGACTGGTTCTTTGTCTCATATCCCACGGAAACAACCATATTACAGAAACATTTCCATGAGAAGAGAGACAAATACGGATTTTTTAAAATGAACTTTTTTTAAAAACAAAATGGATTAGCAGTGAAATACGAATATTATACCTCCTACCATAATTTTCCAGATATGTCTGTGGTTCCATCGCTGCTGGCATGCAAGGAATAGCACTTGAAACGAGGCCTCCGAAGAAATTTTGTATATTTTTGGTGTATCTATCGATTCTACAAAATGAAGCAGTCTTCGTAAAAATTTACTGATATGACAGGGGTATTTCCATTGTATATAGTAACACAACTTCAGGTAGAGTCAAGTTATCATAATAACCGACTATATCAAAACAAATTCTGGCTAATATCTGCAACATAATTTCAGGTACATTTAATCTACCTAACTTATATATTAATGGGAACGTTTTTCAGTTCTCTATACGACAGCAAAACAAAAATGACAGTACCTAATATATTAGAACTCTCATAAGAGGATTCTGTCGAATGGATATCAACGATATTTAATATAATCATCAATTATTTTTTGATAACTACGAGAATGTTCTGAACTTCAAAATGGCGGATGGATGCCTTCGAAAGAAATTCGAAAGACAAGGCAGGTACTGATAACTCGTTTCATTGAATCTTAGCAAAATTATGAAAAGCATCCATTACATTAAGAAATTAAGACTTTCATTATTATTATTATTATTAATAATAAAGAGCAATGTTTGTTTTACATATCTATGTGAAAAATTTAACAAAACGTGGTCACTTTATGGACAGACTGTATAAATTTGTTTATAAGTATATTCAATTTGATATTCCGCTTCCTATTCACCCCATAATGTCCATCTAGCCAAGTCTGCACTTGAACAAAACTCATTCAGTGGTACTAATCCATTACATTAATTGAAAAAAAAACAATTTGTTCATGAAACATTGAAGGTGGTTACTGCTAAAACGAACAAAATACAAATAGGTAATGCTCAACACAATTTTCGCTGAATTTACCACAATTTTTAATTTTCCACTTTACCATTGTTTAAATAGAAGATAGTTAGTCTATGCCTGTGGAAAAGGTATTGGACCCAAACGCGAGTGTCATCTAGCGTGATTAGTTACAAACAGGTTTCTTCAGAAAACCCTGATTTTAATGCTGTCCCATTGTTCCAATCAAGTTACGACATGACTTGGATGCTAGCTCACTATCGCCATCTACATGTCGCATCCATTTTGATCCAATTATAATCCCATAAGGTTGACTAACTATCTTCTATATAAACAATTACTTTACGTACACTTACCTCTTGATAACTTTCACTATCAATTGAATGCATCCCATCAAAACATATCTCCAACCGTATAGAGCCCATATTAGCTTAATTATCGACGGTGAGGAACTTTTCTGGTTCTCAAGTTTCCATTGTTTTTCCAACCTGTTAGCACATATTTTTGAGCTACAGCTACTAATCACTTCATATAAATCTTTTTCTTCGAGATCGTGCTTGATGGCTTTACTGAATAAGCTCCATGTATATCTGAAATAACAAAAAAATGCATTTTCTCTCATCCAAGGTTTGATTTAAAAAAAGTTGATGAGATGCGTGTTGGACCCTCTATAACTTAAAATACCATAGTGTCATAATCGTGTTCATAAAATTCTCACCAATTTTCGATAAAATTGCTGATAAAAACGGTTTCTTAAAATGTGGAAGGGAGCAAATTTTAGAAACAATTTGAAGGCTGCGGATAATGCTACCAAATTACAAATTTATACAACATTTTTTTCCCTTCCTTATAGTAATAAGTTGGTAGATTTTATCAATAAGTGCGTTGGTAACTGTTAATTACGGTAAGTAGCTAGTTTCTCCATTTGTTAACGCTCGGGAGCAAACATCTTCCTAAACTGATGAGCGTTGCTTACTTTCCTTGTGATAAAAATAACTATTTCATTATGTGAAGAATGCAAACTTTTTTCCGAATGCAAGTGAAAAACATAGAGACCTAAACAAGAACCAAATCTACGTCAATTCCACTTGATGCGTGTTTCGATAACATCTTTACCTACAATTACGACGAAATGACATCAGCAGATATTCTAACAGTAATTGAAAGCAATGAAACAAGATCACTGAAACTTTTAAAATGAAAATGAGTGAGTAGTTAATTCAATAAGAAACGAGAAGGAAGCAACATCGTGAGAAACAGAAACATTTCCAACATTTCGAGTAGACAATTGTTACGGGTTTATTTCGCACCACAAAACTTCTGTTTCAATACATCAGAAATTCTTTGTCATTGATATAAACTTTCCACTCTGTACGCCACTGTTTCAAAATGACAACTTGATCGTTGTCATGTACAGCTTGTTCCGAATATTAGTACTTACCTTTGCCAAACTAGTTGCGGACATGAACCGGCCTTAAGCTAATTACAGTTTTTTTTTTTTTCATTGGTGTTTTGGCATCGACTGCTATGGTAATTAGCCATGTGTTCTTTATAGGCCTTGTTACTAACTCCATACGCCACCTTAGGATCAGCACTGTTAATTGGAACGCAACAGTGAATCGTGCAGGACTCACAGGAGCCACGAGACTTTGATAATTTAATCAGTTGAATTAAATTAAAAAATCCCAGCCCAACCAGGGTTCGAACTCCGAACCTTTCGACTCAGAGTCGGACGCTCTAACCACTGCGCCACGTCCCGACATGCTAATGACAGTTATCAGTTGTTCTATTTTGCGGTATGACAGCGTTATTTTGTGAACATACCACATAACTTCTGTGTTTAAGTTCTGTGGAACATACTTTTGATTAGTCTATTGTTTTGTGTGTCTATCTCATACAAATACATATTATATACTTTCTCTAGACCCGTTTACGATGTGCGCATGCGCGTCATCAGTGTAGTTTGGGTAGATCGTTGCCAAGTTTGAAAATAATTTGGTGTTCCAATTCAGAGTTTTTTGTTATGAGGCAATAAAACACATGTCATTTGAAAGAGAGCAATTTGACAGAGCATTTAGGACTTTTTAAAACCGAATAGAACCTTTTAGAGATAGATTACTCCGAATTTTAGGAGCGTAAGAAATTTATTTAAAACAATAATGTACCCTATGCTACTGTAATTATAATGACCGTACAACAGTGCTTTTTCATCAACAGGAAGACTTGTCACTAAGATCTGTCACTCTTGTCAGAGACAGAGACGGTTTTTAGAATTCCAGATTTTCTCTTGTCGTTTTGTGTGGTGTTTGTTGTCGTTGGTTATTCTTTCATCTTTCGTGAATTTGCATTAATCTTGTTCCTTTAAAGACAATTTCTAATAAAGTTATTTCTTCCTAAATAAACAATGAACTGTTTAGTGTTGTGTAAAGGAAAAATACCTGAAATAAATCATTTTTGGTTGATAACGAAATTTTTTAAGTACCTATATGCTTTGCTCAAAATAAAAATTTTTGGTAATAGTTTTTAAAAGAAGAGACCCCAGCAGAACATTTGAGTGAGAAAATTGTAATTTGTGGCAGACATTTTCCTCATGAAGATTCGTGTGAAAACGACAATAGAATGATTTGAAACCTAGTGAAGTACCAATACTGTGTCTGCGTAAGCATGCATGGCGAGTGATACAACTTTCTACCACACCGCTTAAATTGAGTTGTAGATTCCTACAAAAAGTACTAAACATACACAGAATCGCCTCAAAAAATTAATGTCAATATGGAAGTGCTTTTCTTTGATGGTAAGGAGAATGCTTCAGGCCTCACTTTTTCATGCACCCCCATTGTGGAAATTGCACTAAGGTAATACAACCAGAAATACTAGTAGAAATAGCAAGTTAATCTCTTCAAATAATTTAAATTAAATGCAGCTGCGTATTTTGACATGAATCGTTCTAGAAAAAAAACCTCGAGCTTCCAAGCATCCAATTGTATAAATCCAATTTGAGTTGAAATTATTCATATGAGCTAAAATAAATTTTCATAGTTTTTTGTACTTTCAATTTATTTTCCAATCCAGTGCTTCCTTGAATTTCGCACCGACGATTTGGGGTGGTTCCGTAGGTTTTTGTTGGTTAACTACAGCTGAAAAGTGAATGTGATACCAAAAATCGGTCGCTTCAGAGCGGTAAATAATAACCGTACTCTACTTTTTGATGGCCTTTGCTGAATATTCGGGATCATAAATATGTGAAAATATGTATCCAAATCGGTTAAATATAAATAACAGGTATTAGCACATTGAGGTTTCCAACCTTATTCTCTGAGATTCAGAATTATCGTTTGTTAATCTTCACAAGTACCATAATATTTTACTAAAACCGGGCCTGTTACAAAAATCACTAATGATGCGCTTGCGCATTGCGGACTAGCCTGAACTTTTTACAACACTTTTGACATGGGTATTAGCATTCTAGAGTAAGTATATAATATATATTTCTATGGTCTATCTTGTGCCATTGAGGTACCTACTTTGCTTTCGATTACTTGACCTTGTTTGTGTTTCGTTCTGAGATTGAGATGCTGGCGTTTTCGTCTTGGTTCAGTTGGCAACACTGAATCTTCAGGTGTTTTTTTCATTTGAGTCGTTGTCCAATTGTCCCAAAGAGTAGCTCCGAGTAGCTCGAGGTAGTTCCTGGACTGATCTCACAGACCACGAACAAACAAGGAAGCACCTTGTCTGATAGTGACAGTTTTTGACTTTGACGTCTTAGTTATTTTTGGAGTGACGATTTCCGGTTCGAGATTTTGATGAGTGACATGAGTGGCTGACCTATTCAAACTCTCCTAAATCGAAATTAAGTTTTGATCATCGTTGATGGATCATGGGAGGATTCATGCCTGGAGATTTTCTCATATTGTTTGCGATATTTGACGCTGTATATTTCCGAGATATCTCCGTTCGCTTGGCGGATTTTGGGGTTATGTCATATCTTCATCGATAAAACCACTGGAACAAGAAACTAGCTATCAGACAGCAAACAGACCATCAAAGCTCTTATCAGAACCCTCCCACTTAATAGAGGTTAGTATTTGTATTTGGGCTCCACTTATGGCCCCATACAAGTGTAATCAGAAGTCAGACTGGTATTGTTTATTCTAGGGTGCTACTGCTTCGTTGCTACTGCTCCGCTGATGTTACTGCTTCGCTACGCTACTATTATTGGTGCTCCGCTACTGTTCCTCTGTTCCACTACTGTGATACACGGTTGTTTTCCACTGTGGTCTTTCTACTGTACTGGAGCTGGAGCTCCACTGTTCCACTACTGTGATTGTTCCTGCTCAACTGTGGTTATCCCACTGTTCATCTGTTGTTCAGTATTCCTTCTCTGTTCGTCCCCTATTATTGGTATTCTTCGTTGTTGGTGTTCGTCCTGATGAACTACAACTACAATTGGTGAAATGGCATGATTGAGAAAATCTACATCGTATCAAAAAGTTCAGATTTTGTCCCTAAGGCATAGGTATTCATAATTGTCAGCTATCATCGTGACGTCACAGGCATAGCCCCCGCTGGAGGTTTAATATTGACATAATTAAACGATTCACTACTCTCAATCATAGCGAACACTTGAATTCATCTTAGTTGTACCATATTTACATTCATTCCATTTTGTATTGTGTGCCGAACTATGCACATACAGGGAAATCCAAACCTCAACAAATTTATATTTTTATACCATTTATCCATGGCTTAATATTTTAGTAATATTAGTACAGTGGGTTGTTCCATTCCATCAGGGTAGTTTCGGATTTTTCACTGGCGATAAATTCGTAGTGCTCCGGAAAATTGAACCCCATATTTCAATCTTATCGAAATCAATTTTTATTGTCGAATCCACGTCCAACACTGAGCTACTGGTTATTTTAGTGTCGTGAAACATCATTGCACATTCACTGCTCTCCTTTCCTAAATTTCTCCCCTAGCACAATTTTTCCAGCAATAAGTTGAACTTTTTCATCAAATTAATCAAGGATGTCTATGAATGGAGAAGGTCGCCGGTGATTTACACAGAGATATATAATGAATCAAATCAATGCTGGAGCAGACTAATATTTCATTCAAGCAGGTACTTGTCAACATGCTTCCAATATTTTATTGATAATATTCGTGGACCATGCACAGCCGACAATTCAATGAAGTAGATAATACGAATAGCTGGTGTTATCGCTCTGATGACGACGAGGCCAACCAAGCATTATAAATTCTACAGAACTTACTTGAGTGTGAACAGAGTGAATTATGTGGTAGAAGTCCATTGTATCTCGAAGTGGAGAGGTCATCTCCACCATTTAAATTGTGGAGATGACTTGAGTTTTTCTACTTCGTAAGAGTAAATTCTCCAGAATCGTCATATTCTTAATTCAATAGTGGACATGGGCAGCATCATCAAAACTCAAGAAGCGTTTCCAAAAGAACGGAGTGATTCGAAGTGTAGTTCAAACGGAATGAAAAACACCGATATGTAGGTCATTCTTTCAGTTGAATGTCTACAAACAGAAAGCTGGGATATTTCCAAACTGCTACAAAAGAGTATCCAGGAATAATTAATAATAATAGCGTCCAAAAAAGGAAAATACAGAGTGCTCTCTAATCAGAATGAACCTTGATCATACTCCACACCAATGAAACAAAATGTTCATAGGAATCAAAGCCCCAAAGTAATGATCTCAAAAATGTTTCCGAAGCTTTGGTTCAAAATCCTAGATTTCTTACAGAAACATGTTTACGCTATTATAGAGAATATAAATAGCTGAACAAATTGTAAGAGATGAAAAAAATTAAAACAGAATGCCACAGTATCTGAAAACTGAATTTTGAATACACCGTTTAGATTTTTCACGAATCAGATTTGGAAATATAGGAGAAAATCACCATCCCATACCATGTCCGCTATCTATACCATTATAGAAGAAGATCAACGACTCCAGGGACATAGCAAAGGAGGCCAGGCAAACCTTTCGAGGAAGCTATTTCCAAGACCATTCATCTGCAATGAAGATTCGCATTCTGCTCTTCTTCAACTGAACACGGCGGATCTAGACAAAAAATTTGAATGAATCCCCAAAGGCAAGGTGTGAGAAATCCGTGCCATGGACTGAATGGGATCAAACGGAGCCTCTGAGACACCAGGTCGAATCCCAGAGTATTTAAACCTTACGGAGATATGATGGACCAAAACTTCTCACAGAAATAGGTAACTATCCCAGCAATCCGAGAAATAACAGATTGCTTAACATGCACACCCTCTATCTACCCTGTAGAGAGAAGAGACATCACGCTGTATAATGTATAGACATTCGAAATTCAAAAACATATCAGACAAGGGAATTTTTTTCGAGAAATGTACATAACTCGAAAACTAGTCGGCCTCTGAATTACGAAAAAATCGTGCTTATTCGACACCAAAAAAGACATATTTCAACAAATTTTCATAAAAATAAAATTATTAATACGCGAGAAAAAAATTAAATACTGAAAAGTCGGTTTTCCGCCATTTTGACGGTTAATTTGGGCCGTGGTTGCCAAGCTGGTAGAGCATTCGCCTTTCAAGCGAAGGGTCGAGGGTTCAAATCCCAGCATGGTCATCGGTCTTGTGCATGGCATCACACGTTGAAAGGTAAGGGCTGTGTCTTCCCTAGCTCACACAAGTCTCTCGAATACTTCTGAGGGTTGCTCGTGGGTTTGCAATCGGTTGACGGAAATAACAATTTCAACAAAAAATTTGAGGTTATGTGAAAAACTGTTATCATCTACAACTTTTCCCATGAACATTTTCCGCTGGAAGGTCACGTTTGGCCGCTAACTGCAAAAAAAAACTTATTCAACCCCTAAACTGCATCCCTATTTCACCATTTCGAGTGTGTTCGTGTTCGAATACTTTTTTCCCTTAAAGTTGGAACCCCAACAAAATATTTTACCTGGTCCTTGCCTGTTACTTTTATTCTTTTTCACAAAAATTATAGGCACCAGTGTAATAGGTGAAGATGGTCTGAACTTCCAGGGGAACTAGCTAATACTCACCGAAAACTCTCTAGTTTGGGCGGACGAGCATCTAAAACCGAGTTACTGGACTATAGGTGTGAAGAATATGCCGATTGACGTGGAACCGTGTCAACTTTTTTCACAGTGTCAACAGTTTTCAAGACGACCATTCGAGAGGCCTGAGATTGGTAAGACTACAGAACCCAGTGTATATCTATGGTTACGACCTCGACATCCTATCGAATATCCGGAACTCTGCTGGCGTAAAGGCCTGCTAACCTCTAACTCACTCCCAGGATTATGTGTTGCGCACTCAGTTGTAAAAATTCCCCCATACCACACAAAAAATAGAAAACCAAATATTGTCGTGTCTTAAATATATCCTCAACACCCCAGACGATTAACAAACATACTCCAATTTCAACTTTGGAGGATGTGACAGTACTAGAAGAATGCACCATCGAATATTCAACCTGAAACACATGGATCAAACTATCAAACTATCAACTCATTGAGTGGGGCCGAGGTATTTTCCACCCTAGATTCCAGTGAAGACTACTGGCAGATATAAGTTGAGCCAAAGGACAGGAAAAAACTGCATTTTTCATACCTTGGGACAGAGCTGTGCCAAAGCACTGTGCTTAGTGCTCGTGGAAGTGCTTAAAGCATTTTAGTGCTCGTAAGCACTGTGCTTCCGAGCACTTTTTGGATTCAGTGCTTAGTGCTTCGAGCATTTTACGAAAAGGATTAGTGCTTAGTAATCCTGAAAAGTGCCCCCGAGCACTGCGGTGCTCGGGAGCACTTTTCTCAGCTATGGATCTATGAATGTTGTTGAAAATATAAAACGCGGCACCTCCACCCCTCATTTATGCACATTTTAGGTTCGAGGGCTCAGTCTTGACATAAATTTAGTTAATAGTGTTTATAGCGTTCGGAGTAAATTTAGTGCTTTACCACACTATATTATTTAGTGCCACACACAATAAGTAATAAATCCACCAAAAATATAACAACACTCTTTTTCATTTGAACCAAATTATTTATTAGAGCTAATCAATATAAAAAATTAATTGAAGGAACTAAAAAATCCGACTGCGGTTTAAACTAAAATGCAAAAAACAAGAAATATAATAAACTTTTCATAACGAAAAATTTGAAGTAGCCGAGATTTTTATTTTAAACCACAGTCGGGTATTTTAGTTTATTAATTTATTTCTTTTTTAATTTTCAGCTTTTTAGTACACAATTATTATGTTGTATAAAGACGGCCAATTTGGCGCAAAAAACCGCTATTTTGATTTTTCATAATTTTAATATAATGAGTGTCACAAGACCAATCCAACGACCAAAAATTCATCAAAATCGGTTCAGCCATTTAGTAGTTACAAGGAAAAAGTGACTTTGTTTTACAATATTTTGATTTCATATTTGATTTGTTACCTTCAACAAAGTCTACCGAATAAATATGTAAGTTGTCTCACTCCGCTGAACGTGACGATCCGCCTACCCCCTGCCTCTTGCCCCGATTGGGAAGCCCGCGGTCCACAAAGGACTCTCAAGTTATAGTCCGTCAGATAATGACAGATTTTGCTGTTTCATTTCCTCTTTTCTGGGATTTTAATCACTGAAAATTATGTCAGTGTTGAGCAGAAAAAAGTGAAATTTTGAAAATCTAACGCTTATGAATATGAACATTTCATTTTCTCGATGTGACTAGTTCTGCCCGTCTAGCGTCTACCGATGGTTTTATCAAAATCACATTCCTATTTCATTCTTATGGCAGCACGCTTTGACATGAATGAAATATAATCATACAATGGTGCTTTCTGTCCGAAAACTGCCGAACTAAGAAATCAGTGAGAATGCTGGTAAGGTAGGAACTATTTCGCGCCGCTCTATATTTCAATTTGGCTATTCGCCGCCCGTTTCGGAAATCAAATAATAATAATAATAATGTGCCTTTATTAAGAAAAAACAATTAAAGAATAACATAAAGATAACGGGTTGCGATATTCGCATTACACGCTCTTCCATATAACCACCCCAAGAGATGCAACACAATTCATTATTTAAGTTAATAGTTAACAATTCTGTACGTTAGAAGAAAAAAATAAACGAGAAGAGATATCTTAATTCTAATGCATAAAGATAGTTAGCTTCTTTTTGACAATAAATGTAATTTGAACTGTTTACCGAAGGACCCCACACTCCGCAGTAGCTTGATTGATATAGGTAAGGAATTGAAAATTTTGACCGCATTATAGCTGAAAGATCGTTGAAACTGACTGGTAGAATGCCTGGGAACACTGAACAGATCCGCAAACCTTGTATCACGGCCATGAGAGACACAAGTTTGCATGACAGATAGGGGGGTGTTTTATATTTCCTCAATTTATAAACAAACCGAGCCATTTGTAGTAAATACCTTTCATTTAGAGAGAGCCAATCAGAATCCTGAAAAGGAACCGAAACATGGTCATATTTCCTCAGACCATAACTGTCTCTTATGCAAGCGTTTTGGATTCTCTGGAGATATTCCTTGTCCTTACTCAATAGAGCAGGCCAATAAACAATGTTACAGTATGATATACCAGACATGATGAGTGATTCGCATAATTTTAATTTAACCTCTCTACTCAGAATATTTTTATGTAGATAAAGTAGTTTTAATTTACCGAACGAAGACTCGTATGCCTAGCAAAACGCAGTTTGGAATCACACCAAAGACCTAAATTCTTACAACAATCCTTACGGGAAATAGTCTGACCATCCAACTTAATAGAAAATGAATTATTTGATATCCTCTCCCTTTGATTTCCAAATATTAGCATTTCGGCTTTGTTACCGTTAAGAATCAAACCATGAGCATTAGATATTTCCAGAATGCATTGTAAATCAGCATTAATCCTCGATGCTGCCAGAGTACTGTCTTCCACATAAAAAGAGTAATAAATTTGAGTGTCATCAGCATATTGGTGGGATGTACAGTGCTCTAAAAATCCACAGAAATCAGCAGTATATAATGAGAATAAAAGTGGGCCCAAAATACTGCCTTGAGGAACCCCCTTTTTCAGTGTCACATATTCAGAGAATCTGTCAGGCATGGAGACTCTTTGATGTCTGATGTTTGATAGATAATTCGAAAAAAAGTAAATAGCATTAGGATCTAAACCAAAATAACCTAATTTAATACAAAGAGTAGCATGATCAAGGGTGTCAAAGGCCTTGCTGTAATCTAAAAGCACGAGACACGTATTGAGTTTACTATCCGAGGCACGGAAAATGTCATCAGTCACCTTAAGAAGTGCAGAAGTAGTACTATGAAGTTGACGAAACCCAGATTGAGTCTGGGGTAAGATTTGATGAGTGTTCAGAAAAGAGTTAAGTTGTAGAGACACGACTTTTTCCGGAATCTCAGATAAAGTGGGAAGTATACTTATCGGCCTGAAGTCCGTGACAGAGGATGGTGTCGATTTTTTAGGGACCGGTATAACATCTGCATTCCTCCAAGAGTGGGGGAATATCCCAGTAGAGAGACATAAATTTACAATGTAAGTGACATGCGCGCTCAGATAGAAGATAACAAAATGTATCATTTTTATATCAATACTATCAGAACCCATAGCAGTAGTTTTGATATTATTTATTACTTTCTCGACTGTATCTACAGACAGTGCAAAAAATAGAAATTTGTTAGTTAAACCATTGAAAAGCTTTTTATCATAATAACTAATAATAAGTTGACGATCAGTTATGCAAGGGACGACTTTATTAACGAAGGCCTCGCTGTATCTTTCAGCATTACCAAAATTTGACGGACAACCCGACGGTTTAGGTCTCACATTGAGCCACCGCAAAAACTTCCAAAAATTCCTAGGATCTGTTTTGAATTTATGACTTAAAAAAGGCACGTTTTTCATCTTGCAAACAAGTATTAACGAAGTTACGCCGAAGTTTATATTCCTCCCAATCTTCAGCGGATTTAGATTTCCTGTATTTAGTGTGAGCTCTATTCCGCAACTTCATCATGAGCCTGATGTTATCAGTAATCCATGATGCCGGCCTTTTTTAAATTCTAACCGTTTTCAGAGGCGCATGTATATCAAATAGTCCCAGAATGTTGACACTGAAAAACTCAACAGCTTCGTTGGCATCGGCTATACCATAAATACTATCCCATCTTATATTTACTAGATCAGCAAAGAAAGAATCATAAACAAAGCGAGAGTAGTCTCTATACGTTTTGAAAATAGTAGGTTTAACCTCCTTTTTGAGGTTTAAATTACAAATTACACTATGATGGTCAGAGATTCCCTCCATATTAAGAACCTCGAAATTATTACAAAAATCCGTATTAGAGGAAACTATGATATCGATTAGAGTACTCGAATTTTCAGGTATCCTGGTTGGCGCACAGACAATTTGGTTAAGGCCATAACGAAAGAAAAAATCTTGAAGTTGTATAAACGCATTACTCGTATTATTAAGAAAGTCAACATTGAGATCTCCTCCGAACACAACGTAATCATGTTCAGGTATTAAGCCGGTAAGGGTAACCTCCAGACAATTCAGGCTATCGGTTAGATTGGCCGAAGGAGGTCTATAATGTTCCCAGGCACACTTTTTTCCCTGCTATCTTCACACCGATCCATAATTGCTCTAGGCCAACATTATTTGCCGGTAGATTCACTATCTTAGCCTTAAGTAGTTACGAATGTAAAAGGCCACCCCTCTCCCTCTTGACTGACGGTCATTACGAATAATTTTGAAATCTTCAATTTTCACGCCAACGTCTAGTATTTGAGAATTCAACCACGTTTCGGAGAGGCCAATAATATCAATCTGTGCAGACTGCATAAATTCGGCAAACAATTCAAATTGAGAACATAAAGAGCGGATGTTAAAATGTGCAAAACTAATTTTATCGTTACGCATAACAAAATCCCAATTTGACTTTAAGTCAGAGCTCAAATTCAAATTCAAAATTCTCTTTATTTCATTTTTGATCCAACATATCTCTATAAAAAATACAAAAACATGTTCGATATAGGGTGCGTCAGACTAGTTATAAAACACTTATTTATATATAAATAAAAAAAAACGGTCACAGGTACAATATAACAACAAGTTTACATATTAAAAAATTGGTCTAGTGAATAATAAACTTTGGGTAACAGATAATTCTTCAATTCTTGTTTGAACTTAAGCATATTGGTGATATTCTTTATTTCCGATGGTAGGTTATTGAATATTCTTATCGACATGGCATGGGGACCATCCTATGCGATACAAAGGCGATACTGAGGGGTACACAGTTTGTTCTTTCCTACAATACACGTGTAGTTATGGATGTTCTCATGGGTTTTGTAGTTGTTGATCCTACTTTTCACATATACCGAGCAGGCTAAGATGTATATTGATGTTACTGTTAAAATATCATATTTAATGAAAAGCCCTTTGCATGAGTACCTTCGGGGTACCCTTGTAATTTGGCGAATTATATTTTTTTGTCTCATCAGTACCGATTCTATATTTTCCCCAGCATATTACATCGTATGATAATTTAGAGTAACACTGCCCATAGTAAAGCATAAGCAGTGTGGAATCACTAACATGTGGTCTGAGTTTACGAAATAGAAAAGGGAGTTAATGGATTTGCATAAAGAAATAAACCTAAAGTGTCTTCTTTACTATCCAGTGATTCGAAAGTAAATTTAACACTGTCATATAGTGCAGTCTCCGTACTTTTATTTTTCAAAAAAACATGTTGAAAGGGGGTTATAATTTTATTCATATCCAAAAAATTTGTTCAATCTCAAAATGAACACTTTCTCAAATAATTTGGATATTTGATTTTGCACTGCAATAGCCCTATATTGAGAAACGTCTTGCGGATCTCCTTTTTTCTTGAATATTTATTTATTTTAGATTTTTTCAAAATTTCTGGGAATTGACCCATTTCAAGAGATTTATTAATCAAATGAAGTAGCGGCTGTTTGATTTGTTTGAAACTACTTTTTGTAATGAAACCGGGTATGCCGTCTACCCCTTGTGATTTTTCTGCTTTAAGTTGCATAACAATATTTTCTAATTCCGGTTCGTATGTGGGATCGAGAAATATGCTATTCGGAATGTAGTTGCCTCTGTATTCGTATTCTCCTGTGAACTCTTCAACGTCTACCTCGCTTCGTAAATAAGTTCCTATTAGTAAAAACCCCTAATTAAAGCCATGGCATGAAAACAGCAGGCCAATTTCCTGCAATAGACAATAAGCAGAAATCGCCAGTTCGTGTACAGTACATGCATTAAAAGTAAAAACGAGAAAAAAAAGTCCTAAAGATAATCAATGAAGAAAAAAGGAACAGAACAGTTGAACCATTAGGGTGAATGAAATAGGTAAACCATATCGATAAAGTTATAAGTCATCCGCACTTGACACGATACGCCTTTTATTTGCACCAGCACACCAAATATACACTTTACCATTGGTGGACCAAGCTTGATTATTACCCAACTTCTTCTTTGCAGTTGTGAGAAGATCGTACCGGGGTTTCGAGAGATCCTCATAAATAGATAACCCAGAATCCTTGAGAGCTTTCCTCGCATTAATGATCTCATTCCTTTTGATGCCACTTACAAAATTGACAATGATCATACGAGGGTGATCCCTGGAGGGCTTACCAATACGAAACGCACCATCAAAGTCCGTTGTGGAACATGAAATCCCAAGATGATTATGAAACACAGACTTTACGATTTCAAGAAGATTTTCATTATCTTTTTCAGCTACCCCATTTAATCTCAGAGAATTACGTTTGCAATGCTGCTCCAAGAAATCATTCCTGTCCTCCAAGACTTTGATTGCATTTTTGTTGGATGACACGACCTTACTAGTTTGAACTATTGAATTGTTGAGTTCATTAATTTTAGCATCTAATTTGGCATCCAACTTATTGATCATTTCATCGATTTTCAGATTAATTCTATTCTCAAGCTTGTCAATGAAAGTGTTACATACCCTATTCACAATTGACTCCAACTCACTGTTGCTGTCCTCCGTATTTTTCCTAGCACGACTCATGGCACGGCTTTATCGATTGATAGGACTATATACTGGAGAATATTAGTAAATGCAGTTATAGGTTCAAACAGCTCGATTATTCATCAAAACTTCATGCACATGGAACGTAAGCAGCAAAACACACCACTTATACACTTTTAGAAATATAAAGTATGTATATGTAAGTAAATTTGAACACTTATTCACGGAGCTCGTGACACACGTGTTACTCGCACATTGTCAGCAACTCTAATTAATCTCCCAAACGACATTGTCTGGATGTTCCCTATCAGTTGTAAGTTGCACTGTTTTTATGGTTATTTCTATTGAAATATAGCAAAAGCAAGTATTGACTCATTTCCTTCAATTGCCGAACAAAAAAATCTCAATTTTCGATATCAAATAAATGTCAATATATTCAATAAGTACTCCAATCCTTTCTGAGTTCACCTACCAAATTTGAGTTTTCCAAGTGAAACCGTTTCCAAATGCAATATGAACTTGGAACACACGAAATTGAACGCCCACCTTAACGGTCTCGTCCTTTTGAAAAGTGCTTAGTGCTTAGTGCTCGCTAAATCAAATTACTTTTTGAAAGTGCTTAGTAATCGCGAGCACTTCATGAAAAAAGTGCTCAGTGCTCGAGACTCCTGAGCACTTTTCAAGAGTGCTTAGTGCTCGAAGCACTTCTTGTCAGTGCTTGGCACAGCTCTGCTTGGGGACACTATTAGTGAAATAGAATGCCTTTTGGTTAGTTAACTCAGCATCAACGTGGATGCGGTTCATGTACGCGGTTGTAGTATGGCTTACAAAATCACACTTTTTCATCTACTCAGATAACATCATCTGTTTCCTGAGAAAGAATGTCGATGAACACATGTAGAAGTTGGAGGATATCGTCGAATGCATATGGAGAGCCGGACTTATATTGAACTCCATAAAATGGTTAATATTTGAAGGCCGAAACTGCGTAATTGGGACAAATAGTTCCAGAAAATGGAGTGTGACCAAACCCAAACAAATTTTCAATGTGGAAAATTATCCAACCCCATAGTTTGTGAGATATTATGGCCTTTCTGGGTTTGGAAGGGTACTACAGACATTTCATTCTAGACTTTGCGCAGAATACTCCACCCATCACGATATTAACCAATAATATCCAAGGATTCTTCTAATCACCTGCCAAGAATTAATCGAGCATCTTAAAGCCACCTTAGTCCAGGAACCTTCTGTAAAAAGTTCCCACTAGTCATTTATGCTTCAGACAAGAAAAAGGAAATGACAGGAACTGCCAATCGCTTACGAGGGTCGACAGATAAACCAAGTTGAGAAGAACTATTGCACTACGGAGCGAAAGTGTTTGGCGCTCATATGTGTCATCTATGGGACAGAATTTACTGTTTTCACCGACCATCACCATTTGATTTGTTAATGAATGTAAAAGAACCCAAAGTCGGTTGATAAGATATTCTTTATGATAAATAAAGAGGAAATAAAATCTTACAATTTACACAAAAAATATATACTTGTAACGTGCTTACAATTGTTTCGACACACGGTGTCATCATCTGAGCGAGTTGATAACTCGCTCAGATGATGACACCGTGTGTCGAAACAATTGTAAGCACGTTACAAGTATATATTTTTTGTGTAAATTGGAAGATTTTATTTCCTCTTTATTTATCATTCATGATGAATTTACACATATTAAATGCCACCACGATAGAACAGATATTCTTTAGTAATATTCGATACCAGTCAGAAGGGGCAAGAGGATCAGAAGGGGTAGTGTATTGAAAAGGGAATATTTCAGACAAAGCGACCTGGTGGTATCGCCATCAGCATTAGTACCCGAGATAATGAAGACGTACCACGATTGATAAAGACGTACCACGATCGACTGATCTCAGGACAGGGTATGATAAGACGTGCGTCAAGATTATTAAACCGTGAATTTATCCGAGGATAAGCAAGGAAATCAAGTAGCATGTAATCGTATGAGTATCTTGTGCCCAAAGGAAGACGTCCCCGCAATTGGAACCAGCTCCACTAAAAAAATCAACACACCTGCTAGACCTTTTTATAGGCCTAACGAACATTCTATCTAGCCAGTAAATGGGTGGGAACGTTTTACATAACCCATATAGATTGAATGAACGAGATAATTGAGTAAATACATGAAAGGAAGGAGCAACTAGTTCACGTGAACGGATTGAAGCGATGTCTAGCAACGGAAGACGTCAGAGACCAATAAGGTAACGTAGTATCGAAGTTCAGGTCGCAAAATCCCAAGTTCCTCCAGGGAAGAGACGTACAAACAGATAATAAGCGGAGCTAGTAGGGGAAATACGAAGGCAGGTGGTAGGGGAATTATTTATTCTTGCAGAACCAATGCCAGGATCAAGAAGGCTAATCGAGGAGCATACATAAAAACACCTAGAGACGCGACCGTTAGAGGAATTAGCAACACCTGGTGGCAAAATGTTTGCAACGGTTGATCAACGAGTTGCGGTAACAATACGCTACATTGTTGAAGATGTTAAGACTTTGAGTTAGTTTGGTCACGTTATGAAAAGGAAAAGAAGAGCTGTGGAGCTATGGCAAGAAAATGGAAGAGTTGTTGTCAAGGCGATAGATAAGGAGATGATTATTTTTTGAAATTTGTATGACATGTTTGTTTTGTAAAATAAAAAACGTTTAAAAGTAGCAAACTATCGAGTATCCCCTCAAGGGGTGGTCCTTCAAATACACGAATCGTTACACGTAACAACATGGTCACATCGAGCTGGATTACAGTCAGCATGGTCACATCGAGCTGGATTACAGTCAGAGACAACCCACGGAATTGTGAGCTCGTTTTATGTCGCTTCCTTTCTTCCTATCCATATCCTCGTGATTCAAACACGTTTGTAGTTTTTTAGTATAGCAAATACTATATTATTTTCGATAGAAACTCGTAAAAATAATTTCACGTTTCACGTCACAAGCTCTCGTTACATACTCATATTTATAAAATTCTACTCGTAATCGAAAAGAAATACCTTTACTCACCTTGCTCTTTTCATACTATCGTATTGTCAGAAACGTTAAACTCGCCCCGCAATCGAAAAAATATATATTAACATTTCCTAGTTTGCTATTTGATTGAAACTTTGTTCATTTCATTCATTCAAGACTCGTTCTCGTTATATTTATTAAATAGAAAGAAGCTTTGTCTCATCGTTTTCCAAAAATGCCACCAAAAGTTGATCCAAAAAAGAGTGACTCCTACGAAGGTGAAATATCGGAAAATATTCATTCACGAAATGTCATATGTGACAGATTATCAAGATTTGTCAGTTTTTTAGACGGGGACGTTAGCGACGTTATTCAAGTAGAGGTCAGAGGATTTTTCGGACTTTGATAAAATACAAACGAGGTTAGAATATTTGGTTCCCGATGAGAAGGAAAATCGTTTAGGAACGGAATCACAATTCTATTCAATAATTGCAAAAGCCAAAAGACTAATTGCAGATAAAAATAAAATCACTGAAAACAAAGAGAATCAAGTTCAAAATATTACAAAATCAGTTCCAACGAAATTAAATGCAGTTGCCAAACTTCCTGAGCTAGGGTTGCCCAGTTTTCATGGTAATTACGAAACATGGTACAGTTTTAGAGATATTTTTTACTCGGTGGTACATGATCGCAAAGATTTAAGCGAAATCGATAATTTTTTATATTTAAGGTTATGCTGCAAAGGAGATGCATTGAAATTAATTGATTCCCTAGATGTCACGACAGATAATTATACAATAGCTTTGGAATTGATACAGAAACGATATGAGAACAGACGCGCTATCATCAATCATCACGTCAATAACATTTTATTCAACTTGCCTACCGTAACAAAAGAATCACCTGATCAGCTAAGAACTTTATTAGACTCAGTTCATCAGCATAAATCGGCTTTAGAGAAACTGAAGTTACCAGTTAGTCATTGGGACATATTATTAGTCAATATAATTTTACAAAAATTAGATTATTATACCAAGCGAGAATGAGAAAACAAACAAACAGATCAAAATTTACCTACGCTAAATCAGTTAATGGAATTTTTAACTAAAAAATGCTTTTCACTTGAAGCTATTAATCACGATTCAAAAACAGGTAGTAGAGGATATTATCGTGATAATCAGTCATCTAAGCTACAAAATAAAGAATTCTCTCAGAATTCCTATGATAAAAAAGGTGCATATTCATTGACAGAGAACCATCATAGAACCAATTGTTATATTTGTAATGAGCATCACTTTATTTACTATTGCCCGAAATTTAATAGTTTATCGCTATCCGAAAAACAATGAAATTCGAAAACACAAATTGTGCAGTAATTGTCTAGGACCAGGCCACGCAAAACCTGAATGTAAGTCAAGCGGTTGTAAAAAATGTAACTTCAAACATAATACAGCTTTACACGTTGATCACTATCAAAATTATCACCAAAACTCAAACAATTTCACTAGAAATTTCAACAACGGTAACACGGCTTCAACATCCACAGAAAATCAGAGCAACGACATTCCAAAAGAAGTCCAAAAGAAGTCCCTATAACTTCTGCTAGAGTGCTACCAGCACAGAGTTATAGGTCTTCAATGTGTGTATTCGGTCAGGATAATGAAGCAAATCTAGAAAATCATAACGAAATCAGTTTGAACAAAGAAAATGACAATTCATTGAACGAATCTAAAAACGTTACATATTCTTACTTAAGAGGGGTTTAACCTTATTAGTGACTATTAGTAAAACAAGGAACGGAAGAAAATGAAATACTCGGAGCTCGCTGAATAAACTCGATATTTTTTTTCATCATCCGATTTTCGAATGTTGGATATAGGCATCTCTCGAAGTACTTTTTCAAATAAAAAAGAGAAAAACGTTGAAAAAATTGGCAGAACATTGACCAGATTCACTAACTTTTATCTCAGGATCTGTTCTTTTTTTCGAAAAAGTACTTCGTGAAATGCCTCACTTATACATTTATCTATGTTCAAAAAAAAAATTGGAATGATCCATTCAAAATTACATCGTCAAAGCGTTTTCTATTGAACCCCTGCAGACTCAATTTTCGAGCATTTATCTTCACTGATTCGAGCGCCCTCACATAACTATGCTCTTTTACATGGATACTATGGATAACTGAATGAATTGTAGATTCATTCATGAGTAGAGAAATTATTCTGAAGCTATTCCGGAAATTTTAGCTCTGGAGATAAAAGAATAGAAGTTGTAAATGGGTTTATTGAAGTTGCAAATATGCCAAATTAGGTAGCCTATATAAGAATAATATTATCAAATTGTAATTCTTATATATGTCATAATTCAATTTAACTTGAACATTTGCTTCCTGGAAATGGACAAATAATAATTAAGTAATAAGGAGCAGATACGATTTGTTGATAGATCGTGATTACGTTCCAGGTCACTCACACAATTAGTTACTGAGAACTGGATATGTTTGCAATTTGCGAGGGGCTGGCGAGCGACTGGCGGCAAGTCACAAAGGGACCAATTATCCCGAAATGAGTGTCATAGAGAAGGGAGGAGGCTACCGTTAGAGTTTAGTTTGCTCTTGTATTGTGATAGTGACACTTATTGTATTTTTCAATATTTGTTAATCAAGCAACATTATGCCAAATTCGAATTATCGAACTGGTGATAAATACTATAAACGACTCTTTTTAAGAAAATTATCAGTTGTAATACCACAAGAGAGTGAGAATAAAGTGAAAATAATTAGACAGATTTTTCGAAAACTTGTTGCCAGGCAATAGACACGAGAGCCCGAAGGGCTCGAGTGGCTATTGCCAAATGGCAACAAGTTGTTTTTTTATCTATTTGGTGTTCCACATTTATTAAAATCAACAAGGAATAACTTTTTCTCTTATAACTTTCATCTCGTTGATGGTGTTACGCATAAGTCATATTTAGAAACGATGTATACCCTTGATAAGGCAAAACAGTAGAAGTTGGCGTCTAGACTAAGTGATGAACACCTAAATCCAAACAATTTTTAAAAAATGAAGGTGAAATTAGCTTCTCAAGTATTCAGTCACTCTGTGGCCGTTGCTATGCACACTTATATTGACTTTGAAAAAATACCGGAAGAAGCCAAAATAACTGCTAACTTTATTGAAGACATGAACAAATTGTTTGATATATTAAATTCAAGCAACTTGGAAATATGCCACGCTTTTATGGGAACCACAGCGCAATTTGAATTTTTAAATAAAATGGACACACTTTTTTCAATATTGAAAGTTTCAGGTAAGGCAGGAAAGAATGTAACAAATTCTCTTAAATTTATTTTCGGTTGGAGGCTTACTATTTCCTCAGTTTTACAATTATGGAAAATTTTGAAAAATAAAAATTATAAATTTTTTTTGACCCGTAATTTGAATCAGGATTGTCTTGAGAATTACTTTGGTCAAATCAGAAACGCTTGTGGAAACGCTAGAAATCCCACTGCCATTCAGTTCACTAGAGCATTTAAAAAACTATTTGCTATAGGATGTTTTCATGAGGCAGAAGGAATTGTATGAAAGATAGTAGCGATATTTTGTTCACTATAACATCGGACTCGTTTAAAAATATCGAATGTTTTCAGGAAAAAAAATACGAAAATATATCGCCAATCTTGAAATTAGTGTCAACCGATTACAGGAATTTGATATCAGAGGAAGGCAATGGTGTATGTTGGTGGATATTTTTTACGTAAATGTCTCTTCACACATTCTTGTGATATTTGTTTACAATATTGTTCAATGTCCCAAAGAGACAAGTCCACGATATTATGTGAGCTAAAAGCTTACAACGCTAGCGGTGAGTTATTTGGTGGCTTAACAGTCCCCACAAATGATTTTTCACAATACCTAATAGGCTTAGAAAATATATTTGTTGCAAATTTCAATATTAATTGTATTCAACATGGTGTAGGACAGATATTTTTAAACAAATATTCTAATGTAAAATTTTCTCACCCATGTAGTAATTTTCCCCATGATTATTTGGTTTCTTTATATACTAGAGTGCGAATATATTACACATTAAAATTCGCGAACAGGCAAATAAGATCCCAATGTTCAAATAAAGAAAATCCAAAATTACAAATTTGTCAAAACTTGTAAATATTTGGAAAATGTAAATATATTTAGGTAAAAAATTTATGTATATTACTGAAAACGTCATTTGTATTTACTCATTTTGTATTTTCTGTGGGACCTCTTTTTGAGTATCCCATATTTTTACCTGTCTGCAATTGAAGACATGTAATATCAGATATTTCCTGTTAGGTATTACAAAAAAAGATTTTTCAATTTTTCTCAATAGAATTTCATATACAGGGCCCTGCAACTGTGCTCCGGTGGTCCATAGCTTCTATACAGCGCAACTTAAGAATTTCTTTCGAAAGCAAGCATGTTTCCTTCCTGAAAGAGTTTCTTTAGAAAATATTCCGAAGTATACAAGGTTACCCTGAAAAGTGCACCACACCAAAGTCATGTTTTTTGTAATGGAACACCCTATATTTTTTCACATGGTTGAATAGAGATTACTTTGGCCATTCAAAAAATATATGGTCATGTATGTTCATCAACGTTATTTCCGGAGATATATCGATATTACTTCAAAAAACATAAGTTTTTCAACACTCTGTAACTCCTCGTGGAAAAATAATTCTAAAAACTTATGGGAGGCAAAATGACTCAAATATGGTCTAGTTTCTGTAACATGACACACAGTTGAAATTTCATTACTTTTTGTGTACCGAATAAATCGAAACGCAAATTGAAAGATATCTTGTTTTTTTTCAATTGGAAACCCATTCATTCAAGTTCAGTATTGGGAAGGCCATAAAATTTCCTTTCGAATGATATATCACACTTGGTATTTACTTAACTTTGTAAATAACGTAAATTTCCAATTGAAAAAAAAAAACAAGATATCTTTCAATTTGCGTTTCGATCTATCCGGTAAACAAAAAGAAATGAAAACTGTGTGTCATGTTACAGAAACTAGACTATATTGGAGTCATTTTGCCTCCAATAAGTTTTCAGAGTTATTTTTCTACGAGGAGTTACAGAGTGTTGAATGCCTTACGTTTTTTGAAGTAATATCGATATATCTCCGCTAATAACGTTGATGAACATACATGATTTCATATTTTTTGAATGGTCAAAATACTCTCTATTCAACCATGTTATGAAATATGTTCCATTACAAAAAATATAAGTTTGGTTTGGTGCACTTTTCTGGGTCACCGTGTATACTTCGTAATATTTTTCGAACATACTCTCTCAAGAAGGAAACATGCTTGCATTCGAAAGACATTTTTAAGTTGCGCCGTTTAGAAGCTATGGACCACCGGAGCGCAGTTGCAGGACCCTGTATAATCGTATAAAATCTGACTCATTTCAATTAAAGATCAAAAGCCAATATTTATACAAAAATATAACCATCAAATATAATGGATACTCAACGCCCGACCCTCGTAGACATACTTTCCAGTAAACATATTGTTCACACTGTAGACTGACACTCGTATCAGAGGTTTCTGCAGGTGTCCGTATGATTTACGACCGTTCACAAAAAGAGCGGCATTTTTCGACCACATCAAAGGAGTTACCAGACTTATTAGTAAATCTATCGACGATGGCCGAGTTGTAAAAATAAAATGTAATACGAGCAGCTTCGTAGGAATATGCGGATGGCGCTTTCAAGGCCAATTTTACTATAACGTAAATGGGCAATGAGCTGGAGTGAGAAGCTATTAGATTTCTTTTAATATTGGACCCCGCCTCCCTCACTCGAGATTCCTACTTCCCTCTTTACACCGCAAATTTACTTTGACCTTTTTCAGAAGGTAAACCTCTTCTTAAGTTTTGAGACAAATCAAGTACTGCTATCGACAGCGACAATATTAATTCAAACCAATAACGGAAAATGGTTCAAGTGTAACGCTTTCCTAGACTCGGGAAGTCAATCAAATTTGATAAGTCAATCACTTTGTAAAAATTGCAATTGAAATGTGAAACAATAAATATTCCCTTATCAGGAATCAATCAAATCGAAACCAGAATTACGAATAAGACATATGTTACAATAAAATCTAGATTCGGAATGTTCACGCGAAGTTTGTCATTTTTAGTTTTACCTATAATAACCGAAAAATTACCTTTGGTAGGATTTAAAAAATCTATCATAAATTATCCGAAAGGAATTGAATTGGCAGATGAACAGTTTAACGAACCGAAGCAGATAGATTTGTTGATAGGAGCAGGAATTTTCTATGATTTACTCGGAAACGGAAAAATAAGGTTAGGTAATGATATGCCTGCAATGCAAGAGACTTGTTTAGGTTGGATATTTACCGGAGCTTTATTTTCAGATGATATTCGAAATCAAAAGGCTATTTGTAATTTGTCAACAAAAGTAAATAACAATGAATTGCATGAATTACTAACTAAATTTTGGCAAATCGAAGAATTTGAACACAAAACAATACTCTCGAAGGAAGAAAAATATTGCGAAGAATATTTTAAACAAACAACAAAACGACACGATGACGGTAGATTTATCGTAAAGTATCCGTTCAAACAGAATTTTGAAAATCAGTTAGGAAATTCTAAAACTACAGCTTTGAAAAGATTTAAAAATTTAGAGACACGGTTAAGTAGAAATCAAGAACTAAAACAACAATATCTAGAATTCATGCGCGAATATGAAACTTTAGGACATATGAACTTAAAAGGTACTTTAGAATCAGACAATTCGAGCGAAAAAACTTCATATTTTTTACCTCACACTGCTGTATTAAGAGATTCAATCACAACAAAATGCAGAGTGGTATTCGATGCCAAATCTAGCACTGGTATCTCATTCAATGATATGATTTTAGTAGGTCCAACTATACAGGAAGATCTTTTTTCAATTTTACTGCGTTTACGGTTACGAAAGTTTGTTTTGAGCGCAGATGTTAAAATGATGTACAGGATCATACTAATCGATCAAGACGAACGTAGTTATCAAAAAATATTATGGAGGACAAACGCAAGTGAGAGTATAAAGGTTTACGAATTAAATACGGTAACTTATGGTACATTAAGTGCTCCCTTTCAAGCAACGAGATGTTTGAAAGAATTAGCACTGCAAAATAAATTTAGATATCCTCGTACTTCAAAAATAATTGAAAATTCTTTTTACATGGATGACTCAGAACAAGAAGCGATAGATATTTATCACGAAATAACTGAAATATTCTCGGAAGCAAAATTTGAACTTAGAAAGTGGTCATCGAATAGTAAAGAAATTTTGAATTACATTTTGAATACAAGCAACAACAAAGATGAAAAGTTAGTTTTATTTCACGATGAAAAAGAACTAAAAACTTTAGGTATTACGTGGGACGCAAACAATGATGAATTGAAGTATAATATTAAGCTTTCAGTAAACGAAACTAAAATCACAAAACGTACAGTCTTATCAACCGTATCACAAATTTTCGATCCACTCGGTTTAGTCGGTCCGGCAGTCATAAAGGCGAAACTATTGATTCAGCAATTATGGTACTTAAAATTAGATTGGGATCAAGAAATACCCTCAGATTTGAGGGAGATTTGGCTAGATTTCGTTTCACAAATACATTATTTGAATGAAATAAAAATTAATAGACATGTGTTAGTAGAGAACGCAAACATTATCGAATTATATGGTTTTGGGGATAGCTCAGAAAAAGCTTACGGAGCTTGTATTTATCTCTGTTCTATTAACAAGGATAACGAAAAACACATTCGACAGAAGATTTGGCACAAGTGAGTATTTGGAACGCTGATTAGGGGATTATGGAAGTGGGTCCTATACATACAGCTCGCGTTGAAAGTGGGGGCTTTCAACAGAAACATAATAAGAACAATGGTTAAAACTACATAGAAATAAATATACATAATATAAAAAATTTCCAATATTGAGTCCCAAGTGGGAAAATTCAGTCAATAGGCAAAGCACTCAATTTTGCGTTACTGCGTTTCACAATTTTGTGTTTAGTTGAAACGCAGATGCCATTGCCGAGAAGGCACATTTTCTTCTCGGAGTACGACCTATGCGGGTTCATACTTCTTCCTCTCACTACGCTGCTGTGAGAACGTGAAGTATTTTGTTGACCAACGCTTCCAGAAGTGTTGCGTTATTTTTTGGAGCTGTTGAAAGAGCTTCAGTTGAATCATTGGAATATTAGTGACATCTCCTTGTGGGATGACAATCATGGAGTCACCCCAAGATGTATAGAAACTATGGTGTAATCACTTATAGCTGTGAAATTGTCATCCAAAACTATCGATGTACGGCCAACATGATTTCTGATATTTCAATGCGGTAGGATATCTTACGCATCATAACATAGATGGCGGATAATCATTACAGATTGATGACTTGACAGGATGTCATAAATCACTAACTTACGAATGAAAGAAAAACAAGAATCTATAAAAAACTAGGTACCCAACAATATGAATAAGTCGCGAAACTATTGAACTGAACGAAAAGTATTAGTAGAGCAGAAAAAACACGATAAATACCAAGATGAAATTTAAATTTGAATACGTTGATGCCAATGACAATTAACCAAACAAAATCAATGTCAACATTCGAATACTCCAAAATTTCTCAGTAGGCACTCCGGTTCGGAATATTGGAAACGGCTATTTTTGACGTATGCGCCATCCATTGACGAATGGAAAAGTCATGCCCATTGAAATTACAATTATCAATAGTGAAGGAAAATTAATAACTCTTAAGGTTCTGTCAAACCAAAGCGTTGATGTGGGAGCGGGAGCGGGAACGGAACTTTGGAACCGTGCGAATTGCTAGAAAAACAATACACGTAGCAAACCATATATATTTCGTTGCTTGTATGCTTTACGGAATACGAATAATCACACCGGTATGTCCCACTATAGAATTTAGTCTCGGATTCATCTCGCTCTCGTTCCCGCTCCCGCGTTCCCGCGTTGGTTTGAGGAACATTTTATGATTCCAAATGTGTCCTAGAGTTTTGACAGTTTTATTATCAGAAATGCCATATTCAGACAAATTTTCTATTTCAGGTTGCTCTAGAAGTTCTTTATGGTTGGATGACCATTTCCTTAGTGGAAATTTTCCACCTTCTAGAATTTTTAGCATTTGATTATACAATGCTAGGAATAAGGTCATTAGGTGATTAGGTCATCGACATACGATTCTTGTCAAATAACCTTATTTGCGCCCGGAAAGAAAATTTTATTTTCAATAGCCACTTGTGCCAAAGATTGACTAGCTGAAAAACTGGATGGTACTGATCTGTACGTGATGGTATTCAACCGATGCTTTATTTAGTTCATAGTTTCTGCCAGGAGGCTATAAAATTAATTTTGTTCATGTCAATTTGATGATCATTGCACATATCTTTTCAATATGTGCAATGAATACTGCATTTCGTTTCCTGAATTTGAATATGATTTAAAAGAGCCATGATGTATTGTCGTGCCCTTTAACGACAAACCCGAACTTGTACGGTTTGAGGCATCATAAACAACGCGAAGCTTAATGACGCGAGTCATGAAAACTGGGTTCTTCATGTGTATATTTTGGTATTTCAGAATGTTAAGTACTGTTAGTATAGTCGGTAAAGGTGGTACTAAAGACACCCTTAAGACTAACCAAGTTTGTCACAATGCCAATTTCACACACTGTAATTTGTTACGTCATTTGCGAAAATATGGGGACACTAGACATCGAAATTCTCATCAGATATTCGAAAGTACGGCTTGAAATATGCTAGATACATTAGATATTTTGAAAAACAAAGAATCCTCTCTGCTAGTCAATTGAGAATTCATCATTTCGCGTAATAATCAAGGACACTAAAATACACTAGAACTACAAAACAAACAGAACCACTTACGCAAACGAAAGTCTAGAAAGAATATTAGCTTTTTCTCTTGGGTTCTTTTGCCTTAGAATTTTCTCACGAATATCCATTTTTTCTAGTCCGGATTTTTGGAATATCCGAGTTCAGTATTTCGATCAGGACCATTCAAAACTATCAAACTTATCCAAATTAGTTACGTAATACAATTAACACGAGTACTGAATTGTTTTGCAATTTACATATGATCATATCGATAAATTTGAGTTACGATGTCACGTAAAAATACCCCTTCCATATACAGGGTCATTCAAGGCGAGTTTGAAAGCATAAAGCAGCTAATTATATTGAAAAAGTTAAATACCATGATGTAGACAGTATAGTAACAAAATGTCTGTATCAATAGTTAAAGACAACAATAGTTGGTAATTATGTTTCCACTGAAGTATTCAGCATCTTAGGATCCTCTTCTTTTCATACATTCACTTGTTGTATTTGAAACCCAGTTTAATATGGATGACCTGGCATAACAGAATGAGGTGAAGCTATTTTGGGTGCCAGGACAATAGGGCATACCGGGAAATATCTGATGAACTTCCCAGGCAATGATCGTCGATTCTATTTCTGAGCCCAGATTTATTGGTCACTACACTGAAGTACACAGTGAAGAGGTATCTGAGCAAATGGGTCCAGATCAAAAAAATAAATGTCAAAAATCTTTCTACAAACTATAGCTTTTATTTATAAACTGTTGAATTAAGAAGTGAAAAATAATATTTAGTCTATGAGAATGAAAGAACTTCAAATAACTGAAATATTTTCTTAAAAGCATGAAGTTTCATTTTAAGTGTAATGACGTTTCGCGCCTCAAGCTTACCAAGCTTTTCGAAATCCAGATTTCAATACTCTTTCACTCCATAATAAATGCGTAATGGATAGCCAACAATATATTTCAGTTTCCCATTAGCAATCTCACGAAAATTACCCCGTGAAATCATAATTTTGATGATATCAGAAATAATGCCAAAGCTGTAATCGCTATAGAAAATTAAGTTATAAAGCTAGTAGATAATAAATGGCTACAAACTGTTTCCAATCAACTAACTGTTGTAACGTCACATCCAGGCAAAATTCATAAACCGAGATATTTTAAATAAATCACTTTTGATACTAGAATCAACAGGTATGCACGTACAGACAATTACAAAAGTATGAAACTTCAAATTTGTGTTCCTAAAATAACATATCACTGTTGTAACTATCTGCCAAAATGAGAAAATATTCCAGCTGTAAAGCCAATAAAAATAAATCACTTGAACACGAAAATTGAGCCTTTTACCACAACACACCGACATATTTGAATGATTCTTATATTTTTACCACATTATGGATATTAAGAGCAAACACTACCTTGGTGAAACGGGAATCGAGAACGGACAGGTGCTGTATTGCCCAATGTTCATCGAGTTCATTATCTTCACTCCCATTCTTGATAAGTATGCCTACAACCTTAGCTGGAAGTGGTGAGGAAAAAATATTTTTTTTCGGTGTGACGCGCTGATGGTTTTTATCGAATGCCAGGCGAAAACGTAGTCGTGAGAATTTCTCAATTTTTCTGCGAACAAAATGGGTACCAGACATATGACGCAATGAAGTCAAATATTTTAACTTTTTGAGAATTCGGACAAACCACGGAACAACAGAATTAATATCGGATTTTTCTGTTCTGTAGCTTCACCACTTTTATTTGACTAACTGGAAATATATTTAGTTTTTATCACAAAACGATTTCATTCTCATTTATTAGATTATTTGAATTAATTGTAAGGAATTGGAGCCGGACCTGTCGCCTCATTTGCATAGCTCACCTCACCGACGTTCCATGAACATCAGTGAGTCATCGATTCGGAATGCCGGCTGGCATTTTCTAGAACAGACCGAACCATCAGAAGCGAGTAGTCGAACAGCTGTCGACGAATCTCAGGTCTTATCAGAACCATCTCGAAAAGTGACCTTCTTGGATATGAATAGATAGCTGATTTCACAGTTATAGTTCGATCAAGACTTCGAAGTTGTGTGACATAAATAATTGTGATATGAATTAGAAGTTATATTTTAACAGTCAAAATAAATTAGTTAAAACCTATATTTATTACAGTGGAGTTAGAAGTCGGATTTATAAAATAAATAAAGTGGAAGTGTAGCGGACAGTCTTCGAGTTTCCAAAAAAAACCTAATAGACCTTTTTTGGGTAAAATAGACTGGTGGCCGGTAAAACGAGTGTTTACGTGGTGAACTGTTTTCGAATTCCGTGTTCGAGGAAAGTGCGCCTTATGGACCTGAATGTCTTGAAACTAGAATTAGAGGAAAGGGAACTCGAGACAACTGGTAAGGAGGCCGCTCTGCAGAAAATACTTTAAGACGGACTGATAGAAGAAGGGGAGAACATAGAAACATTTCTATTAGAATATTCGGAATTGACTTGAGTTCGATATTGAATGAACTGGGCGAAAATTCCAATATTTTGAAAGAAGAACTTCAAGAAAATTCGAATAGTTTGAAAGAAAAACTACAAGGAAATTCATAGAGTTTGAAAGAAGAACTGCAACAAGTGTCCAGAAGATGAACTTCTAGGAAATTCGAAGAGCCTGGAAGAAAAGCTTCAAGAAAATTCGAAGATTCTGGATGACAAACTCGTCGAACTCCGAACATGCACGAAGTAAAAAAGGATATAGAAGATGTAAGAGTTAGTTGTGAAACAGGGAAAGTTACCATGAAGCCGCCTCAGTTCGACTGAAAAACTCCATGGGCAAATTATCGCCGACAAAATGAAGCTGCAGCCAAAGCAAACGTATGGAATGTACTAAAACTCCCACAGTTGTCAGTTATCATGTTATTTCGCTTTTGAACAGGTCATATAATTTATGATGGATACACTACTCGACTTCCAGTTGGTTGGATCAGAATTGTAATTCACTCTATACGTAGAAATAAGCTCATTTTGTTATAATTGAATAATTATATGAAATATTGAGATATTTGTTGTTTCAGTTCATAAAGACAACATGACGATTCAAAAGTTACTAATCGAACTAATATTGCCAAGATAATTTCGGTGACCGACAATGATGTTGATGGCACAGACAGCGTAGATAACATTCCCGTTGATAGAGTTGAGAGGGCGAATAAAGAAAAGGAAGATAGAAGTCAGAAAGAAATCAACAAAGAACAAGTGGGTTGCTCAAGATTTGATTTCAGAAGAAGTTCAGTTTCCATGCCAGCGGAATGTTCTGGATAACAATTCACCTAGTGAATTATTTTCATTTTTTTTCAGTACAAAGTAATCGAAATGTTCGTTAAATGACAGCTCCACAGAATGCAAAGAGTGTAAACTTGATCAATTGACTTTTCGTAGAAGAATTGTTTTATCAATTCTAGAAGGTAAACAAAGAAAGTTTGCTGAAAGATCAAATTGAAGAATGAAGATTCTCGATATGATACCGTATGGATCATGTGATCATACCACTGGAAAAACAGACAGGATGTCGAAAGTGCCATAAGAAAGGTTCTATACGAAATGTGAGAAATGCAATGTTGCACTACATGTAGCTTGTTTCAGTCATACCATGTCAGAGAGTAATGAGTTTTTATCTAGTTGAGTTATTTTCATACTTATATTGTAAATTAGTGTATTTTTTATTTTAAATATAAAATGAAGAATTTTAAATCAATTTCCACCTATGTGCCTACCGTCCTTCTGAAACAATGTTGACATGCACTAGACTGACTTTGACATAAAAATACAACAACACTTGTTAAATTTTTTTTAGGTGTATCTGGGTTAACACTGTGTGCGAACGAATATTCAACAAACCCTCACAGTATGGCCAGGCCCATCTAAAATACGTGTAGGTACGGTTGCGGCCAATAAAAAATGGGATAATTCTTATAGCAGATTTTGTTCAATTCTAGCTTCTTGAATTTGTGATTTGAATAAGTCAATAATAGAAGAAAATTGGTACCTTTCACTTCGAAAATTATATGGTGTGGAAAGCGTACGCACGAAAAAAGTTTTTAACATAAAGCAGACTGTTTTATCATAAGAAAATTATTCTGTTATATATAATCTATAAAATGTGCCTTTATTCGAAGAAATCAATTTTTTCACTGAGATTTACTTCGATAAAAAATATTTACTCCGAAATAAAAAATCGGCAATGCTTAAATCAAGCAATTCGTTTATTCTATCCAAGAAATTACGTTTTTTCTATCCAAGAAATACGTTTACTCTATTCAAGAAATTATATTCTTTCTATCCAAGAAATTAGGTTATCTTTATCCAAAAAAATTCGTTTTCTCCGTTCAAGAAATTACATTTACTTTGTCCAAGAAATTACATTTTCTCTGTCCAAGAAATTACGTTTTCTCTATCCAAGAAATACGTTTACTCTATCCAAGAAATTACATTTCTTCTGTACAAGAAATTATATATTCTTCATCTGAGAAATGACGTTTTCTCCGTTCAAGAAATTACGTTTTCTCTGTCCAAAAAAATACATTTTCTCTTTCCAAGAAATTACGAATTCTCTGTATCAGCAATTACGTTTTTTTTATCAAAGAGATTACGTTTTCTCTTCCCAAGACACTACGTTTTCTTGAATGTAGAAAACGAAAGTTCTTGAGTGAAGTAATCGTGTTTACTCTATTGAAGCTGCTATTGTTCTTTTTCTGATAATTTACAATTTCTTGAACTTGAAAAATCAAAAGTTTTGAAAGAAGTAATCATGTTCTTTCAGTCGAAGATAATAATGCACTCCTGATGAAACATTACATTCCCCCCTAAAGAGAAAAATATTTTCTCTGAATAAAATAACAAGTATTCTCAACATGAGAAAATTAATTCAAGAAATAGAAAACTACAAAAATCACCAAATTTACGAAAATTTCACTCGACGCGCGTTTTGCAAACAAAGTTAGCATCTTCAAGAGCTGATGCCTTCAGCTCCTGCGAAACAACCGTCTAGTGAGTTTGACGTAAATTTGCTGTTTGGGTAGTTTTCATGAATAAATTATATCCTGTTAATATTTTTTTTGTGCAGAAAAAATATTTTTTGACTTCATGCAAGAATGTTAGGTTTAGGATCTTCAAGTAAGGAAACAGAACTTACGAATTTACGAAAGGCGCGTCCATCAGTGACATAGTTTGGGTCGTTTTCTATTTCTAGAACTGTATTCACACCAAAATCTTCAAATGTTAATATATTCAGGAAGAACATTTGTTTGAATAAACACATCTTTATAATAAATTGTGTTTTCTGAGAAGAAGAAAATGGGACCATATTTTTCTGAAAACGGAATTAACAAGAATTAACGAAAAGTCTCCATTGAGGTAATGGTGTTAATAACTTCAATGAAAGATTTTGGACGAAGTCATCCTGTTTGCTCCTTTTAATATAATTTTTATCTAAGACATAGCATTTTTAGGCCAAGCTGTAGGTAAAAATAGGAGGCTCTTTTCACACAAAATAAAAGACGGAAACGGCATATACTACTTTTTATAACATAGTTCGTAAATTATAAAACCTACAAAATGGTTTCATATACGACCAGATCTGGGCATTTTTCACTGAGAAAATCCGAGAAAACCTCGAAAAGAGACCATTTTTCAAAAATTCATAATTTTTATAAATCTGAAGCTAGACAAACAATATTGCGGAAACTGATAGATATTAACAAGTAGCTCAGCTGTGCGCAAGATGGTTTCTGTCTAGATAGCAATATCTATAATGAAAACTGTTTGTTTGATTAGAAAATATTTGAAGTTGTTTAACAAACTTCCTTCACAATATGTTACTCGACAAGCTATAAATACAGGGTGTTTCCAAAATTGGAGCGTTCTGTTCCATCAATTTCAAGAATCAAGACCCAGTCCTCAGTCGGTTCGTTGCTTCCACCGGTTTGTCTAGACAAATATTAGCATTATTTCATTATCAATTCCGTTCGTGTTATGAAATGGCCCGTTTAATTCAGTTTCTTTCGTTCGATTGAATTCAAGACGAATATGATCACTGATAAAGTTGAGGAAATAACAATGAACTGGTAACAGTGCGGGAGGACCAGCTAAAACACACTGTGGCCTAGAGAATGAAACCAGTGCCTCCCAAACAAAGGCAACTGAAAGCGCCAATATTTTGAAAATTTTTGATAGCTTCAAAAACGAAAATTTTTGCCCTTTATTGTTACATTATGTCTCATATAGCAACCCATTTTCTCTATCGTTCCAATTTCGGCCCTGTATAAATCTGCCTTTTCCTAAATCATCACTTATTAAATATTCTGTGGTTCACAATAACTGCAAGATGTACAATCATCTCCCAAGTTATATTAAAAACACTATCACTTTGAGCAATTTCAGAAAATACGTAAAAAAGTTACTATACATAAGCCGCAATATAATTTACAGGAATTTTATGCCGACATATTTTAACATTTTTAGTTTATCCCAATTATTTGTTTATCTGTTTATACATGCAGAATTTGTTTGTTTGTTGACTGTTGGTTTGTGTTATTATATTGTATTTTCTTGTTCATCTTTGTATACATTTACTTCACGTATTGACTAATACTTTTATTATAATTATTGACAAGTATGTATTAAAAATATCCTATAATTAATATTTTAAGCATCCTCAAACTTTATGAACAAACATTTTTATTTCTTTTGATAATGAAGTATATTCTCCCTCTCTCTTCAATTTAATTTTCCTGGTTTGGCGCCCAAATAAAACATCACAACACAACCCACACATAAGCTCCCTGACGAAGAGCACCTGTGCAGGGTACCTTGTATGAAAAAAGGCTACAGATTATTACATTACACACATTTTTTGGTGCAATATGTGATAGCATTTTATTATACTTTCATATAACAGTTTTGAAAATAAAGTGTTTCACTTAATGATAATGGTGATAATGCAAGTGATCCATCTAATTACCGCCCCATATCACTGATCCTTAGTTTTGCAAAAGTAATAGAAAAACTAGTAAAGAAACGCTTACTAAACTTTTTACTTAAGAAAAATATAATACTCACGGAACAATTCGGATTTCAGCCAAACAAAGGAACCAATGATGCCTTATTTTCTTTCATGGCAGAAGTATACAGGAATATACATGCAGGCGAGTGTGCTGCTGCGATAGTATGCGATTTCTCTAAAGCGCTCGATTGCGTTAATCATGACACACTGCTGCAGAAACTTGAACGTTATGGTTTTAATAATACAAGCTTAGACTGGATAATATCCTAATTGAGAAACCGCAGTCAAATAGTGCGCAGTAACACTGACTCAAATATTGCTGATTTGGCATTTGAAGTACCACAGGGCTCAGTACTCGGCCCCATATTATTTTTGCTCTAGATCAATGATATTATCCAAGCGAATATCACTGCCAAGATCACTCTTTTTGCAGATGATACAACCTTCATTTGGCATGACAAAACAGAGCACCATCTTCTTGACAAGATTGAAAAAGAGTTAGTGCTAATAAAAGGGAAAAAATACTTTGCTGACCGGAATAAAAAATTTCGTTGATTTCAGACTTCAACAGCGAACATTGGAACGGTAATGCAAAATAAATATCTATAGAGAAATGGCTTCTTGTCACCATATTCAAAATTCAAATCCACCCCCATTTGGGGGTAGTTTATTCTTGTAATTTATCGAAAAACTTTGCTGACCAAGGGTTTCCAGAGAAGATATTCCGTTGAGACAAAAGATTATAATTTCTCAAAACGTACTTCTTGTGCCACCATAGAAAAAATTGGAACAACCCTCATATAAGGGTAGTTTACTCTTGTGATTTTTTTAAAAAACTTTGCTGACCGAAGATTTTCCGTGAAAATATTCAGTTGAAACAGTAGATTATGATATCTCAAAACTCTGTGCCACCATAGAAGAAGTTTGAATCAACCCTCATATAAGGGTAGTTTACTCTTGTGATTTTTTGAAAAACTTTGCTGACCGAGGATTTCCAGTCAAAATATTTCGGTGATACAGAAGATTATGATTTCTCAAAACGTACTTCTTGTGCCACCATAGAAAAAAATTGATTCAACCTTCATATAAGGGTTGTTTACACTTGTGATTTTTTTAAAAACTTTGCTGACCGAGGATTTCCAGTCAAGATATTTTGGTGAAACAGTAGATTATGATTTCTCAAAACGTACTTTTTGTGCCACCATAAAAAAGTCTGGATCAACCCTCATATAAGGGTGGTTTACTCTTGTGATTTTTTAAAATACCTTGCTGACTGGGGATTTCCATTCGAAATATTTCAGTGAAACAGTAGTTTATGATTTCACAAAAGGTAGTTTTCATGCCACCATAGAAAAAGTTTGAATCGACCCTCATATAAGGGTAGTTTACATTTACTGCACCATCTTCATTTTTATAAGAAAGCAAAAAATTGTTTTATATTTTGATAGTTTGAGGAATGGCATGATCCCTATGAATGAACTAAACTCTTTATTTAATGCGATGAAATATTTTTACGTGTTTCATAATGAATATTTTAACATAGATGATTGGAGCATATATGTCCCTGATGATGTTCCACAACAATATAACGGATATGATTGTGGGGCATATTGTTGTCTCTTAGCCGAAATGTTGTTGCTTGGAGACGAATCTTTGATAAAATTTCACAATGGCAACAATATGCTCGGCTATAGACACCATGTTAAATCTAAAATAATGGCAGTGATGCAAAATCCCCAAAAAATTAAACCTTTCAAATCAAAATCATATTCTAAAAAAAAATTGAAATGGTTTTCTTTCAAACCGGACTTGTTTGACGGACACAAGGTGAAAGGAACTGACCAAATGGAGATTCAACTGTCTCATTTTTGTCTTGATTGATTAATGAATATTGGGGAGCATAATAAGCTTTTTTCAGATCTCAACTATCAATGTTTTTGAGATATTCGCCAAAAACTAAATTAGTCGAATTTCGTTTTTTGGCTGTACCGCCTCCATTTCGAATGATATAAGAAAAAGTTAGGGGAACTTTCAATAATGTTTCATATTTTTTCATAATCTGATATGATCCAATTTTCAATGCGACGTTTCGTTCATTAGATTCCATCATCAACGTTATTTTTGTAAATACGGACCTCTAGTTTTTTTCATCGATTTTTGTAGCCACTTTCATAACAAATTCAGCTATGTATTACAATACATGTGTTTCTCGACGTTTTACTCCGAAAAAACATCATCAATATTTGGTCATACAATTCCTGTCAGTGTAGTTTCAAAAAAAGTCAGAGGAACTTTCTTATATGAACCAATTTCCAATGCGACGTTTCGTTCATTAAATTCCATAGTCAACTTTATTGTTTTCAAGTTTTTTTCATCAATTTTGGTAGCCACTGTTTCAACAAATTCAGCTATTAATTACAATACATGTATTTTTTGACGTTTTCCTCATGATCAGTGTATAGTGATGAGCTACCTCAAAAAAGTAATTACCAATATTTTTTGGGTCTAGAACTCAAAGATATACATAAACTCCAATATCAAAAGCAAATGTGATATACCAAGTAACAAACAGAAGAAAATGTCAAAATAAGAAATAAAAAAAATGTCTAGAAATGTATTGTAATTGATAGCTGAATTTGTTAAAACAGTGGCTACTAAAATTGATGAAAAAAACTTGAGGCCCATATTTAAAACAATACAGTTGACTATGGAATTTAATGAACGAAACGTCGCATTGGAAATTGGTTCATATAAGATTATAACAAATATGAAACAGTATTGAAAGTTCCTCTGACTTTTTTTTGAGACTACACTGACGGGAATTGTATGACCAAATATTGATGGTGTTTTTTCGGAGTAAAACGTCGAGAAACACATGTATTGTAATACATAGCTGAATTTGTTATGAAAGTGGCTACAAAATCAGATGAAAAAAACTAGAGGTCCGTATTTACAAAAATAAAGTTGATGATGGAATCTAATGAACGAAACGTCGCATTGAAAATTGGTTCATATCAGATTATAAAAAAATATGAAACATTATTGAAAGTTCTTCTAACTTTTTCTTATATCATTCGAAATGGAGGCGGTACAGCCAAAAAACGAAATTCGACTAATTTAGTTTTTGGCGAATATCTCAAAAACATTGATAGTTGAGATCTGAAAAAAGCTTATTATGCTCCCCAATATTCATTAATCAATCGAGACAAAAATGAGACAGTTGAATCTCCATTTGGTCAGTTCCTTTCACCTTGTGTCCGTCAAACAAGTCCGGTTTGAAAGAAAACCATTTCAAATTTTTTTTAGAATATGATTTTGATTTGAAAGGTTTAATTTTTTGGGGATTTTGCATCACTGCCATTATTTTAGATTTAACATGGTGTCTATAGCCGAGCGAGCATATTGTTGCCATTGTGAAATTTTATCAAAGATTCGTCTCCAAGCAACAAAATTTCGGCTAAGAGACAACAATATGCCCCACAATCATATCCGTTATATTGTTGTGGAACATCATCAGGGACATATATGCTCCAATCATCTATGTTAAAATATTCATTATGAAACACGTAAAAATATTTCATCGCATTAAATAAAGAGTTTAGTTCATTCATAGGGATCATGCCATTCCTCAAACTATCAAAATATAAAACAATTTTTTGCTTTCTTATAAAAATGAAGATGTTGCAGTAAATGTAAACTACCCTTATATGAGGGTCGATTCAAACTTTTTCTATGGTGGCATGAATACTACCTTTTGTAAAATCATAAACTACTGTTTCACTGAAATATTTCGAATGGAAATCCCCAGTCAGCAAAGTATTTTAAAAAATCACAAGAGTAAACCACCCTTATATGAGGGTTGATCCAGACTTTTTTTATGGTGGCACAAAAAGTACGTTTTGAGAAATCATAATCTACTGTTTCACCAAAATATCTTGACTGGAAATCCTCGGTCAGCAAAGTTTTTAAAAAAATCACAAGTGTAAACAACCCTTATATGAAGGTTGAATCAATTTTTTTCTATGGTGGCACAAGAAGTAAGTTTTGAGAAATCATAATCTTCTGTATCACCGAAATATTTTGACTGGAAATCCTCGGTCAGCAAAGTTTTTCAAAAAATCACAAGAGTAAACTACCCTTATATGAGGGTTGATCCAAACTTCTTCTATGGTGGCACAGAGTTTTGAGATATCATAATCTACTGTTTCAACTGAATATTTTCACGGAAAATCCTCGGTCAGCAAAGTTTTTTTAAAAAATCACAAGAGTAAACTACCCTTATATGAGGGTTGTTCCAATTTTTTCTATGGTGGCACAAGAAGTACGTTTTGAGAAATTATAATCTTTTGTCTCAACGGAATATCTTCACTGGAAACCCTTGGTCAGCAAAGTTTTTCGATAAATTACAAGAATAAACTACCCCCAAATGGGGGTGGATTTGAATTTTGAATATGGTGACAAGAAGCCATTTCTCTATAGATATTTATTTTGCATTACCGTTCCAATGTTCGCTGTTGAAGTCTGAAATCAACGAAATTTTTTATTCCGGTCAGCAAAGTATTTTTTCCCTTTTATTAGCACTAACTCTTTTTCAATCTTGTCAAGAAGATGGTGCTCTGTTTTGTCATGCCAAATGAAGGTTGTATCATCTGCAAAAAGAGTGATCTTGGCAGTGATATTCGCTTGGATAATATCATTGATCTAGAGCAAAAATAATATGGGGCCGAGTACTGAGCCCTGTGGTACTTCAAATGCCAAATCAGCAATATTTGAGTCAGTGTTACTGCGCACTATTTGACTGCGGTTTCTCAATTAGGATATTATCCAGTCTAAGCTTGTATTATTAAAACCATAACGTTCAAGTTTCTGCAGCAGTGTGTCATGATTAACGCAATCGAGCGCTTTAGAGAAATCGCAGACTATCGCAGCAGCACACTCGCCTGCATGTATATTCCTGTATACTTCTGCCATGAAAGAAAATAAGGCATCATTGGTTCCTTTGTTTGGCTGAAATCCGAATTGTTCCGTGAGTATTATATTTTTCTTAAGTAAAAAGTTTAGTAAGCGTTTCTTTACTAGTTTTTCTATTACTTTTGCAAAACTAAGGATCAGTGACATGGGGCGGTAATTAGATGGATCACTTGCATTATCACCATTATCATTAAGTGAAACACTTTATTTTCAAAACTGTTATATGAAAGTATAATAAAATGCTATCACATATTGCACCAAAAAATGTGTGTAATGTAATAATCTGTAGCCTTTTTTCATACAAGGTACCCTGCACGGGTGCTCTTCGTCAGGGAGCTTATGTGTGGGTTGTGTTGTGATGTTTTATTTGGGCGCCAAACCAGGAAAATTAAATTGAAGAGAGAGGGAGAATATACTTCATTATCAAAAGAAATAAAAATGTTTGTTCATAAAGTTTGAGGATGCTTAAAATATTAATTATAGGATATTTTTAATACATACTTGTCAATAATTATAATAAAAGTATTAGTCAATACGTGAAGTAAATGTATAAAAAGATGAACAAGAAAATACAATATAATAACACAAACCAACAGTCAACAAACAAACAAATTCTGCATGTATAAACAGATAAACAAATAATTGGGATAAACTAAAAATGTTAAAATATGTCGGCATAAAATTCCTGTAAATTATATTGCGGCTTATGTATAGTAAGTTTTTTACGTATTTTCTAAAATTGCTCAAAGTGATAGTGTTTTTAATATAACTTGGGAGATGATTGTACATCTTGCAGTTATTGTGAAACACAGAATATTTAATAAGTGATGATTTAGGAAAAGGCAGATTTATACAGGGCCGAAATTGGAACGATAAAGAAAATGGGTTGCTATGAGACATAATGTAACAATAAAGGGCAAAAATTTTCGTTTTTGAAGCTATCAAAAATTTTCAAAATATTGGCGCTTTCAGTTGCCTTTGTTTGGGAGGCACTGGTTTCATTCTCCAGGCCACAGTGTGTTTTAGCTGGTCCTCCCGCACTGTTACCAGTTCATTGTTATTTCCTCAACTTTATCAGTGATCATATTCGTCTTGAATTCAATCGAACGAAAGAAACTGAATTAAATGGGCCATTTCATAACACGAACGGAATTGATAATGAAATAATGCTAATATTTGTCTAGACAAACCGGTGGAAGCAACGAACCGACTGAGGACTGGGTCTTGATTCTTGAAATTGATGGAACAGAACGCTCCAATTTTGGAAACACCCTGTATTTATAGCTTGTCGAGTAACATATTGTGAAGGAAGTTTGTTAAACAACTTCAAATATTTTCTAATCAAACAAACAGCCGAGCTACTTGTTAATATCTATCAGTTTCCGCAATATTGTTTGTCTAGCTTCAGATTTATAAAAATTATGAATTTTTGAAAAATGGTCTCTTTTCGAGGTTTTCTCGGATTTTCTCAGTGAAAAATGCCCAGATCTGGTCGTATATGAAACCATTTTGTAGGTTTTATAATTTACGAACTATGTTATAAAAAGTAGTATATGCCGTTTCCGTCTTTTATTTTGTGTGAAAAGAGCCTCCTATTTTTACCTACAGCTTGGCCTAAAAATGCTATGTCTTAGATAAAAATTATATTAAAAGGAGCAAACAGGATGACTTCGTCCAAAATCTTTCATTGAAGTTATTAACATCATTACCTCAATGGAGACTTTTCGTTAATTCTTGTTAATTCCGTTTTCAGAAAAATATGGTCCCATTTTCTTCTTCTCAGAAAACACAATTTATTATAAAGATGTGTTTATTCAAACAAATTTTCTTCCTGAATATATGAACATTTGAAGATTTTGGTGTGAATACAGTGAATACAGTTCTAGAAATAGAAAGTTTGGCCGTACTGGTAGAGCGTTCGCCTCTCGAGCGTAGGGTTGTGGGTGCGATTTCCAGCATAGCCATCGGTTGAAAGGTAAGAGCTGCGTCTAATTTTTCTGAGGGTTACACGTGGAGGTGCAAGAGGTTGACGGAAATAACAATAACAAATTTGAGATATTCATTTTGAAACTCTATCTCGGATGTGTTACAAGTTTAGGATCGATTTTTTTAAAACATGTTCTATGATGATGCCGGATAGAAAAACTATTAAAATAGCTGACAAGAACGAATTTCAAAGAAAAATCATTTGGAGGTAAAGTTTGCATTTTTTATTAATGAATAAATGTTTGCAGTTGATGAAGTGGTCGTTTTATTACATACGCCAGAATGGTCGAATAAGCTCATGATCAATTTGAAAGTTAGTAATATTCATGTTTGGCAAAAAATTAATTCAAATAATTGAGTAACCCTGCTTGCTTAACCAATTTGTAGAAATGTCCTTCTTCATTCTGTAGCAGAGTGAATGTATTGTCAAACTCCCTGATTTCACCTTTTTCCAAGACCATTATTTTATCACATTCCAGAGTACTTTCCAACCTATGTGATATCTTGAAAACTGTACATTCCTCGAAATTTTCTTCTATGGCACTATTCAATAGAATATCCATTTCGTTGTCCATGTTAGCAGTTGCTTCATCCAATATGATTATTTTTGCTTTCCGGAGAATAGCCCTTGCTAAGTAGATTAATTGTCGCTGACCGGAACTAAAATTCGATCCATGGCTCTTCACTTTTATGTTCAAATCGTTGATACACTCTTTGAGATTCACTCTCTCTAAAGCAACCCACAGATTATGATCACTGAATTCATTGAAAGGATCAAGATTGGATCGGACGGTTCCAGAAAATAGAAGTGAATTTTGAGGAATCACGGCAAGCTGCCGCCTGAGAAATTTCAACGACAAACTTTTGATATCAACGCCATCAATAAGGATAATTCCATCAGTGTCGTATAGTCGGAATATTGAGGATATCAGAGATGACTTTCCTGCCCCTGTTCTTCCGACAATTCCAATTTTCTGTCGTGGTTCCACATTGAAAGATACGTTTTTCAGGATTACTTCGCTATTGTAGGCCAGTGAGACACCTTCAAAAGTAACTGCCCCTTCTCTGGGCCAGTTTTCTATTACATTACCCATTTCAGTTTCTGAGTTCACTTGGCTGTATCCTAATACTCTCTCTGCTGACGTCATAAGGGTCTCCATTTCCGACCATTTTTGGATACCATACTGCACTGTTTCTCCCAGCATAAAAATATGCATTATGGCAAGTCCGGCATTACCAGCGCTAACACCTTAAAATGAAAAAAATTGAAGTTTATGTCAAAGGTCGATGAAGCCGCGACTTAAAATAAGTCAGTCGCTGCGCCACCCGCGAGCAAAGCAAGGAAAAATTTAATATATGAGGCAAATATCTTACAGAAAACAATGGATTTCCCTTACAGACATTGAATTATATATGTCGTTTGTGTAACACGTACCCCAAGGACGACCCAATTGCAAGTGCAAATTGTATTAAAACAATGAATAATATCCTTCATTTGGTTGAAAATAACCACCTGCATGTTTCAAGATCCTTGCACTTATCATTACTAAGATAGGTCAGATAACATCAAAGCCATCTTGGTCAACCTAACTAGTGACATTAATCAAGGCTTACATTGAGTAAGTCGCAAAGGTATTCTCGAGCAAAGCAAGAAGCACTCCTCGATTATGCTATCATTATGCTTCAGAAAACGAAAAGTAAATGCATTGAACCGAATAAAGTTCGAAAACTATGCTGGAGAGTATCAACTAATAGAAACGAATCATTTAGACGAAGTCGAAGTACTCGCCTTCTCTCCGCAGATTCCCACTCGAAAAAACAAAGTAGAGATCTTGATTCTCATTCTATACCTGAAAATGAAACTACGCGAGATCCACAAAAAATTGCATCAGCTTTTGCTGATTATTTTACCTGTTGTATACACCAACGAGAAAATTTTGCGCATACATAACTGTATCTAACATGGAATATTCTATCCGTAAACTGAGACCAAAAAAATGACCTGGCTCAGACGGTATACCATCTTATATACCTATTATGAAAGCCTGTAAGGATTAGATAAACATAATGTATCTACTAATGATAATCTTTCAAAACTCACTACGGTCTGGAATTTTTCCTGAAATGTTCAAAAAAACTAAGTTTACACCCATTCACAAAAAATAACGATAGAACTTGTATATCAAATTACAGACCTATTGCTATACTCAATGGGACCGCAAAGCAACATTCTACTTTTTTATTGTTCATTAAAATAATCTTCATATTCATCAAGGTTGAATGGAAGAGCAAGTTTCGATCAAATCTCTCGATGAAATCGGAAATTGAATTCTGCTTTTTGATGGAGGCATGTGAATTGTATCTATTCTATTACCTTTTGTATGCATTTCTACCAAGAAAATCAATTATTATTATTATTATCATCATGTGATTGTCTTTTGTATGCAAATGACTGTAAAATTTTCAAGAAAATCACCAATCAAGAGGATATGCTTTTAAAAACGATCTCTTTTCTCTTCATAATTGGTGTGAAAAAAACAAATTCCATCTGATATTATCACGAATTGGAAGGTGTCCTGAAACGATCGATTTGTGAGTCACTTTCCAAGCGTCTTTAAGATTTGAAAAACATATAACTTGTCCAAAATCTCGAATAATGTCAGGACTTGTTGGATGAATCACATTCGAATTCAGAAATATTGAAACAATAATAACTCTTTACTTCACCTTTGTTCGAAGTAGGTTAAACCATCGTCTGGGACTAGGGAAAAATAATTTTGAAAAAATGTCTCGAAACTGTCCAATTCAAATTCATTTCATATTTGTATTACAAAAAATATGGCAAGTCTCCGGACCGCTCATCGTATAACCCCATAAGATTCGTATTGTACCTAAAGTACCGTAAAACGGGGGCTACTTGATAAAACTTCTTGGAAACTTCATACTGTCAGCTTCAAATTATGAAATTTTTTCGAGAATAAAAATCACCCAGATGGAATTTCGTGTCGAAGGAAGCTCTTACAGCTCTCACCACTTTTCGAAAAAAAGATATAAAGTGCTCATTTTCAAGTAACCCCGTTATGGGGTTACTTGAATATTGACCTGCAAAACACTTCTGTTTTATTTGTAGATCTGGTATAGGGGCTAAATGAATAGAAATAGAAGTAATACAAAGTTGTATGCTGTTTATTTCATTAAAATCGGTATAAAACACAGATTTTATTGCAAAAAAGTAAATCTTTATTTCTGTCATAGAGATTCATCTAGAAAACAACGAAACACAGAATAGAACTTCGTAAAAACTAAACATCAAAAACTCAAAAATATTCAAAAGAAAAACAAGAACATTGTTAAAGCTGACTTTATTCACTGTTTTCTCTAAATTTCATCTGCCCTCTCCGCAAAGTTGCCGCAATGGTTAATTTTATTTTTTATTTCATTTTTCTCAACGAGACCAATTTCTTCCACTGCTGGATATATATATATATATATATATATATATATATATATATATATATATATATATATATATATATATATATATATATACTTTCTCACTCATTCCTTGAAATGTGCATAAATAGCCGTTTTCTTGGAGATGAACTATTTTAGCTACAAACTCTCTAAAGGTTTCATTGTCGGTTTTCACTAATATATAGACGCCACATTTAAATTGATCGTGCTTAATAGATTATTCTTCAGAGAGTATTTCTCTGGAAGTTTCATCCACAACTGATTCTTGATCAGTAGGGTCATCATCGATATGACCATTGTCCAAGTCTGAAAAAGTTTCTACATCTACATCACTATCATCATTTGTATTCCATAAATGTTTTTTGTTTCGAAAATCTGCGGGTAATTTATCTTTGTCACTCTCAGAGCTGGACAATATTTTCTTTCTCTTTGGTTTTGTCTTTGGTTTATCCTTTGTTTTCTTCTTTGCTTTTTCTTTCAGATTTTCTGAAGGCTTATTTGCAATATCTTCTGTACAAACACTTTTGCCAAGCTCTACCGATAATTTTCTTGCGTCCCTTATTATTTGTTCCTGGCTTTCCAAATCTAGCCTCTTGGAACAGTTGTTTCAACGTCTCACCCAGTGTGTTCTCTACTTCTGCAGTTGCTGCACAATTTTGTGTTTTGGGAAGTTTTTGAAGGATCTTTTGGCGGTCAATAGGTGCAATGCCTGTTGCTTCGAATCGAGATTTGATGTTTTGCGGATTTTTTACAGTAGTCGACTCCAAACACTGCCTCAAAAACCGGGAAAATACGTCTTTCCTGATAACTCCTCTATTTTCTGCTTTCCAATCTTTCAGCACTTGTCGCCATTTCATTTTCATTGGTCTGAAAACACTAACGTCTAAAGGCTGCGTTAAGTGAGTGCTGTCAGGCGGCAGCAAAACGAACGAGATATTGCTGTTTTCACAAGTTGTGATGACTTCGAGTGAAATGTGGCTTGCCAAATTATCCCCTATAAGAACTTTATGACCAGGAGGAAAACTAGTGAAATAGGGAAGTGCAATTTTCACGAACCAGTCTTCAATAATATTGGTATCAAACCATCCAGAGTAACTTCTATTGTATCTAGTGGTGGGAGGTCCACCTTCTGTCCAGGTGCTCCATAAGTGGTCCGCCTTATAGACTATATATGGTGGCAGCATAACACCTGAAGCAGAGCAAGCAAACATGACTGAAGTCGAAGACTTCGAGGTGTCCATAACTTTGTCTGCTCTCTTAGACTGCTTTCGAACAATGACTTTGTTGCGACCGGGGTCGTCGGTGAAGTTTGTTTCGTCGTAGTTGACAATGCTTCGGGATAGACATGTTAGCACAGTACAGTGTTGACCTACCTACAGTGTGACGGAATATAGAACCCAAGATGTAGCTGTTATGGATCAGTTGGCAATATGCGTCCGCTATGTTGTCTAGGAAAGATATTTGAAACACTTTCAGACATAAATAACAGTGGTCGATAACTTGCTTTGAATGGGCTTATAAAATCAAAACTAGCTAAATGTGGCATTTCAACATCAAATAATATATTTGATGGAGGTAACAACATGAAGGGATTTAATGACGGCCTACAAGCTCATTTCGAGAAGAAAAACAAAGTACTTACTCATACTCATTGCATGGCACACTTGTTCAATTTAGTAGTTGCTGATTCGACTGTAAATCTGCTGCAGCAGAGAAACTGTTTGAGTTAGTAGAAGAGAACGATGGCATTATGGGAAAAAACAAAAGAAAACATACTGCCCATGACAAACTATACAGATTACAAAAAATAGGAGCAATGAAATCGTGGAGAAGACACAAAGCTCGTTCAGCAATTGTTGATGAAGAGTTTTTGAACAGTGAAGAAGATGAAAATATAGCAAAATTAGTTAATGTCATGACCGTTTTTAATATTTCAGTTGGAAGATTTGACTGCAAATCAAAATTTTCTGTGAGGAATTTGATCAGTCAATGGTCCAAATTTGAATATTTATTAATTTCTTTTGTTTTCGCATGATTTTTTTCATGTCACCAGTTTCTAAATACTTGCAAAGTAAAAACATTAACTACTAGATCGCTTATTAGGACTTGGTACAAACGATGCTCCAGCAAGTAGAAAATAAAAGGAGTAATACTCGCTTCCTAATCAAAAACGAAACATTATGCAAGTACAGTCTTTGGAAAGTTAGAAGATAACTAAATCAATGCAGAAATAAAGTTGCAGGAATTAAGTTGGACAACATGAGAAAAAGACTGAAAAATATATGATGCCTGGAGAAAAATCAAAAGATGAAGGTCCTGAAATCTCCACAGCTCAAAAGTATAAAGCAGACTTTTTCGATGTTTCAAAGTCAAAGTCGAAATATACTTTAATGTCAGAAGTTTTTCAGCTGGTGCCAGGTAGCCGAGTGGTTAGAGCGACATTGTTTCAATCACTTTGTCTGCCAGTCAAAGGTTCAAACCCTAGACACTGCAGTCATTTTTCTGATGGCCCGAGAAAGTGCTAGCAATCGCACGTAAAAAGGTAAGACCTCGTTAATCCTTAGTTTTGACTTCTGAGGGCTGCCGTTCGTAAAGGGACGACAGTTGGTTAACGGAAAAAACAATTTAAAAAAATTATAGCTTTTCGGCAAAGCTTTCAAGTATAAATAAAAATGTTTTAGACTGTGTCAGAATGAGTATTGAAGATATTATATTTGGTCCAAACATAGAAATATCACAGGATTGTTCCTGGTTACACCGAAAAAAATCTAGTGCAATTTTAAAACCCTACAGAAGCCATTTCAAGCGTCTCTAAACTTTGTTAAGTTGATAGAAGTCGCTTACTCATAGCACTAAAACAGTCTGAAGCTAAGTCTATAAAATGTATAATAGCTGAAAAAACTGATGATGAAAGGAAACGAGACAAATAAAACGGAGATGAAGGAAACTAAACAGTGAAGATGCCGAGTTTGTCGGAATACCCTTTTCTCCATCAATTTTTAAAGCTAGGTATACGGCATACTATCAGGCAAAACACAACGTTCGTTCAGGAGAACCCGATTGCGAGTGATTCTATAATTCAAACTGTGCTCTTGCTCGTTCCAGTCGGAAATGACCACCTGGCAGAAAAGTTTAAGGTTTTAGCATTTGATCAGTGACAGGGTCGGTCAGACAACATCAGCTTTGTGTCAACGAACTCCTACGATACATACGAATAATACAGTTCAATGTCCTTCGTGGTGCTCAGTTTCTTAAATGGATTAAATATTCAAAACACCGCCTTCTTGATGAACACATATTTTAAACCTTCTGTCAATACTACGCGTTACTTTTAGCACATCGCTTTGGAGCACTTCCCAAAAATAGAAATCGAGCAGTTGTAATATCCGGTGAACGAGGGGTTCACACAACAGGCCCATTATTGATAGCAATCTATCTGTTTCGAAAAATAGTGACACAATGAACAGTGACAAAAAATTATGACACTTGAGAATATTAGGCTGCGTGAAAGTAATATCAACGATAGATTTACCATATTAATCCTATAGGTTACATGCCGGATTGAAACTATTCTTTCCAAATAACTCTCTCACTTTCGTAGCAAAAAAAAGTCATGAAGGGTTTTTTGTTAAGAATTTTGCCATGAATCGAAATTCTATTGAAAAAAAAATTATGAAATATTTTGAGAAAGCGACCGTAATTTTTTTTAGTTTTCTTCACTCATGATAGCAGTGAAAAATGCCACTAATTTACAAAATCAACTGAATTCGTATAGTCAATAATAGCGGAGTTGACGATGGCAACTTAATTTGGAACAGACTGTGTATATACGTGAAAACAGATGATTTATCTTTCCTCACCTGAATCCATAAAAATCAAGCTGGCAACAACAAGTATCATACAAGTTGAACAGAGAGAATCTATGACAAATCCAAATGCCTTCATCGAACATGTGGATGTGTAAAATGCTGAGGTATACAAGTCTTGATGTCTATCGAATTCATCATTAAGAATATTTTCTGCCTTGCAAGCTCTAATGGTAGTTAGGCCTTCTAGAGATGCGTTGAGATGACCAATCATTGGGCTTCGAGCTGTTGAAGAAAATCAAAATCAGGTCAAGTAGGTACTCGACACTTCGACAGTAGAACAAATTTAAGTTTGAGTTTTAAATTTATTTTTTGCAAGTAACTGATTTAAAACAAATACCACTCTGCAACTTTTGCCTTATGAAGTACAGTTTTTGTAGTTTATCAAAACGTTGTGCAAATTCGCTCTGCTTGAGAGAACATATTTTTCAAACAAAGCAAAGATGGGTTTGAATGTTTGGTATATATTCATAATTGTCTAGCATTGCCATCACTGAATATTATTTGAAGAAAGAACCCAAACTATTAACAAACTTTTCTGGGCTAACCCGTTATTTCTATAATGAAGTGGTGTTTTAAATCCTAAATAAAGTCAGGCAAATAAAAATTAGAACTGTGAAGAACTGTAAACAAGGTATATTAACCGGGATCCGAACCAAGGATCTCTTGGTTTCCGGCCAAGTACGTTTTACCAACTACGCTATTATTCCTATCTCAAGAACCGGCAACTAACATTTAAAATTCGGCTGTGTTAGTATGCAATGACGAGTGTTAATTTAATTGATCATCGACCGACTACACTTCCGAAATTTCAAGTGCGTATGACCCAGCCAAGTGAATATAAATAATAAAGTGTTGTTTTACGCCTGTAATTGAATTTGAATCGAAAATTAGTTCTTCTAAGACAGTGCATAAACTAAGACGCACTGTTCACATTGCAGCACAAGTGCGTAAAAAATCAACTGTGCGTTAAATCATTAACAGTGCGTAAAGTAATGTTACGCACTTTTCATTTTTTTCAAAAATAAATTATTGTGCGACAGATTGTGGTGTAGTTTGATAAAAGGACGAAAATTGAAAACTTCATAGATGAAACATTCAACAATCTCTACAAATCTCAAAAAAGTGTGTTCTCTAAAAATGGTGTTTTTGGTATGGATTATAAGTAGGGATTTCGACACAAGCAATATCCATCAGTGCGGAGATGCAATCGAAATATGTCTATAGACGCATAATATGCCCTAACTCGCTTAAAAAAAAGCTTATCCAGTTGAAGTAATTTGGCTATGGAAATTTTTACCGAATTCAGCACCATCGCTGGGACTGGGTAGCGTATTGGCATTGTCTCCCATAGCACGACCCAACCCCAGAAAATTTGTGTCGAACCACGGAAGACAAAGTCCCAAGATTTATTGTTATTAGGCTGGACATATTCTGTGTTAGGTCAACACGGTAAAATTCAAAAGAGGTGCGCTATCTGAATTTTGGATTAATAATAGTCACTTCAATGAACTGAATGAAACATATTTGTCTAATTTCCACTAGCTAATTTATTTTTACGACCGGTTTCGGGTTTTATCCCATTATCAAGTATGATAACTAGTTATAATACGTGTCCCAACCATAGAAATATACAGGGTGTTTCTTAAGTACGTGTAGAAAATTTAAAAGCATGTTGCTGACGTCAAAATAAAAAGAAAAGTTCCTATAAACATATGTCCGCAAGTTATTCGTTTCTGAGATACAGAGTGTCAAGGTTGAATTCTTATTTTTATTTGTTGTAAATAATCTCAAAATAATTTTGATATTTGGGTGAAGTTAGGTATCTGGGAATATTTATTATTTAAGAAAACAGAAATCTTTGGGAGATCGTTTGCTAACGAACAGTCGTTACCGACCGATGAAGAACCCTTTACTCCCATAAACCTACCTACTGCGTAGGCTTATTATGGCAAGTACCTGCCAGAAAACAACTACTCCCCTGGCTAAGACCATGACGGGTATTGAATTAAATCTAACAGCTACTTGTGCAACGTTCCTCAAAGCATCAGAGGACGCAATTGCAAGTGCCCTCACTGCCCTCTATGACCAACCAGCAGAATTATGTTTTGATTTAGACAGGGTGACCACCTGCAGACTAGTTTCAAAGTTGTTGCCTCTCATCAGTGCAAGGGCAGGTCAATACAGACAGCACTGAAGCCATCTGTTCCCCGTCCAAACCAATACACACTCCGCTGATTAGTCAATTCTGGTTCACGAGATGGAAGCAGTTTCTAGGCCGCTCCACCTAGTGAGCAGAGGAAGAACACTCCGAATCTCCGGGTTAAGAGATTTAATCGAAGAAAACAGAAATCTTTGGGAGATCGTTTGCTAACGAACAGTCGTTACCGACCGATGATGAACCCTTTACTCGCATAAACACCTACTGCGTAGGCTTATTATGGCAAGTACCTGCCAGAAAACAAATACTCCCCTGGCTAAGACCACGACGGGTATTGAATTAAATCTAACAGCTACTTGTACAACGTTCCTCAAAGCATAGAGGGCACTTGCAATTGCGTCCTCTGATGCTTTGAGGAACGTTGCACAAGTAGCTGTTAGATTTAATTCAATACCCGTCGTGGTCTTAGCCAGGGGAGTAGTTGTTTTCTGGCAGGTACTTGCCATAATAAGCCTACGCAGTAGGTGTTTATGCGAGTAAAGGGTTCATCATCGGTCGGTAACGACTGTTCGTTAGCAAACGATCTCCCAAAGATTTCTGTTTTCTTCGATTAAATCTCTTAACCTGGAGATTCGGAGTGTTCTTCCTTTGCTCACTTGGTGGAGCGGCCTAGAAACTGCTTCCATCTCGTGAACCAGAATTGACTAATCAGCGGAGTGTGTATTGGTTTGGACGGGGAACAGATGGCTTCAGTGCTGTCTGTGTTGACCTGCCCTTGCACTGATGAGAGGCAACAACCTCGAAACTAGTCTGCAGTTGGTCACCCTGTCCAAATCAAAACATAATTCTGCTGGTTGGTCATAGAGGGCACTTGCAATTGCGTCCTCTGATGCTTTGAGGAACGTTGCACAAGTAGCTGTAAGATTTAATTCAATACCCGTCGTGGTCTTAGCCAGGGGAGTAGTTGTTTTCTGGCAGGTACTTGCCATAATAAGCCTACGCAGTAGGTGTTTATGGGTGTAAAGGGTTCATCATCGGTCGGTAACGACTGTTCGTTATTTATTATTTAGTTTGTGTAAAAAATATATACTTGGTAGAGGTCACTGCGAGCAACTGTTTTCGAGTTATTGAGGTTTGAAATAATCGATGCAAGTGATTTTGAATAACACGATTTTTAAAATTCTAATAAACACAATTAGAAATTGTTTTTTTCACAATTAACATAAAATTTGATTTTGTCATTGAAAAATCATCCCAGATACTAAACTTTAATCGAATATCACAAATATTTTGGAATTTATTCACGAATATATGAATTAAACTTTGACACTCTGTATCTTAGAAACGAATAGCTTGTGGACATATGTTTATGGAAACTTTTTTTTTATTTCGACGTCAGCAACATGCTCTTAAAGTTTCTACACGTACTTAAGAAACACCCTGTATATTATATACTTACTCTAATCCTGCCAATTCTTACGGTGAAAAGCATGTCGCGATGTGTGCATGCTCGTCATCAGTGTAGTTTGGGTAGATCAAAGTTTGAAAATCATTTGGTGTTCCAATTCAGAGTTTTTTTGTGTCATGACTCATTATTTAAATCAAATGCAATTACACATTTTGACATGAATCGTTCTAGAAAAAAAAACTCGAGCTTCTATATTAGGCCAAGCTGTAGATAAAAATAAGAGGCTCTTTTCACACAAAATAAAAGACGCAAACGGCCTATACTACTTCCAGATGTCGTTTACAGAATTTGATTACGACGATTTCCCTTAATATGTGTCCTTAAATTGTTTATAACACGATTGTGCAAAAACTACACATCAACAGAAAACATCGTATTATCTATCAGCTTCCGCAATATTGTTTGTCCAGCTTCAGATTTATAAAAATTATAAATTTTGAAAAATGGTCTATTTTTCGAGGTTTTCCCGGATTTTCTCAGTGGAAAATGTACTGATCCGGTAGTAGGAATATCCATTTTGTAGGTTTTATAAATCTCTACAAAAGACGATTCCTTGAATAATTTTTGAGATATTTCCAAAAAAACAAAAAAGTTGTAATTTTTTTCACTATTGCTTGTTTCAAAAATTCCACAAAGCGATTTTGCTGGGGCGAAAACTGGGGTTTTCATTAACGAACTATCTCATAAAAATCAGTATAGGTCATTTGCGTCTTTTATTTTGTGGGGAAAAACCTCTATAGCTTGGTCTATATGGAAGCATCCAATTTTATAAATCCAATTTGAATTGAACTTCATGATATTAGCTGAAATCAATGTTCATACTTTTTTGTACTTTCAATTTATTTTCCAATCTAGTGCTTGCTTGAAATTCGCACCGACTACTTGTGGTGGTTCTGTAGTTTTTTGTTGAGTTTACAGCTGAAAAGTGAATATGATACCAAAAATCAAAGAGTCGCTTCAGAGCGATAAATAATAATAACAACCGTACTCTACTTTCTGATAGCCTTTCAACCTTATTCCCCAAGATTCAGAATCAACATCGTTTGTTGATCTTTACCAGTACCATAATATTTTACTGAAACCGGGCCTTTTATAAAAACACTAATGACGCACATGCGCATTGCGGACTAGTCTGAACTTTTTACAGCAGTTTTGACATATGAGATTAGCATTCTATGGTAAGTATATGATATATATTTCTATGGTCCTAACGCAGAAGAGAATGTTCAGCCACCAGTCTAATAACGACAGATCGTGGAATGTTGTCTTCCGTAGTTGGCATACTTTTTTCTAGGGTTACTTCGTCCCATAGAAGACCCAATTTGGGGTCACCATTGGCACCAGGTGGCGCACAAAAATTCTGGTTAAACAAGGCAAACGTCATTTATCTACGAGTTGACAATTGATGACATGAATTCTATTATCGAATTTTCACTTCTAACTCTCAACTTTCGAGTGAGTCTTTAAAAATGCCTGCGGTGAAGATTTACTTGGTTTATATTTCAATATTTAAGCAGAAAAAGTAGTCGAAGGCAAGGCAGCAATTATGTTTTATTTTGTGAGGTAGAGAATGTTGATGAGTAAAGAGTTTTTGGACTTTGTCTATAAAATTCATTTCGTTTCCTTGATGAACTAGTTTCTGGAATTTTTTGATATGGAACCCCTTTTAATCAATCATTTTAATCAGCCCTATGCTGTATCACTTCCACTCTTGTGTCTGGAAGATCATTAGATTTCCGCCAATTGTGGAGAACTGTCACATCACTAGATGACTCAATGGAGATATACACCAATCAATAGAGAATAAAATTTGTGATAAGTGACAAAAATACTAGTAGGAAACCGACATGCCATCACATGAAAGACAGTCTGTAGTTACTTTCTGTTATGTTTTCAACTCGCAACTGTCATTTATTAATTTGTTATAAACATTCAAATACATAAAAAATATGTTTAATTCTATTTTTTTTCTTATGAAATGAAAACTATCAGAGCAATCTGGTTGCTCAAATGGAAAAAATTGTAGAGAATTGAAATACGAATAGAATGGGAATTTTCCGGGTTTTCAAGTTTTTCTCCGTTACTAATGATCCGATCGGGTCGTAAACATCCAATTCTGTTCGTATTTCAATTTTATACAATTTTTTTCATTGGAGTAACCAGATTGCTGTATTGGTTACTTTTTTGTATTTAAATGTTTATAACAAATTATAATAAATGACAGTTGCGAGTCGAGAACATAACAGAATATAACTATGGACTGTATTTCATGTGATGGCACAGTCGGTTTTCTACAAGTATTTTTGTTACGAAAAAAATCCTCTATTGATTGTTCTGATAAGAGAATGAACCGGACAGTTATTGGTGTCTCGAGCAAAGAGAGCGGTGCTCTTGAATAGGTATACGGAAAGTGTCATAGTTTACTATTTCTACTAATTTACTATAGTAAATTATAAATAATGTAAAGTTTGTTGTGTTATACATAAACTAGTGTGTTTCAATATTATTGTGAAGTAACACACCAATTGCAAAAAAAAATCCTTTACTAGGTGTGAAATATTCCAAAATTAAGTGCTCACATATATTTACCAATTGGCTTCCCTATTTTCAGTCTAATTAACCATGTTTTAACTAATTTCTGGTTTCTAGGAAAAGAGTGCATTGGCACATTTTGCAAATGAATAATTCTTGCACTGCGATACTGAACAAAATTGTTTTGACCAACCAGTCATACTTATCAGAAAAATCAAACCAAATAGAGAACAACAAAGAGATAATCAACAATTTAGATCTTAAAACAGAATGTTTGTTTTGCCGGAGTTTCAAGTACGAATTTCATAATGTAGGTGGTTATCGCGAATACGCAACCAGGTACACTTTGGAAAACGCTACCCGGCCGCGTATTGGCATTTTCTTCTACGCCACACGACCCTAGAAAAATGTAGCCGAATCACTGAAGTTAATGTCCCACAATTTGCCGTTATAAGACTGCGATAGGACAACACGTGCTGAATATTCAAGCGTCTGAATGACATGACAGCTGCATGCAAACTGAGCTGAAAATGCGTAAATTATTAGCCAATCTAAGCAGCAGAATTACGTCCTACCAACGTTCTCCTACGCGACCCGACGTCTTCATTTTACGTCGGTCCTATCTAATCACAACCGCATTTTCTACTAATTTGGTCAATAAAATCAGGGTTGGTACGACGTCATCAAACAACTAAATAGCTGGAGGAAGACGTCGATCCGACCAAGTCTTAACTACATTATGTACTCTGAAGACTGGTCGGTTCGACACTACTTGTGTAGTTGACATCCGCAACCTATAACTCAACTTCGTTCAACCGTATGAGGAAAAAACTTTTTTCTACAAACGTCAAAAAATGACAAGGTTCGCGCATTGACAACAGTATGCGAAGTGGCACTTTTTTCATTTTCATTCGTTACCATGACACCGTGCGCGAAGTAATGTGAGAAATATATTTCGCACACTGCATGTAAACTATATGGGATTTTCATATTCTAACCTATATGGTCCTCAACTCCAATCAAGCAAAAAACAAGAAATCGTTTATTTATTAATGTAGAACAATAATTAAGGCTTTCAAATTGTGAGAGATATTTTTCTGGCTTTATTTGCTTCAAACACCACTCTTTAAATTGCTGATATGCATTTTCATACTGCCGCCTCGATTTCTCCGGTAAAAGGTTGGAAATTACGGAATTGGCCGCATCTATCAAGTTAGGTGGGGTACAGCTTAGTTCATCGACGCTAGAAATTTCCATTCTTTTACAATAATAAATATCACGCACGAAATTGACGCGAATAAAAAGTCACTCCAAAATAATTATCAAGAACTGTCACTTTGAAATAATTGTCAACAAATGCCATTTTATTTCCATAGTTACAGTTATTACTTGATTTGGAATAATTATTTAGGCCAGTTCAATACTATTTTTCATAGTTATTACTTATTTTAGAACAATATTTTTGACGTTTGTAGAAAAAATTTTGTTTGCATCTCATGCGCGAAATACTTTGGTAATCTCGACTATTTTTTTTAACTGTTAAAAAAATCAGTTCTCGATCACCAAAGTAGCATTTCGCGCACTAGATACAAAAATAACTATTTATTATGTGTCAAAATGAATTAATTTCGAAGGTTCGTGGTCAGATGGATGACGTCGCGCCGTCGGTGAATACACAACATCCACATTTTTGTAAACCATACGACGACGGTGCGGCGTCTTTTGCCGACCCATCGAAGAAAAATAATGCTACCCGGCAAAACATTTCGAAACGGCATTAAACCCATTGAAATTGATTTATTTTTTGACGGTGACTAAGTGAATAACTGAGAAACTCACTTGCTGATTCCAGTCGTTTCAAACTGCGTCCTGCTGGTAAATATAACATCCTCAAAACAAATGATAAAATAACTATAATTATAGGGTATGCCATAAAACTGCTATTCACAGACACGATAAGCCATGAATGTCCGATGAAAACACAAACGAACTGAAAATACACTATTGAATTGTTGTTAACCAAATTCGTTTACTTACTTACCCTAAGAACACCATCCACAACAAATGGTAGGTATTCATCAACATTCACCAAATCTTGAGAAAACCTATTCAAGATATTACCAATGAAGTGAGAATCGTAAAAGCTCATTGGAGCGTGAACAACTTGGTGTAACATTTTTTTGTGTAGATTGACCGACGAGCGTCTGCAGAAGTCCAAAATCGCATAACATTTCACCAACAACAAAACATTAGATGACAGGAGCAGAATTGAATACATCATGAATGTATATTGTTCTTGGTACTCAGCTTCTTCAGAGCTTTTTTCCAAAGCACTCAAACCATCGACTGCCGAAATATTCGATGAATTAGATTTATGGTCAGCAATAAGAGCTTGTATATCCAATGAGTGTTGGCGATCATCAATCCTGGAAAAAGGAATATTTCTGATAGAACATAAAAACATTTCAGAGCTGAGAGAGATAACTGAAAAAACAGTGAAGACTCTAAAACAATGTTTCTTCTACTGTTCGATCTTTTTTCTCAATTTTTTGACCTAGTGATCTGAATTTCTGGGTGGTAACAAAGAACAAATAACCTAGTATTTCTTCGAAATATAATGCCAAGAAAATAAAGGTTTTAGACGAATTAAAAAAAAAAAAAACTATATATGACTCAAATGTATTTCTTTCCGTAGGTACTAATGAGCATGATTAATTTTGATCGTATATTATATGAATTCAATAGACTAAACTCTCAAAATATTTTGAATGTATCCCTGGCAAAGCTTTACCAGGTGTTGTGCAGGGATGAGTCGTCAGTCGTAGGAGGATGTTGGATTATACTATTCAATGCTTGCCGAAGAAAATCAATTTGCGAAAAACTAGATATTTTATTTTTTAATTTTTCTACTGAGAAAATTATTTTCTTTCGCCAAGTACGCCCAATTCCACATGTGAAATATTTTTTATTATTTTTTTAATGTTAAAAAAAACTGTGCTAGGAAAAAATTTTTCCAATCGTGTTATACTCACCACTGAGTCAGTAAGCCTTGATCATAAGTTGAAGTATACTGGACAAAAATAACCAATAATACCACCAAGAAAAAGGCAAAAATTCCTCCTCCAAATTTGACATATTTCATATAAACATTGAGATCAACTTTACCAAGTTCCTTCTCTTCGCTATAAATATTCTCCCGTTCTACAGGTTTCATAGATAGAAAACTATCACTTTCATTCATTGCCATCTCACGATCATCAGTCATTATCTGAGTTCTAGTACAATCATTTTCCTCATCAGGAATATCATATATTTCTTTCAATATTCTCTCAGTTGGTTTTCCAATAGTTTTTATCGTTCCATTGTCCATAACTATCACATTGTCAGCTTTATGTATGTAAGTAGCAGCCTGACAAACAAAGATACAAATTTTATCTTTCAAATATGTCTCGATACATTCTCTGAAGACATAGTTTTGTACTTTCACGTCCAGATCTGCTAAAGGATCATCCAATAGATAAATCTCACTTGTTCTGTAAATGGCTCTTGCTAAATTGATTCGAGCCTGTTGTCCCCTACTCAGATTCAGGCCTCTGTCTGTAACTATCGTTTCATCCCCTTTTGCGAATAATTTAAAATCGTATTCTAGAGCGCATACTTTAATGACTTCTGAATACCTGGAATTTGAAAAATTATTATATTACACAGGATTTTCGTTATTGATGAAGTAAGCTCTTTTAATACTTTCAGAATGTCTCTCCTAATTTAGGCCAAGCTGTAGATAAAAATAAGAGGCTCTTTTCAGACAAAATAAAAGATGCAAACGGCCTATACTACTTTTTATAAGATAGTTCGTGAATGAAAACCCCGGTTTTCGCCCCAGCAAAATCGCTTTGAGAAATTTTCTAAACAAAAAATAGTGAAAAATGTATTGGAGGAATTGTTTTACATTCAACAGCACTTTTGTAGAGAATTATAAAACCTACAAAATGGTTTCATATAAGACCAGATCGGTGCATTTTTCACTGAGAAAATCCGGGAAAACCTCGAAAAATTCATAATTTTTATAAATCTGAAGCTGGACAAACAATATTTCGGAAACTGATAGATAATAACTGTGCGCAAGATGGTTTCTGTTTAGATAGCAATATTAATATTGAAAACTGTTTGATTGAGAAATATTCGAAGTTGTTTAACAAACTTTCCTCACAACTTTACTCGACAAGCTATAAATACGTGGTGTTTCCAAATGTTTGTCGTTAACATTACTTCATTATCAATTCCGTTCGTGTTATGAAATGGCCCGTTTAATTCAATTTCTTTCCTTCGATTGAATTCAAGCCGAATATGATCACTGATGAAGTTGTGGAAATAACAATGAACTGGCAACATTGATCCATTCACTCTTGTTATTTATTAATTCGATCACGATAGAGGTTCATTGTCATATACGACCGACATAAGCAAAGTCGCGTGACGAGCTAAAATAGCTGACCGAATGATGTAAACATTATTTCCTTATATAAATACAAGATTAATGGAATGATGAGATAGTGAGTTATAGACTCCCATAGAGAAGAGAGCCCTAGCGCTCAGTTAGCCTTATAGGCTAGGCCCATTTGGCCTTAGCTGTAAGTATTGTTTTAGGTAAGAGTTTTATTTGTCCTATATTATATTACTGAGTGTCCCTTATTTCAAATATGTATATAACTTCCCCCAGTTTCCCCTTTGTAGTACAATAAATGTTTATTATATTCCTTTGATGCTATTGGTTTTATATAGCTATCATCTGTAGCTACATATGGTGGAGGCGCCTTGCTCGTCCCGGGGGGGTTGATTGTTCATAATTAACTCCGCCCATATACCTTATTACCCCAACTATAGTTCAAGGACTATGATGGATGTGCCTTGTTCATCCTGGTAGTTAAATCATAATTAGTTAGCACTATTTAGTACTGTTTACAAAATGTTTCACGGTATCTTCCTCTCAGCCAGGAAAATGTAAATGTGAGCACAGCAATTGAATCTTTCAGAGTTACTCCTATCTTTTCTTGCATTGTTTTGCTAATATAGGAGTTTATTCATTTGTGTGAATATTCAAAATGAGTATTTGGGCCAACTCAGGTCTAATTTTAGGATTTTTATGCAGAATTCAGAATTATGTTGCATCAAAACTATGCACATACATCCTGGAGGATGTAAATGAACACTGTTCATCTTCGGTACAGGGGGAAATAATTATTTTGTTGTTTGTAATAGAAGATGTTTTTTTTTATTCAGTAAGAACCGTCATCAACAACTACGACCATGAAAAGTTTTGCAAGTATAGAAAAAAAAATATAGAATGTGAATGGAAGAATGGAAAATAGCGGGATGATTGTTTGAATGAAAGGGAGAAAATGATGTTGAAAATATGAATAAATGTGAGAAAATTAATGTCAAAATTACCTTCATAAGAAATCTGAGTGAAAATGCGAGTTCTAATGAGACAATTGAGGTGGATGAATGCCCGAATGAAAGGGGATGAATATTCACCTCACTTAGAGGGTGTAGAAATGAGGGAAATGTGGAAGAATGATTATTTGCATTTGCCTTGAATTTTTTGTGTCTTCCTTGTATTTGGCAAGGATAAAAATTTGTCTCAATTAGTATGAATAATGATAGAAGTGACCGTTGTGTTATGAAAGGGTTGAAGGTATTTTTGAAACATACTTAATGTGAAGAATTTTTTTGACAAGAATGGGGTCTCATTTTTGAATTAAATTTTGAATTGCTTCACTTGTAAATAAAATATTTTGAAGTTCTTGATTGTTTTATGAAAAATATTTTCTGCTTTGCATGCTCTTGGAATTATGCACATGACGTCTTCGAAATATCTGGTGCAATTGGTGTATGATCGAATTTTTAATGAAATATCGTGAAATGATAATATCAACAGGGTAATAGGTAATAGGCAAAGGAGTTATAGAAGAATTGACTACCACAAAGCAATTTTGCTGGGGCAAAAACTAGGGTTTTCTTCAACGAACTATCTCATAAAAATTAGTATAGGCCATTTGCGTCTCTTATTTTGTAGGGAAAAGAACTCTTAAACTTGGTCTAATTTCATAGTAACCGCCATAAATTTTGACATTTTGATATATCGTCATTATTCAAACAAATTAGGCAAAACAATCTTATTAGTACGCCATACACACAGAGGTTTGTCTGAGAACTTTATCCAGAACATTTTGAGTCTGCGTTCTTTGACAGATTCAGCATTTGACAGTCAAATCTTTGTCACTCTACTAACTTAAAAGAGATGTCCGTCGACAACTTTGGCGCACTTGATCTGTCCCACAAAACTGTTTGTTATTGGCGGAATCTTTCAACTAGTCTGCCGACTTTACGAAAACTTTGGAATTCAGTCTTGACAAAAGTTTTTAGTTATGTCTTTACCGTTTCTGGTTACAGTTGCATAATTGTTGGTGACAAAATTCCCAGCAGAAATCTAAATGAGAAAAGAGTTGCATTGTGTTCATATACGTCGTCTCTTCCTAATCCTATAGATTTTGTGCTCCCTCTTTTTAGTTATTTCCTAAAGCGCCCCAGTAAATTTTGATTTTTATTTAAAGACAAAATTCCGGTCCGCACTTGGAAACTCCTTTTTGCAAAATAGAATCAGAGCTTCATAACTCTAACTCTTTAAAAAAAATTTGACTATTCATTTGATTTTATTTTCTATAAAACTCAATAACATCTTTAAATTTCAATAAACTCAGTTAAAAACTGTTTGCCCAAAAACGAGTATTCACGCTTTCAGCCATCTGTCATTATTGTAAAATACATATAATTTTAACCCGCTGATTTGACCCGTAGTTTGTGGTACCAAGAAACAATCCTGCGGATTTTACCTCTCAGACAAGTCTCTGCGTACTAAGACTGTGCCAGGCATTGTCTTCAGAGAAACCTTTGTATGTATGGCGGGCTATTTTGGTTGGTTTCCTGGTTTTGCCGTGGTCTTCTTTGGTTAAAATCTCCAAACGTTTCAACTGCAACTGTCATCTTCAGTAGCGTCGTCGAAGTACTCTTCTTGACGTATCAACTGAAACTGAAGCTATCGTCTCTGGCATGTCATTTATAGTGCTGATGCGCACTTTCTGTGATGGCGGGTTCGCGCGTATACTTTTCGCGCGATTCGGGTGACATTGCTTCGTTTTGGCGCCTTTCAATGCTGTGTGCCAGATCTTTTGTAGATACGAGTGTGTTCTCTCTTCCTTTATGTTGCTTCTAAATGCTTCTAAATACATTATTATTGTCGAAGACTAGGCCGTGCCTGGCCTGTGCTCACTCACTAACGCACGGAATTGTCGACAGACTTTGACTGTGCCAGGCAATGTCTTCAGAGAAATCTTTGCATGTATGGCGGGCATGTCATTTGTCCTTTGGTCACATATTCTCAGAGCACTGTTCACTAGGGTGTTGATGACGGTTCGTTTCTGTTTTGGATGATGGTTGGATCCATTATGTAGGTATCGATCTGTGTGTGCTTTTTTCCTGTGTACCTTATGGCCTAGTTGATTACCTTCTTTGAGGACTAATACAACAAGAGATGGGATTTTGAGGTTTTCTTTTAGTTCCATGATGAACTGGATTTTGGATGAAAACTATTCAGATGATTTAGAAAGTTCTGAAGTTCCTGTCTTCCATGACTCCAAACAACGAACATACCTCAACCAGTGCCTTGGTCGTTTTTCTGAAGTTTGAATGGCTCCTCAATGTAGAAATTCGCCACTGAGTGGACTGCCCATGGCAAAGATCTGGCACACAGCACTAAAAGGCACCAAAACGAAGCAATGTCACCCGAATCGCGCGGAAAGTACGCGCGAACCCGCCATCACAGAAAGTGCGCATCAGCACTATAAATGACATTCCAGAAACGATAGCTTCAGTTTCAGTTGATACGTCAAGAAGAGTACTTCGACCACGCCACTGAAGATGACTGCCGCAGTTGCAGTTGAAACGTTTGGAGATTTTAACCAAAGAAGACCACGGCAAAACCGGGAAATCAACAAAAACATTGACGCCAGCCGTAAAAGCCTACATTCCGAAACGTATTGGTTACTTATGGTTCTCAGAAAATGGAAAATCCTATGATGATTAGATAATAGATACTAGATAATATAATGAGAACCAAAGAAAGGTATGTAGGATTTGGTGTTTTAATATTTTTATTCAAGGTGCATTCAGTCAACATCATTATAAAATTGTGCTTGAATTTATGTTAAAAGCGAAAGTTGAATCTGTTATATCAAATGGCACCGTTTATACAACAATGTTGAGTTTGTTCTAAAAACCTTTGATGTTACCGTTATGTTTATGATAATGCTTGTGCTAAAGTGGACTAAATCCACCCTAAGTATTGTATATTCTTGGCAGCCAAATGACATATACCGGGTGACCACGAGGTGAGGTACACCCCCAATTTTTCTATAGTAATGATATAGATTTCAAATTTGGTATGTCGCTATGTACTCAAATGCGCTTATTTCGACCATACAAGTAAAAATTCAACATTTTTGATATCTTCGGAAGAGACCCCAAATTTTTTTTTCAAATGACGCCATGAATTCTTTTTTCTAATTATTCGAAAAATCTTTGTATTTTCGACAAAACTGAAAATTGGTTGAAAAATGGAGGAGATACAGTTGATTTTTCAATTGGATATGGTTGGCCATGAAAATAAAACTCAAATATTAACGACTGATGAAAGGCGTCCGCAGTTACCAGAAGAAGCTTTGAGGTAAGATACAGTTGAAAATTAGGGTTTCCATATTTGTTTTAAAAAATAAAAATTTGTAAATTTTTTTTTTCTGTTAACCAGCTGTCGTCCCTTTGAGAATGTCGGCCCTCAGAAGTTGGAATTTGTGAGAGGTCGTACCTTCTTACGTCCGATTCCTATCACTTTCTCGGGCCATCGGAAAAATTTCAGCAGCCGCTAGGGTTTGAACCTCAGACTGGCAGCCAGAGTGATTAAAGATCGGCGCTTTTACCACTCGGCTATCTGGCCCTGTACCAACAGTTATCAAAAATTACTTTAAAATGGAATAGAATCCATTAAAAAACGCTCACAACTATCATTTATCAAATAGCAACAGTCTCTTTTCACTTCGTCATGTTGAAAAATGATGATTACTCATGATTATCAGATTACTCGTGTGATAAAATATGCTACTTACTTTATTTACCTTTCGTATGTTCAAAGCCGTTGAAGAACAATCTATTTCAGGAATAGTCATAATGAAACCTGGTTGTATCTTCGGTTCCTTTAGGAATTCTCCTAAACTTTCCACACGAGTAATTTTATGATTAATCATTATTCAACATGACGAAGTGAAAAGAGCTTGTTGCTATTTAAGAAATGATGAGAGTTTTTTAAGGATACTTTTCACTAATTGTTGAAAAATATGGAAGATGCAGTTCCAAGAGGACCCCAATTTCCAATAGGATATTACCTCAAAGTTTCTTCTGGTAACTGCCGATGCCTTTCGTCAGTTGAGATGATGTAAGTTTGATTTTCATGGCCAACCTTGTGAGATTGAATAACAACTGTACTTCCGCCATTTTCCGACCTTATCACAAAGTTTCACATATCCATTAAAAATGCACAGGGTGTCATTTGGAAACGTTGAAGTGGTAAATACTCAGTTGTGGCATCAAAATAAGCGTACATTGGGTACTAAAGCGATTTACCAAATTTGAAACCATTATCTTTAAAACTATAGTGCGTCCTTAACCTCGTAGTCACCTGGTATAGCGATACATCGTATCACTAACTGAATCACCACTCACTTCTTTTCATTAAATTTCTGATCAAAAATGATATTCTGCTTGATAGAAGATGGAAATAACCAGGGATCTTGGGATGCATAGGAAATGCTATTATAGCTAACCAAATGTCCACTTTTCAATGGATATTCCTGCAAGATAGTTTTCAGTAGTAAACTTTTTCCGGAACCAACTCTCCCGGTTATCACTGTTAATCCCGAATCAACCCTGAATGTGATATTCCTAAGGATTTCCTTATTTCCAATGTGTACTGTGGCTTTCTTCAGCTGAATCACCGGTTTGCCGTGGTATCCTATCTCAGGGCGTAGTTCTTCAGCATTCATAAGTTTTTTTATTCTGGTAACAGCAGCATGGCATTGGGCAGCAAGTGCCATGTTATGACATAGAAGACTACCTATGGCGGGTTTGAGACCATTTATATTAGAGGATATGTAGAATAATAAAGTGGTGTCTGTATGGTAACCCATCCAAATGTTCGTTGAAATCAATACGTAGAAACCAATTTTTACGAATAATACTCCAGTCAACACTGTAGACAGGTTCAAGAAGAATCCAAGAAGCATTTTACTAAGCTCTTTCCTGAAAATGATAAATATATAAAATTTCTTCAAAATTGACCACATTCCAGTGCGGCTTTTTATAGTCCCACCCTGTTAACTTTTGAACGGTTTGACGTACAAACATGAGATAAAAAACATTTCGAATATTATCGATACTGATACTGAGTTTTTTAAACAAAAGACAGTGTGATTGCTCCATAGAGGGCGCGGAGACACATCAATTTAAAGTTTTCAAAAGGCTTGAAGGATCAAGGATCAAGTGACACATCGTTGAAATTCTCTTTTTTTAACTTCGTTATTACTTTTTTTACAATATGCACTTGAATTATTTATCAAGTATAACTGCGGATCTGAATGGTACACTCGATAAACGGTTTGATGTGGAACAATGGAACAGAAAATCTTTTGAATAGTATTACCAGTTAGTAGGTACCACTTTTTGAGAGAAGGTTAATTGCAACTACTCGACAGATGGCACTGAAAACATATCAACTTGAAAAAATGTATTGACGATAATCTAAAAAAAATTATCGTTGAAAAGAGAATTGAATTATCTTTTCAACGATGTATCACTTAAACTTTTAAATTGATGTGCGATCCCTGGCCTCTATCGAGCTATCACAATGCCTTTTGTTACAAAAAGTAGTATCGGTGATACCATTCAAAATGATTTCTGTTCTATATGTTTGTACGTCAAACCGTTCAAAAATAAACGGGGAGGACTATGAAAAGCCGCACTGTATAATCAAACATTACTGTCTTGTTAAATCCTGAAGAGAGAAGGGAGGCTGATAGAATCTCGAAAGGGTCATCTTTTGGACTACTTCTCAATCAGAAATAACAGCGTTTGGTTGACATATCAATACTTCCAATTTAATGTAACGATGGGTTAAGTTATTGATAATGAATCGACCTAATAAAAATTAATAATAATAGCGAACACTAACAAAATATTGAGATTTATCACCGTGTTTGAATTATGGCACGTTTGTTCCCAAATTTTGAAATCATATCAGCACGATGTGGGTGGTAAGGGAAAAAATCGATTGGACCGCAACAAATAACCGAAAGTGAAGCGAAGATGCAAAAATGTGTGTTTGTTGAGGTGAAAGGTGTTTTTAACGATTTCTGGCGAAAGTAGAACTCCTATCAAAAAAAGTTTAATGTAAGAGTTGTAGATTACTGGAAGATCTACAACTTTTATTCAAATCACATTTTCATCTATCACCAAAAATGTTAATGAAATTTTGTGAAAAATGTCCAATTTCATATATCACAGGAACTGTAATTTTTTTGAAGCAAAATATTAATCTTTGGTGTATTTGGCGAATTTAATTTGAAAAAAAGTCCTTATAAAAAGTTGATTGACCAAATTGAAGTTTGAAAATTTTAGGGCGGCTTTCTCTCCATTTAAACCTTTACTTTAAAACGGTGTAAAACATATCATACTGGAAAAAAAAGATTAATTTTTTCGTAAATATTACATAATGACGAAGATCCAAAGTATTTCAAGTTGTCATTTCAAAAGTCATGGCAAATCAGGTACTGAATCTTCTATACTTATTGAACAAAAAAGTCGAGTCTGGCACTCGACAGCGGCCCAGTTCTTCTCAGAAAGATTATTAAAATGGTTAGAAATGGAATTTGATTGGTTTGGATAACACATGTAATATTTTTATAATAAATCTCTACTGGTCTAGCGGTCCTACGCGCCTGCTTGCGAAGCAAGAGGTACCAGGTTTAATTCTGATACATGTAATTTTTTAGGTAGAAATAAAGATTAAACTATTATTTATTACTATTTTTTACATTTTTCCTAGTTAACCAGTGAACTTCTATGCTTGAAACTATCATAAAATCATAAGTGTGAGATCAAGAAACATGTACTATCTGGCAAAATGGTTTAGGCTTTCGCGGCCGGAGTTTTACAATTTTCACTCGGGTTTGAAGGCCGTCGTTTTTTGGAATTTCTTCCTAACGTTTCGCTAGCGCAAGTGGCTAGTTTCTTCAGAGGCTCATACATTATAAATAATCTCAGATGACTGGAGATTCCATCTGCGAAGATTGTATTTATTCTAATTTAGGTAGTCTTGTGCGTTAATTACCGTATCTGGATTTGACCCCTTTCTACCTGCCGGCTTAATGTCCTTAAGCACATTTTCGATAACATTAATTGACACCTTTTTGCCTGCTGTCGTAGTTTTCATTTGTTATTTTGGAGTTTCTAAGAATGGGATTCCATATTCGGTTGAGGTATACAGCTTCTTCTTTTCTATGGTATCCCTGGTTGGGGGTAAGAAGTTTTACGTCCTCAAACAAAACCTTGTGGTTTCCTTCACTGAGCGCGTGTTCTGCCACTGCCGACTTCCGTTTGGCCTAATCTGCAGTTCCTCTGATGTTCCTTCAGCATTGTTCCCATCGATCTTTTTGTGGTTCCGATGTATACCTTTCCGCAAGTACATGGTATGCGATATACCATTCTTAGAAATTCCAAAATAACAAATGAAACCCACGACATTAAGACAGCAGGCAAAAAGGTGTCAAATAATGTTATCGAAAATATGCTTACTCCAGTTACGGTAATAAGCAATTCTGAAATAACAGAGGATATCAACGACATCAAGCCGGCAGGTAGAAAGGGGTCAAATCCAGATACGGTAATTAACGCACAAGACTACCTGAATCAGAATAAATACAATCTTCGCAGACGGAATCTCCAGTCATCTGAAATTAAAGATAGATAGAACAAGGTACGTGGGCGGACGAAGCCATCAGCATGTAGGCCTCTCAATCGGGCCCGTTATACACCCACTACTGCTGGTAGATGGTTCAGTTTTGAAGGTAGCCTATCTCGCGAGCGAAAGAGGCCAGCCTTCTGACCGATACCACCCTCACACTCTCCGGGTTCAGTACGATGCTCCCGAGGTGTGCTTCCCGTATTGCTGCCGCTGCCGGGCATTCCGTGAGGATGTGAGTGGCTGACTCCTCATTCTCCAAGCACCTGCATTCGGTATCATCCGTGAAACCTAAAATGTTGAGGTAGCAGTGTCCCGTCAGGAGCCCTGTCACTAATCTGATTTCCTTTCTGCTCAGTGTGAGCAGAGTCTTGGTCCTCCTGGTAGAAGGGCCTCCGATGTGGAGTTTCGATTGCCTCATGCCTGGTGTATCTTTCCATGTATCCTGGAATTTTACTTCCAGAATTTCCTGCATGGTTGAGACGCACCATGATCTTGAAACTCCTATGATAGGTTCTGGTCCCATCACTGGGCTTTTCGCACCTTGTCTGGCCAAATAATCAGCCTGTTCGTTTCCAGGTACTCCGGTATGAGCAGGGACCCAAAGTAGCTTCACTTTATTGGCGGAAGATAGCCTTTGCAGATCATCGATGCATTCAGACACCAGCAACGAAGTGACTCTATATGATGTGAGAGCCTTGATCGCCGCTTGGCTGTCGGTGCATATCGTGATTTGCTGGCCGCGGTAGCCTCTGTTGAGATTTTCTCTTACACAGGCGAGTATGGCAAACATTTCTGCCTGAAATACAGTAGCAAAAGTTCCTAGAGCGTAACAAAGTTCCGCTTTCGGAGACTGCCCGTATACTCCGGCTCCGGCTGACTTACCCATTCTGGAGCCATCTGTATACCAAATGATCCCCTTGGTGGGAAGCAGGCGGTGCCCGATCCGCTCCCAGACTTCCCTTTTGGGAATTATTATCAGCGGCCTTTTACTAAATCGTATGGCAGGTAACGAACCTGAAATTATTCATGATGTTTAAGCCTCTGAAGAATGTTACGGGTTTATTTTGCACTAGAAAACCCTTTCTGTATTAATACAATAACATCAGAAATTCTCTGTCATTGATATACTCTTTCCACTCTGTACGCCACTGTTTCAAAATTACAACTTGATCCTTGTCATGTATAGCTTGTTCCGAATGTTAGTACTAGTTCGAGCGGACATGAACCGGCCTTAAGCTAATGACAGTTATCAGTTGTTCTATTTTGCGGTATGACAGCGTTGTTTTGTAAACATACTTTTGGTTAGTCTAGTGTTTTGTGTTAAGAACACAAAACTCATTCCTACTCTATCTCTGTCTTGTGTCATTGAGATACCTACTTCACATTCGAATACTTGACCTTGTTTGTGTTTGGTTCTGAGATTGAGAGGCTGGCGTTTTCGTCTTGGTTCAGTTGGCAACACTGAATCTTAAGGTGTTCTGTTCATGGCTCCAAGTAGCTCGAGGTAGTTTCTGGACTGATCCCACCGAACACTAACGACCAAGAAAGCGCCTAGTAAGAAATTGACAGTTTTGACTTTGACGTCTGAGACATATTTTCCTCTTCCTTATTTGATCTTGATGAGTGACTGACCTATTTTGAAGATTTCCAATTAAAGTTTGATCATCGTTGATGGATCTTGGAAAAATTCATATCAGGAGAGTTTCTCATATTGTTTGCGATTTTTGACGCTATATATTTTTGAGAAATCTCCGTTCGCTTTGCGGATTTTTGAGGTTAGAAGTCATTTCAACATTGTGTAAAACCACTGGAACGAGAAACTCGCTATCAGACAGCAGACAGACCATCAAAGCTGTTATCAGAACCCTCCCACTTAATAGAGGTTAGTATTTGCATTTGGGCTCTACTTATGGCCCATACAAGTATAATCAGAAGTCAGACTGGTATTGTTTATTCTAGGGTGCTTGCTACCACTCTGCTACTGCTCCACTGTGGCTACTACTTTGCTACTGTTACTGCTTCGCCGCTGGTAATGCTCCACTACGGTTTATTGCTACTACTCTGAGTTCCACTAATGTGATTGTTCCACTGTTCCGTTGCTACACGATTGTCTTTCCACTACTGTGATTGTTCCTGCTCAACTGTAGTTGTCCTGCTGTATATCTGTTGTTCAGCATTCCTTCGCTGTTCGTCCCCATTGTTGGTATTCTTCGTTGAGGGTATTCGTCCCAGATGTACTGGTACTTAGATTGATTGAGTCGTACCCACTGTGCACACGTTCTCACCAAGGCACTGGATTCATAACCTACAACTTGTGAACTGGCCTTACTGAGAAAACCTATTCACGAGCAGATAAGTTTAGCATAAGAGATTGCCCCTAAGGCATCAGTATTCATAATAATTGTAAGCTATCGTGACGTCACAGGCATAGCCCTCACTGGAGGTTCAATATTTTATTTATTTAAACAGTACACCACTCTCAATCAATTGAATTCATCTTGGTGGTACCTTATTTACAGTAATTTCATTCATTTTTTTTGTTATTGTGTACCGAACTGTGCACATACAGTGTGTGTAACATGAATCAATATATTTTATTAGTAAGGGACATGACTATTTCTTATATTCTGATCCAAGTTATCTAAGCGAAAGGGAAGACAAAACCTCTACATATTTTTATATTATTTTTATACCATTTACAGGTATCAATTGTTCAATATTTTAGTAATATTAGTGCAGTGGGTTGTCCCTTTCCATCAGGGTGGTTTAGGATTTTTCACTAGCTATAAATCCGTGGCGCTCCGGAAAATTAACCCCATATTTCAATCTTATCGAAATCAATTTTTAATGTCGAATCCACGCCTACTGGGTATGTTAGTGGCGTGAAACTTCATTACAGATTCACTGCTCTCCTTTCCTAAATTCCGCCCCTAACAAGAAGCTAGCCACTCGCGCTAGCGAAACGTTAGGAAGAAATTCCAAGAAAACGACGGCATTCAAACCCGAGTGAAAGTTGTGACACATGTACTATCTGGTTTATCCAAATACAATATGTTATATTATAGTTATTAATCTGGGGTCAGGATTGGAAAATTGAAGTCAGTAGTCCAAATATTGATCCCCAAAAAAGCTCCTTTTTTTACGGAATTCACGAATTTGATGGAAAATTGGCCCTGTGGTTTTCAGGGTCGGGTATCACCAGAAAACCCTTCCAATAATGAAGTTGGTGCAGCCATCGACATTGTTTCTAGTTCTTGAAAAGACAGATTTTATGATAATCGAATGAAGATATATCATTAAATTATTATTCCAAAACTGCCGGTTCTTGCTTCATATCCATCCAAATTAACATCGTTTATAACGTCCAATAACCCTGTATCAGCATATTTTATGTTTATTTAATATCAAGCTTAACCTAGGTAATCTCAACCCCTATTAAAATATTCACCACGCAACACATGACCCAGGATATTTTGGGTAACTGATCTCGAATATGGGGTCAGAAATAGAAAATTCATGTCATTCATGCCCTTCAAAATGACCTGATTTTTTATATTACCGAATCTGGATGGAATCTTGTCCCAGGGGGTTTTCGGGGTCGCTGAAAGCGAATCTGAAGACAGCTTTTAAAAATCGACGTACATTTTTTGTTTTTTTTTCTGATGATTCTCTAGTAGGTCTTAAGAAGACTTCCGACCAAAACCACGTGATTTTTCCAAATATGACTCAAAATTCGTTATCAGCGACTCTGAAAGCCACTTTGGTCAAGTTTGCATAGATTTTTTTAAAGAATCGAAAAATGGATCTATTTCTGAGGGCTATATCAGCGACCCTGGTCCAAGTTTTCCTCGAGTTTCGGGAATATCGAATCGTTTGAACAGTCGATACGTAACTACTACTAATAGCTGAAAACGTCAATTTGATAGCCTTTGTCCTTGATTATCTCAAAAACTGTCGATTTTTGTACCTTGCGCCCATGGAGAGATTGATATCTACAATATCCCAAAGTTTCAGCCAATTTGACCTAGAGCCATTTTCCATAAGGTTTGTTGCGGGGTCCTTTGTCGAATTTTCGCCTAAATTAGCAAATCTATTTCCCTTTTTAGACGGTCGTAATTCGTTAAAAGTTGAAGGTAGAATAAGTAAGTCAAAATGTTTTTATGACAAGAAACATACATTCTCATTACCTCATGATAGTCACGTTACCCGACTTCTCATAGAGCGGGAGCAAGCTTATGCGGGAGCTCAGGCGACATTATTTCCTTTAAGATGTGTAGATAGGTATATTGGACTTTACGAGCTAAAAGTCTAGTGCACAAAATCCTTTATGAATGCATCCATCATCTGCTTCAGAGCAAAACCTTCATCATACTGTCAACAAATGCGTGTACTTGGGTATCGGAATTTGGAGCCTCATCCGGCTAGCTCAGAATCCACAAGCATCGTCGCAAATGTCCAGCAACTCCGGAACTCTTCTTTGGTTTATGGCAGTCAGGAACCGTATCGTAGATGTTATCATGAATTCTTTTTGTATAGTGTTGGTGTTCCCAACCAATGCCGAAGCAAAGCAGCTAGCTGGTGGGCGGAGTGTATTCGAGCTCCGCTCGTGGGTATACTCCAACGTCAAAAATTTATTTTTGTATTTCCGGCCGAAGATAAAAATACCTAAAGATAATGTACTTGATTTTCGACTCACTGAAATCAGTCCATTTCTGAACTGTGGCATAGACTTTGCGGGACCTTTCTATGTCAAAGAAATTAAACTCAGAAATAGGAAGATTAAGGAAGATTATTTTAGGAAGGTAACCGGTGGCTCAGCGGTTCGATGTGTCGGACGTTGAAGCTGGCCCGGTTCGATTCCGGAGTATGAAATAATTTTTCTCAAGTGCATCGTTATCGATAGGCGAGCGCATTCCTTGTTGTAAAGCAAGTGCAATGCAAGTTTTCAGGATGCCAATCCCGACGTCTGGTGATTGCTTGAAGTGTGCATCGACCACCAGGCGTGGAGCTACAGGTTTTATGGGATTTCCTAGAGTTGAAAAGTTAATACGCCACCAAAAATCAGTGAATAGCTCCGGAGCGCCACGGCAAATAATAATAATAGCCGTCCTCTACCGGCACAGGCTATGCCTTTCGGTGTACTCTTCGAGTGTTTATGAGGAAGTATTATCTTTATCATTCTTTTTATTATTATTGAGGTTAACTTGTGCATATTCGTTTGTATGGCTACTGAAGCCGTCCATCGTGAAGTGCCTATATTCTGATAATGGTGAATCATTTGTTGGTACAAATGATATATTGGCGCATTTTTAACGTCATGTTGAAGGAATCATGTGGTACAGAGAAGACTCGAACTTTTTTGGCAGAACAAGAGGTGTGTCTCCATATAAAAAATTCAGAATTATTAGCGGCCTCCAACGCTTTGAATGCTTTTACAAAGGATCATCATGATTGCAGTATTTCGATGCGAATAGGGAACTACTGCCATATCATACAACAAGAAAGGTTATGGCAATGGTGTGAAGATAAAGATATATTCGTTTGCTTCTTATATCAGTTCGAAAGGAAAGTTTGAATCAAGATTCAATTCGCATGTATCTGAATATTATTTAATTAGGGAAGTAAACCACAGTATCGTTAAAGTATTCAGAATACCAACAGTGAATCTTTTCCCATCACAAAGATTATTTTAAATAGCTTACATATTTCCCACCCCATACTGAAGTGGCAGACGATTTTTGTTCTTACTAAGTACATAGAAAACTACTCGTCATACAAATATCTATCGGCGCGCATGCTTTTTTTCAGAAATTTTTTAAAGTAAATAATCCATCTTACATTCAATTTCAAGCATGCCATCATGGTGGATTTATCGAATACAAGTGAAGCCGATCAGCTCCAGATCATTGACTATTTGTTCCATTGCCTCCCAGAGCATTAACGAAGATATCAATTTTTCTTTCTCAAAGATGCAAAAATAAGTAATTTTCTGTATCCACAGAAAAATTTACGATAAATCGATCAATCATATGACATATCAGAGTTATCTAACGTTACATAAGAGCAAATTAGAAAAAAATTCAAATCACAGCTATTACAAATAAATTAATTGTTAATTGTTCTAATATTTGATTAAATTGAAAAACTGTCAATAATTTTAATGTCAATGAACGTAATTATTCATTGTCCCCATTGATACAGAACCTGCAGAAGTGATTCTGACTGAATATGTCAAAATTGTGGCAGAACGCTCCATTTATAATTTGAAAAATGGCAGTTTTCCGTATGATTGTAGAAAAAAGTTATGTTTTGGAAATGGTAAAAGTCTGAGTTTTTTTTAATATCACAAAGGCCTTACTAAATAACTCACTTTCTCACCATGTTGATTTTTTTACAAAAATGGTTTTCCCATGTATACATTTTTACAATTTTTATGGAAGACAACGTTTCTTGGATGATTTGTAATCTTTCGTCACATTTTTTTCCGAGTTCCATTCTCAAACTGCTGATCCACTTTGCGATACACCCTGAAATTATTCAGAAAATTATTCAGACGGTCTAGAAACCTTATAATTTAGATTTATATCATTGATTCCTGAAAAACTTATTCTGAACCTGTTCAAGAAAAAGAGATTTCTTTGTTTCGAATAGATGTTATTTTCTTGTTTTTTTCTTATTTGTGGAAGGTAAGGAATCTAAAAAATTCCTTTACTTTTATATTAAAATCGTTGAGAACATTATTTGGAACTTGTTTCCATAGTGAGCAGCAGAAAACCTGTTTATCGTGAGTTCTCAGAAAACTCGAATCCATCTGAAATTCTCTGGATGTCTTTCAACATAGTATGTCGTAGAGATGACAGAAAATATATAATCAGGTCAATGTTATTCAAAGAAAAAACTTTCAGTTGCATAAACGTACCAAATGAGACTTCACAAAACTTTTGGAATTTTTCAAATGATTCAGTGTATTATACTAAGTCCAGGATCATACAACTTTTGCTCAAACAGAAAGTACGAAAATGCGTTATTTCAATGTAAATGTTGACGAAACCTAATTTTTTGTATTGGAACTGTGTAAAACAATTATTCATCACAATCAAGATGAGATATTTTCAGTACAACAAGAAGGCGAAACAAGTGCGTCATAACCCTTTCAGTAAAATTCATCCTTACACTAATATACTGCGTGGTCCACCGTAAACAGCCCAACAAGATTCACAGTTTTATTGTAAATATTTCAAAAAACTCTCGGTCATTTCAATTATTAAAATTTACTTTTAGGGGAACATGTTCCTCTATTATTTTGACTCACTGTAACTTCGACTGAGTCACATCTGCCAGATTTTTTTAAACTGCAGATGTTATGTAGTAATACAGAACTTTAATGGGCATTCAATTCATGGTAAAACGCTGCTCTGTTTGTTAAATTAGAGGCACCTTAAAAAAATCCGGTCCCTATTGACCGCATTTTTTCATTCAATAGTCAATTACAATCGCACTCAAACAAAACACAACCACCCTATTCGAATCTTGCTTACATTAAATAAAATTGATACATGAAAAAGTCACATGAATTCAAAACCATACTACGAATTAGAAATTTAGCAAAAAGTAAAATCTATGAATTTGATACATAGATTTTCAAATTCAGGAGAACAGAAAATACATGACTGCATAAAGCCGTGAGGGCATAGGTCTTTAGCACCTAAACTCAACATGAATCACATAATATATGACTGTATGAAGCGGTAATAATTCGGAAGGTAAATAAGAAAATCCTGCGTAGAGGTGGAGGAGTCACCAGCATGCTCCAGAGTCTAAAGATCACTGTCAAAGGTAGTATTACAGTACGACCCGTCGCATGCAAAGCGAACGCACTACCAGCCGACCACCATGGCCCATAGTCCGAAGAATGCCAAGACTCGTTCAGGAAGCTGAAGGGGGCATTGATCAACGCACCAATTCTAAGTTAACCCCTTCCGACTGAAAAATCCATATTGGACACAGACGCCAGCAACGTGGGACATGGTGCTGTCTTGTCCCAGATCCAGGATGGGGAAGAGAAGGTCATCGGATACTTCAGTAAAACTCTCAGTAAACCAGAGCGTAACTACTCTGTCACCAGGCGAGAACTGTTGGTTGTTGACAAGGGAGTAGAACACTTTCATGAATACGTGTACGGGAGAAGATTCCTGTTAAGGACCGACCACGCAGCCCTTAAATGTTCTACAGTTCAAAAACCCAGAGGACCAATAAGTAGCACGTTGGATCGAAAGACTCCAAGAATTCGACTTCGAAATCGAACATCGAGCAGGGAGTAGCCACTAGAACGCAGATGTCCTGTCAAGGAGACCATGCCCAGACGACTGCTCACAATGTCGACGAGCAGAACAGAAGGCAGCAGCGATTCGTAGAAACCACGGCAGTGGACAATAACTGGAATGACAACGAGGTCAGGAAAGACCAAGAAAAAGATCCAGATCTTGGTTTATTCATCGGTTGAAAAAAGCGTAATCAAAGATCGACATGGAAGGAAATCACAAGATATTCCCCAGCAGTCAAATCCTACTGGGCCTAATGGAATTCACTTACCCTGGACAATGGGGTCCTGAAATGTGTATTGGAGTCCAAAGATGGTGGGGAAGACAAACGTCAGATAGTGGTTCCCAAAAACAGAAGACAGGAAGTACTTCGAGAGATCCATGATGAAGTTGCTGGAGGACATCTGGGAGTGACGAAGACCCTTCAGGAAATGAGGCAACGGTTTTACTGGGCTAATTGTCAAGCTGATGTCAATGACTGGTGCAGAAAGTGTGCTGTTAGCGCTACCAGCAATGGACCTCGGACACGACCTAAGGCCCTGATGCGTCAATATAACGTAGGTAGTCCATTCGAGAGAATTGCCGTTGACATCACCGGCCCGTTTCCCGTATCAGACCACGGGAATAAATACATCCTTGTGGCAATGGACTATTTTAGCAAGTAGGCCGAAGCCTATGCCCTGCCCAACCAGGAAGCCATCACCGTCGCGGATGACTTGATGAAACAGTGGATATGTCGATTCAGTGTTCCCTAGGAGCTGCACTCGGACCAAGGCAGAAATTTCGAATCCAACCTGTTCCAAGAAATGTGCCAACTGCTGAACATCCGCAAGATGAGAACCACGGCTCTACATCCACAGTCCGATGGAATGGTTGAGCGGATGAACAGGTCTATCAATCGTCTCTTGTCCAAGGTAGTCTCTGACCATCAAGGAGACTAAGACCATTATCTCCATTTGTTCCTGATGGCCTACCGTTCCGCAGTACACGAGTCAACCGGCCAAACCCCTGCTAGTATCATAATGGGCCGACAGCTGCGACTTCCTTGTGACCTGAAATTTGGGACGCCACCAGGACAGAATACCGCGGAAGAGGACGACATCAGCAAACTCCAGCAGAGAATGGAGGACATCCACGAACGAGTCCGTTTGGACATCCAGAGTGCCAGCGACCGAATGAAAGCGACATACGACATCAATGCCGATGCTGGAGGATTTCAGACTGGTGACATAGTTTGGCTGTACAACCCGAAGCGTCGCCGGGGTCTGTCACCGAAATTACGGAATCCATGGGAAGGCCCGTACAAGATCGTCAAGAGGATAAACGACCTGCTTTACCGAATCCACAAGCCACCCAGAGGGAAATCCAGGGTGGTTCATTTCAACAGGCTGGCCCCTTACGCTGGAAACCATGACCAAGTCCACACCCCTCAGACCACCGGAGAATGCGATGACGTTCCATAAATTCTTGTCCTTATACTCGAACGGACAGAAAGTGTCATACGGGATAACTCGAGAGGAACTACGGTACCTTTTCAAGGTACCAGTTGATTACGCCCTAGCACACTGCGTCGCAGAAGATCTTCGAATGTCCAGGGGCATCACTGTGGTGATCTCCAAGAAATTTGTCAAACTCCAAACACTACGGAAACATAATCCATAAATCGGAAGTGTGCTACTGCTGAAGAAGGGCCAGAGGAACATCTACTACCTGGTGACCAAGAAGCATTTCCAAGATAAACCGTCCTATGAAGATGTCTGGAGGAGCCTCACCCAACTGAGAGATACGATGGTGGACCAGAATCTGGTGGACTTGGCAATTCCAAAATTATCATGTGGTATTGATGGTCTGGATTGGAGAGTTATAAGAAGTATATTGGAGACGATATTCCGATCCAGCGGCGTCTAGATTTTGGTTTGCTGTAATCCTATTCCACGACCGAACATGAAGACTGTGGAGTGTTATTTCCATCGATCTTCATGATGTAGATTTGGGGAATCCTGCCAATATCGACACACTCCAAGGATGACATTTCGGGACGAAATATCTCTAAGAAGGGGGCAACGTGGCGATGCTGCGGGCGAAGCCGGACCTGAACGCTCACGCAAACAGCGTGTGAGCGCGAATGGATTTCGAGGCGCTATGTATCGAGAAGAATCTCGTCAAATTTAAGAAAGTTCCTAAGGATCACTAGAAATATCTAGAGTGTTTTTGCAAAATGAACTGTGGATGTAAAAAGAACCACGCAGTGAGGACAGTCATTCAGTGAAGCAGATAGGCAGTTAGTATTGGAAGTCGAATCGTCACTTATTTTCTGACGGACAAAATGTGTACGATTGAGTAGTCTTAGTATGTACTATGATCGCATGTCTACCTGCTAGCTTGGCCAGACGGCCATTTTCCAAGTATCAGCTGATCAAGCTACGTAAAAACATTACTAACCTCACTCAAATTCTCCTGGCTGATTTTTACGTATGTGTTAGACAATATCGTTAAATATAAGTCATCAATACTCCCAGACACTTTGTGTCGGCGGTATTGCTTTGCAGACGCTTTAAAGCTCTCAAAATAATTATTTAATCTTACGTAAATTCTGAAGCTCCATTTTTATATATGTCAGTCAGACAACTATTTCGAAACGTTATACAAGAAGGCAGACCGATCCAATGGGCCAATCATCCTCTTAACCCAATTTTAATGTATCGGAGTTTTCCCAGCTTGTGGCACATCAAGAGCAAATAATACTGCGATAGGAATAAAAAGGACCCTAACTAACTAACCTTAACAACTCAACATAGATCTTTCCATCTATTCCTAAATAATTCCGCCAGTCATTGGGTTCATTTCCTAGATCAAGGTATTGATTTCCTTCACACTGTATATTATTTCCTGATATTCAGAAACTATGTTTTGATCAGTTGTTTTTCCATCAAATTTCAAACAGTTAAAAAATATCCATTTTGAACAGTCTATCGTAGTTTTTTTTTATACTTCACTGGGTTACTGATGAGATGATTCCATTCTTTCACCGTGATTAACAATAAAGTTATGTCTGATATCCATGAAAATTTATCGTGTTCCTAGCATGATGAAGCTGATACAAAAATTGTATACAATGTTTGAAACATCGATGCCCAGTCTAATTTTGTGATACGATGTTCAGATACTGATATTGCAGCGATAATGCTGGGCAATATGCACAAGCAGAGATATGTTGACTTGAATGCTTTCTTCGAACAATTAGGACCGTCGTTGTGTCGAAGCCTACCAGGGTTCCATGCTATTACTGGATGCGATTATAATCCAGCATTTTTTTTCTAACAGGGCAAACAGCCGTTTAATATCTTGAAGAAAAATGAAGAGTACCAACAAGCATTTCACAGATTTGGCACGTTGAATTTCGTCGGTGATCTAGACGAAGAAAAACGTGTATTCAACAAAATTAAAAAATGTATCTATGATGTTTACAACGGTTCCTGGACTAATTGATATAGATGCTGCCAGACTCCAACTGTTCATTAATATATATATATGGTATCTGATGTTAATGAAGAATTCAATCGGAAGAATGTGAAACACTTCGATGCTACCAAATTACCACCTTGTAAGAGTGAGCTTTGGCAACAGTTCGGACGGGCTAACTATATTGCTAGTCTTTGGACCAACGCAAGTACGAAGATGATAAATATTTTCAGTCCCGAAAACAATGGCTGGATATTGGAAGATGGTAAATATGATTTTCATTGGTTCCATGGAGATCAATTGCCGGATTTTGTCAGTCAGTCACTGGAGGAACAGTCAGTCACTGGAGAAACAATCAGGCAATTTATTGTCGTTTCTTAAAATTTCCATGTCTCTTTAGTTTTGCAGATCTTAATTGTTTGACTTGTTTTTTACAGTGGAAGAACATACATATAATGCTGATGATCAGGACGACGATTTAGATATTCAATATGAAGATTGGCTCGATGATGAATTGTTTAATTTCAAGGATCGATGACAATGAAGATTAGAAGCCAAAATACTCAGAAATTATTGAGAAATCTATATTTTTCAATTTTTTTCTCATAAGATTGATTCTCAAGAAATAATTAATAGAAAAAATTGCTGTTATTTAATTAATTTGTTGATGCTTTGTTGAGCTTTTGACCTTCCATTAATAAAAATGAAGTTTACTTGAGTTTATTGAAACAGCTTGTTTTTTTAAAATTGATCTGTAATTATTTTCCTGATTTTTTTTTAGTTTCAGCTGATTTTTGTTTTTAACTATTAATAATTAATTGATATGAGTGAACTGTTAGAGAAATAGGGACCGTGGTGGCCGTGCTGGTAGAACGTTCGCCTTTGGAGCGAAGGGTCGAGGGTTCAAAGCCTCGCATAGTAATCGGTCTCGTGCATGGCATCACACGTTAAAAGGTAAGGGGTGCATCTTCCTTAGCTCACACAAGTCTCTCGAAGACTTCCGAGGGTTGCGCGTAGGGGTGCAATCGGTTGACGGTAATAACAAACAATATAACACTAATACACGTCTCACTCACCCTCATGCACGTGGATAATGCCCTTGTGCTCCTATCCACAGGGGCATTGAAATTGGGTTTAGGGGATGATTGGCCCCTTGGATCGGTCTGCCTTCTTATTAAACGTTTTAGAATAGTTGTCTAGCTAACATTTATTAAGATAGAGCTTCAGAATTTTCGTGAGATTGAATAATTAATTTGAGAGCCTGCAAAGCAATACCGCCGACGAAAAGTGTCTGGGAGTATTCAAGACTTATTTCTAACGATATTGTCTAACACATACGTAAAAACCAGCCGGGAGAATTTAAGTGAGGTTAGTGGTGTTTTTACGTACCTTGATAACCTGATACTGGGTGTTGTGGAAATTCATCAGTGAGCTGGACATTACTATACGGGGTGCACTTGACGAATATCGTTACTTGTTAGAATCAGACATTTGAATGGATCTGAAGTGTCAATTTGTTTAGGATGGGTGCTAAGGACGAACTCAGATACAGTCCTCGAGTAGCCGATAATTATTCGAGGGTAATTTATTATTTTGAAAAAAATATTTTGTATCGACCAGTCAGTTTCATAATGAAATCAACGACATTTTCCCATTGATAGAATTGATTCAAACCATATCTGAGTGTAACAGAAGGATCCATTAAAGAACGAGTAGTAATAAGAAAGTTTTATTTAGATATAATTACGGGTTTTTCATAATGTGAAGTAATTCCATTATGTTTTTTTACGTAACGTCGAGACATCTGAGTTAAAAAATATTCAATGCACAATCGTACTGTCGTTCTGATACAGGTTCAGAATATGTTACGCGCCAAAAAGGTTACATTATTTGTTGTTGTATAATGTAGCTGATGATTGAGAGTGACCTTTTATTGTCACATCACATGATCCTAGTAGTAGTAGTGGTGGTTTTTGGAGAGGCCGCTGCTGCAGCCACGCCATCCCCTGTTTTCCACCATCTGATCTTAATTATCGGTTTAAAATTTTAGAGAATCAATATTTCAATAACGTAAATAACTGATAGTTTCAGTTGGGTTTGGTCTCGTTATTTATAGGTTGATAGATCAGAGCACATTTAAATTTCCTAGTTTTCCAATGTATTCAATTTTTTTTTCTTTCACCAGATTAAATGATTTTCGCCGAATAATTTTATTAGTTTTAACAAGTAAAATGTCATCTTCTGCATGGACCAAGAACCCAGATACTAATGAGCAACAACTTGATAAGGTCCAGAAAAGTATTGATAGGAATAATAAATAATAAAGTATCTTGGTTCAAAGAAAAACCAGTGTGTGAGCAAACATTGTGAAACTTCCTGTTTTAAATAAATGAATATTTTGGAACCTTCGGTGTGAATACAATTCAAGAGAAAAGGAAACTACATAAACACCAAAACTACGTCACAATCACACTCGACTCGCGTTTCGCCAACAAAGTTAGCATTTTCAGGAGCTAAAAACTTACAAAAACCTCCTGAAGATGCTAACTATGTTGGCGAAACGCGCGTCGAGTGTGATTGTGACGTAGTTTTGGTGTTCGGGTAGTTTCTTTTTCTCTTGACTTCCTGTTTTAGTTTGGCAAATGATTAAGGCATGACAAGGTAAGGAAAGTAAATATACTCGAAATTAAGAAATGAAATATAGCATGTCCGTTCTACACCTTCGTAGCATTGAAATAGTATTTTTTTAATATTGCGAAAATTGAAACATGTTTACCTTGTATTGGTATTACAGAAAGAATAACCGCAATTCCAATGAGTGAAGTTACGCCCATTTTATTGTAAATCAAATAACATATAACAACAGTCTGTACGGATCCTATTACTAAATCGTTCAACATTTGTATGGAATCGACAAATGTATTCACGTCCTTGTTTATCAAAGTAACGATATTTCCCAAAGTTATCTGAGAAATTACAGTTGGAGTAAGTTTCAAAGATTTCCTGTATAAAAATGAAGAAAATGCTACTTTCATCTCGATGCCCAACTGTTGCACCCAAAGTGTGTAATTCTGGATGAAAACACCATCAACAATGTGTAGCAACAGAACAACAAATGCATAAAAATATGCATCATTCTTTGTTATATTGGTTTGTCCTGCTTTGAAGTAAGTAATCAAGCTGCTGACTGCATATGGTTCCAGTATACTGAAACAAGTATTTTTAGTAAATTAGTAAACTAATGCTAGGTACATGCCTATCAAATCATATACTCAACAGAAGTGGGTTGAGAATTAGGATTGTTTTTACGTATCAGTAAATCAATTCAAGGTAAAGGTAAGCTTATCGGGCTCATTGTCGAAACAAAAAGAAAAGTGGTGTTACTTACGTAGTTTTATCTCATGAACACGAATCCGAAAGAATTTCGTGGGGGTCTCTTATACTTTTCGAGTTATGACCTTCTGAATCTTGTAAATCGGCCATTTTAAAACACGATTTTTTCGGTAAAAAATCGAAGAAGTAGGCATTTTCTTCGATTTTTTGAAGAAAATGCATACTTCTTTTTGTAGACACATTTTTGAGACCCTAATCAACTCAAATTTCACAATTACAAGCACTAAAACCAAACGTTCTATGCAAAAAATCAACCTTCTTATAAAGTATACATAACCCTTCCCAAAACTCTAGAATGAACGCAAATGAAGAGTGAGGTTAAGAATAGTGTAATAATAGAAGATTAATTTTTTCCGTAAAAGATTTGGTTTTGGTGCTTGTAATTGTGAAATAAGAGTTGATTAGGGACTGAAAAAAGTGTCGACAAAAAGAAGGAGGCGTTTTATGCGATTTTTAACCAAAAAAATCGTGTTTGAAAATGGTCGATTTTCCAGATTCAAAAGGTCATAACTCGAAAAGAATAAGAGACCCCCACGAAAATCTTTCGGATTCGTATTCAGGAGATAAAACTACGTGAGTAACACCACTTTTATTTTTGTTTCGAGAATGAGCCCGATAAGCTTACCTTTACCCAATTCAAACGGATAAAGCAATATTACTAACTAAAATGCACCAATATGAAATGCTTGGTTAAAACAGTTGAAAGTCACTCAAAGTTCATTTTAGCAGTTTCCATCCAAAATATTCCATGATTTATAACTGAAAAAGAAACATAGCAAACATTTCGCCGAAAACCGAAGAAGGTGCAGAAGAGGGAATTTACATGCCCAAGCTCAAGACAAGAATTTCTTTGAGATTGGGCGACGGTATTCCAGGCTAATATCACTGACATAAGGTGCAGAAAAGTTAGTGAGGCAATAGTTTGCCATTGCCATTTACTCTTATATACAAGCCACTGTAAGAGGCAACAGCTAGAGCTCGATGCAAGTACATTTTAAATTCGTTTTGGGCTCCTTGGGATCCCGACCAAAATTGGAAAGAACAGGAGAACAACTAGAATTATAGTTGACCTCCTGACAGGACATTAACAACATCGAAGTGGCAGAGGAAACATGTAGTGTGAAGGTCGGTCAAGACTAAGGTTTACAACGTTAGCGAGTATATTGTAGAATATTTATAGTCTGATTCACTCTAAAATAATTTATTAAACGAAATACAATGATTCACAATACTCTAATTTATATAACAATTATTCTACTATTTATATTCGACTTTCACTTCGCTGACTGTCCCCCTCCGCTGCGTGGTTCTTCTTTTTATATTCACCGTTCATTTCGGGGAAATTTCGCGTAAGCCCTCGAATCGTCCAGATTCTTCTCGGTGCATAGCGCCTCGAAGGTCATATGCGGCCTGCGTGAGCGTTCAGGCCTGGCATCGCCCACAGCTTCGCCACATTGCCCCCTTCTTAAAGATATTTCGTCCCGAAATGTCATCCTTGGAGTTTGATGATATTTGCAGGACTCCCCATATCTGCATCGTGAAGTTCAATGGAAATAACACACCACAGTCTTCATGTTAGGTCGTGGAATAGGATTACAGCAAACCAAAATCTGGACGCCGCTGGATCGGAATATCGTCCCCAACATACTTCTGATAACTCTCCAATCCAGCCCATCAATACCACAGGATAATTTTGGGATTGCCAAGTCCACCAGATTCTGATCCACCATCGTATCTCTCAGTTGGGTGAGGCTCCTCCAGACATCTTTATAGGACGGTTTATCTCGGGAATGCTTCTTGGTCTCCAGATAGTAGATGTTCCTCTCGCCCTTCTTCAGCTATAGCACACCTCCAATTTCTGGATTCTGTTCTCGTAGTGTTTGGAGTTGGCCAAATTTCTTGGAGAACACCACAGCGATGCCTCTTGACATTCGAAGATATTCTACGACGCAGTGTGCTGGGGCGTAATCGACTGGAACTTTGAAAAGGTCCCGTGGCTCCTCTCGAGTTACCCCGTGTGACACTTTCTGTCCATTTGAGTATAAGGACATGCATTTCTGGAACGTCATCGCATCCTCTGGTGGTCTGAGGGTGCGGACTTGGTCATGGTTTCCAGCGTAAGGGGCCAGCCTGTTGAAATGAACCACCCTGGATTTCCCTCTGGGTGGCTTGTGGATTCGGTAAAGCAGGTCGTTTATCCTCTTGACGATCTTGTACGGGCCTTCCCATGGATTCCGTAATTTCGGTGACAGACCCCGGCGACGCTTCGGGTTGTACAGCCAAACTAGGATACCAACCTGAAATCCTCCTGCATTGGCACTGATGTCATAAGTCGCTTTCATTCGGTCGCTGGCACTCTGAATATTCAAACGGACTCGTTCGTGGATGTCCTCCATTCGCTGCCGGAGTTTACTGATGTAGTCCTCTCCCGCGGTATCCTGTCCTGGTGGTGTCCCAAACTTTAGGTCACAGGAAAGTCGCAGCTCTCGGCCCATTATGATACTAGCAGGGGTTTGGCCGGTCGACTCGTATACTGCGGAACGGTAGGCCATCAGGAACAAATGTAGATACTGGTCTCAGTCTCTTTGATGGTCAGAGACTACCTTGGACAAGTGGCGATTGATAGTCCTGTTCATCCGCTCAACCATTCCATCGGACTGTGGATGTAGAGCCGTGGTTGTCGTCTTGCGGATGTTCAGCAGTTGGCACATTTCTTGGAACAGGTGCAGCTCCAAGGAGACACCGAATCGACATATCCACTCTTTCACCAAGACATCCGCGACGGTGATGGCTTCCTGGTTGGGTAGGGCATAGGCTTCGGCCCACTTGCTAAAATAGTCCATTGCCACAGGCATGTATTTATTCCCGTGGTCTGATACGGAAAACGGGCCGGCGATGTCAACAGCAATTCTCTCGAATGGACTACCTACGTTATACTGACGCATCGGGGCCTTGGGTCGTGTCCTAGGTCCATTGCTGGCAGCGCAAACAGCACACTTTCTGCACCAGTCATTGACATCAACTTGACAATTGACCCAGTAAAACCGTTGCCTTACTTACTGCAGGGTCTTCGTCACATCCAGATGTCCTCCAGCAACTCCATCATGGATCTCTTGGAGTACTTCCTGTCTTGTGTTCTTGGGCACCACTATCTGACTTCTGTCCTTCCCACCATCTTCGGACTCTAATACACGTTTCAGGACCCCATTGTCCAGGGTAAACGAATTCCATTGGGACCAGTAGGATTTGAGCTGGGGAATATCTTGCAATTTCCTGCCATGTCGGCCTTTGATTACTCTTTTTCCAACCGATAACTAAACCAAGATCTGGATCTCTTTCTTGGTCTTTCTGGACCTCGTTGTCTTTCTAGTTGTTGTCAATTGCCGTGGTTCTACAAATCGCTGCTTCTTTCTCTTCTGCTCGTCGGCAGTGTGAACAGTCATCTGGGCATGGTCTCCTTGACAGGGCATCTGCGTTCTTGTGGCCACTCCCAGCTCGATGTTCGATCTCGAAGTCGAATTCTTGGAGTCTTTCGATCCAACGTGCTACTTGGCCCTCGGGGTTTTTGAACTGTAGAAGCCATTTAAGGGCTGCGTGGTCGGTCCTTAACAGGAATCTTCTTACGTACACGTATTTGTAAAAGTGTTCTACCCCCTTGACAATAGCCAACAGTTCTCGTCTGGTGACGCAGTAGTTACGCTCCGGTTCACTGAGAGTTTCACTGAAGTATCCGATGACCTTCTCTTGCCCATCCTGGTTCTGGGACTAGACAGTTCCAAGTCCCACATTGCTGGCGTCCGTGTCCAAAATGAATTTTCCACTCGGAAGAGGATAACTCAGAATCGGTGCGTTGATCAATGCCCCCTTCAGCTTCCTAAACGAGTCTTGGCATTCTTCGGACCATTGGAACTTTGTTTGTCCTTCCGTGAGCCTGGTCAGTGGTTTAGCGATATTGGCGAACCCCAGCACATATCGGCGATAGTATGTGCACAAACCACGGAAACTACGTAATTGGTGTATGTCTTTCGGGATAGGCCACTCCTTCACTGCTTTAATCTTCTCATCATCCACTGCTACTCCGTGCCCAGAGACAACATGGCCAAGGTAACGTACTTCTTTTTGGAACAGGTGGCATTTCTTTGGGCTCAGCTTCAATCCAGAGTTTCTCAGTCGCAGGAATACCTCCTCCAGGTTTTTTTACGTGGTCTTCGAACGATTTGCCAACTACAATAATGTGGTCGAGATATACCAAACACGTCCTCCATGAAAGTCCATTCAGAACCGTCCCCATTAATCAATCGAATGTGGCTGGAGCATTTCAAAGCCCGAATGGCATAACGGTGAAATGCCACAGTCCTGAGCCGATGGTGAAGGCTGTCTTTTCTCTATCTTCTGGAGCCAGTTCTACCTGCCAATATCCACTCTTCAGATCAAGGGTCGAGAAAATCGTGCTGCCGGCCAACGTGTCTAAGGTGTCGTCTATTCTCGGAAGAGGGTAACTGTCTTTCTTCGTCACGTTGTTTAGTTGACGATAGTCTACGCAAAAGCGTCTTTCTTCTTCACCAGCACGACTGGAGAGAACCATGGACTGTCGGATGGTTCAATAACTCCATCTTTCCCCATATCACTGACTATTCTGTCAGCCTCTTCCTTCTTGGCAAGAGGAAGTCTTCTAGCTGATTTTCGGATTGGTCGGGCATCCCCAGTATCAATTTTATGTTGAACTACATTCGTTTGACCCCCTTTTCCTTGTCCGTTATCGAAGATGCGTTGTTCACCGGGGCTTTCTGAGTATAGGCCGACGATTGCCCCTTCTCAACAACCTTCGTTGACCTCTTGAGGGTTGGACATTGGCTACGCACGTGTCCAAGTTTCTTACAGTTACGGTATCTCACTAATCTCTTCTCGGGCAACACTTCCTTCATCACTTTCCTTATGGCAGCTCCAAGACCGGAAGGCTCCTGTCGGTCTTCTTCCATCATCCGGACCTTGCTTTGGCTCTTACAGGATTGTTTCGCCGCCTAAAATTCCAAAGCGCGTGCCAGTACATCCACGAGATATGTTGGACGAGCTAGTGTCAATGCTAGTCTGGTTTCCTGGTCACGAAATCCATCTAAGAAGGCCTGAACTGCTAGTCGCTCTATTACCTTTTCCGGTGTAGCTGGGTATGCAAGGCGAACCAAGCGTGCAATGTCTGCTTCAAACTCCTGTAGGGACTCGCTTGATTTCTGGCAGCGGTTTTTGAGCTGTGAGTGGTATACATGTTCTAGATGGGTCTGTCCATACCGTAATTCTAGATGTTTGATCAGCTGCTCGTAGTCCTCTTGTTCTTATGCCGTGAGGGTTTGTAAGATATTCGTTGCTTCTCCACGCAACGCCAGTGTTAATGCTTATGGTGTTTTTCCATCAAACTGATGTAGTTTCATAGAGAGTTTTCCTGTTTCCGGACTGATTTTCACATCTTCCAAACCCTTTTAAACATCATATTAGTTCAAACTCAGTTCCAGCATTGAATTTTCATTGACATGTTCTGTGGTGTGGGTAGTGACTTTCTGGTTTTCCAACTTACTGATTTTCTCCTTCAATTTGTTGATTTCTTCCTCGATTCCGCCTCTGATTTCATCGCTGATTGTTTCCTTCGATTTTCCCATCTCTTCCTCGACAGTCCCTATTCTTTCTTCTAACCGGTTCGCCAGGCCACAAAGTTCTTCTTTCATGTTTTTCGAGTTTTCTAGAAGCTCCTCCCTCAAACCCTTTGAATTTTCTAGAATATCTTCTCTCAAATTCCTCGAACTCTCTTGAAATTCTTCTTTCAGACTCTTCGAATTTTCCAGTGCTTTTTCTTGTAGTTCTTCCTTGAGAGTATTCGAATTTTCTAGCAGCTTTTCTTCCAGATTTTTCGAGCTTTCTCGAAGTTCTTCCTTTAAAGTATTCGAATTTTCCAGAAATTTTTCTTGAAGACTGCGAATTTTCTTGAAGTTTTTCTTTCAAAGTACTCATTATGGAAGTCATATCCATTCCAGAAACTTCTAATAAAAATGTTTCTGGATCCTCGCCCTCCTGGATTGATCCCTCAGAAAGTCTTGCCCGAAGCACGGCCTTTTTACCACTTGTATCAAGTTCCCTCTCCTCCAGTTCTTGCTTCAATTCCGCAACTCTCAAATCGACCAAGCGAACTTTCCTCGAACACATTTTGTCTTAGTCTATGTCTCACAGTCTATTTCACGAGCCACCAGTCTATTATTATTATTGACTATTTCACACGCGAGAAGTGTATCCGTTTATACTCCGTTAATGCACACAACTGTCACTTCGCGAAAAATGTTTATCAGCCACTGTCTGTTTCTCGCGAAAACAATTGTTCGAAATACACAAGCTGTCTACTTGCACGAACACTCTGTATTTTATCTTCAACAGTCGCACTTCTGTCACCACTATAGAATATTTATAGTCTGATTCACTCTAAAATAATTTATTTAACGAAATACAATGATTCACAATACTCTAATTTATATAACAACCACTCTACTATTTATATTCGACTGTCCCCCTCCGCTGCGTGGTTCTTCTTTTTATATTCACCGTTCATTTCGGGGAAATTTCGCGTAAGCCCTCGAATTGTCCAGATTCTTCTCGGTGCATAGCGCCTCGAAGGTCATATGCGGCCTGCGGGAGCGTTCAGGCCCGGCATCGCCCACAGCATCGCCACAATATACTAAAGTGGTGGAGTTCTTCGTCTCCATGGTTCTATATGACAAAGCATTAACATATCTCAACCACATCCTAGGTTTCTTGTCGGCTTTGTCTATAGCAAATGCCTCGAACCATTCATAGCAAATATACAGGGTGTAATCTAAATGATGTCATTAATTTCAGGTGGTGATTTCTTGTCATATTTTATGAAAAAGAGTTCATATAAACGTATGTCCTAACTTGCTTTTTTTCAAGTGACTGAGTGAAGTTTTAATAAAAATTCGGTTTTTTATTAATTACTCAAAAGTCTTTTTGCCGATTTCCATGAAACCTGGTGTGTTTATTAGCAGTTACAAGGGGCTTGTTTTCATGAAATTAGTTTTCAAATCATAAGTGGCAGGTGGTTACTTGATTGATATTTATAGTAAAAATCGGTGTTTTTCTCTAAGTTTTATATTTTTTCAGAATAAATTATTAAAAATACAACTTTCTTATAATGCCGTGAATTTGAAATGGTTGAATTTTGTCAAATCAAAGTCAGTTACGTAGGAATAGTAGTTACGCACCATCAAAAAGTCATGTGAATGATCTTTTTTTCATATTCTCGAAATTTTCTTGACACTCTATTTAATTTTATCCACAAATGTTTTGTTAAGTTTTGATAGAGAAAGTTGACAATAATAGGCCCAGGAACAAACAACCAGTACATCAACGACGAAACCTATAAAGGAGTTCGTAGAAATAAATTAATTATGGACATCTATGGATTGCAGCACCTTTTTATTTATAATAATAATATTAATAATAAAGCGTCTTTATTCACTACCAAAAAATAAACAATTATATGAGAAACTGCGTGTGAAAATTGAAGACTTGTGCTTGGGAATGATTAGAAATAACCTGTTACGTGTGGCGTATCTATTTATATTCGAAAAAGTTTTGAGTTTGTTCAATAGATAGTCAGGCTGGTGTTCAAAACTTTATGCGTATTGATCAACAAGTGTAATGTTCTAAGCTTCTCTAGTTTCAGCCAGCCTGATTCCTTCATTACAGCGGATATATGATTAAATTTGCGCACCCCAAAGAAAAAGCGTAAGCAGCTTTTTTGAATACGTTGCAGGCGCATCGAATCAGATTGCCTTAAGGCAGGTCCATAAATACTATCACAGTAAGAAATTTTGGAGAATATAAGTGATTCACAAAATTTGAGTTTGAGTTTCGTGGTAAGTAAATCCCGATTCGGAAACAATTGCCTGAGAACGTTATAAGAGGATTGAATCAGATGGTTAACATGCCTGGTGAAGCGTAGCTCAGTATCGTATCACATACCTAGATTTTTTAAATCAGCGACAAGAGGTAAGATGTCATTTTCAATGCGGATTTGTAGTAAGTTGTTAGCATTTACTCTGTCTTTCTTTGGCCCGAATAGCATCACAGCAGATTTCTTAGAATTAAGTTTTAATTTGTGGGTGGAAGAAATATCAAAAATAGTTTGTAGATCACTATTAATATGGAGTTCCGCAGAATCAATACTATGGAATGGAAAGGAGAAGTAAAGCTGGGTGGAACAAGCTGGACTACCATGAGATAACCTTCTCGGATATCCATGAGATATCCTTCTGGGATATCCATAAGATATCATTCAGAAATATCCATGAAATACTTTTCACGGATATTCTCAATATGTTGTTCAGGGACATCTACAAGATATCCACAAAAATATCCATAAGATATTGTTCACAGATATCCAGATGATATCTTTTAGGGATTTTTTAAATAAATAAAAATCACAATTATGACAAAACAATAATAATTTCAATTAAATAAAAACGAGAGGATAAAAAACTGTATTTATACTCTTATTGATGAAATAACAAATTATGATATTAAAATAATAATTAATGTGAGTATATTATATAGTAATAATAAAATATTCTTTTTGAAACCAAAAATAAATTGAAAACAGGCCACTCAGAGAATGACAATCTCGGTTTCTTCTTGGGGTTTTTCCTGTTTTTTCGAAGCTAGCAGATGTCTTTCTTTGGCCATTCGTAGCCAACTTTTTATTGCCTCTTCTGACATTTTCCTATATTTGCTGCCAGACTATTGGAATTAGCTGCGCCTGAAATTAATTTATTAAACACTAATCCTTTACCACATAAGTGAAGAAAATTCAAGCCGGAATAAGGAATTAAGTTTCTAAAGATTGGGAATAAAATCAAATTCTATTGAAGAATTTACTATGTGTATTCTTCATTATAGGCAGAACTTTATATGAAATATATTCTCATTTCCTAGTAAAAGTTCAGCCAATTTGAGTTCAACAAAAACTCTTTTTTTTGCCCCGTACCAGCTATATTCTGATGCAAATTTATTTGTTATATTGGATGAAAGACAACGTTATATAAAATCATATAATGATGAACCTCCAATTTTTGAAACTTCATCTACCTGAAAAAGATATTTTTGATAAAAAGATAGGGAAAACATTATTCACTCACAACAGCTCTGAATTTCTCCCTGTTGTCCAAATACTCCACCAATTGTTTGATTTTCTCAAGGAATCAATGTGGAAATGATCAAATTCTACAAATATTGATTAAACATCCCTACATGGTGCAGTTATATTATTCATCTTATCTGTTCGCATGTTTCATATCTGTTAGCGAGTCCATTAGTTTCATGAAAAGTATTTTCTGTAACTGAATTGAATACAAATCCATTATCCATAGAGGAAACCTCGTCTGCAGAACTATCAAATTCTGTAACAAGAGTTGATTAATAATCCGAATTATTATTTTCATTAGACATTATTTCATTATCAGGAATGAATGATGTTGATGTCGACCATTGACGAGATGGAACAGGCGTCATTAGTGAAGTTTGTAGACTCTTTAACTAATACTCGTTCGGATTCCAATTTTTATTTTTTATAAGTACATCAGCCTTTTTGTTTGATATTTCTTGATGTTATCCATTTCCTCTCACCTAATTGGCACAAATGCATTGATTGAAAATAGTTTAAATATTATATTTCTACCACTTACCATCGAAATGTATTTGAAGGAATGAAAAAGCCAATTGCCCAAAACCAAAATCCTCAAAATCCACGTGAATTAAACCGGGAATCAGAGACATAACTTAACTATGTAATGGAAAACCAGTAAAACCACAAAAGTGAGCAAGTAAGGTTAAGTTTCTCTTACGCACAAATCGCACAGCCAGAAATCATAGAACTGACGATAAATAAACTGCACGACATACGCGCTCTGTGATTGGACACTGTCATGGCGGTAAGTTTAAATGACAAGAGAAGAAGAAGGCAAACTGTGTTAAAAATGAGTGAATCACCAGTCAACCTAACATAACCTTACTAATCTTACGTAGATATAATGTTAGCGATTTATCGAATATTCTTCCAAAATTGTTAATAAAAGCAGCGTTGGTCGGAGCTCTCATATAGTGCATTTTAGTACAGAACTTAAGAATGCAAATCAAATCAAATCAAATCAAAATTACTTTATTGTCTGAAGAATGATAATTCCTAATGACAAAGTGAAAAACAGAACAGTAAAAAAAACAAACATCAATAACAATTGAATATGTGCATATTTTTCATACATCCCTCTTTACACATTTGAAACACATTAAACATTTACCATGTCATTCATTCACATAAAATTTGTAGAGCGGTTACTATACGTCAAATTATTCATATAAGTAAAAGTCTATAAATATATACAAAAAACAAATACATAAAATAAATTTCAAACAATAGTATCACTGTATTTAGCTCTGCACAAGTATCCAATTGCCCTTTTCTGCAATATGAAAATAGTTTTGAATAAAAATTCACTACAAGAACCCCAAAAGCAGATTCCATATCTCAGATGAGAATCAATTACCGCATAGTATACCTTTTTGGCCATATCCCTACCAAGTTCCCACGAGGTCGTTCTCACTGCAAAACATCCAGAGGCTATTTTTGCACCCAGCTTTTTTATATGGTCCTCAAACTTTAACTTTTCGTCAATGTACAAGCCAAGAAACTTCGTTGTTCTTGTACTGCTAATAACTTCATTACCCAGATACAGTTCTGGCAGATGACCTTTAAAAGTGAGTATATTAGTTTTCGATATGTTTAACGATAATAAATTGGCATCACACCACTGCTTTACCTTGATAACATCATTATTGATTTGTTGATGCAGTTCAACATCATTTCTATTATTCCAAAGTGAGGTAGTATCATCTGCGAACTGAGTAAACTTTCCCGTAATCTTTATTGAGGCTAGGTCATTTATGTAGATTAAAAAGAGAACTGGGCCAAGCACTGATCCTTGAGGTACTCCCTATTTGATCAATAATTGTTGCAATAATTTGTTCTGAAGAGACACGCTTTGTGTACGACCTGATAAGTACGACTCAAACCACTTCAGAACTATATCTCTGAAGCCATACCTTTCTAATTTCTTCAACAGGATTTTATGGTTGACACAGTCAAACGCTTTAGTTAGATCACAAAAAACCGCTGCCGCAACATCTCCATCATTGAGATTGAAATAAACATCCTGTAGTAGGTTAAAAATAGCAACACTTGTTCCTTTCGATCTTTGGAACCCAAATTGAAAAGAATGGATAACGTTGTACTTTTCCAAAAAAGTCATCATTCTATTTTTTACAAGTTTCTCAATTAATTTAGAAAGGGAAGGTAACAATGAAATGGGTCTAAAATTGGCTGGATTTTCAATATCCCCACCTTTGTGTAATGGAATCACCACCGCCTTCTTTAGACATGCTGGAAATACTCCCGCTGAAAACGAAAAATTTATAGCTTCAGCCAGAATCACGAGAGCGGAGTCCGGTAGGTGCGAAAAAATTTTGGTAGATAGGTCATCGTATCTAGATGCATTCTTATTTTTTATTTCATGAAAAGTTCGCTTAATCTCTCCAATGTCTGTTGGCATGAAGAAAGAAGATTCAAAAACAGATTTTTTTCTAGATAACTCATGGGGTCTGTGGTGGGGTGGATTACTTTGGAGATATTTTCTGCTATTGAGCAATAGTATTCATTAATATCGTCACAATCCAGATTTGTTTTCACAGGAACAGAAAATTGTTTACCCCTCAGCTCATTGATAATTGCCCAACTCTCTTTTTGCTTATTGCCGGAATTTTCTATTCTTTCCCTATAATACAAATGCTCTGCCGCTTTTAGAGTTCCTCTATAAATTTTTCGGTACTTGTTATAAAATGAAATGAATGTTTCATTTTCCATAGCATATTTTCTAATGTAATGTATGTAAACATTCATTATTTTATATTTGCTTGTGATATTTTATGGCCATCTGTAGAATATCTTCTAACGGTTCAAGAAAAAGATTATTTTCATAAAAATACAATTTGTGTACGCTGAAGAGAGAAAAAACATCGATGTCCAAAATTCAGCTCGACATTTCCCAGATAACACATGGACATCCAATGGATGTCCACTGGACATCTGTTATGGATATGCTGGATGTACTATGGAGATCAGGAAATATCCATAGGCTATACTATGGACGTCCAATGGATGTTCGGGGGGTACCAACCTGTACATCCATAAGATATCCTTCAAGGATATCCATAAGATATTCCTGAACTATATCCATAGGATATCCATATAATATATCTTATGGATAATCTCTACGGATATCTTATGGATATCCATTTGAGATCCAGTCGGAAAACGAAAGATAAGAGTATTCTTGGAATGCTTCTATTGGTGTACGAGCATGGAAGAAACTCAGAAATTGATAATATCAAAATCAGTCTTGCAAATCAATCATATCCATAATAAGCGATGCATATATATATATATATAAACTAAAAAATAAAGGACCTAGTATGAAGCCCTGTGGAACACCTTTGTATACAGGTAAGGCCGCCGAGGCGACTCCGTCCAGAATAACTTTTTGTGTGCGGTTCGAGAGATAATTTTTCACTAAAAATAATGCCTCGGTAGAAAAGCCAAAAAATATGAGTTTGTCACAAAAAATGACGTGGTCAAGAGTGTCAACGGCTTTACTGTAGTCCAAGAGTACCAGACATGTCGAGTTACCTTCGTCGAGAGCTTTGAAAAGGTCCTCAGTAATGGACAAGAGGGCTGTGGTGGTGCTGTGTTGACTTCTAAAACCAGATTGCACTGAGATGATAATTCCGCGTTCGTTCATAAAATGGTTCATCTGATCTTTCAATATCAGTTCCACAACTTTTGAGAAGCAAGTTAAGAGTGTAATAGGTCTAAGGTCAGAGTATTTCATTTTATTTATTTATTTTTCAACCACTAGGCGTTACAAATGCAGGGCGGCAGCTTTTCGTCAGAGAGCAGTCAAATGGGTTCGGTGCTAAACAAAAGGCAATAATGTCATTGAATATACTCTAGGTAAAATTGCCTGGGCGCCACTCAATTCGAACAAAGATTTAAAAAAATTGGATAATTGAGAACACTAGTTGTTAAAAAGATATCAACCGACTAAAAGAATGACAGTGAGGAAGAGGAGAAATAAGTGATAAATCTGTGAAAATCAATTAGATATAATTTCATTCATTCGAAATATCAAGAGAATGATTGTCACGTACTATTGACCTCGTGACAAGTGGTAATAATAAGTAGTAATAAATGAAGGAAATATATACAGCAAACAATTGAGAAAGTCAATCAAGGATTCTAAATATAAGAGATGTGAAATGGTTTAATTTCATGTGTCATCTCAAGAAAATGATAGTTATAGTTAGGATGAATTTTTTTTTAAACTTTCTATATTACATTTTAATATACCACCCTGAGCCTTGCTTTATCTGCTGTTGCATGGTACCTAGTAAAAGCTTCACAATCATGAATTTTTATTTTCCAAAGTAAAGGTTATGGCAATGGTGGAAAAGAGTATTTTTATAAATACCTGATTGGTGTACTTAAGGTAAAAAGTACTATAAGTAGATTAATAAAATTCAAACTTGAGGAAGACTTCTCTCTGCTACGGTTGACAAGAACCCCTTCTTGATCTTCTCTTGAAATTAAAATTAACAGGAATTCTCTTCAAAACAGACTCCACTGTAGAACGTGAATTTAACCAAAAATATAGATTCCTATAGAATTTATCTAGAATCCACCATAGAGGTTGTATCTCTACGAAAGAAGTTGTGACTCCACCAAAGAGGTAGAACTCTTACGTAACTCCGCCAAAGAGTTAACTAGAGTTTGTAACTTTACCGAAAACCCTACAAGAAATTATTTCTTATAGTCTTTTGTACTAATTATAGTGAAAGAAAACGTTTACTATATACACGATTACACAAATTCTGATTTTATGTCGCCGGTAAAATTCATTCACCTTCGACAAAAGGGAAGGGCAAACGTGGTCTCAATTTCATCATCGAGTTTCCAGGTAAAAATGGCCGGAGAGAAAATCCAGAATAGTTCGCTCACATCGACTGGGTATGGTGCACCTTTTATAAGGGGAATTTAACAAAATCCAAAAAGGTAGATTGAGAAATAGAATTATCCAAACCCCATAAGTTTTCCACACAGTAGCTCCAGATCGAAGTAAAGCCGGAAGACCCTCCATTTCCTCGCTAAATTCAGTTGACAATCTCCCCACCACTTCATCGAATAATAGAATCGTCAGTTAAAATTCCTGCCATGGGTCATAATAATACTCCCATGAAACATCAACAAACTGTTGAGTTAGAGTGGACGATCTGTCGAATCGTTACACTGTGGTGTATGGGAAGAGAATGGCATATGACGACGATATTCGACTTCCGGCAGCGGTTGAGGTCAGACGCATAGAAATATATATTATATACTTACTCTAGAATGCTAATCCCGCCAATTTTTACGGCGAAAAGCATGCCGCGTATGCGACCCGTTTACGATGTGCGCATGCGCGTCATTAGTGTAGTTTGGGCAGATCGTTGCCAAGTTTCAAAATAATTTGGTGTTTCAATTCAGAGTTTTTTGTTATGAGGCAATAAAACACATGTCATTTGAAAGAGAAATTTTACAGCGCATTTAGGACTTTAAAACCGAAAAAAACTTTTAGAGATAGATTAATCCAAAATTTAGGCGCGACAGAAATGTATTTAAAACAATAATGTACTTTATGCTACTGTAATTATAATGACCGTGCAACAGTGCTTTTTCATCAACGGAAAGACTTGTCACTAAGATCTGTCACTCTTGTCAGAGACAGAGTCAGTTTTTAGAATTTCAGATTTTCTCTTGTCGTTTTGTGTGGTGTTTGTTGTCATTTGTTATTCTTTCATCTTTCGTGAATTTGCATTAATCTTGTTCCTTTAAAGGCAATTTCTAATGAAGCCGTTTCTTCCTAAAAATAAACAATGAACTGTTTAGTGGTAAAGGAAAAATACCTGAAATAAATCATTTTTGGTAGAAAATTAAATTTTTTATGTTCCTATATGCTTTGCTCAAAATAGCTTAAATATTATTTTAGCTTGACAAAAAAGGCATGATTTTTGGTTATTGTTTTCAAGAAGAGACACCAGCAGAACATTTGAGTGAGAAAATTGTAATTTGTGGCAGACATTTTCCTCATGAAGATTCATGTGAAAACGACAATAGAATAATTTGAAACCTAGTGCAGTACCAATACTGTGTCTGCATAAGTATGCATGGCGAGTGATACAACTTTCTACCACACCGCTTATATTATGAGTTCTAGATTCCTACAAAAAGTACTGAATATACACAGAATCGCCTCAGAAAATTAATGTCAATATGCTTTTCTTGCTTGATTTTTTTTGATGGTAAGGAAAATGCTTCTGGAATCACTTTTTCATGCACCCCATTGTGGAAATTGCTCTAAGGTAATACAACCAGAAATACTCGTAGAAATAGCATGTTAATCTCTTCAAATGATTTAAATTAAATGCAGTTGCGTATTTTGACATGAATCGTTTAGAAAAAACCTAGAGCTTCCGAACATCCAATTTTATAAATCCAATTTGAGAGAAATTATTCATAATAATAGCTGAAATAAATTTTCATAGTTTTTACATAGTTTTTACAGCTGAAAAGTGAATGTAAAACCAAGAATCAGTCGCTTCAGAGCGGTAAATAATAATAGTAACCGTACTCTACTTTCTGATGGCCTTTGCTGAATATTCGGGATCATAAATATGTGAAAATATGTATTCAAATCGGCTAAATACAAATAACAGGTATAAGCACAATGAGGTTTCCAACCATTCTCCGATATTCAGAATTAATGTTTGTTAATCTTCACAAGTATCATAATATTTTACTAAAACCGGGCCTGTTACAAAAATCCCTAATGACGCGCTTGCGCATTGCGGACTATCTTGAACTTTTTACAACACTTTTGACATGGGGATTAGCATTCTAGAGTAAGTATATAATATATATTTCTATGGTCAGACGGTCTCGTGTTGGAGGTCAGGTTAATGTGTGTGACGTGCATTGACAGATTAAATATGAAGTGTGAATATGGAATGCAGTATTGCCTAGAGCAAGACAACTGCATTCCCCCGATAAAACCTTGCTGTTTACGCCGGTTAAAGGCCGGATGGGAACGGATTTCTCGCAGCAGGGCATGTCCACATGGCGCCGAATGGAAGCCGACAGACAATAATTGAAGAGAGAGAAAGAGAGACATGTGATAACGCTCTTCCTTCTTTCAGAATTTGACACTAAATTTGAAAACAAGGTAAACGACACAAAAAGGAATATCTGGATCGTAGAGATTTAAACCAACAATATTTGGTAGCAAATTATTGCAAACATCTATTGCTTTCTAAATAATTTCTGGAGGTGTATTTTCCGACTCTAAATCTTCGTATTTCATTATATTCAATATTTAATGAATCTGAACTATTTATATTATAACAAATAACAATAAAACTATTTTCATCGGGTAAGTTGACAGCAATAATTATGCAGTGCTTCGGTTTTGTTGTTATAGAAACGCTAACATGGGCTACTTGGATATTGCACGCGAATCGTCGGCGTAGCGTTGTCAACGTGGAGAACGTGTCATATCACTGTTATATAGTGGATATCTGCTGGAACTGCGTATCGGACGTCTCAATGTCAAGAGATAAGGACTTTGCCGATTGAACGACGCTAGCGGATGGCCACCTGCAAGTGAACAATGGAGTTGCTGACAGTGTATGGACAATGTTTATAAATACGACCTGCGAGTCGATTTCAGTTAGTCTGTATTTTATTCTCATTGTAAACGTTCAATTTATATTCAAATAAAGTATTTTACCGGTGGCTTATCCGACCCGGTTACAATTTAAAAAAAGTTAATTTGCAAAAACCAAATATAACATCAATCTGACATGTAACAATTCATGACTTACTTGGGTTATCGTGATAACAGTGTGAAATTATTTCTCACTGTGAGAAATTATTTCTCACTGTATTGGCGGATATTTCTCACTGCGTGAGAAATCTTTCGTTTTGAACGTATGAAAGCGATGAGAGAAGTGGCATCCGTAGAAAAAAGTTTTTTCATCATGGATGCTTGCAGTGTGTCCAAAATAATCTAACTGGAAGGTAAAAACAATTATGAGACTTGGCGATTTCAAGTTGATATCATACTGAAAAGTACTGGAAAATACGACGTTGCAGTCGGTAGAACGCTGAAACCAACTGATCCGGAAAAGAAGAAAGAAATCGAAACTTGGCTGAAAAATGATCTGAATGCTCAAAGAGTGATTGTGACCAGTATATACGAACAAGTATTATCCCTACTTGTTCATTGTTCGTCAGCTGTAGAAATGTTCACAAAGCTAGATTAAAAAATTTCAAAAAATTGTTTTTTCCGTTAACCAGCTGTCGTCCCCTTACGAACGGCAGCCCTCAGAAGTCGAAACTTGTGCGAGCCAAGGATTAACGAGGTCTTACCTTTTTACGTGCGATTCCTAGCACTTTCTCTTTATTCTTTCTCTTACTCTTTATTCTCAAAATACAGATGTTTCCTTACATGTGCTACAACATAAATTTTATTCGTTCAACTACGATCAGTCAGAATCCATGTCTACAAACATCACAAGACTGGAGACGTTAGTGTACGAAATGAAATCAGCAGGCGAAAGTATTCCTGAATCCATGATAATTACCAAAGTGCTCATGATGTTGCCAAAAGATTTCGTATATTTCCAAAGTGCATGGGATTCTGTAAATAGTGATTTGAAATCCTTATCATATCTGACCAGTCGACTACGGCTGGAAGAGGAAAGAAATAAAAACAGGGAAAGTGTCAAAGAAGATGAGAGTGTGGCATGAGCAACAACATCTCAGATCAAAAAAGTTCTGGATATTCTGTCAATTGTAATGTACCTGGCCACGCCCCAAAATTCTGTAAGAAAAATGTAGCAAACAGAAAACCTTTTGAAGTTCCGTCATGTCTTTTTTGTAAGAAGCGAGGCCATGTGCTGAATGATTGCTGGTTTAGAAAAAAGAAAGATCGCTCTCAAACTAGCACTGATAGAAATGCTTTCATCAGTACGGCGTTCATCAATATTCCAGGAGTTATGGAAGATAAATGGTATCTGGATTCAGGTGCCAGTATCATACAGAGTGGGGCACCGAAAACGAAACAGATCGAATATCTTCAAAACGCATGTGTTGTGAGAAAAATGCAAATCACTTCGATTTTTAATCCAAAGGGGACATCTTCCTATCATAACCTCACCTGTCATACCTCTCCCCCCATCCCTTGGGCACTATCACACAAACAATTTGAATAGGAAAAGTAGTAAGTGTGACACATCATTAAAAAGGTAATTTCACAAGGAATTCAGTCATGGTAATTTTCGCTACCAAACTTCTCTCTGAAAATCTGTACCTGAAACCCCCTTCAATCCAATTTTGAATCGAATCGGACCATAATTACAAATCTCATCCGCAATCCTGGAGCTGCCATTTTGTTGTTTCTTCATCCAACAAAAATTCCATAATGTATTTGTTAGCCTCGAAACGCTGTCTGACGTTTTTGAGCAATTTATTCAAAATTTTCCAATTTGTAAGTTCATAAAATGTTAATTTTTTTAATTTTTGTTTTGTTTTCGTGAATTGTTCACATTAGCTTTCAAATGAAATGTTATAAGTTGGAATACGATACAGTTGTTTTTCCCGCAAGAGGGCACCAGAATGAAGAGTTAGGTAGTGAACACTCACTTGTCTGAATTCCTTATGGAATTACCTTTTCAACGCTGTGTCACAATGGGTGGGGAGAGTGGTTTGACAGTTAATATTATGATGAGAAGATGTCCTTCTTGAATTTAAAATCAACGTGTGCATTTTTTCATAACACATGTGTTTTGAAGAATTCGTTTTCGGTGCCGGGTCGAATCGAACCATAATTACAAATTTCTCCCGCCATCTTGTTTTTTGCATCGGCAAAAAAATCATAATTTACAACCCTGAAAATCCCCACATACAAATTTTGATTCAAATCGAACCATAATTACAAATTTCATCCGCCATCTTGGAGCCACCATCTTGTTTTCTTGCATTGGCAAACAAATCATGATTTCTGACACTGAAAACCACCACATATCAATTTTGAATCGAATCGGACCATAATTGCAAATCTTGGCCGCCATTTTGGAGCCACCATATTGTTTTTTTCTATAGAAAAATTCCATAATGCATTGTCACCGAATTTATGTCAAATTAGCTTGAAAGTAAGATATCATAATTTGCAATACTGAACAGTTGTTTTTCCCGTAAGAGGGCGCCAAAATAAAAAGTTAGGTAGCGAAAATTGACATGGCTGAATTCCTTGTGAAATTACCTTTTCAATGATGGGTCGTACTTACTACTTTCCCTATTCAAATTGTTTGGGTGATAGTGCCCAAGGGGTGGGAAAAGAGGTATGACAGTTGAGGTTATGATAGGAAGATGTCCCCCTCGGATTAAAAATCGACGTGTTTTTGCATTTTTTTCACAACACATGTAATTTGAAGATATTCGATGTTTCGTTTTCGGTGCCCCACCCTGTATGTGCAATGAAAAGCATAAATTCAAGGATTTGATCTACTTCGATGAACCAAAATATGTTAAAATTCGCGATAGTTCCTGTATAACAGCAGACGGTCAAAGAATCATCCTAATCAAAGCTTTCGATGGGAATAAGTGGATACCCTCTATAATAACAAATGTTTCATAATATATTCCTGCTTTGAAATGTAATCTGATTTCTGTTGGCTGTGTTCTGGATAAAAATTATACATTGAGTTAAGATCAAAACGAATGTAAACTTATGAAAGATAGAGAAGTAGTTGCAACTGGTGTCCGAAAAGAAAAATTGTATGAAATGAACTTCACAGAAGACTCCCAGAAGGAACAAACGGCTGATATTGATGTCAAGACGAGTTCCATTAACTTACAAATATGGCATGAAAGAATCGGTCACCAAAGTGTCGAACACGCAAAGAAGATTTTGAAGAAAAATGCAATCGAATTCATGGATATGGTTGGAAAAACCTTTTGTCAAGCTTGTGCAAAAGGAAAACTACATCAGATGCCTTTTCCATCAAGTTCCAGTAGAGCATCCCGACCAGGAGAATTGATTCATACCGATTTGTGCGGACCGATGGAAGAAATGTCACTAGGTGGATCGAAATATTTCCTGTTGTTGAAATATGACTTTTCCCGTCATAAAACTGTATATTTCCTTCGCAATAGAAGCAAAATTCCATAGAAATTAAAATTTTTTCTGAATTTGGTTGATAATTTCACTCGCCGTATGAAACCCTCCTCTCCTGCAATATTAGGACCAATAAGGGATCGATAATACGCAGTTCCTAGCTTTCGAGCCGGTAATACCACTTTGACATGGCAACCACGTATCCAAACAACAACGGAGGACTTAATATCATCTTGCTACTAATATGAATGTCAGTCTGACAGACTTCATGTCTTCAGGCATTATCTATAACTATTGAAGAATTCACGACATTGGAACTTTTTTTACTTTGTTGGTTCGTGAAATTATCTCAATAAATACTACTCGTGCTCTGATGTGCTTTGAGGTAACACCACTCATCCTAAAGGACTCGTGGTGTTACCAAGCAATTTGATTTCGTTGATTTCTGACAGAATTACTATCGATAGTATCGCGAGCACTCGTGGTATTACCCCCGAAAATCAATCAATCCAAAAAATTAAAATTGTCAGAAGTGAGAACGGTAAGGAGTTCGTCAATAAAGAATTACGTGAAATCTTCTAGAACCACGGTATCAATTAACAGTTATGTATAGAATAGAATAGAATAGAATAGAATAGAATAGAATAGAATAGAATAGAATAGAATAGAATAGAATAGAATAGAATAGAATAGAATAGAATAGAATAGAATAGAATAGAATAGAATAGAATAGAATAGAATAGAATAGAATAGAATAGAATAGAATTTATTGGTCCATTTAAAAGAACTTTCACAAGTTATAGGACAAGTCACTAAAAAACTCATACGAGTAAAAGATAAAACTTTGTCAATTTTACAATTAAAACGTAATATTTACATATATACTTATACTAATATAATATACATATACATATACATACTCACACATACACATATAACATTTGAAAACATTCAAAACCAAAGACACAACAAAACGACTATTTAAAATAACCAGTGAATTCCTCAATATTATAAGGACTTATGTCTAACATAATCAATTTGAGATTTTTCTTGAATTGATCGAACTTAGTAAAACATTTATATTCGTATGGTAGAATATTATACAGCCTAAGGCCCATTATTTCGTAGGATTTTTGATACAATGATGTACGATTTCTAGGAATATGAAGATCATTTTTTATTCTTGTATTGTAATGATGTATTGATTCATTTTTCATAAACTGATCACGATTTTTATGTATATACGTCAATAATTCAACGATAAATAAACCATAGACTGTGAGAATATTATATTCTTTGAATAATCTTCGGCAGGAAGTCCTTGAAGAAACATTAGCAATGTTCCTTAATATTCTTTTCTGTGTAATGAATATATCTTTCATAGAAGATGAGTTACCCCAAATTAAAATACCATATATCAGTCTGGACTGAATTTGACCATAATAAAACAACAATAATGCTTGTTTATCCAAAACATTTCTCAAAATTCTAATTTGATAACACTTGCTATTCAGATTTTTCATGAGATTCACGCAATGAGTGGTGAATGAGAGGTTAGTATCAAAATCTACTCCTAAGAATTTAACACAGTTTGATTGTTCTATTGATTTATTATTTATATTTATATCTAGTTCTATCGTACTATTACCATGACGTTTTTGAAAAGACATATATTGAGTTTTGCATGGGTTAAGGAATAAAGAATGGCCAGATAACCAGCCATGGAGACTTTGGAGAGTGAATTGAATGGTATCCTGCAGAGTACACTCATTTCTTTCTCGGAACAAAACGGAAGAGCAGATAGAGAGATGAGAACCATAGTAGAAATGGCAAGAACTATGATCCAAGCAAGGAATCTGAATAAATGTATGTGGGCCGAAGCCGTTAATTACGCTAGATATATCCCAAACATGACTGGTAGAAGTGGAATTGAAGACAAGAGTCCGAACGAACTGTTGTTCAATAAGTTCAATAAAGAAGATTTAACCCATCTAAGAATTTTTGGAGAATCCTTTTTCATCTATTTTCCGAAGGAAAAACGATTCAAATGGGATGCAAACAGTAAAGAAGGAAAATTTGTTGTGTGTGTTGTGTTGTGTGTTTAAATATCTGAAACACGAAAAATTGAAATGCCAAGAAATGTCATTTTCATAAACGAAAAATGCAGTGATACTGTCCTCGTAAACTGTGAAAGTAGTTCATCATCTGAATGCCAGCGTGTTGAAAAAGAAGTGAAAGAAATGAAAAACCAGATACAAGAAGTGAATATGCAAATTGAAGAGCTCAAAAATCCCTGCGAAAATGATCCACACGACGAGAATCATGATTACAATTTGAGAACGAGAAAAAATTTGAAGAAACCCGAACGTTTTGAAACAGCAATGATCGGCGAATTGGAAGATTTGAGAGTGGAAGATGCATTGAAAATGGAAAACTGCAAAAATGCAATGATTGACGAATATGAATCACCGATGAAAAATGAAACCTGGACTTTGGTAAACTTACCTGAAAATAAGAAATCTTTATCATGTGGATTTTCCGGACGAAGAGAGATGAGGATGCTAATATAACCAAATACAAAGCAAGATTAGTCATCAGAGGCTTCATGCAAGAGCAGGGAGTAGATTATGAAGAAACCTTCAGTCCTGCAGTAAAGTTTGATTCCATAAGATTCATACTAGCTTTGGCAGCAAAATTGAAATTTCATATATTTCAATTTGACTCAAAAACCGCCTTTCTACATGGTGATCTCACAGAGGAAATATACATGATGCCCCCGGAAAGTTTTCAAGACAAATCAGATCGAGTGTGTAAACTACAGAAAAGTCTATAAGGTCTGAAACAGACTCCTAGAAAGTGGAACGAGAAATTTAGTGGATTCTTGGATAGTTATGGCTTTTCTTCTTGTAAAAGTGATCCGTGTATTTTCCAACGAGGAAAAATCATCATGACCCTTTAAGAGCAAACACTACCTTGGTAAAATGGAAATTCGTTTTAAGCCCACAGTTTTCGTTTGAACATTTTTTAATTTTTTTTGCATTACTCAATGTTTTTGTGTAAATTCCGGAACCTCAGTGATTTTTGGTTATGATGATTTTTAAGAAAAAAAAATTTAAATGACATGATGAATTGAAAAAATTGAGAGTTTCCGGAATTCTTATGGGACCACTGAGCCCATACAAAAAATATATCTTTCTTGAAATCAATGGTTTTTGCAAGAAACGGATTCTACGATCGGGAAATTTATACTTGATTGGCGCTGTAATCGAGAACGGACAGGTGCTGTGTTGCCAATGTTCATCGAGTTCATTATCTCCACCCCCACTCTTGATAAGTATGCCAACAAACCTGAGCTGGAAGGGATGAGGAAGAAATTCTACTTTTCGGTGATGGTGGCTCTTAAGTCGATGATGGATTGCTGACAGGTGCCGATCTAACTCAATCAAAAATTTGAAATCATCTACGGAAGCGCTTAATCTTATTCAGGAATAAATATTTTCCAAGAAGAAAATTGTGTTTTTATAAACCAAGAACACTATGTCGAAAAAATACTGACAAAATTTGGGATGGACGAATCGAATTCAGTTGCAACTCCAGATAAAAATTTCGATTCTGAAAATTCACCTGAAGCAGAAAAAGAACCATATCAAGAAGCAATAGGTTCTTTATTATATTTGTCTAATGTATCCAGACCTGAAATCACTTTTATGGTAAATTATTTGAGTAGATACATGGAGAATCCGAAAACGTGTCATTGGAATGCGATCAAGAGGATATTCAGATATTTGAGAGGTACCATTCAGTTTGGAATAACTTATCAAAGAGAAGGAGAACTAACTCATTGGATTCTGTGATGCTGACTTTGCGGGTGACAAGAATGAGAGAAAATCAACCAGTGGATTTGTTATAAATTATTCAAGAGGAGCAATTATGTGGGGATCTAGAAAACAAGCCGCAGTTGCACTTTCTACTGCCGAGGCAGAATTCGCGTCAGCCAGTGAGGCCACGAAGGAAATCTTGTGGATTCGACAACTAGCAATGGAATTGGGTGTTTTTGAGAAAATAGTGCCTTTGCACGTAGATAACAAATCTGCGATTCACATGATAGAGAATAATGATGAAAAAGCGTTGAAGCGTACCAAACACATCGATATAAAATATCACTTATTCGAGAAAAATTGAACGAGGAAATTGAAGTTAACCACATCGACAGCGAAAATCAAATAGCAGATATTTTCACGAAGATTTTACCTGTCAAGAGGTTTTCTTATCTCAGGGATCAATTAGGAGTTGGTTGTTTGAATGAAGATTCAAGATAATAATAATTCAGGGGGAGTGTTGGAATGAATTATTATTTCATATTTGTTGTATTCATCTATTTACCTTGGAATTTATCACTATAGATATGTTATGTTATTGAAAAAATATAGTATTCAAAAAAAGTCAATAAAAATTTTCTTCTATAATAAATCAGAACAATCCACAAAGAACAACATTGGTATAATAGAAAATTTATAGAGTCGGCTTATATTCTGAATGATGACGTATTCAGTCAGCCGAGCATAAAGTTTTGGAATATGTGGAAGCCACTTATCATTCAGATAGATCGATTGAGATTTCAATAAAAACTCTGTGACAAGACCGGTTATCGATAATAACACTCGCCAGAAGAAGGTCGTTGTATCACATTAATTAATATTGATGACCTGTGAGAGACCCCACGAAGAACATAATCACCTTTAAAGCAGGTACATTAGTTGCATGCTATATAATAAGTATCCGAGATATCTTGTCGCTTTCACACACTTGATAACGACAGTAGATGTTAACTGTTGAAACGTCGTGACTCAAACACATGCAAAGAATTTATTTTCTTTGTTTCTAGACAATGGAAGTCCAGAAGAATTTTACTAAATCATTCAAACACTTATTAGTTTCAATAAAGTACAACTGAGAACTTAACTGAACTATTAAATTGAGTGAAGAAGCCCATGCTCCTCTACCAGACGCAATTCTCTGAGGATGTCTCTCATCCGACGGACTCCAAATAAACGTCTCGTAGTTTTGCGTAAATCAGCTGTATTAGTTGTTCCTCATTTTGGCCTTCCCCCCTCCTTCCTCGACAGTAGAGCCCAACAATCCCATCCTTTCCTTTCATTTGAGAGTGAAATATTCTTACTCAGAAATAATGATTCATTCATTGGCCAAATGCACCCGCCTCAGTTGACGGTTGTTGCCCCAGCAAAATCGCTTTGCGGAATTTTTTAAACAAGAAATAGTGAAAGAAATTGCAATTTTTTTGGTTTTTTGGAAATATCTCAAAGATTATTCGAAGAATATTTTTACAGTCGATGGAACTTTTGTAAAGATTTATAAAACCTACAAAATCGTTTTATATACGTCCAGATCGGTGCATTTTTCACTGAGAAAATCCGGGAAAACCTCGAAAAAGAGACCATTTTTCGAAAATTCATAATTTTTATACATCTGAAGGTGGACAAACAATATTGCGGAACCTGATATATAATAACATCTAGTTTAACTATGTGCAGGATGGTTTCTGTCCGATTTGTAGTTTTTGCACAATCGTGTTATAAACAATTTAAGGGCAAATCTTTCTAAATGCGCCGATTTGAAGGAAATAATCTACAATCTACAATTTATGTATTTTGGATTTTCACCTGAGAGGTGGGAAATGTGTTGAAAATGTCACTGGAAGTTACTCTAAATGCTTCAAAGTGTAACCGAAGTCGCTCTTCAGTTCGACTTCGGATGAATTCGTACGCACTTTGAAGCGTTTTGATCAACTTTCAGTGATATTTTCAACACATTTCCCACCTCTCAATATGCCGTTCACAGAATTTGAATGAGATGATTTCCCATATAAATCATCTTGCAAGATTTGCCCTTAACTTGTTTATAGCGCGATTGTGCAAAAACTACAAATTGGACAAAAACCGTCATTAGGACAGTTAAACCACATGTTATCATCTATCAGTTTCTGCAATATTGTATGTCCACCTTTAGAATTATGAAAATTATGGATTTTTGAGAAATGGTCTCTTTTTCGAGGATTTGCCGGATTTTCTCAGTGAAAAATGCACCGATCTGGGCGTATAAAAAACGATTTTGTAGGTTTTATAAATCTCTACAAAAGTTTTCTTGACTGTAAAATGATTCCTTCAATAATCTTTGAGATATTTCCAAAAAACCAAAAAAGTTGTAATTTTTTTCACTATTTCCTGTTTAAAAAATTCCACAAAGCGATTTTGCTGGGGCGAAAACTGGAGTTTTCATTAACAAACTATCTCATGAAAATTAGTATGGGCCATTTGCGCCTTTTATTTGAGTGAAAAAACCTCTATAGCTTGGTCTATAGTGTAAGTTTTGCTGTGTATATTCGTATCATTTGATACCCTGCTTCATACTGGAGATCTAGTAATCTCTACAGGTTATGGGTCCAGATTAAAGTGCTTGTAATAAAGAAATTCTCAGGTTTAAGGCACTCAGAAGTGAATTTGCGATCCCTGATCAAGCATATACTAATCGATAAACTGAAAGGGAGCGAAAATTAGGACGCGTGGAAGGTTGGAGTTAAAGCCTATTTTGAAGATCAGGATTTGTGGGAAAGTGTCTCTGGTGACTAAGATGACATGAGAACCGGTTCTAAAATAATCTTAGCGATTGATCCCTTGCTGTATATTCATGATCAATAGACAAAAATCGGCGAAAAATCTTGGGAAAACCTTCGAAAAGAATTTAAGGAGTTCGGTTTCACAAGAAAAGTATAGGTTTGTTGCAAACTGTATTCAGTACTCGTTTTGAAGACTGTCGAAGTAACGAAGAATACGTAAATGAGATCATCCAAACCGGTTTTATGCTCAATTGCATCGATATGAAAGTTTTCGACGAGTGGGTGGGTGGGTGCTATCTTTTAGCCGGTCGTCCAGATCAGTATAAACCTTTGATAATGGAAATCGAAAGTTCTGGCATTCAAGTTACAGATGATGCAATGAAACTAAAATTGAGACATTTCTGTTGGAAAGTTCGAAAAATGTTCCGCAATGTTTGAGTACGGTAACAAAAACAGTTCGGATTCAGACACCAAAAGAAATCGTGAACGAAAACATGTCACTGCTGACCGTTCTTCATGTACCAGGAACGGTTCCAAAAGAATAAGCAAAGAACCACGTTGCTACAAATGCAACAGGTACGCCAGACAATCGCCAAACACTTGATGCGAACAGTTCCAAAAAACAGGTTTTCTGAAAAAAAGGGACAAATAAGATTTTACGATATTTGCAGCTTTGTCAGCTTATCTCAAATCAACTAGCAATAATTGTTGTCTCGATTCTGGTTGTTCCACTCCTTTGACCGTGGATAAATCTAACTTTATTAATGAGGAGACATCATCGAAATTAACCAATGATTCAGAAGGAGCTCAAATTATAAATGTTCAAGGAAAAATGATAAAAACCACCATTACAAAATGATCTATTTAAAATTGACAGGCCATCTGAAAATGCAATGATGACACGTTCTGATATGCTATAAAAAGGCTTTATTATGGCGCACATCTAAGAGGTATTAGGACGCGGCCAACTGGGCGCAGGGACAACTGGGCGCAAGGACAACTGGGCGCAGGGACGACTGGGCGCAATCCCAACCTGCGAGCTAGGTTAGTTCGATCAGGTTGGATCAGACTGATGAAATACCACACACAAAATGAATTTTTCTTCAAGTTCCAAGCTCCCAACTTGCGAGCTAGGTTAGTTCGGTCAGGTTAGATCAGATTAATAAAATACTACACTTAAAATGAATTTTTATTCAACTTCCAAGCTCCCAACTTGCGAGCTAGGTTAGTTTGGTCAGGTTAGATGAGACTAATAAAATACTACACTCAAAATGAATTTATGATAATAATTAAAATTAGTAGATATTTTATTAAATTAAATTATTTGCAAATTTTAGTCCTTGCGCCCAGTTGTCATGGGCCCAGTTGTCCTTGCGCCCAGTTGTCCCTGCGCCGAGTTGGCCGCGCCCAGTTGACTCGCGCCCAATTGGCAGCGCCCAAATTTCCTTGACCCCATCTAAGTTGATTAGTCCATGACTTGAAATTTTATAAGAAAATTCCCAAAGGATATGTATGTGAAATATGTTCCTTCAGTAAGAGTTACCGATTACCTTTAAAAAACGTTGCAAAAAAATGTGTCAAATTATAAAAAAAACTGATACAGAGAACAGCGAGTAAGATATCATTTATTCTATCATTCATGATAGTGAGCAACTGTTTTGTCAATTTAATTTGTCAATGCATCGATTGATACATATAAATGAAACGAATAAATTTGACAGGGTCCAAATGAGCTTCTTGTCAGCAGTTCTCCCAAAGTGAAATGGATTAAAGGCAAATACCTGACAGAAAAAACTACTTCCCTGTGTTATATTAAGAAAGACGTTACACAATTATTCATGAACTATAGTTCTATGCCACTTGATGTATAAGCCAAGGAAGCAGTTGTGGAGTATGATACAAATATCTGACAGAAAACAACTACTTCTCTTTTTTGCATGAGAGAACATTGATGGTACTACTTGGCGGAAGACCATTAATCTAATGAAAAATGGATTAAATAATCCAGTCACCTGCTTTAATCTATACAGTAGGTATATCCGTTGGCAAGTCTCGAAGTGAAAACAACTACTGCCCTCTACAACCATTGAATTATATCTGTTAGATTATTAGCAAAGTTTTTTAAAAGAACTACTCTGTAATGATCTTTAAATACCATAGCTGAAATTATTTTTTGATTCAAATGAGGGACCACTTACGTACTGGTTTTATAGTTCTTGCCACTCATCAGCGAAAGCTAGTTCTCCCAATTGAATTGAAAGACCACTTCAGCTTTCGTTGGGAATCCCTAAGACAAACACTGAAGTATGTATCCAGCGCCATTTCTAGGTTCCAGAGAGCACTCCGACTATAGCATCTACTTCTTCCGAAGCCAAATTTTCATGAGAAAACATTGATGATACTACTTGGCTGGAGACAATTAATGTAAAAATGAAAAATGGAATAGATAATCCAGTCTTCCGCTTTAACCTATACAACAGGCATATTGGTCGGCAAGTCTTCCCCATTTAAATCGAAAAATAATTTCAGCTATGGTATTCAAAGAGAATTGCAAAGTAGTTAATAATAATGATAATCTGATCTAATAGATATAATTCAACGTTTGTAGGTGGCAGTAGTTGCAGTAATTGCTGCTATTACAATCCTCAGACATGCAACAACTTTTGGTGGTAACATCATTCAAATATTCGTATTAATAAAAAAATATTCCAGATGCATAATTTTTGGACCATGCCGTATCCTAAATTTGATTCCATATTCCTCTTCATATTCACTCCTCCATGTATCTCTACGTACATCCCCACTTCAACATATTTCATGGTACTACCCCACTATATCAATAATTTTTTTCAGAAAAAATGCTGTATTTCATGAACTTTGGAGGTGAACACTGCTAAAATGAACTCACAATACAAATCGAAAACTCTTCATAGAATATTCACTAGCAATATCTCTAGAGCATCGGAAATAATCGATTATATTTCCGAGTCACGAGAAGTATTCTGCGAAACATGGAGAGCGTTAACTTGAGTGGTGCTTCAAGGAATACGTTTAGTTAGGCTGCTCGTATACCAGCACCACGCGACCGCTACGATTACGCGACGAATGATGAATCGTACTACTGGTGAATCGAACTACATCACCACGTTGATTCGACCGTTGTAACGACATAACGGATTCGCGTTATCTACAAACTCAAAACGACGGTTTGACATATGTCATATAGCAAATGGAAATGCGATAGCGTCGAGTTTGTCAAAAAGGGAAGTAGCTGCAATTGTGGTAGTTTCGCAACACGAAGACGAGGAAACTCTCTAAAAAAATAAATAAAAGGTTAATTTTGTTAATTTTCTTTTTCAATAGTTCCATACTTGCATCTGGCTTTATTTCTTTCAATTTTTCTAAGAGAACCTCATAACTTGCATTTCGTTTAGGTTTATCCATGTATTCTTTACATTGTACATCCCAAAAAACATGTATCAGAATGATATATTTCTATAAATGTTTTGTTCGGATACAATTGAATTTTGTTCAAGAAATATAAACATAAAAGTATAATAATATGAAAGTGTGAAATGAAAAACAGGACAAAACCAAACAGCAAGCAACGATGAAACTCAGCAATCCTATGAGCAAGACTCATAAAAAAGGACGTAAGCGTCTCCACTCACAATTGATCCCATTGCAATTGAAGATACACGCGAGTCATTATTTTCAAACCAAGTGCCTGCATGTGGGTGTCTACAGTGAGCTGTATAATGACCGCTATTAGAAGTTCCACTGTGGTTGGACAATGCATACAGGTTGTAACAAAGTGGCAAAAGCTTGTTTGCTGCATAGTTGCTCATATCGAACCCCTCTAGAGGAAAATCAATTTCAACATTCAACTTTCTATTGAAATTTCCTCCAGGAGAAAAACGTTTCAGATGGATCACTAAAATTTCTGGCAATTTATGAATGGAAATGGATTTCGTGAATTTTCTTCTCACTTCGCAATTTGAACAAAAAAGTTTCTCATCACCATCTACAGTTTCTTCTCTAGTGAAAGAATCCAGACATTGCGAAAGTCTTAGTTTGCCTGTTCTTTGCGGAATTGGTATGGAAAGGTCCCAAAATGGATCAAAAGTGACCGAACAATGACTACAAAAAGTACACTCCAATGAAGATTTAAGTTGGCCAACAAAGCAGTCTACTATCTTCGAGTTGTCATTCCGAAAGAAACTCAACCAAGCCTCTATTAATTCTGACAAAAACTTTATATATACTCTGAGATGTACTCTACTGAGTTCTAGCAGTTTGTCAGAGTCCTGTTTTTTTCCTTGTACAAGCGATAAATGCTTTGGAATGGGCTAAGCCCTGTAGACTATGCCAATACTCAAGCATTTTATTATCTGCCCAGGCTGTTATGACATTCTTGGCAATGCTATATGCCAAACCGCTTACCGGTTCTGGTTCAGTGAACGTTGTTTGGCCCCCTTCCCCAACTTTGATAGGGCGTCCGCTACTTCGTTTCCTCCTAGGCCCGTGTGACCTGGTATCCAGACCGCGTTGTACTACAGATTTTATGCATACCATACTTTCGTACGATACGACCGCGTCGTACTGCAAGTTGTACTACAACATCACTAACTATCCAACAGTTGTTCCAACGGTCGAATCAACAAAGTATTGTACAACCATTAGTACGTGTGCAGGATTGTGTGATTTTTATAATTTAACGTTGATGAGGATTCATTTACTCATTTATCAATCGGTATTGAAATATTTGTTGTTGACGGAGAGTTGTCAATATTTTTTGATAAATTGTATGTCATTGTATTTTTGATAAAAAAGAAATAAAGTATTCAAACGAAACGTACTGAAAGCAGGATTTGTTCTTCATTCTATGAACGTATAAAGTACTGGGTAGGTGTTCTATACGTAAAACATTGGCGACCGTGACAGGACCCTTCCAAAATGGAGAACTGTAGAAGACTATTGGAAATCAATAGAATGTCTTTCAATCGTATTTACGAAATTATATCGAAGGCAATGCAATTTGCTGAACCTGAAATCAATGAAGTACGGGGTAATTTGGTTCTCCTCGTGCAGGAAAAAGACAGCATTGCTGAAATTGACAAACAAATGTTGCATCTTCTGTTAGAATCAGATTGTACCGAAGAAGAAATTGACGCACAAGTTGAAATATCAGACCAAATTATGGCCAAATTTAATAAGTTAAAATTCAGTATAGAACAGTTGTTAGATAAAAACCGATCTACTAAGTAGTTCTAATTCTTGTGAAGCAGGATCTATCCATTCTTGTAATTCTCAAAGTAAAATAAAACTGCCCAGAATTGAGTTCCAAAAATTTGGAGGAGAAATTAAGGACTGGCTACCATTTTGGTCACAGTTCAAGAGAATACATGAGGATGAATCAATCAGAAACGAAGATAAGTTTCAATATCTGTTCCAAGCCACTTTGCCGCGATCCCGAGCTCTACAACTTTTCGAAAGCTACCCACCAATTGCTGAAAACTATTCGAAAGTAATTGAGAGCCTTAAATCAAGATTTGGACGCGATGATATGCTGATTGAGTACTATATTCGTGAACTTTTAAAACTGGTGTTGAATAACATGAATAATAGAAGCAAGTTGAGTTTCCTCTTTGATAAACTCGAAGCACAATTGCGAGCTTTGGAAACTTTGGGAATTACCAAAGAAAAATGTGCTGCTATGTTATTCCCCCTCGTAGAATAATGCTTACCAGAAGAGATTCTTCGTACTTGGCAGAGAAATCCATCTTACTCCTCTGATTTCGACTCAAAATGCCGTTTAGAAAATTTGATGGAATTTTTTAGGAAAGAAGTCGAAAACGAAGAGAGAATTAGCCTAGCTGTGTATGGTTTCGATTATTCGAACAATAAAAGGAGAGATATCCATAAAGAAGAGAGAATACCAACAGCAACGGGCTTGGTTAATCACGAACGAGTATTTAAATGTGTTTTTTGCAAAGGAGAGCACAAGAATGAAAATTGTGGAAAAGCAAAAACGATGAGTCTGTCCGATAAGAAATCAATGCTGTCTTCGAAAGGATCCTGTCATCGATGCCTGAAATTTGGGCATATATCGCGACGATGTGGAGTGAAGGTGGAATGCAATGAATGTAAGGGACGTCACGCTACTTTGATGTGTTGGAAAAACGAATCTTTCAATGAAAATAAACAGCCACAGCCATCATCGAGTATGTCTAGGGAATCAGTTGCAGTAGAAAACCTATCGAATAATACTTATCATTACGTATTTTTACAAACTTTGGTTGTTCAGTTAGATGGGATAGGAAAATCTCGAAATATTAGAGTTTTAATTGACTCAGGTTCGCAGAGATCATATATCAATCGATTTTCTGCAGGCGAAATGGGCTATGAATCCATAAAACAAGAAACAATGATACACTTCCTATTTGGTGGATCTCAAACTGAAAATACCACTCATAATTGTTATAAAATTAGACTGAGTAATCCAGAGAGAAACTATTCATGTCAGTTTGAAACTCTCGATCAACCTGTCATTTGCAATAATGTAATTTCAATCAAGGAAGGTCCTTGGATATCTGAATTGAAAAATCTTGGAGTAACGATAAATGACAGGCAAGATGGTCCAATCGAAGTATTGATAGGGGCTGATATCGCTGGAAAGCTCCTAACTGGACGAAAACGAGAACTTCAGTGTGGTTTAGTAGCCGTCGAAACTTTACTTGGTTGGACTGTGATGGGAAAAGTTTCACTTTCTTCTCGATACATTTCCAAATCAGCTACCATGATTGTCACTTCCCTCTCTTCGAATAACATTCCCCTAACTAATCTGTGGGATATGGAAATCTTGGGAATCATTGATCCGGTTGTGGAGAAAAATAAAAAAGAAAATGCGGAAGCGATCATGAATTATTTTCTGGAAACTTTGGAAAAGGACAAAGAAGGAAGATATCAAGTGAGTTTACCCTGGGTTGAAGGACATCCACCTTTACCAAATAACTACCACTTGGCCAAGTCTCGATTGGAAAATTTAATGAAGAAATTACAAAATGATGGATATCGAGAAGAATACGACCAAGTTTTAGAAGAATGGTTGAAAGAAGGGATTATTGAAGAAGCGTCGCAAAAAGAAATTGAATTTGGAGTCCATTATCTACCGCATCATCATGTAATTAAATTGAATAGTTTAACGACGAAACTGAGGCCAGTTTTTGATGCCTCGGCCAAAATCAACAAACAACAACCTTCTTTGAACCAATGTCTCGAAAAAGGCTTGAATTTAATAGAACTCATTCCTTCTATTTTGAATCGGTTCAGAATGTCGAGAATAGGTGTAGTTTCAGACATTCGAAGAGCATTTTTGCATATTGGTTTGAAAGAAAATGATAGGAATTATCTTCGATTTTTATGGTATGATAGGGATGAGCGTTTGAAGATATTTCGTCATGCAAGAGATGTATTTGGTGTGTCATGTAGTCCATTTTTGTTGGGCGCTGTTCTTGAATATCACTTGAAGTCTGTCAGAGAGAACATTTTGACTGGGTGTTCAAGTTATTCCCTTCACTACATAAACAAATTACTACGAAGTTTCTATGTGGACAATTGTGTTGCAAGCGTGGACAATGCAACGGAACTACAAGAATTTATGGAACAATCGACACATGCACTGGCAGAAGCCAAATTCCAACTAAGAGGATGGGAACACACAATGTTACTGAAGGGAGATGAAATATGTATGACTCATGTTTTGGGAATGAATTGGAATCGTACGGCAGATACAATTGAATTGAATTTAGAGGGACTGCAGAATATTTTCACGGAGAATATAACAAGGAGAACAATTCTATCTGTATCTAATCGCATTTTTGATCCTATTGGAGTTGCATCACCAGTACTTCTTGTTCCAAAGTTGCTCCTTCAGAAAACATGGCAATCAAAAATTGGATGGGATTCGAAAGTACCTACGGATATCGAAGAAAGTTTTTTGAATTGGTTAAGAACAGTGAACCAGTTAACAAATTTGAAAATACCTAGATGGTTATTAAAAGTTTCAGAAAACGATATTACTGATTGGAGCTTACACTTGTTCTGTGACGCAAGTCAAAATTCATATGCTTGCGTGATATTTCTGCGTGCTGAATATAGTCAGGGAGTTTCTGTTCAACTTATACAAGCCAAAAGTAGAATATCACCTTTGAGAAAAATTACCATTCCCCGACTTGAACTACTTGCTGTTACGATTGGTGTTAGACTTTTAATGTCCGTTTTGAAGAATTTTCAATATCCAAATGTATCGATATTCTGTTGGACCGATTCTACTACAGTGTTGGCATGGATCAAACAAACAGAAGTATGGAAGCCATTCGTATGGAATCGTATACAGGAAATAAGAAGGTTTACTAGTGTCGATTCTTGGAACCATGTACAAGGCCCAGTAAACCCAGCTGATTTGCCATCGAGAGGTTGCTCTATTGCTCATCTGATCACTTCAAGATGGTGGGAGGGTCCGGCTTGGTTATATAGTAGAGATTGGCCTAACCAAGATTATATAGTGGATAAAGAAACTGTCTTGAAAGAGAAAATAATGTCTGTGAGCTTGTTATCTGCCAAAATAGACTTTTCCTGGTACTATAAGTATTTTTCAAAATTTCAGAAGATTTTGAGACTCATGGCATGGATAAAACGGTTTTGTTTCAATACAAGGCACAAAGACAACAGAAGAAGTGGAAATTTGTGTACGGAGGAAATAGAAGAAGCAGAATAAAAAGTTTTATGGTTGATTCAGGAAGAATGTTTCAAAGGCATAAAGGATGAGAGATTATCGTGTCTGTTTCCGTTCAAAGATGAATCGGGATCATTGAGACTGAAGACGAATTTTCGATTTCCAGTACTACTTCCATCCGTTCATCCTATGGTTTTCAGAATGATTCATGATCAGCACATAAGAAACTGTCATGTTGGAACTCAGGGTTTATTAAATATATTACGTGAAAACTTCTGGATTCTAGGAGGTCGGAAAACTATAAGAAAAGTAATTTGTAAATGCATCACTTGTCAAAAGAGTATTGCAAAAAATTTGAAGAGGCCTCCAGTACCACTTCCGAAAGATAGAGTGAAGGATGCTGCTGTATTTGAAATCTGCGGAGTTGATTTATTCGGGCCGTTATATCTGAGAACTCGAGAAAAAGTTTGGGTAAGCATTTTCACTTGCGCTGTGTATAGAGCTATACACTTAGAAGTTGTGACATCATTATCTGCAGAATCCTTCATCCAAGCTTTTCGAAAATTCATAGCAAGGCGTGGAAGGCCAATGGTCGTGTACAGTGATAACGGTACAAATTTCGTTGGATTACAAAATGCTTTAGCAACACTAGATTGGGAGAAAATCGACGAATTTAGTTCTGTCGAAAAAATCAGATGGGAATTCAATCCTCCTCAGTCTCCTTGGTGGGGAGGATGGTGGGAGAGGCTGATTCGATTGGTGAAACAGCTACTTCGCAAAGTTCTTGGAAGAGCAGCCCTCAGTCTCGAAGATTTGGCTACTATACTGTGCGACTGTGAAGCAGTTGTTAATTCGAGGCCACTCACGTATTTACCCGATAATGACAATGAGTTGGTAGCATTAACACCAGCAATGTTTATAATGGACATGAAGGAGATCGGAGTTCCGGAATTTGATAAAATTGAAGCGAACTACTTCAGGAGAAGGTTTTGTTATCGACAGAAACTGAAAGAAGATCTCAGGAAAAGGTTTCGCATGGAATATTTATCCCAGTTGTCGTTGAAAGGGAATAAACTGCGCTCGAAGAAGGTGAAAGTAGGAGACATAGTCCTGATAGAAAATGACAAAACTAACCGAATTGGTTGGCCTATGGCACGAATTGTTGAGTTGTTTCCTGGAAAGGACAATGAGGTACGTCTGGTACGTCTAAAAACTGAGTCAGGTTTTTTAATGAGGACAATTCAAAAAATTTACCCTCTGGAAGTTGATGATGAAGATAGTTACACACTGACAGAATTGTCAAAGAAACGTAGTGAAGAATGTGTTCCAGAGAAATCAAACAAAACAACAAGGAGCGGTAGAGTAGTCAAGTGTCCCGCAAGATATAATTTCGAGAAGAATTGAAATTGTTTCTTCTCAAGGTGGGAGAATGTGCAGGATTGTGTGATTTATATAATTTAACGTTGATGAGGATTCATTTACTCATTTATCACTCGGTATTGAAATATTTGTTGTTGAGGGAGAGTTGTCAATATTTTTTGATAAATTGTATGTCATTGTATTTTTGATAAAAAAGAAATAAAGAATTCAAACGAAACGTACTGAAAGCAGGATTTGTTCTTCATTCTATGAACGTATAAAGTACTGGGTAGGTGTTCTATACGTAAAAGTATGATTCATCGTATAATGTGTGGCCCGTTTTAGCTCTATGTGTAGCAATCGCGGTATTGTAGCGGTCGCGTAGTGCTGGTATACGAGCGGCATAGAAAGTGGGTTTGATCGATTATTTTCGTTTGTTTGTGTGATATTCGTTACGATCATACAACGAAAGATGATTTATCGTTTTTTGGCGTTTATCATATCATATTATGTTATCAATATGTTACCATGACATAATTCACAGTGTTGATAGCAGCGAAACACCAAAACGGTTATACAACGTTGTCAAGGGTATAGGACCATATTCGTTAAGGGATAAATTGGATACAGATTCACTTACTCACTGATGATATCCATGAATATATAAAAATAATGTCATGTGTTCATGATTGCCAATTTATAGCTCAACGAATATTGTCCATTTGATTATGAATACGTAATAACAACTACGTAAAATCCGTAGTCGCTATTGCCTAATTCCTTGATGTATTTTCAGGTGAATTTACCATATTTTTTTCCACTGTCGAATCTTTACGTACACTCACCTCTTCAAAATGTTCACTGTCATTTTAGTGAATCCCATCAAAACATATCTCCAACCGAATAGAGCCCACATCAGCTTAATTATCGACGGTGAGGCACTTTTTTGGTTCTCAAGTTTCCATTGTTTTCCCAACCTGTTTGCACATTTCTTTGAGCTACAGCCGCCAATCACTTCGTATAAGTCGTTTTCCTCGAGGTCGTGCTTGATAGCTTTCCTGAATAAGCTCCATGTATATCTGAAACATAACAACAAAATGAATTTTCACTAATTCGAGGTTTGAGTTAAAAAATATTGCCAGATGAGTGTAGGTCAAAGTACGAGTGGTGTCATAATTGTATTCATATAAGGTTATTTCAACTCGTGAATATGGATTTTTGTCAGAGTAACTCATTCGCACCAATTTTCTATGACAGTATTCAATGAGTAGTGCTACCTCCAATAATAACAATAATAAGCGCCCGCCTGGTGACCGAGAGGTCCGAGGTTCGGTTCCCAGCCGGTTCGGGCATTTTTCATTTTCAGATGTGAAATTCTGAATGACTGATGCTCGTGTCGGCTGGGAATTATCCTCCACGATTCACTGTTGCGTAAATAATTAGCAGTGCTGCTCCTAAGTTGGCGTATGGAGTTACTATCAAGCTCTATCAAGAACACTCGGCTAATGACCATAGCAGTCGTTGCCAAAACACCAAAGAGAAATAATAATAATAATAATGAACGTGTTTATTATTTTCAATAAAAAATACAAATACGAATAATTATAATTCAAATACTTTTGAAAATAAAGGGCGGAGTTTATTCTCAAATGAACATTACTGCACAAGAAGTAGTATTCTTCCACTTCAGATTTTCAGAAACGTACGCTCCAATGGTGGATAGGATCATAGGAACACATTTCAAAACAATTTGAAGGCTTATTGACTACGAAAGACGCTACCAAATGATAAACTACAATGTTTTTTGTTTCCTTGTAGTAAGTAAGTAGATTTCACCAACAAGTGCGTGAAAACCTATACCAGATTTGAGTAGGTAGTGTACTATTAGTACATGTTTCATTTGAATAATACTGTTTATACTGATAGTACTTGATTAATATGTGTGGCATTGCTGTAATTGTTTTAGATGCATCTTCTCTATGCTTGAGGTTAATGTAAGGTTTATGATTTTACCTATATGCTGATTCTCATGTGACCGTTTATTCAGAACCATTTATGTACGTTTCTTTCTTGATTGCTTTAACTATCTTTGATACACTTATATTTAAATAGTCTTATTTTTCTGTTATTTTGTAGTGTCACGCTAATAACTTTCTACTTGGTCTCTGAGCCCAAAAATTTAACTCAGTCGTTCACGTTTGTGATCGTCTTATGACGTTTCGAGAACCCTGTCATCATATCCAGCCGGGTCTGATCGGGGTCGATACAAGAGGGGGAAGGAATCTTCACAGAATGGTGTCAGGTGTGGGGTGCCCAAAAAATAGAGCCTAGTGCCCAATAGGTAATGCCTAGTGCCCGTTGCTCATAAACGGTATCCAAGAACATATTCCAAAAACAGTATCCGGTGCCCAAACTGTGACAATACAGCGCCTGGTGCCCCATATATATGTAGTGTCCAAATGGCGCCAAGATTGCATCATAATAGTACGTATTGTACCTGAGTTAAAGGGTCCTTCAAATTATAAAAGGTTTTGTAGAATTGGAGATCAAGAAATGGAAGTTACCCCTTCTATAAGTGACTATTAGCAGGATGGATGGAACAACAAGTATCCTGCGTAGTTCGACTCAGCTTGCGAGGTACAGAACGATTATTTGAGACCGACGAACTGTTAAAAACAACAACCAGTTGGAATAATTTGAAACAAGGATTATTAGAACACTTTAGAGTTTAAAAATTACCTGAATACGACCTGCCAAAATTTATAAATTGTATACAAAAAAAGGTGAAACTAGTCGCCATTAATCAGGTGATTGACATTGGAAAAATTTACAAATTGACCAGTTCAGAAGCTACCAATATTGTGTGAATTAGAAAAAGTCTTACAAGTTTCAAAAGGACTTTTAGATCCTGTCCGGAGAAAGGTATTGTCTGCTAGCCCTAACAGTATGAAACCGACAGAAGTAGTGGCACAAAAATATGAAATAATAAGAAATTTGATCAAAACTAGTGCCAACATGTTCTAAAAACTTATGAGTGGTTTCTATTCCGACGATCTAGAATTCGCTGCTATTTTTGGAAGATATTTAAAAGGAATTGTAGAAGAAACAAAGTATATGGAAAAGTCTCATACGTATTCAGACGGAGAAGCGCATGGCGTTATACCAGATGTCTTCAGTCCAGGCAAACACAGTAGAAAATGATATATATTCAGGAAGAGGAATTGCACTATTAGAGATAAACTGGGTAGAATAATCAAGCATGAGGGATATGTGTTATCGAATATCGGAATAAACGAAAACAAAATATTTGAGCATGAGTTTCTGGTTGTGAATTCAGTATCTGCAGACTTTCTAGCAAGATTTGTTGAATTTGCACAATTTAGTTTTCGTGCTCTAGCATTTTTAAATTGTTTCAAATAATTTTAATTTTAAATATTTTATTTAAGTATTTTCAAATTGTCAAAATGCATATACAACAACCAATGATTTGAAAAGGAAGTTCGGAGATATCATTCAACATTCGCACACCTGAAATGCTCACAAACATCACTTCTTATCATTTTTCCTATATCATTCGACATTCCTGGTCAGAACAAAAAATCCCGAGTCCTTTCTCTAGTACTACTCACTATGACTTTCATGAAGTAATTTCAACATTTTGTTCATTTGGTACAATAATCCCACCTCTATAATATATAATATTAATCACGACATGGGTATCTTGTCTCAGGTTATAATATGTTTTCAAATCTCCATAATATTTTGTTCGGATCCAACCCATTTTACAAAACTATAATACTTTCTTTAATGCCGGATCCCCCATTATATTCTTCCTGAATCAATTTTTTTCGTGCTCACACCTCAAATTTTTAAACATCAACTTCTTCATGACAACAGTTTCTTGATAAATAGTCAACCAAGTACAGATATTTGCCTGGCATATAAGAAACTTCTGAATCATATTTTAAAAGCTTCATACGTAGGTTTTTCCAAGTTTTTCCTGCAGTTGGAATAGCAAATGCGCCACTTTTTTCGTCAAGTCGCCCCGGAGCGCATATGGTGGTGGTTCTCTCTTTCGTCTGTACTCATCAGATCGGGGAGACTATCACCATTATAGTCTCTAATGCATTGTCATTTATAGTTTAAAAGGTTTGTCGATGAGTTGAGAAACTCTTGGCATTAATAGTATATTGTACAACAAGTGAGAAAAACGACATATTTCTCACGAGCGCGGTCGAAGTTGAAGTTGATGGGGAAACGTACTGAGCTTCCTCAGCATTGTTGTTGTTGTTGTTATTGTTGTTGTTATTTCCGTCAACCGATTGCACCACTACGCGCAACCCTCGGAAGTCTTCGAGTCGAGAGACTTGTGTGAGCTAGGGAAGACGCAGCCCTTACCTTTTAACGTGTGATGCCATGCACGAGACCGGTGAATCGGTGGATCGAACCCACGTCCCCACGCTTGCGAGGCGTACGCTTTTACCAGCCGACCACTACGTTCGTTGTTCGGTTCAGGTTCTAATGGCACTGGAGGCCGAATGGATTCAACTATACTTTTTGAAATTTTCGTTTCATTAGCTATGGAGTTGTCGATATAAGATTCAGCAACATTGCTGGATTTCTAACCCCATGGCGTTTTAAAGTTAAAATATCTGCCCCTGCATTAACTAAAATAGTCGCAGATGACCTTTGGAAACAGTGGCCAGTAGGTATATAATTCAGGGTTAGGTAATTGCAAAAATTTCTCTATTTCTTTCGCCATGGTGCCAAATTTATTCATCCCCACAGGCTGTTTCGTACATTTGCTATTTTTGTAGTTTAAAAAGAAACGTGTTTCATTTGTGCATGGTCGAAGCTTCACATATTTTTTGTAAATTTGGTAGAATTCTCCTGTGACTGTGAAATTTCTAGGAACCTTGGTTTTAGTATCGGGTAATTTTATTAAAAGGTCATCAATTTTTAATTTTCGAAGTTCATCACAACGGCATGCCCCTGTAAGGCCAATAGCTAAAGCAGCCTGAAATCAAAACCAAACATTCATTTTCCGATAACAATTTAAAAAATTTCAATTCATACCTTTATCAGCAAATTTTTCAGTATTTTGATATATCAACACAGTTTTTAATCATTAAGGTACTCCTCAGCATCGAGTACTGAGACCATAATGTTGATGATTTCAATCTTCTTGACAACTCTTCAAAATAAACTAACAAGGTATTTTCGGAACAAGAATTTACCTTGGCTTTCATTTTCCAGTCCATATAGTTTCTGTAAGCGATTTCATATTTTTCTCTTGATGTGCTTGGTAGCAAATTATTGCAAACATCTATTGCTTTCTGAATAATTCCTGGAGGTGAATTTTCCGACTCTAAATCTTCGTATTCCATTATATTCAATATTAAATGAATCTGAACTATTTACATTATAACAAATAACAATAAAACTATTTTCGTTGGGTAAGTTGACAGCAATAATTATGCAGTGCTTCGGTTTTGTTTTTATAGAAACGCTAACAATGGGCTACTTGGATATTGCACGCGAATCGTCGGCGTAGCGTTGTCAACGTGGAGAACGTGTCATATCAACATTCATTACTGACTTGGATTATCGTGATAACAGTGAGAAATTATTTCTCACTGTATTGGCGGATATTTCTCACTGCGTGAGAAATCTTTCGTTTTGAACGTATGAAAGTGATGAGAGAAGTGGCCCATTGTATAGCATCCGTAGAAAAAGTATATTTTTACTATGACGTTGACTTTGACTAATCTTTCTAACCTCGCTAAATGGTTATCGGTTTTTCAATACAGTAATATTCGGATTATGATCTGTAATTATTTTTATATATCTCCAGTATACAAAATTATGAAACTTTTTACTGCGTACAAATATTCCATTCCTACAAGCATCAACCTGAAATACTCTTCCTTTTTATGATCAAAGTTGGTGAGTATACCTACATTGATTATAGCATTTTTGATCTCTTCTAATGCAATATCAAGAACTTTGACTTGATAACTGAGCTAAATGAGGAACATAATTTTTCAAATAGTTGATAAGTCCCATTAATCGCTATAATTCTTTTTCCGTAATAGGTGGTTTCAAATGTTTAATAGCATTGATTTTTTTCAACTCAATTCTCACACCCTCATTGTTGAATATGTTTCCGAAATATTTTACCTCTGTTTGCCTGCAATCACTTTTAAAAGAGTACATTATGTTTGAATGGTTGAAGCTGAAATTACCAAATTGTCATAGTAAATGGTAACAAAGTTTTGAATATCAATTTTGTGAAATAATTCTGGTGCAAAATTTATTCCAAAGGGTAATCTCAAAAATCTGTCATCCCCATCCAATTTCAATTCATAAAACTCATCTTTAAAAACTAAAACAGTTATTTTTTCCACATATTTCACTTCTTATCTCTCCAATACAAGGTTAGTATTTCATAAAATTCTCTTTGTATGCATTTATTCAACTATTGAGGATCAATACATAAACGTAATGACCCATCAGGTTTTTCCAAAATGACAAGATCATTTACCCACTTACTAGCCCCATTAACTTTTGTTATTATTCGCTTCTGTTCAAATTCATTAAATATTTTGGCAAGCTTATCTTTGATTACTAAAGGTACACGTCTAGCTGGTTTAATAATAGTAATACTATTTGAATTCAAATTTATTTGACAATTTTGTTTCAAGCCACCCAATCCTTCAATTATAATACTGTTGGCCTTGATGCATTTATCTTTAACCGTAAAACTTGAATTGACTACTTTTTCATCAAACCATAGTCAATACACGTAGACAACCCTAAAAGAGGACGGAAATGGTTTCTTCCATGACATTTTTGACAAACCTTCCCATATGCAGGACACATTCCTTTGATTATAGTTACAACTACTGCATTTGTCAACTTTTCTCTTCTCTCTCTCGATTTTTTTAATATCTTCTGAAAATTTTTTTTCACTGCATCTACACATTTCTCTTTGTTGTGTAATATTTCTAGGCGGGTCGCCAACCAAGGATGCATCAAATCAAACACGAAGCATGCAACATACGACATGAGGTAAATACCGCGTATAGACTTGTGCCGCATGAATACACTATAATCACGTGGATGTCGTCGGAACTATCGCACACCAGTGCAGCGCAGGCACATGTCTGAAAATATACACTACATGCGGTTTTCTATGCATGTCTTTTCGCAGTAATTGTTGCATGTTGGAACAGCAAAGATGTCTACTGACGACACAATATTCAACATACTAAGTATTGAGTTCAAATATTACTATAATAATAATTGTATAGTTATTAATAAACGTTCTTGGGGACAAATTGCCTTCCGATAATAAGTATTCTGTTTTTCTATCTTAGGTCCTAACCATTTGCAGTATCAGATTGAAGCTTTGGTGACTCATTTTATAAATCTCTAAAAATTTCTCTGGATTGAGTATGAATTGCTCTTCTGTAACAGAAGCTGGGCTGTGTATTACATTATTAACAGCTATTTGCACCGGTTTTCCCTAATAAAACTCAGCTAAGTGGAGGATCAGCTAAGGTACACCTTAAGGTAAAGATGGTTTGCACTGTTGACTCCTGGCCACTGAAATGAAATTATAATAATTATAATTTAACCTAACCTGAGTATTGGAAATGTTTGGCAACAACGCAAAAATGATCACTTAACCAACGACGAGATGTTAAACAACGCAAAGTTTTAAAAAATATACACATTGCGCAAGCGCTGTCAGTTCTGTCTAATTTGAAAGGCTGACGGAAGTATGGCATGTAATTTGGAAAATTTGTCCCTACCGGGAAAAACTAGCCACAATATCGCCTAGAGATGAGCTGCGTGCACATTAGTTAAAATGCGTAGTTTATTAGCCACCCCAACCTGACTTGACTCACCCTAGGTAAACAGAAAATTATCCATCCAAAATGTTTACGACATAATAATTTTCGATGAATAAGAAAAATTGAAAAGACTCGCCATTCTATTTCTCCAGCACAAAGCAACAGAATATTTTTAAGTTCGTAAGCAATATAGATCAACAATAAATCAATAGAAATTTTGTATTAAGAAATAGGTACAGTATTGAATCTGAAAATTATTTTCATACTTTCACATCATATTCAATATCATCCTCAATCAGGTTTAGTAGAGCTGTAGGTTTGGTCACCCTAAATAGAGCGAAAATACAATATCATCAGCAGAATCCAAAAAAAGTGCTCGAAATACTTTGAACATCAAGAAAATAGGAAAATATTTTGTGTAGCAAAAGTGAGGTTAAGTAGTTAAGTGGAACCTAAGCCTGGAGAATCTGAGGCTTATCTTGACTTAGGCTTATGGTAAGGTCCACTTAAGTCGAAAGGTAACATTAAGTTGAACCGGTGCAGATAGCTGTAACTGTTAGATATTGGTTTTCACTTTATATGTACTAGCATTGTTTATATAGAAGATAATTAGTCAGTTATGGGATTATAATGGGATCAAAATGGATGCGACATGAAGATGGCGATAGTGAGCTCGCATCCAAGTCATGTCGTAACTTCAGTAATCTGGCCTCCAAGTCATGTCGTAACTTGATTGAAACAATGGGACAGCATTGAAATCAGGGTTTTTTGAAGGAACCTGCATAAATTGACGTCAAATATTCATGTTTGTAACTAATCACGCTAGATGATACTCGCGTTTGCGTCCAACACCAATTACACAGGCATTGACATCTTACTTCTATATAAACAATAAGCGCGTTCGGTATTTACGTCCGACTGCTCAGATTAGTCTGCATCGTTCGTTTATTGCAACCGATTGTAGGGGAGGTAAATCTTGATCGTTCGGTTTTTCAAATCTATCCAGTCCGAGATTGATTTGTTTGCTCGGAGAATTTTGGAAAACGAGTACGATTAATTTGGAAGTGTGAGGTTATGGTTATCTCATCAAAAATAATATTTTGATTTTCCGTAACAAAAACTAGCATTGTTTTTTGTATATTCATTATTGAAATCCTCAAAAGGTTCAAATTTCAAACTTAAAGATTCATTACGAAAAAATCGATTCAAATTTGAATAACATTATTGGTTAGCAGCATGTCAAAGTCAAACCTACGTCCATTTCGTTCTTTTATTACCGATTAATTCGATTAATCTGTTACCACGTGACTGAAATCTGCTCAAATCTGAGATCATGATACCGAACGCGACTACTGGTACTAGTTAGATTGCGGAACAAGGATTGCCATTGCCATGATACCTTTCTCATAACATACTTATATGTGACATATACGTTAATCAGAAATTGGAAAAAGAATAAATAGAGTTATACTCAAGTCTTTTGGTATTACTCCAATATTTCACATTGGCGACGTTCCCAATGTTCCCCACGTTCATCCATCTTTCAAAAAGGAACTATATCCGTAACCGAGAAGCAGTCTTATTATGGCCAGATAAGAGAATTCAGTGCTCAAAATAGTGACTGGGTAATGTGTAAGCACATATTAGATATCTCCTTCACGGTAAATGCGATCACGGATAGTAGCAAGAAAATGGCAATATTATTGAATTCGTTGGATGAAGAGGCTTACAAACTAATATACAGTCTTTGTCTTCCGAAACTTCCAGAAGAAAAATCGTACGAAGAGTTTTTCAACAAATATTTCAAAATTAATGAATCTTTATTTGTTGCTCGAGCGAAGTTTTTCGCAGCATTCAAATCTTCCTCGGAAACTACAAATGAATGGTCTGCACGAGTAAGATTTCTAGCTTTTAATTGTGAGTTCGAAGAGCGTGTCATTGACATGATGTTACGTGACAGATTTGTCATCGAATATGAAAAGGGGCCTGTACAGAGTGAACTTTTCAAGCAAAATAAAACTAGTTCGTTGGCAGAAGTTATTGAGGTAGCAGTGAGAGAGATGGTTTCGGGGAAGCAGCAATGTGAGGGTCTGCCTGTGAAAACTGAACCACCAACAATTCAGGTGATGTCTTCAAAGAGTCGAGATACTGGAAGGCAAAAGCAGCAGCCAAAGAAAAGTGTGGAGGTTCCATGTGCGTGTTGCGGAAGGATAAACCATCTAACTGTCAGGTGTCGTTTTCGATATCGTTTTTGTCACATATGTAGTAACCAGGGCTCCAATCTGCCCTTCAAAAAATAAAAAAAATTATGGGGCAACTCCAAAAGATCTACAAAATTTCGTGGAATGCGAGGAATTATTTTCAGTATACAATGAGTTTTCAGTGCATTTTTCACATTTCTAACAGCATTTTCTGCTGCTCCATTTGATTGATGAAAATATGGGGCACTTGTAATATGTTTGATTTGAAATTTCTCCAGAAAATATTTAAATTCTTGACTAGTGAAATTTTTGAGATTACCAATAACTGATAATGCAAAAACTTCACTGTCAGAGACGATACATTTCAAATCAAACATATTACAAGTTCCCCATATTTTCCTCAGTCAAATGTAGCAGCAGAGAATGCTGTTAGAAATGTGAAAAATGCACAGAAACATTTTTTGGATCGTAACAAATCTATAGATATACATCATTAAACCATTTTTATTTGATTACAGAAATACCAACCATAGTACTACGGGTGTTCCTCCGGCTAACTTATATTTGGTATTGATCTCAAAAACAGATTTATTGATTTGAGTGATTTGAGAAAGAGGGTGATTTCTAAACAGAACGATCAGATCGCTCATTTTGGAGGAATTAAAATTGGTGATAAGGTTATTGTCAAGGATTATCGGGAAATGAACAAAGTAACATGGATACCTGCAGTAATTGAGAAAAAATAGGAAAATATACTTTCATTTGTTTTGTGCCGGAAATAAATAAAAGGAGTAAGCGCCATTTAAATCAAATTTCTGAAAAAAATGTTCAGAGTGGTTTGAAAGATGGTATCATTGTTGAAAATTCAAGTCGGACCCTTGTTGAGTCTCAACAAGAAACATGTCCATGAGGGGAAAATGTGAATCTTCAAACTGAAGTGGAAGATGCTAGTCTCAACAGCGAACATGATTCCAGTATAGCTAGGAACAGAACAAAAATAACTATAAGACCTCCAGATCGATACGGTTATACTTAAGATTGTTGTTATATTTTCAAAAATTTGTAATTCTTTGTTTTTTTTTGGTGCGGGAGAATTTCATTTATTAGTTTTCACTTTGTATGTACTAGTTGCGGAACAAGGATTGCCATTGCCATGATACCTTTGTCATAACATACTTTGTCATATATGTCAATCAGAGATTGGAAAAAGAATAAATAGAGTTATACTCAAGCCTTTTGGTATTACTCCAATATTCCACATTAACAAATAGAGGATTTATCCAGAAAAGACGCTGCTTTTGTTTTTATTTGCGTTGTCTTCGCAAATACTGCCAAGCTTGAAGACAGTTTCTTTTCTGCATTTTCTTTCCACTACACTAGGTCGTGTGTTACATGCTGCGTGTTTGTTGCATCCTTGGTAGGCGATCCGCAGCAACATACAATATTTACCTCATGTCATATATTACATGCTGCATGTTTGATGTATACTTGGTGGGCGAAAGTGCTATTTAGTTATTTCTACATTGCGGCAAGTTTCTTCAGTAACTTTTAGTGTTTTTTCAGGTGGATTCAACAATTTTTCTTGTATAAATCTCTATGTCGTGTACCAAGAATAGCTTTGTCAACAATGATTGATACTCCGTGATCACCATATTCACATGACTTCACCAATTTCTTCAACACACCAGCTAGACCGTTTTATACGGTAGCGTGCGTTGGGTATGGTTGAGTTGATTAACAGTACAGGATGCTGTGAAGAAGCTGGAAGCCTTCCTAAATGAGGACCAGAAATCCCCAACCTTCGCAAGAACCTTCGTGAAAGGAATTATCCTCCGCCATAGGACGCCAAGGCAAGTGCTTCACACTTGAAGCAAGAGTTCGACGAGAAGGCAGAGAAATCAGGGTTTGAATTGGCAATAAAGTTTATTTGTGTCAACTATCTGTCCAAGCCTTCCCAACGAACAATCTAGACAAGAAACGAGTAGTCTCCAGAAAGCAAGGAGAAAAACGAAGGCATTTGATATGGGAATATTCTGTTTCAGTACCAACGCCAGTACCAAGTAGGCTAATGGATGAGCAGACAAAATGACACCTAGAGGCGCGACCATGAGAAAAACTGGCAACATCGGGTTCACCAGCAGGAGCACTTACCACCGAACCATTTGGGAAACCTTCCTGGAGGCATACACACAGTCGTACCAGACTACCAATGGGTTCCAGTTAAGTTAGAATTGCATTACAGTAGATTAGTATTGTTTAATCAGTTAGTGAAAAATTGCAGTATGGAAGATTTGTAGTAGGCGGCCAGAATAGTTGTAGATTTGAACTAACAGTCGTATAATAACATTGGATACATGGTGAATAAAAAGGTTTGTATGATTCAAACGATGTCAAAATTTCAGGGAAAAAAACCGATCTGGGATTCCGTAGGGAAAGCAGGAAGATAGAGGAGGCCACCTCGGCAGACATCACGAACACTAGGAGATGTCCCAAGATGATCAGAGCAACCGATGCTTCGGGACCCCACCAAGGTTGGACAGGAAGAAGGCTGTTCTAATAAGCTTATAAGGTCAATTCGGAGGACAGTCCAAAGGTCAAATAGTTTTAGGAAGTTTGTGTAGAGTTGACATGTCGATTTATTTCCGTTTAGATAAAAACCTTACATCTGAAGGGGAAAGGAATTGTAGCAAAACGTAGAAGATGTCCCTTTGGATTCGAAAAGAGACGTCAATAAAACAGAAACCAATGTTGAGGCATTTGAGTACATATACTAATAATAAAAATTCATTTCCCAAGATCAATTTTTTATAAATATTCAAAATTTATTAGAAGAACCCATGAACCATTGAAAGATTTGAGAATGGTATAGAACAAGGAAAAGAGTTCCTTATAACTAATAAAAAGAGTCACGAACTGGGTTCTTTATGTGTATATTTTGCTATTTCAGAATAATTGTAAATAGTCTAAAATAACAAATGTCATTTGTTACGTTATTTGCGAACATTTAAGAACGGTGAAACATTCTGCGGAGGGCCCAAATTTTTTTCAGGCATACGATGAAAAGGAATACTCTAGTTACATTACATGTTAGTTTGACAAAACAAAATCGATTCATCATATGTAGTAACTATGGTTATTCGTAATCGTCTCGACGCAACGGTCACCTCTAGGACTAAAAGACACTAGAAATACAAAACAAACAGAACCACTTACGCAAATGACAGTCTAGAAATAATGTTAGCTATTTCTCTTGGGTTCTTTCGCCTTAGAATTTTCTCACGAATATCCATTTTCTCTAGTCTAGATTTTTTAAATGTCCGACTTCAGTATATTTCCATCAGGACCATTTAAAACTACCAACTTTATCAATATTAGTTACGAATGTATATAATATAATTGACACGAGTTTATGAAACTCTGATTTTCGCAATTTACAATTCATCAAGGTCGATAAATGTAAGCTGTATTGTCACGTACAAATATCCGTTCCGTATACAGGGCAAATCAACATACCAATTAGATCGAATTATTCATCCCATTTTTCAGATCTCATTTCGAAATTTCGTAACCAGGGAATTCCAGGGTTACACAAATCTTTTGAGTGTTTGAATCCATAGAACGGCTAGTTATAATGAAAGAGTTATAAATACCATGATGAAAGCATTTTTTTACAACTTAGGAGTAACGTAAGTTGGTTTTGTTGGCCCATCATTATTCTTACATTCCCTTATTGTATTTGAACCTCACTATAATATGAATTACTTTCAGAGCAGAATGAATTATTTCGGGTGCCAGGACGGGAAATATCTGACGAACCTACCAGGCAAGGATCGGCCACTCCATTTCTGACCAAGATTTATTGCTTACCATTGTAGCGATATTCTCAGGGTTTTCGTGGGTGATGACTTGGATCTCCGAATAAAATGGACTTTTCTGAGTTTCACTGTATATTTGGCTCGGAAAAGGTATAAGTCGATTTTGTTCACACGTTGAAAACAAGCTAAAAGGCAAAACAAGAAAATTATGAAAAGCATAATTTCCAATTCTAACAAGACACACAAATTGATAATTAAATGATGTATCACGGGAAAATAAAGCAGTACTATACAAAAATATATTATTAATCCTACCACATGAGCGGAAAGGCCAAATAAACATCATTACGTAAGCACATTGATCAATTTCTCCGCGAGTCTGAGAACCAAAGAAATGAAATAAGTACATACCTAAAAGGCAGGCACACTGCTAGAGGAATACTCAGCAGATCAGAAAACCCCAGCACTGGTAACTTAAAAACACAACGTGAAAACTGACTTTAAACGGGTTCTGAATAGCAAATGGCTGAAACGAGTATTGGTTCAACTTCTCAATAAAGATATCCGTTTTTTCTACACAAAAAACATTCTCGTGGGCCCAGGTACAAATATAGATAATTTCCGATCAAAATCGTACACGTAGCGACACCTCCACACTAGGCCAAAAACTGTTAGCCGGCTGTGGAACGGAGCATATAGATAACTATTCGCCAAGAGTGAAACCTACTAATAAACCGACATGAACATACAGGATGATCCGTTACACCATACTGAAATATATACAGACTGTGAAAATTGTGTTATTATAGTTTGTGCTGAGATATTTCTAGTTACCGTAATAAGAAATACTATTAGTATAACAAATCTTCGAATAGAAGTGGCTCATTGAAATCCTACAGCACCAACAGAAAGGTATACTGCTATCTCTATCAGACAGTTAGTCTGGGACAGTGAGTTTTTTCATTACAAAATTATAATTTTATAGCTTAAAAGTCACTAGCAGGTTACATGCCTGTGGCTGTAAGGCTTTTGCTTACTATAAGTGGACAATCGCATAAAAGTTCACCCGCTTATGGTAATACAGTTGTCAACCTGCCACTAAAATATTACTCGATGAACCCAGTAACATTATTGTGTACCTTACTGTGGCTATTCTATGAAGATCGTTCAGTGCCAACAGTTTTCGCTGAAAACAAAGAAACAGAATCATTCTGCCGCTCTTTTTGGTCCCTTGGTGCATACTGTATGGTGTCGTGCTATAGGTACAGTTCTGTGTTAACGGCTAACTCTAAAAAAATCGGTGTTTGAAGTTTTGGTATAATATACCTACCTGACTGCCTATCAACTCCAGCTGTCTTCCAATATGCCGATGACACCTCATGTTTATTAATGGACAAAAATCTCGTAAACCTCGCAAAAAAGGCAACACAGGTGACACATGAAATGTTGACCTGGTGTAACAATAATAAGCTATACCTAAACACTAAAAAAACAGTGTCAGTGCAGTTTAGTAAACGCTTCAAACCAAACAGAAGTGTTTTAATAAAACTCAATAATAAATCAGTTCCTGTACATTCTGATACTAAGTTCCTTGGTGTGGAAATTGATTGTAACCTGTCATTTGGTAATCATATCTCCCAAACTGTGAAGAACCTGAATAAAATGTGTTATGCCATACGTAAACTAAACGATTCCGTGGACTTTGCTGTGTTGAAAACCTACTACTTTGCTCATGCTCAATCAATCTTAACCTATGGCTTGATTTTTTGGGGAGGATCCCAATTGGCTGATAGAGTTTTCTTGGCACAAAAGCGTGTAATACGGTGTATACTGAAAACACACTTTTTAGAACCGTGCAGACCACTTTTCAAAAAACTCGGTGTACTACCACTTCCCTCTCTTTACATATACAGGCTACTTATTTTTGTCAAAAGTAACCCAAATCTATTCATGACAAATGTAAATGGACGTACTAATAGTAATAGAGTGCTACGTTATTCCGACAGTCTGAGAATTCCAGCACACAGTACAGCCCTATTCGAAAGGGGGGCAGAGTATAGGGGAATAAAAATTTTCAATTCCTTACCTGTCAACCTCCAATCAATCAAGGGTATAAATTTATTTAAACATAAAATTAAGGAATATTTGCTTGAACACTGCTTCTACACTGTTGAAGAGTACCTTAGTTACACCTAAATTTTAACATGTTAATGTAAATAACGTTTGTGCTATGTTTGTTGTTTGATGTTGAAAGTTTTTTTTAATTAATTTACTCAAATTGTTTTTAATAGATGCTGACCATGTCAATGTCCAAAATGGATCCAATGACAACAATAAATATTATTATTATTATTATTATTATTAATATCAAGTTTATAGTCTGGTGTCAAAAAAAATTGCTTAAAATTGTTTTTTCCGTTAACCAGTTGTCGTCCCCGCGGATAGCTCGAAGGAAGGTTGTAATTATCTTGATTTGTTGCATAGATTTGACTTTGTATCGATGGAAAAATGTAGAAATCAAGCTTCCGTTTTATGCTTCTATAAATTATTCAATGGTAAAATGGACTGTCCGGCATAACTGTCACAAATCAATATTTTTGTTCCAAGAATAGATAACATCTAGATACGTACCACTACTTTCCCATGCAAAAGAACTAATACAAATTTATGTTAAAGGCACCAATAAATTGTATGTGCAGTAATGCAAAAAAAGTGTCACAATTTTCACTCGGGTTTGAAGGCCGTCTATTTTTTGGAATTTCTTCTTAACGTTTCGCTGGCGCAAGTGGCTAGCTTCTTCAGAGGCTTATACATCATGAATAATCTCAGATGACTGGAAGGAAGAAATTCCAAAAAACGAGTGAAAATTGTGACAATTAAAACTTCGGCCGCGAAAGCCATTTTGACAATAAAGGACTGACAATAATTTCAGGACTGAAATTAGTGATTTGAAGAAATCCATAGCACTCTAGAATAAAAAGAAATTTCAAAATAAAAGTAAAATTCGATAACAAAAAGTGACAAGTATCACATGGTTGTATTCAGTAAATCATATGGAGAAAAACTAAGTAAAAATATACCAGGTGTCCCATGTGAAAATAGAAAGCTTATGAAACTTCCGGTGGAACCTGAAGGTCCATGAACTTGAACGAGACAAGTGAATAAACGCAGTTTTATGTATTATGCAGATCCTCCAAATTTCATTCCTATATCTTCAAGATCAAAAAATTTATAGGGGCGAGTCACTTTACTCGTACACCCGGTAGATATGTGCTCGATTTATGATCGATAAACAAATTTTGTTCGTGTTTTTCCAACATTTTTATCTTCCTTTTTGACACCACGCCGTGTACACATCATTTTCGTGGATCGGACGTTACTTGAATTGGGACATAACGTCTAGCCAGAAAGACCAAGAAGACCCCCTCCAAGTAAAATTAGGAGGAATTTTGTATGGATTTCGAATACGTAAGTCGTTGATGCAATTGATTATATTCGTTAATTACAAAGTTACAGTTCATTATTATATCGAACCGCTTACGAGCTAATGATAAAACACGTGAGGTTCATGATAAATATTTGTAAGAAAAATAAAAAATTAAGGATTAAACGACTTACCTTAAGGAAGTTCAATCCAAATTATACGAGACTGGTCACATCCAAATAGATCACATTGTAGTATTGCCTCTTTTACTGACTATGCGCAACTTGAAAGAATGAATCACCCTGGTCTCCCCACATCCATCCCGCTCGCTGCTCGAATATGCTTCAATAGGCGTTTTCCATTTAGGAGTGTCAGGCCCCAGGGCTACAAGCCCCTGAGTTTGGAAATAACTTTATCACTGACTTTTTCGCCAAAAAACTATGTATTCGCGGTTTTGACTTTTGTCTACTTGTGCTTCATGCACCAATAAAACGGGTGGTGCTCGAGGGGCAAGGGGAATGTCAATTGGTGCTTGCAGCCTCACTAAATGGAACGCATGGTCAAACGCTCTGGGTAGCTCTGAGGAGCTCCTTACGTTAAATGGAAAGCAGCTATTATACTTTGCGATGATGGTTACTTGATGGCCTTTGGGGTAGGGTTAACAAAAATGGATACTTGTCTACGTATACAAAACTATATACTCTTATTACTCGTATATTCATATACACACAAAAACAAGTGTATCCTTAGGAGGGTGTTTCTCTATTCGGATGTATAGCTACCTCCGTGGCGACGTTAGTTGTTGCCTTGTGAGTACAAGGTCTCCTAACCGATGCCACAAATGTGTGGTTGGCTTCCTGTTGTTGACTTCCTTTGTTTCTATTTTTACGTCCAAGTGTTGTACATCTTCGCACTTGATTTTACCGTACTGAAGAGAGCTTAAGCTCGAAACACGTGTCTACGGTTGCACAACATTTTGAGGGTTATACCCAATAACCTTTTTACTTATATTTTCATATATTGCCCCCCGCTAAATCCATCCTTATTTGTATCTTCCTGGGTAGGATTGTCACGCTGGTAGCTATAGCTACCTCCGTGGCGACGTTAGTTGTTGCCTTGTGAGTACAGGGTCTCCTAACCGATGCCACAAATGTGTGGTTGGCTTCCTGTTGTTGACTTCCTTTGTTTCTATTTTTACGTCCAAGTGTTGTACATCTTCGCACTTGATTTTACCGTACTGAAGAGAGCTTAAGCTCGAAACACGTGTCTACGGTTGCACAACATTTTGAGGGTTATACCCAATAACCTTTTTACTTATATTTTCATATATTGCCCCCCGCTAAATCCATCCTTATTTGTATCTTCCTGGGTAGGATTGTCACGCTGGTAGCTATAGCTACCTCCGTGGCGACGTTAGTTGTTGCCTTGTGAGTACAGGGTCTCCTAACCGATGCCACAAATGTGTGGTTGGCTTCCTGTTGTTGACTTCCTTTGTTTCTATTTTTACGTCCAAGTGTTGTACATCTTCGCACTTGATTTTACCGTACTGAAGAGAGCTTAAGCTCGAAACACGTGTCTACGGTTGCACAACATTTTGAGGGTTATACCCAATAACCTTTTTACTCATATTTTCATATATTGCCCCCCGCTAAATCCATCCTTATTTGTATCTTCCTGGGTAGGATTGTCACGCTGGTAGCTATAGCTACCTCCGTGGCGACGTTAGTTGTTGCCTTGTGAGTACAGGGTCTCCTAACCGATGCCACAAATGTGTGGTTGGCTTCCTGTTGTTGACTTCCTTTGTTTCTATTTTTACGTCCAAGTGTTGTACATCTTCGCACTTGATTTTACCGTACTGAAGGGAGCTTAAGCTCGAAACACGTGCCTACGGTTGCACAACATTTTGAGGGTTATACCCAATAACTTTTTTACTTATATTTTCATATATTGCCCCTCGCTAAATCCATCCTTATTTGTATCTTCCTGGGTAGGATTGTCACGCTGGTAGCTATAGCTACCTCCGTGGCGACGTTAGTTGTTGCCTTGTGAGTACAAGGTCTCCTAACCGATGCCACAAATGTGTGGTTGGCTTCCTGTTGTTGACTTCCTTTGTTTCTATTTTTACGTCCAAGTGTTGTACATCTTCGCACTTGATTTTACCGTACTGAAGAGAGCTTAAGCTCGAAACACGTGTCTACGGTTGCACAACATTTTGAGGGTTATACCCAATAACTTTTTTACTTATATTTTCATATATTGCCCCTCGCTAAATCCATCCTTATTTGTATCTTCCTGGGTAGGATTGTCACGCTGTTAGCTATAGCTACCTCCATGGCGACGTTAGTTGTTGCCTTGTGAGTACAAAAAGGTCTCCTAACCGATGCCACAAATGTGTGGTTGGCTTCCTGTTGTTGACTTCCTTTGTTTCTATTTTTACGTCCAAGTGTTGTACATCTTCGCACTTGATTTTACCGTACTGAAGAGAGCTTAAGCTCGAAACACGTGTCTACGGTTGCACAACATTTTGAGGGTTATACCCAATAACTTTTTCACTTATATTTTCATATATTGCCCCTCGCTAAATCCATCCTTGTACAGTGACCGCCAAAAAGTATGTACCATATGGGAAAAATTTTTATTATTGGATTATTGGAAAAAATATTCTGGGTAAAAGTTTGTGCATGTCCGATAACCTAAAAATCGATTTTGACACATGTCACGTGATCGCTAGAATGGCGGCAAAATGAAAAAAATTGCAATGCAAAGGCAAAAAAGGGGTAAGATGGCAAGATATCAAAAAAAGTTATTTGAAAAAGTCACTTAGAATTCAATTTTATACACATAAACGAAGTTTCAAGAGATAATTAAAAAAAATTGAAAATAGCAATTTTTTTATAATATTTTCCCATCTATTTAAAAATATTTTTTTTTCTTATGAATAGCTTGACTATACTGAAACATTTGCATTTTAATGATAATGACAAAACTTTCTCATTTTCTCCACACCAGAGGGCACTAAATTGAAAAAATGGGAATTTGTCAGAACCCTTGCATCGGTTCGTATCTAACAGTTATATCCGAATTCCACGACCATTGTGATGACATGACACTCCAAAAACATTTCCAGATTATAATCAAGTACCGATGATATTCGTGCATGAGCGTTTCACTTCGCACATAAACTTGAAAATACTGCGTCAAATTAAAGATTCTTAAAGTTTATGTGCAAAGTAAAACGCTCATACAGCATTATTATTGAAACTTGATTAAAATCAGGAAACATGGTGTTTCTAGATTGCTATATCAACACAATAGTCTTGGAATTCTGATATAACTGTTAGATACGAACCGATGTAACAGCGAGGGTTCTGGCAAATTCCCATTGTTTCAATTTAGTGCCCTCTGGTGTGGAGAAAATGAGAAAGTTTTGTCATTATCATCAAAATGCAAATGTTTCAGTATAGTCAAGCTATTCATAAGAAAAAAAAAATATTTTTAAATAGATGGGAAATTATTTTTAAAAAATTGCAATTTTCAATTTTTTTGAATTATCTCTTGAAACTTTGTTTGTTTGTATAAAATTGAATTCTAAGTGACTTTTTCAAATAACTTTTTTTGATATCTTTCCATCTTACCCCTTTTTTGCCTTTGCATTGCAATTTCTTTCATTTTGCCGCCATTCTAGCGATCACGTGACATGTGTCAAAATCGATTTTTAGGTTATCGGACATGCACAAACTTTTCCCCAGAATGTTTTTTCCAATACTTCAATAATAAAATTTTTTCCCATATGGTACTTACTTTTTGGCGGTCGCTGTATATATATATATATATATATATATAAATATATCTATGTGTCTTTCAAATTAACGGAGGCCCTAAACAAAATTTTGGGTCAATGTTTTTTACTGCTCCTCACGTTTAAAAAGAGGGGCAGTGGTAGATTTATTTCTGAAGTTCAAAATACCATGTGGTTTTTGTCTCAAGAAATGACTAGGACACAAATTGATCTTTACCTTTTTCTGCTAACTAGGAAATTCGGCGGATGAGAATTACCTTTGAAGTAATGGTCTTCAAAGGAATTTTGTATCTCTCCATACACTCTAAAATATATTTATTGAAGGTTATAACCTATCAGGCGACATGAAATTTTTTTTTACTTGTCTAGTATATGGAGCCTCCTTGTTTTTATCGTACCTCGTGTAACAATTCGTCATTTGCCTTGTTGGTGTTTCGCCTGTTCGAATTGTACCCTCCTCTTGTTTTTTGTGAGCATTTCATAGACTCCGAAAGGGGGAACCGTTACAGTGTTCGAACATAGAAGGATGTGCCCTGAGGGAATTTCTTCCTTCATAGTCGATCTCCAACAACTTTTGAGTTATGACGTCTGGAATTGTCGATAAGTAAAAAAAGTTTGATGTTCGCTACAAAATATTTTCCCTGCATCCGGTTAGTCTTACAGCCTAAGATGCCGAGGACTGACAGCCCTCCATCCAAAATGGTTTGAAGAGCCATTAAAAATGACCCTTTTTATTTCCTGTTATCAAAAACACCGTATGAGTTTTTACATTCAGTTTCGGTATTTGCAGTGCCGGAAATTAGTTGGCAAAGCCACTTATTAGACATTTGATTTCGCATATTTTCTAACCAGTAAGGGTTAGATCGGTACTGTCCATATTTTTCTCCGCAGTGGGATACTTTTCAAAAACATTCGACAGTATCATCACTCCTATATTCTGCTTGTATTTGATGTCAAGTCAGACTCGAAAATTACATAAAAAAATCAACTTTGTGATACTATTGTTTTTGTTTGTTAAAATTGTTTTTTTCCGTTAACCAGCTGTCGTTCCCTTACGAACGGCAGCCCTCAAAAGTCGAAACTTGTGCGAGCTAAGGATTAACGAGGTCTTACCTTTTTACGTGCGATTCCTAGCACGATCCGAGGAGAATATCGAAAGGAGGTCCGTAGGTCACCCATCCAAACCACGGCCACGCATAGCATTGCTTGGCTTCAGATATCGGTGAACCGGCGCTCTCCGTTCGAGCTATCCCCGCGGACTATCAATTCACTCATTAGTAAATGTCAATTTCTTTTGTTTCAACAAGAAAATGTCATGTAAGAAGAGTAACTTACTGATTTTGTCCTCGAGATTTCGACTGGCACAAGTCAAGGACTGTGCAGGGTTCCGACGGCAGTCATACTGCAGTAAGTAGATGATTGTATGCCGTCCTATTCGCATCTACACAGTAGATCACCACTGTCGAAAAAACAATAATCAGAAATTATTATTGTGTCTCCTTTTTTATTTCTCTTTGCTTATGAGTCATGCAGTAGATCATATAAATTCCAGCGATCCATCAACAATGAAATGTGTAAAAAAGGGTAACCTGTTGTTTTTGTACACGAGACTATCGACTGGCACAAGCCAAGAACTGTGCAGGGTATTGACGGCAGTCAGCGTACGAGATTATAACAATAATCAGAAATTATTGTTGTGTCTCATTTTCATTTCTCGTTGCAACACATCTTCCAGATAGTCTAAAACTCAACAAAACGTTAAAGTGACCTTTACTCACTTGACTTGATACGATTGCAGTTTTTTCTTTAAATTCCTTAAATTCCGTCTATAAATTCCATATTAATTCCAGCGAATCCAACAACAATGAAATGTCATATAACAAAGGGTATCCTACTGTTTGTGTACCCCGAGACTATCGACTGGCACAAGCAAAGGACTGTGCAGGGTGTTGACGGCAGTCAGCGTACGAAATTATAATGCCATAAATTCTTCAACTTTCGTCTAAAACCATATTTATCAGACTTCGGTAATTGCGGTTCCTAGATTTTCTTCCCATTTCGTATAATCCGTAGGTAATGTGTAGATTTAATTAGTTCACGCACTTATCGTCTGACAACCTCGCACGTTCAGCGCAAAAAGCATATGATAAGCATGTGGATAATGAAGCATATTTGATTTGATTAATTGATTTGATATTCGAGCATCGACCGGGATGGAGGTGGGGAGACCAGGGTGATTTATTCTTTCAAGTTGCGCATAGTCAGTAAAAGAGGTATTACTACAATGTGATCTATTCGGATGTGACCAGTCGAAGTATAACCCTACTTATACTCCACCAGATTCATGAAGCTTATCTTCAGTTACATATAGTCGTTCAGTTTTCATAACTGTCGTCATAACTGCATCTTCTGTTGATAACAATAATCAATCAATCAAAACGAATTATTTCAATTAAGATGTAACAGGTGTAAATGCTCCCGTTAAGTAATAACATTTGAAAGGGTTAATTTGCAGACAATTATTATTTAAGATATTTCTTTGCTATTATATTCAATACATTCTTTATAATTCCAACCAAAAGAAGAAACATTGTAAATGAAGTAGTTTTTCATTTGAAAACTCAAAAATGTGATGGCCGACGAATATCACGATAATCATGATTGTTTTCAAGTGAATAAAAAATTTGGTTTTTACGAAACTCCCAGGTTTTCGGAGAAAACCCTTCAAAACAGAGCTTGTCTGAGCAAGGGAGATCCAGTACCTACAGTTCAATTAAAAGTGGAATTCGAACCACTTCAGCTCGGTGACAGGCGACCGGGGATCGAACCCGGACCGCCTGGGTGGAATGCAAACGCTCTAACACCACGACCACTTCGCTGTACCTCACAGTATTCACCCGAAGATGATTGCTGATGAAAACAATTGGAACGTCGTGTCCCAGATAACACAGGATATCCTATGGATATCCATTTTATGTCCAATTCTGGTCGGGATATCCTTGGATCTGAAAAGGATATTCATGGGATATCCATCGAAGGATTTGAAATGGATATCCGTCGGCAAATATCCTATGGATATCCATAAGCATTCCATAAGGTATCCATAGAAATTATGGATGTGGATTGAATTGCAAGACAGATTTTCAAATTATCAATTTCTGAGTTTCTTCCATGCTCGTACACGAATTGAAGCATATGAAAAATACTCTTATCTTTCGTTTTCCGACTGGATTTGAAATGGATGTCCATTAGATATCCGTCAACGGGTTTGAAATGGATATCCTTCAGCATATATCCTATGGATATCCAAAAGATATCCGCAGTAATTATGGATGAGATTAAATTGAAAGACAGATTTTGTTTTTATCAATTTCTGAGTTTCTACCATGCTCGTACACGAATTGAGGCATTTGAAGAATACTCTTATCTTTCGTTTTCCTACAGGATTTGAATTGGATATCCATAAGATATCCGTCGACAGATTTGGCATGGATATACTTTAGAAGATGTCTTATGGATGGCCATAAGATATCCAAAGCAAATATCGATAAGTTTGAATTGCAAAATTAATTGACATATGAACATATGAATTATTTGAAAACATCTCATTTTTCGTTTTTTTTACTGTCGATGGCATTGAAATGGACATCCTTTAGAAAATATCCTCATGTAGGGCCATAAGATACCCAAAGCATATACAGTAAGGTTTGAATTGGAAGATTTATTTTCATGCTATCAATTCCTTAGTCTTTCTCATGCTCGTATATTTAGATTGCGTTTTTTTTTAAATTCTATTTGAATTCATACTGTATTTGAATTGGATGCCCATAAGATATCCGTGGTTGGATTTGAAATGGATATCCTTCAGAAGATGTCCCATTGATGGCCATAAGATATCCGAAGCATATAGTAAAGAAGTTTAAATTGAATGATTGATTTTTAGGTTGTCAATTTCTTTGTTATACTTTCACGCCCGTACAAATGGACTGAAATTTGAAATAAATCTGATTCGTTCTCCTACTGGAATTGAATTGGATACCCATAAGATCCGTCGATGGATTTGAAATGGATAGCCCTCGAAAAATATCCTAATGATGGCCATAAGATATCCAAAGCAATCAATAGTGTATTTTTTATGATTTCTAGTATTTGTTGGATACGAATAAATTAACGCACATACTAGGAACCTTCATTATTCATTATACTACTAATCCACTCTGTTGTCAAAAAAAAATCAGTGAGTTGAAATCTAAATTTGTCTCACTTGTCATGAAAACACCTCCATGATTTTTCACATAGAACTGTCGATTCTTAGTAATCCTATTGATTATTCGCATTTCCATATTTCGTTCAAAATAAATTAAAATATTTAAAAATTTAAGTTTCTCAGGAATGATTACTTATCCAAAGACATTTTTGACCTATTTTGCCTCCTACTGTGATTTTCATACATATACTTGAAATTATCCATTGGTGATAATTTTCTGCATGTTTGGTGTATACAGTGCGTTCATAAAGTGTGGAAACGCTCTATTATCTTGCGAGTTGATTATTTTCGGAGGAAAAGCTCGGACAGGTCGATTTTGTAAAAAATAATTTTTTCCCTTACCACCTTTCAAGATTTGACGTCATCGATATTTTTTTTAAATGAATGGTATATTTTTATTTCAAAAATTGAATGCCCATATTTTTCTGAGTTCAACCATACCACATACGTCATATCTTACACTTCGAATTACAGTATTCTGAGTATAAAGGAAACCAGTGTTCATATTTCTCAACATTCATGTCATTATTCATTTTGCAACGTAAACCTAAGAACTACTCAGTAGTTAGTACGAGTATATTGCTACACTTGAATAGTAGGCTAAGCAAATATATGAAAGCCCTTAGCAACCAGAAAAAAAGTTCTTAGTTACCATTGCATATGTCACACTGGTTTTCTTTATACTCAGTATACTGTGATTCGAACTGTAAGATATGACGTATGTGGTATGGTTGAACTCAGAAAAATATGGGCATTCAATTTTTGACATAAAATTTCAATTTAAAAAAAAATATCGATGACGTCATATCTTGAAAGGCGGTAGGGGAAAAAATTATTTTTTTCTAAAAAAAGGAGGAAAACTCTTATGGACATCCTTAAAGGATATCTTATGGATGTACAGGTTGGCACCCTCCGAACACCCATTGGACGTCCATAGTATATCTTTTGGATATTTCCTGGACGTCCATGGTACATCCAGCATATCCATAACGGATATCCATTGGATATCTATTGGACGTCCACGTGTTATCTGGGGTGAACCAGAAATTTCAGTTCGTTCATTAGACGATGGAATTCCGAAAAGTTACCTACTCAACTTTCACCATGAAAAGTGAACTCACAGGTAACGTTCATATGAGGTTCACTATTAGTGGATAACTACAAACCTGGGTCAGTACTCGGAAACTAGGCACTGATATGTCAGGAAGATTGTAATATACGGAAGGCTTACTGATGAGGAATTCATCTTCCCAAAAAATGAAAGGAAGCAGAGTAGATCCAAATCAAAATTGTAAAAGAAAGAAGCATCAATTTTAAAACAATTCTGTGTATTTTGGTGATAATTAGCTCGTGAACCCAGAAAAGAACGAGAAGGTAACGCTATGAGTATGGACCAGGCCAAAATGATATGGATTGGATAACTACAACGCTAACAAAATTCATACATGTTTTCTCTACAGGAAAGGATCTCAAAGTTCTCATCCTCTTCATTTCTGGATACACATCGATAAAGTCATATTCATTTCGATGCTGTGTATTATCAATGACATATTACGGATAGACTTCGTTATTTACGTTTCGAGATGCGGTCAAATTCTGAACACAATTTTTATTGCTGCTTGTTTCGTGGAAAATAGTTGCCAGTCAACCCAAAAGTCAGCAAAGCTAAGTTTTAGCTGAATTATCTGCTTCTTTACAATGTATATAAGCAGATAATTTCTCCGAAATAAGCGACAGTAAAAATTGTGCTTAGAATGTGAATTTGGGTTGACCGCAGCTTGAAATGTAAACTGCGGCAATCATCTTCAGTGTGGTCGAAGTATTCTTTTTGACGTATCAACTGAAACTATCGTATCTGGTATGTCATTTATAGTGCTGATTTTGCGCGCACTTTCTGAGATGGCGTACTTTCGGTGCGATTCGGGTGATATTGCTTCGTTTTGGCGCTGTGTGCCAGATCTTTGGTAGATATGTTCTCTCTTTCTTTCTGTTGAAGTTCTCTTGGTGTTTGTGTATTTCTACTGCTTCTAAATACATTCTTGTTGAATAATGATTCGCCGTTGCTAGTCTCTCGGTGTATTTCAAAAGGAACTTATGTGTACTCTGTCGGACAATGCATGTTCAGCGACTGCGGACTTATCGGTTTGTCCCAATTGACAACTCCGCTTGTGCTCAACTAGGTGGGTACCAATGCTTCTTTTCGTCTGACCGATATAAATTTTACCACAGCTACATGGAATACTGTAAACTCTCGCTGATTCAAGTGGATCTCTGCTGTCTTTTGCTTATCTCAGATACTCCGATATTTTCTTCGTTTGCATGAAGACGGTGTTGATTTTCTCCTTCCTTAGGATTTTCCCAATTTGGTTGGTGACACCTTGTATGTATGGCAGATAGACTGCCTTGGGGTTGCTCTTCACTGGTGTTTCTCTTCTTCTCCCTTGGAAGCGTAGCACGGGTTATATCTTTTCTGTCGTAGCCGTTCGCTTGTAACACAGTTGTAAGGTGTTTTATTTCGTCGTCAATGTATCTTTGATCACATATTCTCAGAGCTGTGTTCACTAGGGTGTTGATGGCGGTTCGTTTCTGTTTTGGATGATGGTTGGATCCATTATGTAGGTATCGATCTGTGTGTATTTTCTTCCTGTACACCTCATGGCCTAATTGATTGCCTTCTTGGATGACTAATATATCAAGGAAAGGGATATTGAGGTTTTCTTCTAGTTCCACGGTGAACTGGATTTTTGGATAAACACTATTCACATGATTTAGGAAGTTCTGAAGTTCCTCTCTTCCGTGTCTCCAAACAAAACGAACGTGTCATCTACATACCTCAACCAGTACTTCGGTCGTTTTTCTGAAGTTTTAATTGCTATTTCACTACTGGCTGAGTGACTGCCCATGGCGACTCCATCAACTTGTTCCTCAAAGGATTGATTCCACTGAAAATAAGTTGCTGTTAGTGAATGTCGAATAAGTTGATATCTTGTGGAAATATCTCCTCTATGTAACTGAGGGATTCCTCAATTGGTACATTTATGAATGAGGATTCAATATCGAAGCTGACTAGAATGTCGTTTGGCTCCAAGGTGATGCGCTTCAGATGTTCTATGAGTGGAGTCTCCCAACATGTTTCTGCGGCATATCCGAAAAATACTTGTCGAGGTTGTAGGTTGGTGATCTTATCGCAATTGATATCCGTCTCAGTGGTACATCCTCTTTGTGAATTTCCGGTAATCCATAGAGCCTCGTTGGTAGTGCTTCTGATCTGCAAAGTTTCTTCTTTGTCTCTGGTGGAAAAGAAGACTCTATTATTAGCTGGTTGTTCTTTCTCCAGATTTTCTCTGTTGGGTCTTTTTGTAATCTTCGGTAAGTTTCCTGACTGACTGAGGTTATTGAGTTTGCTTTTTTAGTCCGAGTGTACAGGATCACCGTCGCGTTTCCTTTGTTAGCAGGTATAATATATTTTCTTCAGCATTGAGACTTCTTATGGTGGCCTTTCCACCCCTTGAAATATTGCATTTCGGAGGTTTGGCTTTTCTTATAATTTTTGCAGACTCACTTCTTTAACATCAGCAGATAGTTTTTCAATTCCAGCTTCTATGTTTGTGATGATTTCTTCTGTGGGTATTTTCGATGGTGTTACGATGAAATTTCCCCCTTTAGCTAGCAGACTTCTTTCGTCACTAGTGACTGGTCGATTGGATTTATTGATAACAACCAGTTCAATGTCTAGTTTTGGATTCTCGTGCTGTTTGATCTGGATCTGGTTGAATTTCCTCTTCTGTCTCTCATTAGATGACTGTAAGGTTGAATCCATTGCTTTGAGGGTTATTTTATCAATATTGTCGCAGTCTTTCTGTTCCAGTAAGTAGCTTCAGGTGATATTTCAACAGTTGTTCATCATTTCTTGCTAACTTCTTCATGTCTGATGGATTCTCTCCCTAAATCATCTGAATCGTTTTCATCCAAAAATCCAGTTCAGCATGGAACTAGAAGAAAACCTTAAATTCCCATTTCTTGATGTAATAGTCATCAAAGAAGGTAGTCAACTAAGCCATAAGGTGCGTACAGGAAGAAAACACACACAAATCGATACATACATAATGGATCCAACCATCATCCAAAACGGAAACAAACCTTCATCAACACCCTAGTGAACAGAGCTCTGAGAATATGTGAACAAAGGTACATCGACGACGAAATGAAACACCTAACAACTATTTTACAAGCGAACGGCCACGACAGAAAAGATATAGCCAGTGCTACGCGTCCAAGGGAGAAGAAGAGGAACACCAGTTAAGAGCAACCCCAAGGCACAGTCTATCTGCCATACATACAAGGTGTCACCAACCGAATTGGAAAAATCCTAAAGAAGGAGAAAATCAACACCGTCTTCAAACCAACGAAGAAAATATCGGAGTATCTGAGATCAGCAAAAGATAGCAGAGATCCACTCAAATCAGCGGGAGTTTATAGGATTCCATGTAGCTGTGGTAAAGTTTATATCGGTCGGACGAAAAGGAGCATCGGTACCTGCCTAGTTGAGCACAAGTGGAGTTGTCGATTGGGACAGACCGATAAGTCTGAAGTTGCTGAACATGCATTGTCTGACGGAGAACGCAAGATCCTTTTCGAAAACACCGAGAGACTAGCAACGTCGAATCATCATTCAACAAGAATGTATTCGGAAGCAGTAGAAATACACAAACACCAAGAGAACTTCAACAGAAAGGAAGAGAGAGCATATATACCAAAGATCTGGTACACAGCATTGGAACGTTTGGAGATTTCAACCAAAGAAGACCACGGCCAAACCTGGAAACCAACCAAAACATTGACGCCAGCCGTGAAAGCCTACATTCCTAAATACTACACTCTGTATCTTAGGAAAACCATTTGAGGTCTATTGTGAAAAGTGTCTCTCGAAAACATCGTTTCCTGTTTGGTCCCAATAGCTACATCACATGTCATCAGCTCCTTATGACTTGCATAGCACAGATGCAATCTGTTCCAGAATATACTTCAAATGAATATTGACCACGTTCTGAACAAGCAATAAAGCTTCCATGCAAAAATGATCATGCTGGCACCTCGCTCACTAACTCGCCTACTATTCTGAAACACCGCAAAAAAGATGGCAATCTGACTCTCTCTCTTATAAATGTTTTCATGGCCGATACTATTCTAAAGTACTACACCGTTAACAGTCTTCTCACCTCTTCCTAAGGACTCGTTTTTTCACTGAATAAGGTAGGTGTTCTCCTAAGAATAACAATTTCTTGGACTCTGGTACAACATAAAAGTTTAATGGCGAATAAAAGAGAAAATTTTATTTTCTTTAGGTCGAAAACTCAGACTTTGAATACTATCTTGTCTATGATGTTCCACAATTTTCTTCCAAAACCAACATTTTTCCAAAACCAACCTTCTGCATACTCTTTTACTCCGGTTTAGGTTTACATATGCAGCAATTGTAACAGATAGTGAACAATATAGTGTAGTAAAGCATTTTCCAATAGTAATCTCAAATGAATCACCCTGTGAAAAAGTCGTATAGAAGATTAAAAGCTAGTAGATAACAAATGGCTACTATCTGTATCCAAGCAACCACATATCCATGCAAAATTCATAAATAGAAATATTTCAAACTCACTTTTGATACTAGAATCAACAGCTATGCACGTTCACGCAATAACAAAACTCTGAAACTTCGGATTTATGTTTCAAAAATAACACATGACTGTATTATTATAATCGAACTCTACACAAGAATTATCTAATTTCATTTGCATGATTCTTATGTACCCATACGAGATACGATACTTTGGATATTCGGACATACATCCCAATTCAGACGACAGACTTGCATCCCCTAAGGAGAAGCGATTCCTATAGTAGTAGTAGTTCTTGGGGAGACCACAAAATAATCGTGTTCAATCCATAGAAATATATATTATATACTTACTCAAGAATGCTAATCCCCATGGCAAAAGTGTTGTAAAAAGTTCTGGCTAGTCCGCAATGCGCTTGCGCGAGTTATATGTACAAACCCTCAGGAAACCCTTAGCTTGTACTTCTATGTAGTGCTGACTTAGGTTTATGCGAATATGATTGACCATGCTTTATAATTAGTTTAGTTCTGTTAGCGACGTTGTAAGAGACACATCTCTCTCCGTACAAATAAAGTTATTTGTTGTAAAGTTAAATTTTGTCTTTTTAAAAATAGTTTCTCGTGGCCCGAAAGCTTTATTGGCGCAGTCGGTAGGATAACGGAAGAATATCGATCGCGAAATTCGTCAGTTTCAACTGTTTATCCGTTATCGAAAGAACAGCTTCGATCGCCCACCCAGAGACCGGCAGACCCAGTCGCTGCAGACTCCAGAAAAGGACTACCTGGTTCACCATCGTGGTAAGTCGAGTATTCCTCTCTGCCTTCAAACATTTTTCTTCAAGACTTTATCGTAAAGATTTTTGATAGAAGTTGTTGAATATTGATTATTAAATTCAATCAATCCATCATTTTTCTTTTATCGTAATCGAAATTGGTGGACTGACTATAGAAGTCACATAGATTAGTAATTATTGATCACATCCAAAGCATTTTACTACTTATCCGAATTTCTTAATAAAACATCAAATAAATATAATCTCATTTCGAAACCTGATACTCATCAGAGTTCGCTGCCATCTCAAAAGGCAACGACACTTGTTCGAGTGAAATATTACACGGTTTGAAAACTTACTGTGAGAAGACTAAGAATAGCTTGTATTGTACATTGTTATCTTGAAATTCTCGAAAGAAATTATTCTGTTAGTTCAAAGAATATTTTTGTGACAAATTTCAGTATAAATTCGGTAAATTCAGTAGATTTTTTTTCTTATTCAAATTTTGCACAAAAATCTAAGCACACAAAATAGCGTTTGATGACCGATCCCATAATCGAAAGTTTGGCAAATACTTTAAGCTCATTGCGAGTTTCGAATATGGCAACGGAAATCAATTATACATTGTTTAAAATCTATTCGGACACTATTCCAACATACGATGGCTCGTCAGAGACCCTCGAAATATTTATTAACGCCGCCGATCAATTTCACAAAAGGTATCATGGCGCCGATATCACATTAAACCAGTGCATTTTGAGTATTTTATTGAGTAAATTGAAAGATAGAGCCCAGCTATTAATCGGATCAAGATCTGAATTAAGGACATGGACTCAAGTAAAATTAGAATTGAGAAATACTTTTGGTGACCGACAAAGCCTTGATAACCTCGAACAACAACTGTTTACCCTTACACTAAATAGAGGCGAACATCCCCTTGACTTCGCAAAGCGAATCCAATTATTACGCAGTAAATTGTCTTACAAAATAAATTCTGACCCCGACATGGACCAAGCTACTAAACCGATACATATTCGACAATACGAATCCCAGTCCCTTAAAGTATTTTTGAGAAATCTGAATATTCGACTACAGGACAAAGTTATCGTCCAAAATCCTGATTCCCTAGAAGCAGCAATGAACTTCGTCCAGGAGGACGAAAACTTTAGACACACCCAAAATCTGGTATTCCAAAATCGCCCGAACGTTAATGCACCCAAACCACCTAATAGACAAATTGTACAAAATCGTAATAACTTTTATCCAAATTATAGCTTTCCAAATTCTCAACCCATGGCCCCAATTCAAACAACCAACACCCAAAATCAGGCCTCGGGGTTCCAAAACCAACCTTCCAACATCACTAGAATCCAAAATCAATTTCCAAACTACAGCCAGAATAATTTTAGACCCCCATTTCCCAGCCAACCGATAAATGTCCAACCCCGACCAGTAAGACAAACGTTTCCAACTAACAGACAAGTGTTTGGTCCGCCACGAAATGTATTCAAACCGACAGGTAAACCAGATCAAAGGACTTTCGAACCAATGTCTACTACATCTAGAACCCCTACGGTTCGTAGACCCATGTCCCATTCTTTCGCCAATCCGTCCCATTCACAACCCCAAAGATGGACACCCATCGATGAGGAAATGTACAATCACAGTTACGATCAATTTGATGCTGCACATAACTATCATTCGAATAATTACCAATACGACTATTACACCCATGACCAAACTGACACTATGCAAGAACTTTATCCTGAACACTATCAAGAAAATTCTTATACTGGCCATCACCCCGACGGACATTGTTTACCCCCCGAACCATTAGATGAACCCAGCAACGACAATCACGAGCCTGAAGGCGAAAATTTTTACGAATCGCCTCCAAAAAACAAGACAGCGTGATAGAACTTCATTCTGCCACGGTCAACGGTCTCCCATATATAAAAATTCGTAACCCCCCAATTAAATTACTGATTGACACTGGATGTCACACCTCAATATTGAAACCATCTATTGTCGAAAAATATTACCCTGATAAAATTTTTAGGCAACCTTCCCAATTAAAAACTTCCTTAGGCGAAAAAGAAATTCAGTTTAGAGCCCTTATCCCTGCTTTCAAAGAATTCCAGAGTTGTTATGAGACTGAGTATGTTTTATTTCAGTTCCACGAATTTTTTGACGGTATTCTAGGATTAAAGGAATTGAAAAACTTAGGTTTGAATATCGATTTTACCAATCAGTTACTGCACAATGACCTTGTACAAATACCATTCTTTTACAGACAACCCCACGAAACTTCTTTCACTTTCGAGGTACCGCCTTTCGAAAGTTTGGTACGAAAATATCCCGTCAATATTAACGAAGGCGAAATCATAATCACTAATAAAAATTTCAATGGACTATTTATACCGGAAACTTTGACTTGCGCTTCGAACTATCGCGCTACCTTTGAAGTTTTCAACAATACAGATAGGACAATTTCTGTCACGATGAACGAACCTTTCAAAGCTATCCGAATTGAAAAAGAATATTTCGAATTTTACCATATCGAGAGCGCTCTACCGAACATTCAATATTATGACTCGACAAAAGACATTTCTGACAAAATTAGGACAGACCACATGAATATAGAAGAAAAGCGAGCTATTTTAAAACTCTATAAAGAATTTGCGGACATTTTCCATGATGAACATGACAAACTCTCTTTTACCAATAAAATTAAACATGAAATAAAGACCAAAGATGAGATCCCAATACATACAAAATCTTATCGCTTTCCTCATTGCCACAAAGAAGAAGTCCAAAAGCAAATTCAGAAGATGCTTACCGATGGAATTATTCGACCATCGTCCTCCGCTTGGAGTAGCCCGATATGGATTGTGCCAAAGAAGACCGACGCATCAGGAAAGAAAAAATGGCGCATTGTGATAGACTATAGGAAGTTGAACGAAAAAACAATCGACGACCGATACCCGATTCCGAATATAGAAGACATCCTAGATAAATTGGGGAAATGCAATTATTTTACCACCCTGGATCTGGCATCTGGATTCCACCAGATCGAAATGGAAGAAAAGTCTATCGAAAAAACTGCCTTCAACGTGGAGCACGGGCACTACGAATATGTTCGTATGCCATTTGGGTTGAAAAATGCACCGGCAAGTTTTCAAAGAGTAATGGATCACATCCTCAAGGACCTTCGGAACAAAATCTGTCTAGTCTATATGGACGACATTATCGTGTTTTCGACTTCCTTGCAAGAACACGTTTCCAACCTAAAACAAGTTTTTAAAACGTTACGCGAAGCTAAATTGAAAATGCAATTAGACAAATGTGAGTTCTTGAAACGAAATGTCGAATTTCTAGGCCATGTCGTCACTCCTGATGGCATCAAACCCAACCCAAATAAAATAAAAGCAATTCAAAATTTTCCCATACCAACTACCGCTAGAGAAATTAAATCTTTTCTTGGTGTATTAGGATATTATCGAAAATTTATAAAAGATTTTGCCCAGCTCACCAAACCATTTACGCGCTGTTTAAAAAAAGGTGAAAAAATAACTCACACCCCAGAATTTTTGGAAACTTTTGAGACATGTAAACAATTACTCACAAACGAACCCCTACTCCAGTACCCAGACTTCAGTAAATCTTTTATACTGACTACCGATGCCTCTAACGTGGCCATTGGTGCTGTTTTATCACAGGGTGTTATAGGAAAAGATAAACCTATCGCGTACGCGTCTAGAACACTAAACCCCGCGGAACAAAATTATTCCACCATAGAAAAAGAATTGCTATCGATAATAAATTTCACCAAATATTTTAGACCGTACTTATTCGGAAAACAATTTACGATCGTGACAGATCATAAACCCTTGCAATGGCTTTTCAACCTCAAAGACCCTAGTTCAAGATTGGTTAGATGGCGCCTAAAGCTGGAAGAGTATGATTATAACATCGTGTACAGGAAAGGAAAAAACAATTCCGTCGCAGATGCCCTATCCAGAATAGAACTCCACCCACTGGAAAATCAATCAATGATTGCAAACATTGATCTACCGAGCAACCGATTCGAAGAGGACTTTCCCGAAATCTTCGCGGACTTAGCGAACAAGGAAGAAATTCCAGAAATTTCCGATGAAGACCTTCAAGATCTTGACCACCGCTTAAACGAAGAAATACGAAAATTGCGAACTGGCAAGAAACCAATGGAAGAGGAAAAAGAAAAACCACCAGAAAAAGAAAAACGAATACATGTTTTATCAGACGTAGTCTTAGTTCCAGCACAACAGGAGCTGCAAGAACCCGACGACAGCAATGAAACTCAACACTCTTCTCACGAAAATCCAATTCTCGAAATCCCTATTTCTGACCAACCGTTAAATAAATTCAAAAACCAAATTATACTTTCCGACAGTGTAGACACTATTTCCTCTCGAGTGAGAATAACAAAGCCTTTCGATAAAACCCGTCTTAAAATAGTACTGTCAAGCAGAAATATCGAAAATGACTTAGTAAGAATCTTCTTAGAATATCTCAAACCAAAAATACTCCATGGCGTATTTTTTGAAGAACGTTTGAAAAATAAATTAATCCCATTAATTCAAAAACATTTTAAACATTCTGCCTTCAAACTGGTCCAGAGTAATGTCCTTTTAACCGACATCACAGACAAAGACGAACAGAAACTAAAAATCCAACACCATCACGAAACAAAAACCACTCATAGGGGCATAAATGAAACGAAAGACTCCCTATCTAGAACTTATTATTGGCCAAACATGGTTCAAGACGTGACGAATTATATAAACACTTGCGTAACCTGTCAAAAGTCAAAATATGAACGCCGCCCTAACGTTATCAAATTCAACCCTACTCCTATAGGAGAATATCCCTTCGAGCATATTTATATCGATGCATTTTCGGCAGATAAACAAAAATTTTTGACAGTTATTGATAGCTTCTCGCGTTTTGCCCAAGCATACCCGATTCATTTGAATGCACCTAACATATTAGATGGTTTATTAAAATTTATTTCCCACTACGGTATCCCGAATAAAATTACTTGCGACTCTGGAACAGAGTTCAAAAATAGTCTAATTGAAGATTTTTGTAAATTGCACAAAATAACCCTACATTATATAACCCCAAAAAATCCCAATAGCAATAGCCCTGTAGAACGCCTACATTCTACGCTCATCGAAGAAATCAGAACACTAAAACTCGAGCATTCTGACAGACCAATAACAACACAAATGATATACGCAATATTAGGGTATAACAACACTATTCACTCCGCAACTAAATTCACCCCTTTTCAAATTATCAAAGGAAACGTTGAACACCAAAACCCATTTGATATAACATTTTCAAAAATAACTTCTGACTACATTGAAAAACATGCTAGAAATCAAAAGATAATAAATGATATAATCAAACAGAATAACGAAAAATCAAAGAATCTGACTGAAATTAATTCCAAAAGAAACGATCCACCAGAGGTAAAAATCGATGAAAACACGTTTCTCAAAGAATCGCCCCGAAATAAATTATCTCCCCTGTATAGAAAAATTCAACCTATCAAAGATTGTGGCATCAAAGTAAAAACAAAAAATTCAAAATATCATAAAAGTAAACTGAAACCTCAGAGAAAACAAGTTCAGAAACAAATTTTTCCAGATGACAACGCTGTACCTTCTACTTCTCGGGATCCTAACTACTAATGGACAACAGTTAACCATGACAGAAATATCTAACCCCATCCTTCCCTTCTCTCTTGGAAAAGCGAGAATCACTACCCAAAAACATACATTTCTGAAACCTATCGACTTGAAACAGTTCGATGACCCAATAAATAGCATAACTAACAATTCGAAATACATAACCGACCTAATTTCAATAAAAGACGTCTTATATCCACAATTACATCATATGCACAACCATTTGTTACAACTTCTCAAACAAATTTCTGTGAAATTAACAAATATCAAACCTCAAAAATTCAACCGATCAAAAAGAGGCCTAATAAATTTTGTAGGCAGAACGAACAAATGGCTATTTGGCACTCTAGATGACGAAGATGAACAAAAATATGACCAGGCTATCTCTACACTAACAAACAATCAAAAATTGCTACACCACGATTTAGAAAATTATGTTACTATCACAAAAAGATTCTTCAATGAAACAACAAATAATTTGCAGCAAATTGTCAAAAACCAACGACTAATCGGTGAACAAATAGAGACTATTGTAAATAGTCTGAATAAATACACGCTATTCTTACGGCTCCAAAATTCCCTCGATACAATGATAATTGACTGTCAAAATATATTGTCAACACTAAACAATATCGAAGAATCGATACTATTCGGTGAATTGAATATCATTCATAACATAATATTACCAATATCCGAGCTCAAAGAATTAATTGAAATAATGCTCAATATGTACAAGGACAGTCTACCACATTTCGATAACATCCAATCATATTACAAACTTCTAAAAATTGAAACGCGTTACAAAAACGATCTAATTCTATTTACGATTCACGTACCGATACTTCGAGAAAATCTTTACGATTATTATCATTTATTTCCGATCCCGATTTCCAATAATGCCATAATTCCCTTGAAACCATACATTATCCTGAACTCGACTTATCATTACTACGAGGACAGCCCGTGCCATGAAATCGAGAGAATCTGTATTTTCCGCCTGGAAAATCAAATATCCAAAGAAGACTGTCTACCTGAATTACTGAAAGGAAAGAGCAGCCAGCCATGTCAATCACTGCAAGTCCACCTAGACCAGGATGTAGTAGAACCTGTCAATGATGCCTATGTCATTGTCATTCCTGCCAGACGAACCACTATCGAAAAAAAGTGCAAAGAAAGCGGATACGAAGAAATCAGCAAACCACAGCTGATCCACATTCCCCAGAAATGCAGCGTTACCATTAATGGGGAAGAATACAGCAACAATGTTTCTCCGATACGGGAAACCCCACTGCAATTACCCAGGGTAGAAATCATCAAATCCAACCATGAAGACCACCCCCTGAAGATTTTGGATAGGATCAACCTGGACGAGCTGACGAAGCTCCAAAAACTAGCCGAGAAAACCCAACTCCACCGACTCCAGGCCCTGGAAGAAAACAACACTCCCTATACAACCCTTTATATCTGTATTATTCTGATCATAATTATTGCCACTGTATTCATTTATAACTTTTCTATAAAATACAAAAATAATATTTTAAAACATTTCAAAAGTAATAATACAAAACCTAAAGATTTGAATTCCGAAAATAATACTACCGTATTATTTTCGTCTTAGGGATGGAGGAGTTATATGTACAAACCCTCAGGAAACCCTTAGCTTGTACTTCTATGTAGTGCTGACTTAGGTTTATGCGAATATGATTGACCATGCTTTATAATTAGTTTAGTTCTGTTAGCGACGTTGTAAGAGACACATCTCTCTCCGTACAAATAAAGTTATTTGTTGTAAAGTTAAATTTTGTCTTTTTAAAAATAGTTTCTCGTGGCCCGAAAGCTTTATTCGCGTCATTAGTGATTTTTGTAACAGGCCCGGTTTTAGTAAAATATTATGGTACTTGTGAAGATTAACAAACGTTTATTCTGAATCTCGGAGAATAAGGTTAGAAACCTTATTGTACTTGTACCTGTTTTTTGAATTTAGCCGATTTGAATACATATTTTCACATATTTATGATCCTAAATATTCAGCAAAGGCCATCAGAAATAAGTAGAGTACGGTTATTATTATTTATCGCTCTGAAGCGACTTATTTTTGGTATCACATTCACTTACTTACTGTACTTACTTAACCAACAAAAACCTACGGAACCACCCCAAATCGTCGGTGCGAATTTCAAGGAAGCACTGGATTGGAAAATAAATTAAAAGAACAAAAAACTATGAAAATTTATTTCAGCTAATATCATGAATAATTTCAACTCAAATTGGATTTATAAAATTGGATGCTTGGAAGCTCGAGATTTTTTTTCTAGAACGATTCATGTCAAAATACTCAACTGCATTTAGTTTAAATCATTTGAAGAGATTAACATGCTATTTCTACGAGTATTTCTGGTTGTATTACCTTAGTGCAATTTCCACAATGGGGGTGCATGAAAAAGTGTGGCCAGAAGCATTTTCCTTACCATCAAAGAAAAGCACTTCCATATTGACATTAATTTTCTGATTCTATGTATGTTTCGTACTTTTTGTAGGAATCTAGAACTCATAATATAAGCGGTGTGGCAGAAAGTTGTATTATTCGCCAAGCATGCTCACGCAGATACAGTATTGGTACTGAACTCTAGGTTTCAAATTATTCTATTGTCGTTTTCACATGAATCTTCATGGGGAAAATGTCTGCCACAAATTACAATTTTCTCACTCAAATGTTCTGCTGGGGTCTCTCCTTAAGAACAATAACCAAAAATCATGCCTTTTTTGTCAAGCTAAAATAATATTTAAGCTAGTTTTAGCAAAGCATATAGGTATATAAAAAATTTCATTATCTACCAAAACTGATTTATTTCAGGTATTTTTCCTTTACACAACATTGTTTATTTGTAGGAAGAAACGGCTTTGAAGGAACAAGATTAATGCAAATTCACGAATGATGAAAGAATAACCAACGACAACAAACACCACACAAAACGACAAGAGAAAATCTGAAATTCTAAAAACCGTCTCTGATCTCTGACAAGAGTGACAGATCTTAGTGACAAATCTTAGTAACAAGTCTTCCTGTTGATGGAAAAGCACTGTTGCACGGTCATTATATAGTTACAGTAGCATAGGGTACATTAATGTTTTAAATAAGTTTCTTTCGCTCCTAAAATTCAGAGTAATCTATCTCTAAAAGGTTCTTTTCGGTTTTAAAAAGTCCTAAATGCGCTGTCAAATTTCTCTCTTTTGAATGACATGTGTTTTTCACATTTTCACATTTTCAAACTTGGCAACGATCTACCCAAACTACAGTGATGACGCGCATGCAAACATCGTTAACGGGTCGCATGCGCGGCATGCTTTTCGCCGTGAAAATTGGCGGGATAAGCATTCTAGAGTAAGTATATAATATATTATATTTCTATGGTTCAATCCTTGTTCGAAAATCAGTCAGTTAAATTTTTTTTTAAATCAAATATAAGCAAAAAGTCATGAAAGATTAATAGGTCAATACAAGCAAATGGTAGGTATATCTTATTGATACTTATAAATAGAAACGCAGAAAAAATATGTTCATTGGTAATATAATACAGAATGAATATCAAAAACATAACATTATCCCAAAAAAACAAAAAAAAATTCAGATAAAGACATATCCTTGAGTTGGCGAAAATAAACATACATAACATATAAACAGGTACATACAGAACATAAATAACGAAATAAATTACAACCTGATTTATTAAACTCAAATTTTTTTTTTATTTACTGGCATCAAATTCCACTATTATACCACAAACATACAACATAATATGAAACAAAACATACAGGTACATACAGAACAGAAAAAAAATAACAAAGGAAATCAAACAAATTCTTTGGTTAGTAGCACTGGATAGGTTTTTATCATAATTGAATTCAAAAAGACATTTTTCTTGACTTACTCGCAGCAAACTTCACAATTATATGTGAAAATTCGATTTTATCTAAAATATCTGACTCGACTGAGATTGCTATTTTTGGAATCTTCTAATGAGCTTCTCAAATAATTTTTCACCCTTTTTAATTAATAGTTAAAAGCTTGCTCTGTGTGTACTGTGTATGTTAGATGGTTACAAATCTTGCAAGCTGAATTAGAACCACTTCCTCTCATCCTATGGAATTCAAATTTTACATGTTGGTTCAGTTCCGGTGACAATACATTAATGTCGAAGAAATTGTCACCCCTGCCGCCCGAAAGTTAGATAGAGAACGCGTAGGATTTCTGAAGTTTTCTTGACGAATTTCGACGTCAAAAATTACAGCGAAAAGAAATTAGGTAAGTAGGTCTTTTCTCGAAAAAAGCTAATCGGAAAAATCCGTAAAAATAGTGAAAAATGTCTGACCGTCGAATATTATGGTTTAAAAAAATTTCATCCCCTTTGTCCCCCCTTCAAAAGCTAGATAGAGAACGCAAAGGAATTCGGAAAATGTTTCAACAGTTTGTAACATGGAAAATAATGATGAAAAATAATCGATCGAGGGGCTCGCTTCCCTTTCCTGACACGACAAAAATTAGGAGAACTTGCGAAATAGAAATCGAAAAAAACCGTAAAAATAGTGAAAATTATCTGACCATTGAATAATACGGTTTCAAAAAATTACCTCTCTTCCTCCCTCGAAAGCTGGATAGAGAACGCATAGAAATTCGAAAATATTTCCAACGGTTTCAAACTTGGAAAATTACGACAAAAATAGGTCTGCCGGTGGGCTCGCTCGTTCCCCTCTTTTCAAAAAAGTTATGAATACTTGCGAAAACAAAATCGAAAAAATAGTGAAAAGTATCTAACCATCGAATAATACAGTTTTAAAATTTTTATCCTCCTATCTAGATTGAAAATTAAGAAATATATCCAAAGAAAACTAAAAAGAAATAAATAAACTTAAAAAAACTTTTTAGAGAAAATCTTTTATTTAAATGCACTAAAAAGAAGAAAATGAATTTTAAAGTGAATTAAACCCATCGTTTTGTTACATTATGAAATATCAAATTATATAAAAGCTTGTCGCGAGTATCTACGTATTTCTTATTGTGAATTAATCTTAAATTACCTCAAGATTTATTCTCGCGACAAGGTTTTATAATCATTTGAAATAAGACTACACTGGAGGCTCACTTGGACGGAGGTGCGAGTAATGGAAGCGTGGTGATGTTCGAGCCCAAGCTTCATGATGAGAAAATTGAAAGAGGGATTGCACTAGGCAAGACTTTGTTGCATGCTGATAAATTTGTGCCAGCAAGGGAAATGAATGTCAATTATTACATAGTGATCCTGAAGAAAGGAACTATTTTGGGGCACTGCTCGTCAAATTTCTGTGATCAGGAGTGTACACGGTCTGTTAGCCAAGACAACAACCTGGCAGCACAACTGGAAAAGTTGGTTACCATCTCTTCCAAGGGCATTGAACCAAATCAACAGCCCTGATTGAGAGAATAAGTCAAGAAGTACCACGACATTTTCGGTACCGGACAAATAAAAAGAAGTCGAACGTATGTAGTCCAGCATAAAATTGATACTGGGGATGCCCGACGGATCCGACAATCAGCTAAAAAACTTCCTCTTGCCAAGAAGGAAGAGGCTGACAAAATAGTCAGTGATATGGGGAAAGATATAAAGTTGTATTGAACCATCCGACAGTCCATGGTCCTCTCCAGTCGTGCTGATGAAATAAAAAGATGGATCAACACGCTTTTAAAAATAATGATGATAGACTGGTGGCCCGTGAAATAGACGGTGTTCGAGGAAAGTTCGCCTGGTCGATTTGAAGGTTGCAGAATTGAAGCAAGAACTGGAGGAGAGGGAACTTGACACAAGTGGTAAAAAGGCCGCGCTTCAGACAAGACTTGCTGAGGGATTAATCCAGGAAGGCGAAGATCCGAAAACCTTTTTATTCGAAGTTCCTGGAATTGACTTGGGTACGATAATGAATAAACTTGACGAAAATTCCAAATCAATGAAAGAAGAGCTGCAACAAAATCCAAGAAGCATCGAAGAACTTCAAGAAAAACTTCTAGAAAATTCGAATAGTCTGAAAGAAGTATTTTAAGAAAGTTCGAAGAATTTGAGAGAAGAGATTCCAGAAAATTCGAAGGGTTTGAGGGAAGAGCATCTAGAAAACTCGAAAAACATGAAAGAAGAACTTTATTGTGGCGTGGCGAACCGATTAGAAGAAAGAATGGGGACTGTCGAGGCAGAGATAGGGAAAATAAAGGAAACAATCAGTGATGAAATCAGAGGCGGAATCAAAGATGAAATTGAAGAAGAGATCGTAAAATTTAAGGAAACAATTAGTGACGTAATCAAAGGCGGAATCGAGGCGGAAATCAACAAAATAAAGGCGAAAATCAGTAAGGGTAATGAACGTCAATTAATACCCAGTGACCTTGAAGAAACTGTTTTGGGGCACTGCTCGTCAATTTTCTCTGTGATCAGGGAGTGTACACGGTACTGTTAACCAAGACAAAAACCTAGCAGTGGAACTGGAAAAGTTGGTTACCATCTCTTCCAATGGCACTGAACCAGCTCAACAGCCCAGATATAGAGAATTAGTCAAGAAGTACCAAGACATTTTCGATACCGGACAAGTAGAAGGGGGTCGAACGAATGTCCAGCATAAAATTGTTACTGGGGATGCCCGGCCGATCCGACAATCAGCTAGAAGACTTCCTCTTGCCAAGAAGGAAGAGGCTGACAAAATAGTCAGTGATATGGGGAGAGATATGGAGTTATTGAACCATCCTCTCCAGTCATGAAGAAGAAAGATGGATCAACAAGATTTTGCGTAGATTATCGTCAACTGAACAACTTGACGAAGAAGGACAGTTATCCTCTCCCGAGAATAGATGACACCCTAGACACGTTGGCCGGCTCCACGATTTTCTCGACCCTTGATGTGAAGAGTGGATACTGGCAGGTAGAACTGGCTCCAGATGATAGAGAAAATACAGCCTCCACCATATCGGCTCAGGACTGTGGCATTTCCCGTTATGCCATTCGGACTTTGTATAATGCTCCAGCAACATTCGAGAGGTTAATGGAGACGGTTCTGAAAGGACCTCTCATGGAGGACGTGTCTGGTATATCTTGACGACATATTAGTTGGCTGATCGTTCGAAGACCACGTAAAAACGCTGTGGTTTTCTTCAAGAAATTTGGCCAACTCTAAACACTACGGAAACAGAATCTAGAAATTGAAGGTGTGCTACAGCTGAGAAAGGGCCAGAGAAAAATCTACTACCTGGTGACCAAGAAGCATTCCCAAGATCAATCGATCAATCAAAATATCCTTTATTGTCAGAAGATATTATCTCATGGTCAAAGTTTGGATAAGATAAACCGTTCTATGAAGATGTCTGGAAGAGCCTCACCCAACTGAGAGATAAGATAGTGGACTAGAATCTGGTGGACTTGGCAATCCCAAAATTGTCTTGTGGTATTGATGGGCTGGATATTGGAGGGTTATAAGAAGTATGTTGGAGACGATATTCAGATCCAACGGCGTCAAGATTGGTTTGCACGACCGAACATGGAGACTGTGGAGTGTTATATTTCCATCAAACTTCACGTTGCAGATATTGGGAGTCATCGTGCAGGTACCGACACACTCCAAAGATGCTATTTCAGGACGAAATGCCTCAAAAAATGAGGCAATTTAACATTTCTGAGGCTGGACCTGACGCCTCATGAACGTGGCTCACGTCGCGATCGCTTTCGCACGCCGGCCGACGAGAAACCATTGGAAACGAAACGACTAGTCGAAATGCATGCGAACGTTCTAGGCTTGCTAGAAATCTCCAGAGCGTTCGGCGAAATAAACTGTGGATATAAGAAGCATCGCGTAGTGAGGTGAGTCAGTTAGTGAAGAGTTACAGCTTAGTTTCAAATAAAATAGAGAGTTATAATTGTTACCTACAGTTTATATGTGGAATGAAAAAATTAAAACCGTTTAGTCTTTAAATATTTTACAATATCTATTAGTGATAGGTGTCTGCCTAACTTGCTATGCCCTGTTAGTATTGCTTGACAGTTTCTGCCTGAGAGCCATGTCTCGTCCTTGACTTACTGGAGCAGACAGCCGGCCACTGTCTTTCGACTTCCTGCAGCTGGTCTGCCTGTAGAATTTCATTCAGCTCTTTTTCAGCAGAAGCCTCCTCTACTGTTACTTGGCACTCTGACAAATCTCTACTGACAATTGATAACCAACAGAGCATCCCGTAATAAATAGTTCAAATTCCCAGTAACTCAAAGGGCAGAAGGTTCATATGTGAATTTTGTATTTCATACTACCAATGATTACGACTTTTACTGACTAGAACTATAATTATACTAATAATAATACTCCCTGATAAACACTTAGAGTGTACCTAAGGGCCTAGGCTTTGCGGGTAGAGAACTCCTATTATTATCGCCTCCTATGTGTCAAGTTGAACGGGTGCATTTCCGATGAATACACTGCCACTTCGGGCGTGCCACAAGGCTCCCACCTAGGGCCTTTACTGTTTAGTATATTCATCGATGACATTGTCAAAGAAATATCCGATTGCAAATTCCTCATGTATGCCGATGATATCAAAATATTTCATGTCATACAAAATCCAGATAATTGTCTTGTGCTCCAAACATGGTTGTTTGGTGAATAAAATGAGCATGAATCCTTTGAAATGTAAAATTATCAGTTTCCATCGCACAGTGCAAGAGATAACCTTCAACTATAGTTTTGATAACACTGTCATTGAGAAAGTTACCTTGGAGTCATCTTCCAATCTAACCTCTCATTTTCTTCGCATATTGATTAAATCTGTAATAGAGCACTCAAGCAGTTGGGTTTCATAAAGAGACATTCTAGAGATTTTGTTCATATGAGTACAGTGAAAATCTTATTCCTTTCATTGGTTAAATCTCATCTTAAATATGCTTCGATTATTTGGAGTCCTTATGCACATGCACATCGAAAAATGTGAAAGAGTTCAACGCAGATTTTTTATGTGCTCCTTTAGGATGAACATTCCTTACTCTTATACCAACATGCTGTCAGTAATGAATTTTTGAGTCCTCTGATCCACAGGTCTGACACCTTGTTTATTTATAAAATATTTAACGGTCTGATAGATGCTCCTGAATTATTAGAAGAAGTGAAAATGTATGTACTTCCTAGGGCACTACGTGAATATAGCACATTTGCCTTGGTTGCACATCGATCGAATTATGGTGCAAACATAGGGATGATTAGATTACTGCGACAGGCAAATGTTCACTCAAGGGCTATAGATATTTTCTCATCTTCGCTTTGGCAAATGAAGAGAGCTACTATGTAGTTCAAGTTCTATAGCTTTGATTGCTCATTTCATTTTAATTTGTTTTGTTGTTGTCTAGTTACTGTGCAAAACTTTTAGAAATACTTAGGTAGTTATAATTTTTTTTATGTTTTTACATATTTTTCAATTGTATTGTATTGTAAATGGGTATTTCTTCCCGTGTAATAAATAAATAAATAAATAAATAAATAAATAAATAAATAAATAAATAAATAAATAAATAAATAAATAAATAAATAAATAAATAAATAAATAAATAAATAAATAAATAAATAAATAAATAAATAAATAAATAAATAAATAAATAAATAAATAAATAAATAAATAAATAAATAAATAAATAAATAAATAAATAAATAAATAAATAAATAAATAAATAAATAAATAAATAAATAAATAAATAAATAAATAAATAAATAAATAAATAAATAAATAAATAAATAAATAAATAAATAAATAAATAAATAAATAAATAAATAAATAAATAAATAAATAAATAAATAAATAAATAAATAAATAAATAAATAAATAAATAAATAAATAAATAAATAAATAAATAAATAAATAAATAAATAAATAAATAAATAAATAAATAAATAAATAAATAAATAAATAAATAAATAAATAAATAAATAAATAAATAAATAAATAAATAAATAAATAAATAAATAAATAAATAAATAAATAAATAAATAAATAAATAAATAAATAAATAAATAAATAAATAAATAAATAAATAAATAAATAAATAAATAAATAAATAAATAAATAAATAAATAAATAAATAAATAAATAAATAAATAAATAAATAAATAAATAAATAAATAAATAAATAAATAAATAAATAAATAAATAAATAAATAAATAAATAAATAAATAAATAAATAAATAAATAAATAAATAAATAAATAAATAAATAAATAAATAAATAAATAAATAAATAAATAAATAAATAAATAAATAAATAAATAAATAAATAAATAAATAAATAAATAAATAAATAAATAAATAAATAAATAAATAAATAAATAAATAAATAAATAAATAAATAAATAAATAAATAAATAAATAAATAAATAAATAAATAAATAAATAAATAAATAAATAAATAAATAAATAAATAAATAAATAAATAAATAAATAAATAAATAAATAAATAAATAAATAAATAAATAAATAAATAAATAAATAAATAAATAAATAAATAAATAAATAAATAAATAAATAAATAAATAAATAAATAAATAAATAAATAAATAAATAAATAAATAAATAAATAAATAAATAAATAAATAAATAAATAAATAAATAAATAAATAAATAAATAAATAAATAAATAAATAAATAAATAAATAAATAAATAAATAAATAAATAAATAAATAAATAAATAAATAAATAAATAAATAAATAAATAAATAAATGAATAAAAAAATAAAAAAATAAATAAATAAATAAATAAATTATTATTTGCCGAGGCGCTCCGGGGCGACTTACTGATTTTTTTGTGGTGTATTTACTTTTCAGCTGCAGGAAACCCCGAAAAACCCTAGAGCACCAACCCGCGGGTGGACGGTTATACACTTCAAGCAAACTCCTGGCGTCGGGGAATTGGCATTTAGGCAACTTACATCGCACTTCCTTCACAAGGAATGAGGCACCTATCGATATCGATTTACTTAAATTCCCTCATAATCCGGCTTCGAACAGGGTCAGATGCAAGCGGAAGATTCAACGACCAACACATCGAACATACGTCCAATGCATCGAACCGCTGAGCAACCGATCATCGAAGGGTAATATTCAATGCTTGATTGCAATTAACACTTGCAATTGTATCCTCCTTGAAGAACGTTGCACAAATAGAACAGAAAGTAGTTTTTTTAATCAGATATTTGACGAATGTTTTCCACGTTTTGCGTGTGAAGAGAAGTGTACTTCGACACTGTCGAGATTATTCGTTTCATTTGCCTCCTCACTACAAGTTCTACTTCGTGAGGAAATGTTCTTGTTTATTGGCCGTGGTGGTCTGCTGGTAGTGCGTTCGCCTCACATGCGTGGGATCGTGGGATCGATCCACCGGTCTCGTGCATGACATCACACGTTAAAAGGTAAGGGCTGCGTCTTCCCTAGCTCACACAAGTCTCTCGAAGACTTCTGAGGGTTGCGCGTAGGGGTGCAATCGGTTGACGGAATTAACAATTTTAACAATTCATACCATTATATATTGTATTATAAAAAGAAAAGTTATAATTTATAATGAATAAACTTCATTATTATAATTTATTTGATTTCTTCTTTCCGTCAACCGGCTTCACCCTTACTAACAATTCTTTTAGAAAGTCTTCGAGAGACTTGTGCGAGCTAGGGAAGATTTCGAACTTTGTTTGAAATCAAGGCTGAAGATATTTTGAGGCATATTTTGAGGCGTTATTTCCGTTTACCAGATATGAATTACACAGGGCAATTTTAATTTTCTAGGCACTTGAAGTGACTTCCATGTAGATGGCTAATGAATTATTGCAGCAAGACATCGAGAATTCATCAATTATTCATAATGAGCCACAGGAGATATCCCACTTTTTCATAAAGGTAATTTGAATTCCATGATAAAAGCTCTATGTTTTTAATTTTCTTCCATTCATGACTTTTCTGTAGTTATATTTTTTCCATCGAATCTTATTTAATGTGTCCAGTATAGAGGAATAAAACGATCATATTATGATTTAACACTTTTATTCATAATTTCGATCATTGTTTCCACAATATAAAAACATGTAATTCCTCAGTGTTGTAATATGAATAGGTAAATAGGAAAGTGTGATGGAGGAATAAATGTATAATAATAGTAGATCATTTAATTAGGAGTAAAACTGATAGTTTATGTGACAAAGCTGAACGTTCATTTGCCGAACATAGTGAGACAAATAATTCAGATGAGCCCATAAACTCACTTTTACTCCGAATAAAATAAACGATTTTATCCGCAAACGTATTCAAATAAATCTAAAATTTGTATGTATAGATTGAAAGTAAAGACCACCACTAATTAGCAAAGGAATCTCGGGAATCTTTGCAAGTAATCAAATTATAGCAACGCTTATAAACAAACTTCACACGTCAGTATCGGAATTTGTGTTGAGGTTCATTTAAGCATTCCAAGTACATAATTTTAAAATTGGTAAAAGAAAAAATGTCTAGACACAAACGTAGAACTTTTACTCCATGGCCAAAAGGTTAAACTTTTACTCGTGGCATTTAGTCACAAAAGTTGTTACTGTCTGACGTTTGCGGACAAAAATAATTTTTTAAAACAAAATATAATAAAGAAAACCAATTCAATTTCTCACTGACTGCAAAGTACCATTTCAATCATTTTAATGACTGAAAAATACGGATAACTTAAATATTGAATTTCTTCACGTACATACATCCGGAAAGCTGGAATACATTGGTAGATACTCGTAATTTGTTGATTAATCCATGAAAATCAATGCAACATTATTTCTGTGGATACAATATGGGGTGATTTTAATGATTATTTTCCTCATTTGATCTTGACAAATTTTTGTATACCTATTTACTATAAAAATAATATTTAAAATAAATTTTATATACATAAAATTGTCGTTTCAAGTATCATGAGACAAGAAACATTAGAATTTACCTCAAAAAAAATTTAATACCAGAACTTTTCAACATAACTCTGCAAACTTGAGGATTTACGCATCTTTAGGGCTTTTCGAAAACTTACTCCGGGTTACCAAACCTATCCAAAGAAATGTGACGGATCACACAGATCACCAACCCAAGAACTTTAGTTTATAAACATATCAGATCCCTGATTCTGAGTTGGGTTTCGATATATGAACCCAAGTCATTGATCGAGTAAGAAACACAGAAGGTTGGTTAGGTAAACGAACGTGCAGTTTAGGAATCTTATCAACCCGAGCAAGTTTCCGAAAACCCCTTTAGTAAATATTTTGAGAAATAGCTTTGCCACTTTACCCAAAACACTTTATTTCCATAGTAAAGTGAAGTGGAGACCCACCATATTCCTCAAATTAACATAAGTCTACATTTTGTCCAAACCTTTCATGTAAATAAATAATTAACTCAACTTGTCTTCATCGAAAATGGGATTCTGGATGCTTGTGGTGTCATTCAATGAGAACAAATAGTATTTTCCCCTTTACCATACAAGTATTTTCGCTCCTAGATGCGCATTTCGATAACCAAGTTACATTCATCAGTAGGAATACTAAACTAACAGTAAATATCCAAATCAGTCATATTTATATCAAATAATTAATCACTATGAGTTAATATTGATAAGCAACTTGAGTGGGATCATACCTCTGTGATCAAATCTGATTTATGTGCACTGGTATGATTTCACCCACCCTTGCCGATAGTAGGTGATTATTTCTTTATCGGAATTAAGTCAAATAGTTCAGAATTCAATGGGCCTTTATCATTTTTGAGAATGGATTTACTTGAGCTGTTCCTGTATATAACAATACTTTCATAACAATCTAGTTTTCGGTAATCATCAACTGGTTTTACTAATTACTAAGCTATATACAAGAACAGCTCAAGTAAATCCATTCTCGATAATGATAATAGCACATTGAATTCTAAACTATTTGAGTTAATTCCGATAAAGGAATAATCACCCATTATCGACAAGGGTGGGTGAAATCATACCTGAGCACCAATCAAATTTGATCATTAGTATGATCCCACTCAGGTTGCACAATATTAACGGATAGTGATTAATTATTTGATACAGTGTGTCCCACTTTGAGCAGCCACGCCCTCATATTTCATTGAGAATAAAATTTTATTTTTTTCAAATTATAGTACTCAAGAATACCTACCTTTATGTTGAAGAAACATTCGTATATCCATTTTCCACGGCTAACTATGACCAATTGAAAAATGAAAAAGTGGGGAAAACATATTAGGGATTTTCTCATCACAAAATTAAGCTCAAATTCTGTTTCAGTGTACCCTCAAACCCCCGGATCTCAATGCTTGAATCAATTTATTAAACAAGATGTCATTTGTAGCTGGAAACGTGATTATCTCTTTTTCATCGGTAATACTTGCTTAATTTTCAAAATTTCTTCACTTTTCACAAAATTCAATCAATACTGTGAAAAATAACCAAATACTTACTACTTTTCCATGGCAAACTGTGACCACTAAAATAGTGAAATATTGGGAAAAATATATTTAGGATCTTTTATTGAAAAATTAACCCCAACTCCTGGTTTTGGAATGTCCCAGAACCCCAGAACTCAATGTTGAATCATTGAAATATACAGAGTATCACATGTAGCTGGCAATATCACCAACTCTTATGCATCCATAATGCTCGGGATGATTTCGAAAAAATGTCTTCTGTTGTGACAAAGATCCCAGAAATATTCCTTTAACCTTTCCGTGACGGGGCGGGGTATGCCGCATACCCCAAATTTACGTTATTCCTTGCAAAAAAGGATCGTGCTTTTCCTTATAGTTAATCCTCAAACGATTCATTACCGACAATATAATAACTAGATATTGTAGGTATCATAAATATTTTGTGCGTTAGATAGAGATTTATGCGACATACCCCCCTCCGGCTCAAATGTTTCAACTTGCTCACCATGTTTATCGACTCTTCTCATGCGTCACACGTAACAAATCGGTGCAATTGAGATACCTACTTGACTGATTGAGTTCAGTGACCGAAAAAGGCGTACAAGTGCGAGTAATATACTACGTTTGTGTGAGATTATGAGTTATTAGCCATGGTTAAACAAAAATATTTGACTGGCGACGAACTACGAGAAAATCGTTTGTACCAATTGCAAAAATTTCATTTGTGTAATTCATTGGCAAATACGCAAGGGAGTGTTGTGCCCTGAATGTGGCGAATGTGGTGAAAAATAAACTCATAATTATTATTATAAACCATTCATATATCGTGCAATGTTCGTTATCTATGTTATGTTTAATTTTCATAGTATAATATCCTTTCGAAGTTAAAATTTATTCAAATTTATTTAATTCTTGCTCATAAGTACGATTTTAGAATGGGGTGGCACTCCTACCCCGCGCCTGCGACTACGGAATTTCTATAGGGCCCGGCACGGAAAGGTTAATACTGCAGAATGTAAACAAGCTTCACTTTTCCATGGCTATGATCAGATAAAAAGTGAAAAATTGGGGAAAATATATCACTGAACTAACATCAGAAATGGGTTCAGAATACTCTAAAACTCTTAGATCTCAATCCCCAAGTCATCTGCAAATACCAATATTAAAAATTGATGTGAATTTGCAGCTGCGGAAAAGGAAAATATTGATAAGCGCAATAATTTTCAAATAACTCAATTTAGGAGTTGAACTTTCGCCATATACAGATGACATCGTATATATTTCTCAGGACTTGAGATACGGGGGTTTCAGAGTGTTATGATCCAGAATCTGATGTTAGTTCAGTGATAAAAGAATCCATAATATGTTTTTCCCAATTTTTCAATTTTCACTTGGTCATAGTTAGCCATGATAAAGTGATTCTTAGTAACTTTCTACAGTAATAATGGAACATTTTTGGGTACTTTGTGACAAAAAAAGACATTTTGAAATCAACCGAGCATAACGGATGAATAAGAGTTGGTGATAATAATAATTCAATATGGCCGACGATGCAGACGCGAGTAAAGATCTCTGCAGTTATTGTAAGAAAAATGTATTAAAAAAAATAAAATGTACAGAATGTGAAAAAGTATACCACAAAAGTTGTGCATCACGTGTAGTTTGCTGTGAAAACAATAACAAACTACTTGAAGAAGAGAACACAAAGGATGACAAAATCAGTATACCTATGGATTCCAGGTTAGAAATAAAAGTAAACATGGAAAAATTAACAGTTGAAAATGAATACCTCAAAAGGCTCCTGGAAGGTAATCAACTTAATAATAAATTATTAGAAGACAATATCAGATTGCTCCAAGAAAACAAATTACTCCTTGAAGAAAAAGTGGAACAGTTGAAAAAAGAACTGAAATCAAAAAACGAAGCTGATAAGACTAAGATAGGGAATAAAAACACTCATGTTTACAACCAAAGGGAACCCGACAAAAAACATAAAAATGATTACTCATCTTATCACTCTAAAGACCTAATCTCAGAAGGACGCACACACAAACAGGGTGAATCAAGTGGCAGTGGAACAATACCAAAACTGATCAAAACACAGAGGGATGCAGAAAATATTGATAAACAAATTTCCGCAAATACTCTCATAGTCAAAACCAAACAGAAAATGGATGAAATCATCAACCTAGCAAATCCTTGCATGGACGATGAAGAGGAAAGCTTTACAAAGGTAACCAGACGTAGGAGGAGAATCATGGAAGGAAGTGGAAACGGAGACAATCAGTTCCATGGAAGAGATGATAGAGAAAAAAAAATCTGGCTTTTCCTAACCAGAATTCCAGACACAATTAATGAAGAAAATATTAAAAAATACATAGGAACTCGCACAAACTCCACAAGTATTAGTATAAAAAAACTACCAACCAAAAGTTCCGGGCGGGACAACCAATCATTCATGATCGGGGTAGAACCTCATCTCAGAGAACAAATTTATGAAAACAGTTTTTAGCCAAAGAATGTGATATACAGTCGCTTCAATTTTAAATTGGGACAACATTTTCTAGACAATCCACGTCAATCTCAACACTCAGAGGAAGAACATAAGAGATCAGACACTTTTTTAGACAGAACCAGGAACGAAGTACATACATGAAAAATCTTATTATTCAGCACCCAAGGGACTTGATGAAGGGTAACGATTCTTTGAGTATATTTCACATAAATACACAATGTCTATCAAACAAATTACTGAAAATTGATTCATTTTTAGTTTATTACGATTTCGACATACTTTGTGTCTCTGAACACTGGCAATCGGAAGATAATCTAAAAAATATCAATATTCCTGGCTACATATTAGCTAGTCAATTTTGCAAAAAACAACGGGCACATGGTGGTGTCGCAATTTATCTAAAACAAACAATGAAATCGAAATCCTTAGATGTTACTGCATATTGCGAAGAGCTAAATGCTGAATTTTGTGGTATCGAACTAGTAGAATCAAAATTATCTATCATAACCCTGTATAGACCCAGTGGTTCAGTTGTTGATATTTTTATAAAAAATTTGGAGTTGTTGTTAGATAGATTTGTTCATCGTGATAGTAAAGTCATTTTACTAGGCGATTTTAATATCGACTTCAAAAATAACTCTTTACCCACAAATGAATTATTATGTCTTGTAAATTCTTATGGACTAGCTGTTACAATAGAAGAATATACTAGAATATCCATTCAAAAATCGAGTTGTTTGGACAATATTCTTACTAATTTGAGCTCAAGTCTATACAAATCGGGGGTCCTGGAACCCTGCCTCTCAGATCATGCTGGTCAATATATAATAGCTGATGTAAAACCCCATAAATCAGTCAATCACACTTACAGTAGGAATATTACAAATTCTGGATTGATATTATTCAACGAAGAATTATCTCAGATAAATTGGAGTGATTTGAAATTTAATTCTGATGTCGACTTTGTAGATTCCTTTTTGATCTCATGTTTTCATGGTCTAATTGAGAAAATATTTCCACTAAAAAAGAAAAAAATTAAAAATAAAAATAGACAGCTTGTGCCCTGGTACAACAACGATCTAAGATCACAAAGGAACACACTGGTGAGTTTAAAAACTGTATGTGATTCTAGTAAAAATCCACGGGATATCAACATATATAAGAGTTACAAAAAACACTATGAAAAACAATTAATTTTAACTAAAAAAACAGCTTATGATAAGTATCTCTTAGATGCTGAAAATAAATCGAAAGCAAGCTGGCGCTTGATAAATTTCGAAAGGAACAAATCCAAGAGTAAGCGTAACACTTCAACAGATATAATATCATCATTGATTTCGTTGAATTTTTTTCCAACGTGGCCGAAGATATAATTAAATCTTTACCACACGTACCTATCACAACATTTCTGAGTTTCAAAAATTTTCCCGCTCCATCTTCTTCATTTTTTATGCAGCCTGTAACAAATTCTGATGTCAGAGAAGCTATCTTATCTTTGAGCAACTCCAGGTGCCTAGATATCCATGAACTCAGTAGTAGAATTCTAAAAGAAACTACTGATACAATTGTAGAGCCTCTAACAAACCTAATTAATCAAATTTTCGAAACTGGTAAATTTCCAGATATTTTTAAATACTCCAAAATCATTCCGCTTTTCAAAAAAGGGAATAGGGACGAAACTGATAATTATAGACCCATTTCTATCATCTGTATTTTTTCGAAATTAATTGAAATTATCATAAAAGAAAGATTGTCCAAGTATTTCGAAGTCAACATGTTTTTTAGTAATAAACAATTTGGTTTTCGATAAAATCATTCAACAACAAGTGCAACAATAAGGGTGGTAGAGCAAATAGTCGCGGGTCTTGAACGAGGTAATCATGTGGGTATTACTCTCTGCGATTTATCTAAAGCTTTTGATTGTGTCTCCCATGAAATCCTTCTTGAAAAACTCAGCTACTACGGAATCAGAGGTATCACTCTCACACTTATTGAATCGTATTTGACAAATCGATTCCAAGCTGTAATATACAACAACAAATTGTCCAGTTTTAGAGACGTTAAATTCGGTGTACCACAAGGTTCGGTCCTGGGCCCACTGTTATTTGTAATTTACATTAATGATCTTCCTTCCTTCTTGTCCCCAAACGAATGTGTTCTATATGCAAATGACACTACATTAATTTATTCTCATGAGGTATATGATTCCCTAGAAACCTTATCGGAAGAAATTGAAGAGAAAGCTGAACAGTGGTTCATAGCTAACAAGCTGAAATTAAATAACAATAAATCGCAAAACTTGATAATCTCTACCAAGAAACACCTTCCAGAAGATAAAAATGTGAAGCTTCTAGGCTTCTTTTTGGATGACAAGCTAAATTGGACTGAGCACATCAGGCAACTTAACTTGAAACTGTCACGCTCTCTTTTCAGTATGCGACAACTTAGACATTGCACAAATATAAGCACCCTGAGATCAGTATATTTTTCATTATTCCATGCGCATCTTAATTACGGTATTATTGTCTGGGGAAACTCATCTGCAGTTTCCAGCGTTTTCCGACAACAAAAAAAAGCTATTAGAATTCTTTGCAATGCAAAATATAGAGAAACCTGCCGACCACTCTTTAAAAATTTAAAAATCATGACTCTTCCTTCTATTTACATTTGGAATACTTTGATAGAAATTCATAAAAAAATTCCTACATTAATAACACAATCAGACATTCACCAGCACAACACCAGAGGTGCAGATATAATAAGAGGACCAAGACATAGGCTCAGTAAATCCCAAAATAATTCACTGAACTTGAACGTTTATAACATTCTTCCTGTGGAAGTCAGAAAATTGGGAACATTCGCTTTCAATAAAACAATAAAATTATTTTTGCTTGAAAACTCCTTTTACTCTCTTGAGGAATACGTGAAATGTGTAAAGCAAGGTGTAACTATGCTCAGGGAATCATAACTTTTCAATTGTTTAATAAACTGATAGTATGATTGATCGACTTATGCTCAAGATCGTGTTAACGATGTCCATTATGTCTAGAATAACATATTATTGTATTGCATTATTTTATTTTATTTATTTACACATATATTTTTTACATAAATTTTTTTTACTATTTTTGTAACTACTACTTCACTACTTTTGTAGCTGTGACTTGTCATAGATGTATTTTGTGTACATAACATGATTAATAAAGTATCTGTATCTGATATTGCCAGCTACATATGACACCCTGTATATTTCAATGATTTGGCATTGAGTTCTGGGACATTCCAAAACCAGGAGAAGGGGTTAATTTTCCAACAAAGGTTCCTTAATATATTTTTTCCCCATTTTTCAATATTGAAGTGATCATAGTTTGCTATGGGAAAGTGAAGAAATTTTGAAAAATTAAGAAAATATTACTGATGAAAAAGAGATAATTACATTGACAGCTACAAATATCACCCTGTATGATCAATTGATTCAAGCATTGGTATGTAGGGCTTTAAGCGTATTCTGAAAGAGAATTCGATATTAATTTTGTGATGAAAAATTTGTCATAGTGCCGTGGAAAATGGAAAGTACAAAAATGTGAGATTTTTTTTTAAAATTATTCTATTCTAAATGAAATATGAGGGTGTGGCTGCTCAAAGTGGGACACACTGTAGACATGACTGGTTTGGCTATTTACTGTTAGTTTAGTATTCCCACTGATGAAGGTAACTTGGTTATCGAAATGAGCATCAAGGAGTGAAAATACTTGTGTGGTAAAGGGGAAAATACTATTTGTTCTCATCAACTTGTTTTATTCTAGGTCAATATCCAACTAGGTAAGGAATGGCCCTTATACACATTTTAACCACCTTTGGTTATTTCAATTCCTGTTCAAGATGTTCATCGTTTTTGTTTCACTTCACTTTCTTTGGTGTAAAATATGTGCATAATCAATTGTAGGTTGTGCTGCAAACAGTTATACAGCAAAGCAAATAGCACTATATAAAAAAAGTCATTGCAGCTGAAATATCATCTTTACTCAAATTAGACCTGCCATTCAACATAAACAAATACATTTTCAGCTAATTTCTTTGTAACTTTTTGTAACTTTTAAAAATTGCTCATTTATGTCCAACTGAGAATAGGACTATTTTGAAATAAAAAATTCCAGAACATTCATATAATTTAAATAAGTTATGTGAAAAGTCTCTAACTAGTGACTGGTATGTTCCCACTCAATAACTGCTGGGCTGATTGAGCAGCTATTGTCGGATCAAAAATCAGTGACTGATTTTGGTATGGCTGAAATCCTGATAATGGTGGAGGAGGTAAAGATACTACAGGTGCGGCAAAATTTGAGTTACTGTATAAATTTGCCTGTTGAAGATTCTGAACCTGCCCTTGAACTTGTGAAGAGGGTACTGGAACGTAGCTATAAACAGGCTGTGCTTGGGGATAGCTGTATGAGGCTAAATTAGATGTAGTAACTACAGGACTCGATTTCAACATGGTAGGGGGTTGGGGTTGAGAAAGATACATTGGTATCTGAGGAGTACTCTCCAACTTAGTCGTAACAGGAATTGTGTGAAGGTTGGAAAATTTTGATATATCAAATGGGGGAGCTATAGTGTTGAATTCAGTCGTTGAAGATGGTGGTGCAATTGTATTGAAATTAGGAATAGATGAAGGAGCAGGTAGATTTGAACTATACAAACTGGGATGTTCATGATTTTCTACCTGATCTACTAGATTTGACTGTGTGACGTTATGGTGTACATTGGTTGTAGAAGTACTATCTACAGATATTGGCTGAGAGTTCAAGCTGAGGTCAGCAGTACTCTGAAATAAATTCGAAACTTGGTCAGTTGTTTGATTACAATTACTTTCAATGGTTACTGGTTTAACTGGTGAATATATAGTTGTTGTTGGTGGTGCAGCTATATTTACCCTAACAGGAATACGATGCAGATACCCATATCCTATTCCACATCCCACCATTCCTTCCCCACCCCAACGAGAATTAGGAACGATAGACACCTCTCTACAACTATCATCATCTGAATTATAAACATACAGCTTTAGGCTAACACCATCGTGGTTTTCAATGAGATTATAAAGATCTTCACTTTCATGCAAAATTGCATCTGATCCAATTATATAATCTGAAAAGGCTCTCAGGCCTGCTTGAGATGCAGGAGAATCTGGATGAACCTCTAATATATGCCATACATTTTCTTTAGCAACCTCAAAGGAACAAAATCGTATGCTAACTCCTAAGAGTCCTTGTCCTCCCCATGAATCACTGGGTTCCACAGTAATACTTCTAACACTCTGTGTCTTGCAGCTATATACAGTTAATGGTAGCTGCTTTCCTGAAATCAAATAATGATGAATAATATATTACTCATTAGACATGAACTAATAAATGTGCCCTGCTATGAGCTGATTGAACTCGTACTTCACAATTGGAAGAAACTGTATGGATTTTTAGAAACTTAACCAAATGTTTGATTGAGATTTTTTCAAATCAGAGAGTTTGTTCTCAAGTTTATCAACAGTAAAAATTAAACTTTGTTGAAATGTTTCTTCAAAATATGTAGTTCATTCCCAGAGACTATCAATATCAGTGGCAACATACCAACACCATTTTTGAGGATATGTTTCAAAGTATCATTATCCTTATCCAATCTAGTTCCATTGATAGCAACAATAAAATCAAAAAAGGGTTGAAGGCCAGCTCTACTACCAGGTGAATTTTCTTGTACCTGCAATAATTTATCATTACTTGGTTACCCAGTCTCCAGAGTTTTCAGCGGCATGTTTCTTACCCGTAGTATATGATATCCATCAGTTCCTCCCCCTGGAATATCAACACTTTCGGAATTTCCCATATTTTATTATTCCGTTTTATTTTGTCAAAAAATTACGTGGCAACATAACCAAAAAGTATTTTATGACTCAAATCATTCAAATCCTCAAATGTCAAATGGCTCAGATGTTAAATATGTCAACACTCATCCGCACAGAACAGTGTGTGTTGAGTCATCCGTGTCAAAATTTATGACATCTCGTAAGTCTTGTTCATACCCTCGCGAATTTCGCAATATTTCTGCGAATAAAATGGCTGCCAGTCATGCCGGACCAAAGAGATTAATGGTGGATTTATGTAGCAGTCATAAGTTTTAAGGATGAATATTCGTCAATGATTGGTTGGTCCGTTTATTCCAACCAATCATTGACGAATATTCTTCCTTATGACTTAAAATTTATGACTGCTGCATAAATCCTCCATAAACGTTATCTGACTGGGAGAGTCTAAATCCCCATAAGACAATGGTGACACTGATAGAAAGAGATGAAAGAACATTTGTGACGTAGATGGGCATGTCATGGCTTCCATTCCCTATAAACTGTGACGGACCAGTGCACTCCGCACTCTTGGTATGAGAGTTGAAGGTGACAGTGAGCTCATTGAATCCTCCTATTAGTTTACTCTCTTTGTTGCCGGACTAATTGTTGATGCAGAACCATATCGGCAGCAATTTTATTTGCAGAAAAATTTCGAAATTCGCGAGGGTATGAACAAGACTTTAGGAGAGTTCGGTTAATCAAAATACGAGCCGAGCCAACAGATCTCGATTTGCACCAGGTGAGGCAAAGTTAATCGAGGAGAAAGAGCTGCATAGGTATAATAGAGGACTTCGGATAAGGATTCAGTCATGCCACCACACAACTTTTGGCTTTAAAACTACTGGCACGTTTTTCGGCAAGTTTTCTTCATGTCAGGGTTCCTGGCAGCCTCAGGAACTCCGTAATATGATTGAAATTGTTCATAACGACGGGAATATTGAGATTTTCCATAAAATACAAAACCCTAGGGACTTTAAATTTTTTTAGGGATTTTTCTCACAAAATGGCGCTAATTTCAAAATATATCATTTTCCTGAATTTCCTGAGTGGTAACTTTCACGGATAAACAAACCTTATTACATTTCTGATTAAAATACTCTTGGTCTGAATACTTTGAGGTAAGATGTAGACATCTTACTTTGAGGTTACATCACAGAATTTGTATTTTGTTTCAGTTTTGTGGGTATGTGTTACATTTTAATCATTATGTTAAAATGGTTGAATATCATTTCTACTTTTGAACTTTTTCATGGAACGAATGTGCACTCTGGCAAAGAAATAACCCTACACTCAGTGCCGCATTTGGCAGCTAGCATACTACCAAGTACCAGTTAGCAAATTATCCAGTAAGCAAAATCTAGGCCCCGCGCCTGGGGGGCCTCGCGCCTGTGCACAAAGTAAAAAAAACTATCAAGTAAGATATGTTTTTTATACCACCTACAGAAAATGAATAAAGTTAGAAATGGGAATAATAACTATAGCATGGAATGAAATTCTAGAACACTTGCAAGCGACTAACGCTTCGTTGCAGTCGTCCGATCAAGATCTTAACACGAGATAGGTACGCTCTTTACAAATCATTACAAGGCTACTTCCAAGCAATGCGATCCAAATTTTCAGATATAGAGGCAAAAGCCAAAGCACTAATTGGCTGTGAAGAATATCAGCAATCGACTTCAAGAAAACCCAAGCGAAATACAAAGTAACGACCATTTCAGCAGCAGCTCTACTCACAGACCTCATAAAAGAAGGCTCTACTACACTCGAAGAAGTTGTAGAACATCAAACACCCGGACAACGTTTTGAAATTCATGTTTTTATTGTTGTAATTGTCTGCATTAGCTAAATGGAAGCTTACCATCAAGTGACTAGTGTATTTGGAATACTTCGGCAGAAAAGATCTTAAAAAGAACTATCGTCAATTATTTCCTAGACGATGTGGAAGACAGTCTGGGCAATGAACTGGTGCAGTTTGCGAAGCTACTGAAAACAGATGTGGCTGCTGATATTTACAGCAGAAAGAAAAAGCGCTAGGCTCAGGAACTTCAAGTTTATAAACTGTTGACATAAAATTCATTGGAATCGTGTTTCCCAAATGTTGGAATAGTGTTTCGCATTCACTTGATTTTGATAATCACCAACTACAGAGGAGAATGTTCTTTTTCAACGTTAAAGCGTTTTAAAAATGTGTTAAGGAGCATAATGGGAGAAGAACATCAAACGACCTCAATATAATGAACATAGAAAGTGATTAACTTAAGGTGCATTTAGTCAACATAAACGTAACTTTAGCACAAGCACTAACATAACCATAACCTTGAAAATAATTTTGTATGAGACCTAATATTACACGAGTTTTAGATTTAGGAATACATTTAAGAATGGTAGGTACATTTTATGACATGATACTTTAGGTACACGTGAATTAAGGACAATATTTTTATCGTAAAAGTAAGATTTTTATAAAATTGGGATTTTCAAAGTGACATGTTTTTAGCATAAACTTAATATTGTTGTATAAATGGTGCCATTTGATTTAACAGATTCAACTTTCGTTTTTAACATATATTTAGCCACAATTTTAAAATGATGTTGACTAAATGCACCTTTAGAAATATTGATTTGACAAGTGTTATCTCCAAATTTGCTCAGATTAAATCATGGAAAGTCTTTTTGTAAATGTGCTTTTTTATTTTATATTCTATACTTTAATACTTAATGCAACTCAAGGGCCTCTTGTTCACATTTGCTACGGACCCCACGGTGGCTTTATCCGGCACTTCCTAGACTACACAATACCTCTTTCAATAACAAAACTCTGGCTCTAGTTTTGAATTTAGCGCCATTAGTCCCTAGTGTTTTGTATTTTATGGAAAATCTCAATATTTCCGTCGTTATGAACAATTTCAATCATATAACGGGGTTCCTGAGGATGCCAGGAACTCTGACATGAAGAAAAAATGCCGAAAAACGTGCCAGTAGTTTTAAAGCCAAAAGTTGTGTAGTGGCATCACTGAATCCTTATCCGAAGTCCTCTATTGAATATTCGTAACGTGATTATGAAATCAAGTTCTTGAATCGTGAAATACTTATCCAGATCAAAGAGAGTAAACGAACAGGAGCGTCTACTAAGCTCTAGTCAGTCAGAATCTTGTAGCATCAATACGTACGTCACAGTGACGTACTTGGACATGGGTAGAGAGTCAGGGTTAAGGAACCCTGGTAGAGAGTCGAACTTCAACCAAGGAAACAAAATTGTCATCTGTAACTATCAGATACCAGGGCTGGGACTCTGTAACTTAGTTTGCATAGCGATAGCGAAGCGAAACATACACTATCTCTTTCCGTTACGCCGGATACTGATAGCGTGTGCTTCGTTTATCTTCGCTTCGCTTCGCTTTGCTATGCAAAATCAGTTACAGAGTCCCAGCCCAGGGTGCAGTGCGCTAGTCTGTCAGTCAAGAGAGAATAGTGGCCATGACCAAGGACACTGAACACTTATTTGCAAAGGATGTCCCATTCCCTATATGTTGCAATGTAGTCTTTCATTTGACGTCACCTCAATGCCTTTTGCATGGTTTTTGTATATCTATACAACAAACAGTAACTTGTGAAATGTACAGTCACTAGTTGAAGGATGTTGCATCTCTCGGAATCAAATCACTTATTATTCATATTAAAGAGGCATCGCGCCGACGTCTTTGACAGGCCCATAAAATCAGCAAGTCGAAGGCACTGAAATGAAACTATAATATGATGACTGGAATGCTCTTAGTTCCTCTGCGCACCCGTATAATGTGATAACTCTAGAGGTGCGTTTCAATTTAACGTCTGACGTCCGGTAACGGACGATGTATGACGTCATAGTTGTTTCGTAGGGCGATATCTTTCGGATTGAATTTTGAAACGCTCTCCTAAATCGTGGTGTAAATAGTTGACGGTCGGACATTCCACTCAAGAATTTTGAAACGATGGAATGAAGTTTTCGGACAGGACGTTCTAATATCGAAACGCTTCGTAAGAAAAGTTAGACGTCGGACGCACGTCGGACGTAATATTGAAACGCACCTTAGGAGATGAAGAAAGGGGACACATGCAATCTAGCAGATAAATATTTTATTGCTTACTTGTATGGGTGCGAGAGGGACATTCATCTGCACGTACGTGTCATTAGTTTCCTAGTTTATGGTTTGTAAACACGCCAGTGCAGTGCAGCGCGTCTATGTATCAGTTTTATATGTTACAATCAACTCAATCTCGATTCCTTCGCCACTGCCAGGAACCACAAAACAAATATGGCGGCCTCCATGAGAAATCCAGTCGCGCAGCCTGACGAGCATTCCAGTCATAAATAATAATAAATATATACTTTATTGTCCAAAGAGTTAATCTTGTTGACAAAGTGAGATAAGTCTAAATCTAAATAAATGTATAAAGAACACGAAAAACATGAAGTCATTAATACACAGAGCACAAATACATATAAAAATTATAAAAATCACATTTACATATTAAAATCCATCTCAATCAATCCATCAAAATTTATGCCTAGAATTTATTTTTAAAAGACGTCTTCATAAAACTCTTGCAAACTATAATAGGTTCTATCACTTAAAAAGTCTCTAGTAGCCTTCCTGAAATGAGTGGCATCATTTATATTCCTCACATGGTTTGGTAAGTGATTAAACATCTTAACACCGTTGTAAACAATAGAATCTTTAATAAGAGGTGAAGTAGGTATAGAGAATTTGAGATCAGCGGTCTGTCGGGTGGCATAGTTAGATGATACCGAAGAATATTTTGATTTATGTTTATTTATCAAGCAAACCGTTTCCATGATAAAAATGGCATGTACTGTAAGAATTTTATTTTCCAGAAATAGGGGTCTGCAAGACTCCCGTCGTTTAACCTTGTAGACATATCTTATTGCTCTTTTTTGATGAACAAAAACCGACTGTAAATTTGTTTTTGCACAGACTCCCCAAAATGGGATTCCATATCGTAAGTGCGATTCTATCAAAGAGAAATAGACAGTTTTTGCTGCAGAGGATCCAAGTTCAGCTGAGGTTACTCTTACTGCGTAACACCCTGAAGAAAGCTTTTTAGTGAGCGAAGTAATGTGGTCATCAAACCTGAGCTTGTTATCTATAGATAACCCTAGAAATTTAGTGTTAGTTTTGTTTTCTATCACGCAACTGTTTGGGGCTAATAGTATGTCGTCGACACTGCATCGGAAGGATATTATGTTGGTTTTTGAGATGTTGAACGATAACAGATTTGAGTCACACCAATCTTTGAGTTTTTTAACATCTGAACTGATGATTTTATGGAGATCTTCCGTACTTTTTTCATACCATAATATAGTTGTGTCGTCCGCAAATAAGGTAAATTTTCCTGCGATATCTATAGTTGCCGAATCATTTATGTAAAGCAGAAAAAGTGTTGGTCCCAGTACTGATCCCTGTGGAACACCGCTGTTTATATTGGCCTTCCCAGAAGGTGTTGTGGTTTTCACAATCTGACTTCTACTTGTTAAGTATGATTTGAACCATTTGTGAGCCACACCATTGACTCCATAGTGAATCAGCTTTCGGAGCAGTATTTCGTGATTTACACAATCGAACGCTTTGGATAGATCACAAAATACTGCTGCTGTCGCTTCTCGGCTATTAATGTTGTCATATTATAATTTCATTTCAGAGGCCCAAGGACATTAACACTATTTGTAGAGGAAGGCTCATTCCTTATGTTGTAAAATAGTTACTGATTTGACGTCACCACGATACCTTCCGAATGCTTTTGTATATCTATGTATAAATATATTTATAAGTGAAAATAGAGTATATTTCGTTTTAATTCCGAGAGTTCCAATCTTTGACAGCTGTTTCGTGCTCTCGCACCATAGACAAATAAAAAATTAAGAGACTGAATAGCGATCTTGACCACCACGTTTTTGGTTGGGCATTGACATGATACTTTTCCATTTCGACATTTGTCAGAATTCAGAAGTTTATTATTTTGTTGATATAAACTATTAACTATAACAAACCACGCAATAATTTCAGAATATTTTTGTAGTAGTGTCCTCGAAAAATTTAAAATATCAATTATATTATGGATATGAATTATGAACCCAACGTCGAAAATGGAATGTTTTGCTATTCGAGTTGATTCCTGGAAATAATCTTTTATAAGGTAAAGTATTGGCATTTCATGCTAAGCGATACGCACTCTGGTGGCTTTAATGCAAACTAGTTTCTGCGACATTGTTTTCTAACCACACTTTCGTATCTTTTGTTTACCATTAATTTAGAGCCTTTCTTTGAACCGTTTTTATTTACGGGTGTGAAGTTATCCACATCCACAAGATACACGAAGAAAAAATATCGATTTTTTAAATTTCTATACTGGACTTTTTGTATACCTCTAATCATTTGATATGCTTTTCCCGGCGGTCATCTCAGTAAAAAAACATGGTGCCTCGGTTTTCCAAACAGTCTAAAAGGGTGGAAATGGGGTGAAAACCCATAAAAAAAACTATATTTCGGGAAGTTGACTTTGTACACCTTCCATTTTCGAATATGTTGTTTCTCGTGGTCGACTTGACTAAAAAAATGCTATGCCTGAGTTTTTCAGGCCGTCTAAGAGGGTGGAAATGAGGTTGAAAATCATAGAAAAACCATATTTCGGAAAGTTGACTTTGTACACTTTCCATTTTCGAATATGTTGTTTCTCGTGGTCGAATTGACTAGAAAAATGGTACGTCTGAGTTTTTCAGACCGTCTAAGGGGGTGGAAATGGGGTTGAAAATCATAATATAACTATATTTCCGAAAGTTGACTTTCATATTCGAATATGTTGTTTCTCGTGGTCGAATTGACTAGAAAAATGCTATGCCTGAGTTTTTCAGGCCGCCTAAGAGGGTGGAAATGGGGTATAACATTAAAATAAATCTATATTTCGGAAAGTTGACTTTGTACTAGAAAAATGCTACGTCTGAGTTTCTCAGGCCGACTAAGGGGGTGGAAATGGGGTTGAAAATCATAATCTAACTATATTTCGGAAAGTTGACTTTTGTACACCTTTCAAATTCGAATATGTTGTTTCTCGTGGTCGAATATATTGACTAGAAAAATACTACGTCTGAGTATTTCAGTCCGTCTAAAGGGGATGGAAATGGGGTTGAAAAACTTTACAAAACTATATTTCGGAAAGTTGACTTTGTACACCTTCCAGTTTCGAATATGTTTTTTCTCGTGGCCAAGCCTGAGTTTTTCAGGCCGTCTAAGAGGGTGGAAATGGGGTTGAAATCATAAAAACACTGTATTTCAGAAAGTTGACGAAATATAGTTATAGTTATATTATGATTGTCAACCCCATTTCCACCCCCTTAGACGGCCTGAAAAACTCAGGTATGCCATTTTTCTAGTCAATTCGACCACGAGAAACAACGTATTCGATAATGGAAGGTGTACAATGTCAACTAACAGAAATATATAATGATTTTATACCCCATTTTCACCCCTTAGACGGCCTGAAAACTCAGGAGTAGCATTTTTCTAGTCAGTTCGACCACGAGAAACAACAAATTCGAAAATGGAAGGTGTACAAAAAGTCAACATTCCGAAATATAGTTTTTTTTAAGGTTCTCAACCCCATTTCCACCCTCTTAGACGGCCTGAAAAACTCAGGAATAGAATTTTTCTAGTCAATTCGACCACGAGAAACAACATATTCGAAAATGGAAGGTGTACAAATTCAACTTTCCAGAATACAGTTTTTTTATGATTTTCAACCCCATTTCCACCCTCTTAGACGGCCTGAAAAACTCAGGCATAGCATTTTTTTAGCCAATTCGACCACGAGAAACAACATACTTGAATTTGAATAGTGTACAACGTCAACTTTCCGAAATACAGTTTTTTATGATTTTCAACCCTATTTCCACCCTCTTAGACGGCCTGAAAAACTACGGCATGGCATATTTCTAGTCAATTCGACCACGAAAAACAACATACTTGAATTTGAATGGTGTACAAAGACAACTTTCCGAATTATAGATTTTTCAAGTTTTAACCCCGTTTCCACCCCTTTAGACGGCCTGAAAAACTCAGGCGTTGCATTTTTCTAGTCAACTCGATCACGACAAACAACATATTCGAAAATGGAAGGTGTGCAAAGTCAACTTTCCGAAATATAGTTTTTTATGATTTTCAACCCCATTTTTACCCCCTTAGAGCCTGAAAAACTCAGGCATATCTTTTTTCTAGTCAATTCGACCACGAGAAACAACATATTCGAAAATGGAAGGTGTACAAAGTCAACTTACCGAAATATAGTTTTTTTATGGTTTTTCACCCCATTTTCACCCTTTAAGACTGTTTGGAAAACCAAGGCACCATGTTTTTTACTGAGATGACCGCCGGGAAGAGCATATTCAATGATAAGAGTACAGTATAGAAATTAAACAAATCGATATTTTTTTCTCCGTGTATCTTGTGGATGTGGATACCCAGTCAACACAGAATGGTCTCAGAGATGCTAGTGGGATTCACATTCATGTTTCAGATCACACCAGTGAATCGCAAAGTGACTTCCATTATTATCGCATAAACGTCTATTCGGTGCCCCGTTGGTCATGTCGAGACATCAAAATGTGATACAAAATGTGACTCGAAATTAGCCCAATGTGACATTCCATTCATACTTCGGAATCAAATGCACATCGAGACCCTTTCGATGTAACAATGTGAAATTGAAAAGACTGGTACCTATTCAAAAATGTGCTCCATTTTCTGATTCTCCTGTATGTCAAGAATCAAACAAAGCTCACTATGTTTCGACATAAATAGAAATTATACCTCAATGTTATTATTCTTACTAGTGAATTACGGTTCATATGGAATGGAATGCTAGAAAACAAATGCGTGAGTTGATTCCGTAGTATATACTTTTCACAAACAAGGAAAATATATAAAACTCTGTCTAAATCATATAACAAACAATATACAGAAATGTAGAAAAATCTATAATTCAACTTCAATCATATGGACAGCATTTTCTTTGCGGCGAAATCAGTATCTATCCTGAAAATACCAAATTCTGTAAATCACTGAATTTACCTTTTTCTACCTTTCTACTCACCGTTCCAGTCCTTGAAGGGATACAGTTCTAGGTAGAAATAATAATTGGGCAATGTTAATAAACACATTTGATTTAAGAATATTGAAATAAAAAGAATCAAATAGAACACTACACTCTATCAGAAGTACCTATAGAATATTTAAATGATGGCGTCAACCAAATACAGATTCTATTTGACTCTCGACTCGACAAACAACTCTGGCCATTTTGTGTCGAGATGTGATGGTGATGTCATGCTCATTTTTGTTACCAACCTAATTCCTTCTATACCGACAAAATCGCAATGAAACCAAAATTCATGTTAATATGTGCTTTGCAATTTTCTTCACATTTTATGCCTCAAAGCGACACTAATGAGAAGAGAATTGTGAACAATTCATAACATTTGGCATCACTAAGTGGTAACAGTGATGTCTAAATGCAACTCATTCTGTTACCATAATAATCATGAAAGCAACATCTCCTAGATGTAACTGGGTAACTTCACACCCGTTTTTATTTCATCTTAATTTAGTGATGAGAAATTGTCTTTTTACAAGTAAAGCGACCCTTCCGGTCTTATAATGGCGTCTTACAATGGTTATTGTTCTGTGCCACATTGCAATTCCTAGGCCAAAAGAAATTAACTTTTCAAAGATATCCCGAGGAAAATGACCCAAAGGTTTATTTTGAAACGGAGATGGGACGAGAATTAATCTCAAGAAGAAAAGCATGGATATTAAAGGTTCGGAATGGCAAACCAATAAGCAAATTTATGAAAGTGTGTTCGCTCTATTTTAAGCAAGAAGATTATATTAACAAAGGTAGGTATCTTGTTTTAATTGACTTATTTACATTTGCATAATTTTAATATAACCGTCTATAATTCTGAGTTCTCCACTCACTTGATGAGGCTCGGATTGCAGAGCGCTGTTCTGGAGACAGAGGGCACACACTGTTGTCACTGAAGAGTTCCATTTATTTTTTCCATATATAATATATGGTCTGCATTGAGGACTTCTTCACCTTCTACTACACACCGATAACTTTCGGTCCCTTCAACATACCTCAGAAATTCCAATAAACTTAATTTTAATTGGGCCATTTGTCTTTGTTTATAAGAAGACTATTGAAGTATTTTATCACTGGCTTTTTTCTAACAAGGTAACTATTAACACCTTAACACTAATCCTTACACCAATAATTATTTATTTAAATGAACATTAATAAAAGGTAAAAATCATCGAAATCACAGTTTTAACAATGTTTGAAGGGCCTAAACCACGCTTCAAATACTCAATACACGAAATAAACAAAGTAAGCAATGAAATCTATATCAAAGAGTAGGTTATATACTAATCTTTGTCTATATGGAAGAAAAAGTAAGGTAGCAAAACAGCTGTATATTAAGCTGTGCTCGACATTTCTTTTGTTCTTTTATAATTGGTTCGAGAGAAACATTCATGAATTTCATTGTCATAAAGTTTCTTGTTTTATTTATATATTCTGTGTTATTACATTTAGGTACCTGTAGGTTCACCGCTTGGAGATTCAACTACTAAATCATAGATGGCGCTAATAGGCCCATTCAGTTATTTATTCCCAATTTAAATTTTACCTGTTTTTTGTGATGTTGGAAAAACAACTGAATTTCTTGTTTTTCGTGGTTTTGAAATGTAGATACGTTGAGCATTTTATTAACGATTGCTGTTTGAAAAGAGACGTTCCACGAGTTAAAAGTGCCGTGGTCCCTATTTCTTAGAGAATTCCTCTGGAATGCGCCTGCCTTTTAGGTATATATTTTCTCTAGTGCCTTTTTGTATCAATTCCAGAAATACTAATAATTGCTACACAATCGTTTGACCCTACTCTTCATTTTCTGTCAATTTAAGAAAACAGTGCTTGTGTAACTGTGAAGTCATTTTATTCATGTTTAAGGAAAACTATATAACGAATGTTAAATTCTCCCTAAACAATTTGTAAGGTAACGGTACCAGTTATTGACCACTTAAGGCTTTCGTCTATAATAATGCATTCGTAAAATAGTCAAATAGATGTATAACGATGTTTCATAAATTTTTTCGAATACCCTAATGTGTTTTGCGAATTATTGAAAAATTTTATGAAGAAAAAAATACGAAATCTATTATTTTTTTCCTTTTTTGTTAAAATGTGTAAGATTGCTCCAGTTTTTGACCTAGTAAATACTTTAATGTTGCATTCTTTGACCTATATTTGTACCAGTTATCGAATATTGATTTCTCAATAGTAAATACTAAACATGGAAAAACTTTTTGAGAATATTTATTATATTTCAAAAAGTACATGATTTTTTTCTATTTCATGGATAATATTTGGTGATTTCTTTCACATAATAGGACCCCCTCTTCGTCACTCTCAAAGGTTCATCTATATTTTCTATTACATCTTCGACTGCATACCACAATATATCTTCATGTTCTGGCCACTTCCAGTTCAGTCCACTTCTGGACATTACTTTCACTCTCACTTCTAGTTCTTCATTTTCGTCTTTTTTTGAATCGAGTATAACTCCAGGGAAAAAATCATTGTCATATTTAACTATCACATAGCCTTCATACTTGAGTTGCTTCTTTTCAGTTTCTTCTGCTTCTGTCTCTTCCGTCTCACCCTCAGATTCCTCCAAATCCGAAGACTCGATATGTTTGCTCTTTCCTGTCTTCTTTTCATTTTTCTTATCCATTCTAGCCTGCTTTCTGGCTTCTTTTTCTCTCTCCTTAATCTCCTTCTTTTCCTCTTTGTTTTTAAAATACAGTTTCCACTGCTCCGAAGAAGCCACAGCGGGAACTTTTTCTTTAGGTTTTCTTTTGGCTACTTGATTTTTGGTGTCTTTTTCTGGCCAGAAGTTGAATGCCTCTTTGAATGGTGTTGGTATTTGGATTAAATCATTTCTTTCTGATGATTCAGTCTTTTTAGGTGGAGTTTTTTGCATAGCGACGTTTTCTTTTTGAATATCTGCTGTCCTATTAACAGGTTCTGGAGACTGGTTCATTGGGTTTGGTTCATCCGTATTATTATGAGTTTCGGCAATAAATGCAACAGGTACGTCATTATTATTAATCTCAAGACTAGATATAGCAGGTAAGTCATTAATAATCTCAGGACTAGATATAGCAGGTAAGTCACTATTAATCTGAGGACTAGATATAGCAGGTAAGTCATTAATAATCTCAGGACTAGATATAGCAGGTAAGTCACTATTAATCTGAGGACTAGATATAGCAGGTAAGTCATTAATAATCTCAGGACTAGATATAGCAGGTAAGTCACTATTAATCTGAGGACTAGATATAGCAGGTAAGTCATTAATAATCTCAGGACTAGATATAGCAGGTAAGTCACTATTAATCTGAGGACTAGATATAGCAGGTAAGTCATTATTATCACTCTTAGGACTAGGTACAGTAGGAACAACTTCATTGTAAGTTTTTGAGCAAGAAGCAGCAGGTACATCAATTAGAATATGAGTCTCAGAATTATCAAAACCAGCAGGTTTTGCGTTGATTAGTGTGTCATATTCTTCTTCTTCAATAGGAATATAGATATCATTCGTTTCTAAATATTCCAAATTATGGATACCCTGGTTTTCTACCAGTACTTCTTCTATAAGTCTATTAGTTTGAGGACTCGTGTTATTAATTCCTATTGAAATATCTCTCTTTTCAATTTGATCTCTCAATTTCTTCCAGAAACAAAATAGGCTTTTGTCTTCAACAGCTCCAGTCCAAGATACACCCGACTGTTCGAAGATCGCAACTTTATCAGGTATATCTCTTTTCATATACTCCAAAAATTTCTCCATATCTTGCTGTTTCTGACTTTCAATAAGTTTTTTTTCGTCATTTTTGGTTTTGCATGCTTTGAAAATTTTATCGAAATTGATATTATCAGGAGTGAAGGGATGTAGTCCGCAGGTTCTGAATCCATGTTTAAGAGTGCCTTCGATGTTTTCCAGTGAATAAATAGCCGACTTCAGTACTCCCGCAAATTCTTCGCGTGCCAGTTTTTTTCCTCCATTGTCAATTCTCCATTGGTAGACAGTTTTCTTCCACTGATTTTTCAAAGGATGAAAAAACGCTACATCCAATGGCTGAAGGATATGAGTTGAGTTAGGGTGGAGACATACCAGGATTATACCATGCTGCGAACAAAAATCGCTTAATGCCATGGTCAAATGGGAAGAATGCCCATCAACGAATAGAATAATTGGCAATTCAATACCACTGTTAATCAACCAGTTGTAAAATACATTAGTAATATATTCGAAAAAACTTTCTCCCGTCATCCAACCATTTTCAGTATGGCCAATACCCCAGCTATCAGGAACTCGTTCAACAATTTTTTGGGGGATTCTTTTATAACTGAAAACCAACATTGGAGGAGGCAGGTCACCTGCAGCATTGCACATGATTAGAGTTGTTATGCATTCCTTTTCATCGTTACCAATGAAATTATATACTGCTTTCTCACCCTTTCTAACGAGTACTTTATTATCCTTCGGACTTAAGAAAAATGCACTCTCGTCACAGTTGAAAATTCTTTTAGGATCTTCAGTTATGGTGCTGAAGGAATTAGTTTTAAGATAGTCGCTTACTTCCGAAAACCAACTCCTGATTTTTTCCTCTGTTACCTGGGATCTTGATGAAGTTAAATTTTGGGAAACACGTACACTTATTTCTGGGTGTCGTCGCAAAAAAGCCTCATACCATTTTCGTCCAGGTCTATTATTCAGAAAAGGATTGGGTCTCTTAGTTTTCTTTATAAGAAGTTGAACACTATCCAGTAAATAATGTTTGGATACAGGAAACCCTCGGTCGGCTACACGAAATATCCACTGAACTATTAAGTTCTCTTCTTTGGTGGTTAGAATAGTTTCTGGACCCATCCTTCTCTCCATCGGAGTTTTTCCAGATTTTTTGTATATCAAGGTAGTTTTTGGAATGTTATAAACTTGACTAGCTTTATAAAAGGACATGCCATTTTCTACTGCTATTAAAGCATTTCGTAAGTCTTCTTCCGAATACTGCAGTTTTTTTGTAGGTGCCATCTCTGAAACTATAAATTATCAAAATTAATTCATACCATTTTCATCTGCGCCAGTATTCGTCCGTATAACGATCATATTATTGACTTAGTATACTATTAGAACCATAAAAGAATATATGTATATTAAACTTTTTGGTTGAAAAAAGGAATATAAAAGTGGCTATTTCTTCATCATATATTTCATGTTAGCTTATAATATTACTAATCAAAACATCATTAAAAAATCACAAAGAGATCTAAAATGGTTCGACAGGAGTTAACGACCTAAATTTGTACTAGTAATTGTTGTGACCCTCAGTATAAAAATATTCATGACATATCAGTTATTAGACAGATGATAACAACTTCTGTCACTGTGAAAGATATGAATATAAGGTTTTTCAATATAGCAATGATTTTAATTCTATTCTATCCGAATCATTCAATCTCAGTTATATTAGTTGGCGACGAGTGAAGAAACACAAATTTTTTGAGTGAAGTGAAGAAAAATTCGACAATTTTTTTCAAATGGATGCCGAACAATTCAGACAACTCATTGCTGTTATGCATGAGCAGCAGCAAACTCTCATCAGCGAGCTTGTAGCCCAGTTACGTCCCGAACAACAGCGTGCAGCAGATTTTCCTGTAAACTTTTCAAGCATAGCACCGTTCGAAAATTTTGATGCCCGCCGAGAAAAATTTTCATGTTATCTGGAACGTTTTGAAAATTATTACAACATGAAAGGAATCAGTGACACATCAAAAATTGCCCAGTTGCTTTGTGTTTCGATAGGTTCAACGCACTATAATAGTTTAACTGCATTTCTTGGACCCGAAAAACCTGTAAAAAATTTGTCTTTTGATGAATTGGTTAAAGTTTTGAAACAAATGCTTATTCCAAAAAAAAGTGTAGTTGTTTCCCAACATTATTTTCTGAATGTGTTCCAAAAAGATCGTCAGACCATTGCCGAATATGTTGCAGCACTCCAACGTGATCTTGCAGAATGTGAGTTTTCAGTCAAATGTGAATGTAACAAAACAGTGTCGATTGCCGAAGTTTTTCTTAGAGCTCAGTTTATTCGAGGATTACGAGACGACTGGTTAAGAGAACAGGTTTTACAATCAAATATCACATCTTTCGAAGAAATTTTGACAAAGGCAATTGCTCTTGAAGCTTCAAAGATAGAAAGTAAAGAACTAACTCAGCGTTCAAATGCCAGTCATGCAAATTTCAACACATGTGATATAAATAAAATGTCAAACTCTGCACGAAATCGTACAAGAAATCATTCCAGATCACCATCAAAATCTCGACAACACAGTCCAAATTACCACAATTCCTATCATCACCGACGACAACCAGATTATAAAGGACTTGGTATAGAAAATCTCTGTATTCGATGTGGTAGAGATAATCATAAAATCACCGATTGTCGTGTAGATAGAAACAACGTTTCTTGCATTTCCTGCAAGAAAAATGGCCATGTTGCAAAAGTTTGCCTTACAACCTTGATGAATGCTTCCCGAAAAAGATCTTCCAGTTCCACAGTTCCAGTACAAGCTGTTTGTGACGATCAACCAGTTTCCGATTTTGAGTATGGTCTAAACAAAGTTGAAACAGTGTTACAGAATTGTGAAATCATCGATTTATTCGAAATGGTTCCAGATTCCGACAAGTATTTCATTTCTGTTTCACTGAATGGCAAATCACAGCGTTTCGAAGTTGATTCCGGTGCAAGGTTTTCCCTACTTAGTGAAAACGATTTCAATAATTTGAATTTGAATATACCAGTGCGAAATTCAAATATAGCCTTCAGGTCTTACTCAGGCAATCTCATTCTTCCCAAAGGAAAAATCTTTGTCAATGTTGCATATCGTGGAAAAGAAATCGAAGGTGAACTACACATTGTTCCAGCTGGACATGATGCTCTTCTTGGACGACAGTGGATTCGAGCTTTAGGTATTGAACTTCAACAAATCGACACCGAAATGGAAAGTGCATCGCCAGGGTGTTCAAACTCAGCACAACTCGTGAATTCAATCGACGATATATTCAATAATTTTGCTCCGATATTCCTACAAAAAGTTGGGTGTGTTCCAGGATTGAAAGTTACACTTCAACTGAGAAATGGAGCCAAACCTGTTTTTACAAGAGAACGGAATGTGCCATATGCACTCAGAGAGCTTGTAGATAAGGAATTGGATTTCCTAGAAGCAGATGGCATTATATCATTAGTTCCTACCAGTGATTGGGGTTCACCTTTAGTTGTCATACCGAAAGCAGATGGAAGTGTTCGATTATGCGTTGACTACAAATGCGGTGTAAATGAAAGATTAGTCCAGGCAAATCACCCAATCCGCCGTATTGATGATGTTTTGAATAGCCTTCGTAATTCTAAATATTTCTGTAAACTCGATTTATTCAAAGCTTATCTCCATATAAAAGTTGATGACGAAAGCAGCATCATTCAAACAATTTCAACGCATCGCGGCACTTATCGAATGAATCGTCTTAGTTTTGGAATAAAGACAGCTCCATCCGAATTCAATCGAATTCTTTCTCAGCTACTCAAAGGCCTTCCAAAAACAGAAGCATACTTCGACGACTAATTGTGCATGGATTGACAATGGAAGAATGCACAGAAAATTTAAAAGACTGTCTGAAAAGACTCATGGATTTTGATCTTCATCTAAACAAAACCAAATGTTCATTTTTTAAAGAACAAATCGAATATTTGGGACATATCGTGGAGTTCAACAAGATTTCTAAGTCTCCAGTAAAAGTCCGCGCTATTCAAGACATGCCACGTCCAGCCAATGCCGATGATGTTAAAAGATTTTTAGGACTCGTTACATATTATTCCCGATTTGTTCCTGATTTTTCAACTATATCCTATCCTCTTCGATGTTTGCTGAGAAAAAATGAACCATGGTTATGGACAGCAGAATGCGAGTCAGCCTTTCTAAAACTAAAGATTGAACTTTGTAGTGATCGTGTTCTTGTACCATTTGATCCCAGTTTTCCTGTAGTTTTGACCACTGATGCAAGCCCCACCGGAATAGCTAGTGTACTCAGTCATTCCATCGAAGGAATTGAGAGGCCGATCGCCTATGCCTCGCGTTCCCTTACTGCCTCTGAAAGAAATTACAGCCAGCTTGACAGAGAAGCACTTGCCATCATTTTTGGTGTTACTTATTTCTATAATTACTTATTTGGAAATCATTTTCTGCTCATTACCGACAACGAGCCATTATCGAGAATTTTCCATCATCATAAGGCACTTCCACAGATGACTTCTTCCCGCCTTCTTCGTTATGCGTCATTCCTTTCCGGATTCAATTACTCTGTTAAGTTCAAAAAAGGCACGGAAAACCAAAATGTTGATTGTTTATCTCGAGCTCCGATTCAACATTCCAGAACTTCTACTGATGCTCTTATTGGTGATGAAGTAAAACAGATATGTGATCAACAGATTTTTCAGATTTCGAGCGATTACATCACTCACATGACGATTAAAAATGAAACTGAAAATGATCCAGAACTCAAGAAAATTATTCAAAACCTGAAAAATAAATCTGAGGATTCCGAATTCACACTGGTGGATGGAATACTTTTTCGGAAAGATAGAATCGTTATTCCAGGACATTTGAGATCCAGAATACTAGAAGAACTTCATGAAACACATCTGGGAATAACAAAGATGAAGCAACTTAGCCGTCGTTATGTCTACTGGCCTAGTATCGACCGGGATATCGAAAGATTAGTCAAAGGTTGTGAAAGTTGTGCAGTGACCAAATCAAACCCTCCTAAAGTACTTGTTCATCCGTGGGAATCTCCTGAGAGTAATTGGGAAAGAATCCATATCGATTATGCTGGTCCCTTTGAAAACTGCTACTTTTTGGTATGTGTGGATGCAAAATCTAAATGGGCAGAAATTAGAATTATTAAGGACGCACCAAATAGTTTCACGACAATAACATTACTGGAAAATATTTTTGCGGTACATGGATATCCTGCAGTAATCGTATCAGACAATGCCTCGATTTTCCAAAGCGAGGAATTCCATACGTATTGTAAAACCAATGGAATGTTCCAAAAGTTCATTGCTCCAGGACATCCGGCGACAAATGGACTTGCAGAAAGGAACGTGCAGACGTTGAAGCACAGATTGAAGGCTGTCGAGAATGACTCTATGTCTATTCAAGACAAAGTACAAAACATAATGTTTCGTTATCGTGCGACACCACTTGCATGTGGTCAATCGCCTGCAGAACTGTATCTTCATAGAAAATTACGAATCCGCTTAGATGCAATTTTTCCTTATCGACCTCAAGCGTCACAGTTTGAATATAAACCAGTACGTTCTTTCCAAGTGGGGGAGAGGATCCAGATTAGAATTTTCATCCGTAACAGACATGTATGGCAATTCGGAGAAGTCAGGAAGAAGCTTGGTAGACTTCATTATCAGGTCATTTTAGACTCTGGGAGAACATTGAAAAGACACGTCAACCAGTTACGATCAACTCTTGTTCCAAAAAGGACTGTTACATTTGGACCCAGCCAATCATTCAGTGTACCCAGACTTCCAGCAGCTCCGCTAGATCGACAGGCTGTTCCACCACGATTGAATGATCATCAAGAAGTTGTTCCGATACCGAATGAGAATACAACACGGCCACAAAGAGAGAGACGTCCACCTGTTTGGTCCAAAGATTACAGAATGTTTTGACCACTTCAATTGTTCCTGTCATGTTATGATCATAAGTATTTTTCATGTAATCAATTTCATTTAATGAGTGTGCTTTAACAATAAGTGGGGGAGAATGTTGTGACCCTCAGTATAAAAATATTCATGACATATCAGTTATTAGACAGATGATAACAACTTCTGTCACTGTGAAAGATATGAATATACGGTTTTTCAATATAGCAATGATTTTAATTCTATTCTATCCGAATCATTCAATCTCAGTTATATTAGTAATTGACCGAATAATTATCCTATTATGGACCGAAAGATTGTAATTCATTTAAATAGTTATTTCAATCGAAAGTCATAGGTCAAATACTGGACCAATTGAAGTTTATACATATTTCAGTATAATGGAAAGATATCAAAGATATTATTAGTTATTTATCATCAGAGAAAGAGAAAATTATCAATGATGCATTCCACCAGTTATTGTCCTATAGGTCAATAACTGGAAACCCCTGCATTTTCCTGTTCCTATGATTGACCTACTGGAAAATAAATTATTCTTTGGTGAAATGTTTATTTTTCATATTTGCCACTCGAGAAAATGCAGTCATTGAGTACTTACCACAGACGGTAGTCACTTCACTTGAATAGAAACAATTTTACGACAAGAAGTCTGTTGGGCTCTTTCTTAAATGAAACTTAAGCAATTTGCGTGTTTTCGTGTTTCTGCCGAGGGTGATCAATTTGAACTGACTGGAATAAATGCTCTGGAGGAAGAAGTATGGGTTAAACTCATGTTAAATCAGCTATAGACTACTAGATGTCACCCCAAGTATTTGTCCATGGATTATAATGCTGCAGAAGCTTATTAAAGTTATTTGAAACGTCAAGTGGACAATAACTGGAGCTAGGACTATAACTGGTACCGTTACCTTAAGCCGTTAATGTCCTTTTAGCTCGACCTTGAAGTCGTCACCTTGGAATAAAGTACTGTTCGCTTTGGTGGTCCCACAAATTGTTGGAGTTTTATTTCATCAACCATCACTACAACACCAGGTTACATCCCACGATAAAATTTGCCCTGAGAGTCTCGCTTCAAGGTTATAAATCAATGTCGTAGAAAGTACTTCATCGTCCGCCGCCGGTAGCGCTACAATCTTAATTTGAAATCCCAATATACTTCCATCAGTTCCATCAATCAGTTTCCATTTCCTATCTCCATCTGAATATTATTTTTGTTGTTTGTTTTGCAGAGTTTGATCTATTTTTATAATTTATTGTTTATTTGTTTTGTTGGGATTTATTACCTATAGTAGTCAGTATATAGTCTTGATTTGATGATGAGTATTTTTATTTTAGTTGTTTTCACAGTTTTATTATTGTGTAGTTGTACTAGTCCTTGATAAAATGTGTTTTCATAGCATTTAACTTATTGTTTTATATCCGCTAATTTTGATCTTGATATCATGAAATAAAGATTTATTTTGAAACTCTTATTTTAACCACGAAAGAACTAACAGGTTATACGAACCGATTTATATATTTTATAAGTGATCGATTTATTTAACTTATCATTATTGTTTTATATCCGCTGATTTTGATCTTGATATCATGAAATAAAGATTTATTTTGAAACTCTTATTTTAACCACGAACGAAGTAACAGGTTCTACGAACCGATTTATATTAGTATTTTATAAGTGATCGATTTGCCACTTCTTCATTTCATATGATACAACCACATATGTTTTCTAATCTGTGATACAACTATTCATATGAAATCCAGAAATGGCAAATTGATCAATAATTATAAAATATATACCTTATCAACCATAAGTAGAAACACGATTAAAAAACCCGCCTTGTCTCAATCGGTAACTGAAATCTGTTTTACCAACCGTACTAACTTAGTTTGGCCAGTTGCGAGGTAGGTCGCCACTGTTGATAGTGTTGCCAATTTTTACTGCAGGTTTGACAACTCTCTTTATTTTTAGGCTGTGTCAAGTCACCGGTCAGACAAGGCACGCGCGTTCAGTATGAAGTATGACCAAAGAGTACACCAGTTAGTTGGTGTACTCTTTGGTATGACGATGAGTCGGACCGATCAGATGATTGAAAATATTGGTCACATACAAACAGTTCTAAATTAGGTCAACCAAATGACCGCGCTGGTCTAATCATATTGGTCAGACCGGAGACTTGACTCAGCCTTAGTTTCTCTATGTCACACACGCTTCAGAAAGGATTTATGGAGCTCTCGAAATCAAAACGAATCCACTCAAGAATTAGTACCGTGAAGGCAAGACAGATATAACAGAAAGTTACTTATGACATCTACAGTCACTAGTTGAAACTTAATTTGACACGAACCAAGGAATCCAAAGTAGAGGTTTGTCTACAAATTGACAGGCAGCCAACAATTTCGTTGTTCTGACCAACCTAAGGTTCAATCAAGTTTCTAGTACGTTATGAGGAACGCAAGCAGAATCTAATGGTGGATTTATGCAGCAGTCATAAGTCATAAGTTTTAAGTCATAAGAAAGAATATTCGTCAGTGATTGGTTGGAATATACGGACCAACCAATCATTGACGAATATTCTTCCTTATGACTTAAGACTTATGACTGCTGCATACATCCACCATAAGTGAAAAAAGAGTATATTTCGTTTTCATTCCGAGAGTTCCAACCTTTGACAGCTGTTTCGTGCTCGCGCACTCATCCTGGTGTGATCTCTTATTGGCGAAAGAAAATTAGGGTCACTGAATCTAGAAGGCCGTGCCGTCGGCACGACCTTCTAGATTCAGTGACCCTAAAAGAAAATAATATCGCAGCGCCACCTATAGCAAGACTTTGAACTACGAATCACGGACAAAGGTTTTTGAGTTTACACGTGTTTATATGGCGTTTTGACGATCTATTTTCCTATTTTTAAACAATTTGTAAAAATTGGTGATTTCTTTAAGTGAAAAGTGATTGTGTTTCTATTAAAAGACTTGAAAGATAGTTTCACTGTAGTTTACAAATATTTTACGTGTTTTCGGAAGTCATGATTTGCGATCAAAAATTGTTCTGTTGATAAGGATATTTCCATACTGTCGATAGACTGCCAAATATGGGGAGATACAATACAAGTTGTTCAGTCCCAGGATGCAGGACATATGGCAAGAAGGAAAATGTGAGATATCACAGATTTCCCTCCAAAAATAAAAGCAAGGTTAAAATCACCAATTGGTTCGACCAGATTGAAGAAATTGACCAAAGGAAAGCATGGATTTTGAAACTGAAAATTGGCAAGCCAATATCGAAGTATATGCTTGTTTGTTCCAAACATTTTCAGGCTTCTGATTATCTCAGTAAGTTCCGAAATCTCTGATCAGTTTACTAAAAGATAACCAATATTTCTCATTTTAGGAAATACCAAATTTCTGAAAAAAAATGCCATTCCTTCTATGAACTTACCAGCTCTTCAACATGGATCTTTATCTTCCACCTCTAGAATACCAATTGAAGAAAATCGTGAAAATAGTGATGGTCCTATAGTGTGTGGTGAAAATGACACTCAGTGTGTGACTTTAGCGGATGAACAACCAACTGTTGAGGATATTCAAGCTGCTGAAGCACTTCTTCTACTTTTAGGAGAACGAAGTGATTATGTTGGTCCAAAAATCGTAGAAGATTTTGAAAAACAAGATAAGTAAGTATAATATTTCTGTTCAGGTCAATACCTCTGATGTTCAGGTCAATACCTCTAAAAAGTTAACTGTCTGTGAATTAATAACCACAGATAAGATTTTGAATACTTTCACTGGCTTGAACTCCTTCAATATGCTTGATGTAATTGTGAAGAATTTAAAAATTGACCAACGTTTGCATGCTTTGTCTATCGAGGAAAGGGTAGTATTAACATTTTTCAAATTAAAACATGATCTTTCATATGCCATTTTGGGTAGTTTATTTGGCATCAGTGCTGAACTCTGTAAAACCTATATTCATTCCATGTTGCCTCATATAGTTTCCGTTCTGCGCCCAACTATATATTTTCATTCTGCTTACGAGATAAGTGAAAACATGCCAAAGTACTTCAAAGATTTTGAAAATGTAAGAGTTGTTATTGATTGCACTGAAATTTTTATTCAAAAGCCAAAATGTCTTTGTTGTAGAATTAGATTCTATTCTCAGTAAGTCATGTGAAACAATAAAATTCATGGTTGGTGTTTCACCAGCAGGTCTTATCACGTTTGTTAGTGAACCATATGGAGGACGAGCATCTGATAAAGTAATTTTTGAAGAAAGTGATCTAATAACAAAGCTAGACAGAAATGTATATGCAGTAATGGTCGACAAAGGTTTCTTAATAGATGACATTTGTGAAAGTTTTGGTATAAATTTGATAAGACCTCCTTTTCTTGAAAATAAAAAACAATTGAGTTCTGATGAAGCTCTCCTCAATAATAAAATAGCTGCTGCAAGGGTTCATATAGAGAGGGTTAACCAGCACATAAAAATGTTCAAAATATTGTCAGGAAAATTGCAGTGGTCATTGGTGTCATATATCAATTGAATATTCATAATAGCTTGTGGCATTACTAACCTTTCAGCACCAATCTTGAATAATGAACGTTTCTTACCATAATTTTTTTCTTCAGTTATCCTAAGCAGTTGTGCTTTTGAGGCCTCATAGCATTTACAATCTCCCTACAATCTAAGCAGAAGTTGGTTGGATAAGTAGAAAGACAAACATAGAACTTGACTTTAGGAAAGGACCCCGCACAATAGCATAGGAAATTGGCCCAAAGTGGGATTTGCCTGAAATTTACGTATGTTATTGAGTTTCTAGATCAAATGTTCTCATGGGCTCAATCCTCTAAGACCACTGATGTAGCTGTCAGTGTCGTATTTAGTAAAGGTACCAAATAGCAAGTCACTAAAAAATGCTTTCATTATTTTTACTTAAATCACATTAAACTGAACCATACGAACATGTTAATATTTTAATGCTTTCGTCTGACCACCATTTCAATTGTTTTTGCAGATATTACAGTAAATTGTACATTCAAGTTTACTATCATTCATTATTTTGATTTTTAATCAATAGTAATTTTGTTTTTTGTTTGTTGGGCACCTATACTGAATACAGCCCTGAGGGCTAAATCATTGGTCTTAGAGGATTGGGCCCTTGAGAACATATTTGATCAGAAACTAAATAACAATAACATATAAATTTCGAGCAAATCCCACTGTGGGCCAATTTCCTATGCTATTGTGTGAGGTCCTTTGAGGACTGAGCAAGGAGCTCAGGGGTGGATGGAAGGAATAACATACCCTTTCCCATTTTAATTGGAGGGGGTATGATATTCTGGGCATGAGTTAACAACAAAATTTGATTCTCTAAAAAATTTTTAAAAAATCACATCCATTTGCAAACCACAGTATACTTAAAATATTGGAAAATATTATGGAGTATTGATAAAATGTTTATTTCCAATTCAAAGTCTTATAAAAACAGTGAATTATAGGGGCAAATTGATTCATGTGCCCTCCTATAGAATAGAATTTTCTTGAATGACTTATGTTCATTTTAAGATATTAGGAAGTGTTTGGGCACATTAGTGTTTACTTACCATTTCAAACTTCTAGATGATTTGCTGAAAAATCTGCCCTCTATTTCTCTTCAAAAACTGTGGTTTTGCTTTCCACACATATGCTTTGTTGCAAACTGTAAAGTAATTGTTTTCTTCCATTTCCGAAGGTTCAACAAAAAATTGTGAAATATACTTCAATAAATGTAGTTTTTTTTGACCTGTTAGATTTTTAACTTGTGAATATAGTAAAAAGTCAATGAAAATTTATTTTGTTTGAGAGAAAAGTTACATTGCCCCATATGTTCATTATGTTTGAGAAAGTTGAAAATGGTAATAGATTGTTGAACTGTAACATAATGTCTAGCCCCATTAACTAATCATTCACTTTTTCAGGTTGATCCAATGGGGACTCAACAACTTCATCGTCGATCCAGTAATCTGCAGCTATCAAACATTGAAATCATTCTGGGAAGAATACCAGTACTTCAGAAATAGATAAAAATAATTCGAAATTAAATGGAATGTTTATATTATTTACTCCTATGTAGTTTTGTCAATGATTTTACATTACTCTATTTTGTAAATTTGGTATTTTTATTTGAATAAAGATTTATTATTATAGTTTTGTATTTCCTAGTAACAATTATTGACCATGAACTTTGTTTTTCATACAAAATGGCAAGGTATTTTTTCCAATTCAATACATGATATTGGATAATATTCACATTTGTACGAAACTTGAATTTTCTGCTACTTAATTTGTACTCTCTAAAGAAATGGTGATTCAAATTGCAAATATATTTTTTTATAATCATGAATTTGAACTATCTGGAATGGAGTAAACACCAAATTATTAGATAAATGGGATCATGCTTCAATTATTTTGTTTGATATCACAGTGTCTTTCCTTTAAAAAAATTAATAAAACAACGGATCGAGTTTATAAAAAATATAAAAAAATTATTTTATTGCCTAACTCAAAATTTTGAAAATTTATATAAGGACACCCACGGGAACTATGTCCCTAATCTCAATTGACAAAATAACAGAAACACTGAGGAATCAAAAAAAATCAATCTAGTGTAATAATTTAAATTTCTCAATGAGAATGAAATGTGTTGAAAATTCAGGCTGGCAAGACCTGGTCCTACAAAAATTAATATTTTCTCAATAGGAAACATAAACTGAAGGAATCTAGAATTCTAGAAACAAACTGCCTTCAAACATATTTTCGGATTCCTCTCACATTTGTTTATTCCGACCTTATTTTCATAATATATGGAACCCTAACATTAAATATGAGTGTTATAATAGTCCAATCACTTTGCCTAAAGTAAGATATGTCTAATTTACAATATTCACATAAATCACGGAATGTCCTTGTTCAAACTTTATCTTTCATTTTGTTCATTTACAATTAAATATATCGTTCTGTATAAAATAATTATGGCAACAGCAAAACTCATCTGAATGATATGAAAAAATCTGAATGCCGTTGCTGTCAACAATTTTTGAAGTTTGTAACAAGTCTGACAATTTTTACTTTTTTACAATAAAAAGTCTATCGATCCTATTAAGTATTTTCACCACATCAAAAACCAGCAATTCACAAACCTATTTGGTCCTTCGAGCCGGATGGTGGTGAAAAACACAATTGAATTCAAGAAATCATTGAAGATAAAACGTCGTAGCCGTACGTCAGCGCCGTCATCGAGCCAAGTTGTCGATTGAAAGCAGCCAGATATTTCGTCGTAACGTTTGATCTATTGCGGGATTGTGAGCAATCCATTGGAGGAAACTATTACAATTTCTATTTGTCATTAGTGGAGTTGTGGAAGAAGGTTGGTCAGTAATTCCCTATTCCCTTAATCCTTTAATCCAATTCTCCTGAGTTTTTTGATGGTATTTCAATTTGAGTGATCAATATTGCAATTCTTAGTAGAAAATAGTACAATTTGGTAGATTTTCAGTGCCATTTATCAATTCTGATAGCTTTTTAGTGCAATTTCCACAAAATTTGCAATTTACGAATAGTATTTCATACAATTTTCATAGCTATTGATTTATAAAATGTCTACTGCAAAAAAAGATTTGAAGAAAATGTTGAAAAATCGCGAATCATTGAAATTCAAACTGAACAATCTTGAAAGTTTTGCTGAATCGATTGCAAAAGGTACAATCATTCCAGATGGTATCGAGGTTCAATTACGTATAGATAACAATTCGAGTTTGATTCAGGAATTTGACAATCTTCAAACAAATATTGAACAGGAGTGTGATGATGCAGATTTAGTCAACCAATCCAAAGAAAGAGAACCATTTGAACAAACATATTATCGTGTCATTGGGTATTTGATGGAATATGTAAGAAAGCACGTGTCTAAAAACAATATATCTTCCCCCGTAACAGTGCAAGATCCCCTACAAATTTTTTTATTACCAAAAATAAAATTACCAGTTTTTAACGGAGAGTATGAAAACTGGTTAGAGTTCAAAAAGAATTTTATAACAACTATAGGTTCAAATAGTAATTTAAATGATGGGCAAAATTACAATTTTCTAAAAGCAGCACTTGAGGGTTATGCACGGAGAGCAATTGAGGGATGTGATGAATCTCAAGATTACAAAATGGCATGGCAGATGCTAAATGATAAATTCAATAAAAAAAAGTTGATACTCATATCAAATCATTATTCAATCTCAATCAAATAAGTATAAGCTCTTTCTCCATTTTCAGGAATTTGATTGATGATATCTCGAAACATTTATCAGCGTTGGAGGCAATGAAGCTTTCCAAGGATTCTTTATGGGATATGGTAATTATACATGTAATTTACAATAAATTGGACAAAATCACTCAAAACAAATGGAAAGAACATCATGTTAGCAATGAATTGCCAACATTAGATGAATTTCTAGAATTTTTGAGAGATCGAGCAGATATCCTCGAATCCTTGGAAGAGCCTCATTCCAAAGCAGATTTTCATGTACACAAAGGTATAAAACCATTCCATAGATCTCATATTAACTTTTCTCTGAATCAAAATAAATGTAACTTTTGTAAAGGAGATCACACTATTTATACATGCAATGACTTTCTCAAAATGGATATTAACGAAAGGTGGCAAAAGGTAACACTTCTGAAATTGTGTTCTAATTGCTTACGAATTGGACATTCTAGAGACTCCATGCAATTTTGGTCCATGTCGAAAATGCAGACGTAAACACAACTCATTATTACATTTCAATACAAACAATGTTGCTTCTGATTCTGATAATCAAAATAACAATTTACAGCCTAGTTCTCATATTATGAAACACAATTCTTTGCAATTTTCTTCTGAAGAGCAATTAAATACAATGTCAAACCCTATAGAAGAACCCCGTTCTTCTCAAGTATACAATATTATTGACTCATATCAATCCTCAGTGATGTTGTCAACAGTTACATTCAAAGTAAGAGACAATTATGGTAACTTTTAACATTGCAGGGCACTTCTGGACTGTGGAGCACAGTCAAATTTAATTACAAAAGAGTTTTGTGAGCGATTAAACCTCAAAGTAGTTCCAAAACATTTATCGATTATTGGTATAAACCAATTCGTATCTAATTTAACTGAAAAAACTTCAATCACTATTTATTCAAACGTAAATGAGTTTAAAACACAGTTATGTTGCTTTGTAACACCTGTTATCTCGGCTTATATACCTTCTCAAAAAGTGAATGTATCACAATTTTCAATTCCTGAAAATTTACGTCTGTCAGATCCTCAATTCCACAAACCGTGTGAGATTGACATTCTCATAGGGGCTAGCGTTTTTTGGGATTTGATTTTGGATGGTCAATTCAAGCTCAATGGTAAGGGGCCTATTTTTCAAAATACAAAACTGGGATGGATTATTGCAGGTAATATTTCAATGCCTTCCAATATTTCGATTTGTAATCTTTCAAAAGACATAATTGCAGAAGACGATCAATTGAAACGTTTTTGGGAGATCAATGAAATTCCAAAAATTTGTACTATGTCAAAAGAAGATCTTGAATGTGAGAAACTATTTACCGAAAATACAACACGAGCTATTAATGGTCAATTTATAGTGAAACTACCATTAAAAATGTCTTCTAATCTTTTAGGAGATTCCAAAGAAGTTGCTTTTCAAAGATTTAAACTATTAGAGAAACGATTCATGTCCAATACTAACTATTTCACTTTATATAAAGAATTCATTCATGAGTATCTTGAGTTAGGTCATATGAAAAAAGTAACAAATATTGATTATAATGCACCTCACTATTATTTTCCACATCATGGCATTTTAAAGGAAAGTCTTACTACGAAACTGAGAGTTGTGTTCGATGGATCCTGTAAAACCACTTCAGGATTGTCCTTAAATAATCTTCAATATGTTGGGCCTAAAGTACAAAATAATATTTTTGACATTTTGATTCGATTTCGTTATTTCAAGTATGTAGTTTCTTCAGACGTCTCAAAAATGTACAGGCAGATATTAATGCATGAAGAACATAGGCCATTGCAATTAATTCTTTGGAGGGACAGTCCTGAACAAGATATTTCCACATATCAGTTGAATACAGTCACATATGGAACTACAGCAGCTCCATATTTGGCAATTAAATGTTTAAAACAATTAGGAATAGAAAGTTCCACAAGTTTTTCAGAGGCTTCGAAAACTATTTTGAATGATTTTTATGTTGACGACCTTTTGACAGGTTCGAATGATTTAACCGAATTACAAAATAGATGCAAAGCTATTGATGATATGTTAAAATCAGCTCATTTTATATTGCGAAAATGGTATTCAAACAATTCTAAGGTTTTAGAAGATATCGAACATTCTGACATATCTAATGAGATATTGAATTTGGGTGAAAATGAAAGTTCAAAAACCTTAGGCATTCAATGGTTAGGTAAACAAGATTTATTGAAATATAAAATCAATTCATTTTCTTTGAAAAATCACATTACAAATAGACAAGTATTATCTATCATTGCTCAGATATATGATCCTTTGGGTCTAGTAAGTCCTGTAATCATTGTATCCAAAATATTAATCCAAAAGTTGTGGTCTATTAATCTTGATTGGGACGATTCGATACCTGAAAATTTATATATTAAGTGGCATCAATTTTACAATAAACTGCATCAATTGCATGAAATTGAAATTCCCAGGCATGTGATGGGAAATAATTTTACCTTATTAGACATTCATTGCTTCTGCTATGCGAGTACTTCTGCTTATGCCACTTGTATATATTTACGAGGTATTAATTCAGAAGGAAAATACAATGTACAACTGTTATGTTCGAAGACAAAAGTTGCACCATTGAAAATTCTGACAGTACCTAGATTAGAGTTATGTTCTACTTTATTAGGGGCACGATTGATTCAACAAGTGCTCAATGCTTTGCCTCATATTTCATGTTTACCACAATACTTCTGGTCTGATTCACAAATCGTACTATGTTGGCTCAAAAAAGAACCTTGTCAATTACAAGTGTTTGTTGCAAACCGTGTAGCCAAAATTCAATCTCTAACATATACAAATAATTGGTTTTATGTAAATACTATGAATAATCCTGCTGATTTGGCATCCAGAGGTATTTTACCTGAAAATTTAATGAGTTCTCATTTATGGTGGTATGGTCCAGAATTTTTATACAAGTCAATTGATCATTCAATCACTGATGAAAACTTGGCAGACATTGAAATACCAGAACTGAAAAAATCAATTAATATTTTCGTTAGTAAATCGATTGAACTCTTCCCACTTTTTCTTAGATATTCTAATTTGACGAAACTGAAACGGGTTACAAGTTATTGTCTAAGATTTATATCGAATATACGTAAAAGACCCGAAGATAGAAAATTTGAATTGTTGTCACTACCTGAAATGAAAAATGCCTTTGAAAAACTAATAAAATTGGCACAATCAGAATCATTTCAGGAAGAATTATCAATATTGCATAAAAATAATGTTTTTCCAGTTAATCACAAATTTTCTAGTTTGGTTCCATTTTTAGATAACAAAGATATTTTACGTGTAGGAGGAAGGCAGAAATTTACATCACTAAAAGAAAATGTCAAACATTCAATTCTGTTATGTTCAAAACATCCTCGTACTAAATTAATTTTTTCCAATCAGCACATTGAGTTGTTACATGCTGGACCACAATTACTATTGGCTACTATACGCCAGACTTATTGGCCAATAGGTGGCAGGAATTTGGCACGTAAAACTATAAAGCTTTGTTTAACCTGTTTCAAATTTCAGCCATCCTTTGCAACTTACCCTATGTCAAGCTTACCTGATATTCGAGTTAAACCATCCTTGCCCTTTTAATTTACCGGAATAGATTATGCCGGTCCATTTCCATTAAAAAATAAAGCAGGTCGAGGATCTATTTTACTGAAATGTTATATTTGTGTCTTCGTTTGTTTTTCGAAAGTCCATTCATTTGGAACTCGTTGGTAGTTTAACAACAGAAAGTTTTTTGTCATGTTTAAAACGTTTTTCTTCAAGACGAGGGATACCATCAGACATATTTTCTGATAATGGTTCTACTTTTGTTAGCGTAAAGAACGGATTAGCACAATTGGGACAATTTTTGCTTGATAATCAAAACCATATTACTGACTTTTCAACAAAAAATAGTATTCGTTGGCATTTTATACCGCCATATGCTCCTAATTTTGGAGGTTTGTGGGAAGCTGCAGTAAAAAGCACAAAATTTCATCTAACACGTATAATGATCAATAGAAATTTAGTCTACGACGAATTCAATTCATTGATCGTTCAAATGGACGAGTTCAGCCCACTGTTGCCAACCTTGAAAATAGTCAAAAATACTCTACCACTGGAAACGCATTTTTTCTGGATTCTGTTTATACCTTTCGGTTTCTTTATTCATTTTACAGTCCTAGGAGTATCCCCGGTTTTTAATTCCAAGTAATTTGGTAGAAAATTGATGTTAAGTGAATTTGAGGTTATTTCAGTTAAAATGTTGGCCACCTGACACACTTTCTCGTGTTTTGTGACAGTAACATTTCATGTTAATACCATGCGCAGTCGCAGTAGCAATATTTCCAGCACAGAACACCTTTCCTACGGCCCCTACGGGTGTTCTGTGCTTGCACTGCTTGCTTTTGTTATTGTAGTGATTATTTACAACCTATATTTAAGCTGTTTTTTGTCGTTGAACCGTATTCAATAATGTTTTAAAAACTTTTTCAATTTTACGTCATAAAATTGACTATGGCGTCAAAATGGTGCATTTCGTTTGAAAACATTCTATCTATGACGTCACTGTTTCAACGCTAAAATGAAAAGTTTTTAAAACGGTCCAAATAATTTAAAAAAAGTGATGCGACAAAAAACAGCTTAATACTCGGAAAGTTATTCTCCTTCTTCTTTAATTTAAAAATGTATCAGGCGGCCAACATTTTAACCGAACTAACCTCAAAATCATTTAACATCAATTTTCTACCAAATTACTTGGAATTAAAAACCGGGGATACTCCTAGGACTGTAAAATGAATAAAGAAACCGAAAGGAATAAACAGAAACCAGAAAAAATGCGTTTCCAGTGGTAGAGTATTTTTGACTATTTTCAAGGTTGGCAACAGTGGGCTGAACTCGTCCATTGAAGGAATCTTGAACTCACGCCCATTATATTCCTTGTCATCCGATCCCAATGATCTCAACCCCATTACCCCATCTCATTTCCTTATTGGCCGACCCATTACATCCCTTCTTGATAATGACTATACCATGGTACCTAGCAACAAACTATCGAACTTCAAGGAAATTCAACAAAAATACCAACAGTTTTGGATAAGATTCAGCAAAGAATACATTTCTCAACTCCATCACCAGTATAAGTGGAAGGATCCAGCTACTCCAATCAAAGTTGGCACAATGGTTTTAATTAGGAATGACCAACAGCCACCATGCAAATGGCCATTAGGCCGTATTGTGAGTTTGCACTCGTCCAAGGACAAGATTTTCCGCACAGCAACGATCCAGACAGCATCCAAAAGGACGATCACCCGATCTATAAAACATTTGTGCCCAATTCCACTGGAAGAAGACCTTTTCAAATGACTTTTGCATTTAGTGAAAATATGACATTTTTCATGCATATAGACATTTATTATTTATTATTTACTACTAATTTTCTCTTTCACTAATGTTATTCATTATCTTGAAGGTACCCTTCAAAGGGGGGTGTAATATGTTCAAACTTTATCTTTCATTTTGTTCATTTACAATTAAATATATCGTTCTGTATAAAATAATTATGGCAACAGCAAAACTCATCTGAATGATATGAAAAAATCTGAATGCCGTTGCTGTCAACAATTTTTGAAGTTTGTAACAAGTCTGACAATTTTTACTTTTTTACAATAAAAAGTCTATCGATCCTATTAAGTATTTTCACCACATCAAAAACCAGCAATTCACAAACAGTCCTTATGTTCGAGGAAGTGACAATACAATAATCTGATGATGCAATTGCATTCAATTGCAGGAAAACTCCGAGAAAACCTGCAATTTCACCAGAAACTAATCTAATTACAAAGATCAGGTTATTAGAATATGGGCGCCTTATAACAATAGAATACATACTGATTATACTAAAATACATATATATGATAAAATACTTGTTATTGGTTAATAGAGAAGAAATGCTTGGTATGGTATGAAATGGCTCCATGCTGCATAAATATCGTCTCAGAAACCTGAAAAATGTCAGAGTGACCTTATAAAAAAAAAATACCTAGAATGAAGTACAATTTCAGTTACTTTGCACAAAAAAAGAGTGTTACAATCACAGAACTAAATACCCTGGAAGCCACTTGTGGTCACGTTTTTTAACATGCCACAAACTTCTAGTAAAAGTATGAATTTTGCTCAGGACAAGAGTTTACCATGATGTCATAAAAGATGAAGAATTACTCATGCCAAAATGATTGATGAAGAAAAGTGCATAAACACAGGCAGGCATAATTTTCGATACAAAGGGAAAATATTTTTATTTGAAATGTATCAGAAACAGTGATTCCTCATAAAAGTGTTCATCTCTCCACACTTGAAATGCACCATCCAAACTTTGACCGTATCGTTTCATAAACTATTCTCTTCAAACTTCAAAAGATGTATTCAATTAAATTATTATATGATAAAAGATAATGGGATTATGAGATTTATAAATAAAAGAATATATTTTTTCCTTATAAGAAACAAGTTTTGATGATAATCATGTAGGAGTGTTTCACTTCGTACATAAAATTGAAAACTATAAGTCTTTTTAATTTGACACACTATTTTCAAGTTTATGTGAGAAGTGAAATGCTTATGAACGTGTTATGTCGGCGGACAGGGTTTGAGATGATTCAAACAGTAACACAGTTACTACTACCGCCTTTTAATAACACCCAAAATTGTAACAACATAAAAACAACTGTCATCAACTTTCATGTCGCGGCCATACTGCCCGTCCACCTGGTGCGGTGTTGCCACTGTTGCACCCCAAGACACCACACTCCTTCCTCCTGGATGATTTTTATGTTGTGTAGTCCTCCAAGTATTTTGGAGGACGTCGACATCTGGCAGATCTAGGGGCTCCAACTTCTGGGACCTGTGACACTGGTCTATCCTCATCTGGCTGTAGCACATTTCCCATGTCGGTTGTTCCTTCTTGGATTTCATCATCGTTTTCTGTACCAAACTCTGGGCTAGATACACGAGAGCGAATCTGGTCTGTATGCCTGTGCGTTGATGGTATCCATTTTTGGCCTGCCGCAAATGATCTCATAAAAACTGGATCATTTTCCTGGAAACATCTAGTTTCACTACTGGGAAAGGTTTTCTCTTGTTTTGCCAACATCTCCTTTCGAAAATCGGGCTGTAGCCTATCTAGAGCACTCGACAGTCTTCTGCCCATTAATAATTCAGCCGGCGATCTACCCGTAACACAATGTGGCGTAATATGCTGAGTAAATAAGTATCTGGCTAAGGCCAGTGATACATTTGTATCTGCCATTTTCGACAGAGCCTTCTTAACATTCTGTACCATCCTGTCTGCTTGACCATTGCTGGTAGGATGATAAGGGGCTACCAATGCAGAACGTATCTGATTACGCCTCAGAAATTCCTGGAATTCCACAGACGTGAAAGCGGTACCATTGTCCGAAACTATGACATCTGGGATGCCATGTGTAGCAAATAACTCGCGTAATACCTTAATTGTGTAGGCACTTGAAGTATTTGGCACCAATCTAACCTCTAGCCATTTCGAATAGGAGTCGATTACAATTAAAAATATTTTCCCATTTGTTGGACCGACAAAATCCACATGTAGCCGAGTCCATGGCTCCCGTGCCCACTCCCATGGGTGGACTGGGGCTTTCTTAGGCATGTTACGGGATTCCTGGCATTCGGGACATCTGTTTACGCCGTCTTCAATCTGTTTGTCCAGATTCGGCCACCATACATACGACCTGGCCAGTGCTTTCATTTTGACCATTCCCGGATGTGCATTGTGAAGCACTTGGAGTACTCTTGTCCTCCCCTCGGGTGGAATTATAACGCGAGTACCCCACAACAGACAGTCTTGGTAGCAAGTTATCTCGTTTTTTCGTTGCATGTACGGAGAGTATTCTGGTGGGAAGTTACTCTTGTCGTCTGGCCAACCCTTCCATACCTATTGAAGGACTTTTGATAACACAGGGTCTTTTTTCGTCTCTTGAGAAATTTCTTTAGCACTGATTAGTCTTTCTGGTATATTTTCGAGCATGAGAACATCGTCTGATGCAGGTGCCTCTAGTCCATGTGTTTCGCATGGGAGGCGGCTCAGCGCATCAGCGTTTTGTATTTTAGATCCCGGTACGTACTCTAGATCATAATCGTATGCTGATAACATCAAAGCCCACCTGAGCATTCTAGGCGAAAGTATCTCTGGGATTCCTTTTTTTGGGTTGAAAATTCCTAACAACGGTTTATGGTCTGTTTTAATTTTAATTTTCCTTCCAAACACGTAGTCATGGAATTTTTTTATGCCTGTGATAATAGAAAGGGCTTCCTTGTCTATCTGAGCGAAGTTTTTTTCGCTAGCTGAGAGAGTACGACTATGGTACGCCACTGGAACTTCTCTTCCGTAACTATCAGGTTGACTTATTATACAGCCAACTCCGTAGGGGCTGGCATCACAAGTCAAAATAAGATCATTTTTTTCATTGTAATGTCCTAACACAGGTTCTCTACTCAAAATCTCTTCCTGTCGAAAACGTGTAAGCACTGCCCGTAATTTAGTGTCTAAATCACTTTCCGACTGTCCAACTATCAGTATGTCGTCATAATACGGCAAAACTCCCGAAATTCCGGAAAGTCTGAAGTCTATAAAATGTTGGAAGATTTGAGGGGCCACCGAGACACCGAAATGTAGGCGATTGCATTTGAACGCACCCTTATGTGTAATTATAGTCTGAGCTTCGGCAGCTTCGCGATCGACACTCAACTGTAAGTAAGCCTGAGCCATGTCCAATTTTGCGAATAATTTACCCCCGGCTAGAGCTGATAAAATGCCTTGTACCGACGGGACCGGGTAGGGTTGAGCATGCAATGCTTTGTTTAAAGTACTACGGTAGTCACCGCAAATACGCACTTCACCATTGTTTTTACAAACGGTAACTATGGGAGTACACCATTTTGGGTGACTTATAGGCTCCAGAACACCTTGTGATATAAGTCTGTCCAGTTCTGCTTCGATTTTGTCCTTCAACGCGAACGGCACTTTCCGAGCTTTCAACATAATGGGGCTCATGTCTTTGTCCAACGCGAAACTTACTGGGGGTCCCCGGTAGGATCCCAAATTTTGTTCAAATACTTCAGGATATTCTCCCACATAATCAAAACTAGAATAAATTTGACTTACCCCGACTATGGATAAACCCAACGTTTCGAACCAGTTCCGTCCTAGTAGGCTTCCTCTATTTCCTTCGGTAACTATAAGTGGTAGTGTTGCCTCCTGTAAACCGCATTTGACATTCACTTGACACTCACCAATTACTGAAATCACCTTGTTTTGGTAGTCCCGTAATATTACGTTATTTGACTTAACTGGTGGGGGATTCGTACCGAATACCTTTAGGAATGTCGGCCTCCCTATGACTGAGTAACCGGCTCCAGAGTTGACTTCCATCTTCAGTTTTTTGTTATTCACGAGAACGTCTACTAAATATTTTCCCGAGAGATCATCACACGTCACATTATTCAACTCAAACTCGTAGTCTTGATTATAGACCTTAGCCACAGTCCCTTGAGTGTTCCCGGTATTCCCCAACGCGTTATTTGCGATTGTTTCAACGTTTTGTTGATGCACCGTTCGCCTTTGTTTATTCAGATTTTTCTTTTTTAGAAAACACGCGACTTCGAGGTGTCCAAGCTTTCCGCAATAAATTCAATTTGCGTTTTTATAATTACACTGATCCGGCGAATGTTCCTTGTCACAGCGAAAACACTTCTTAGTTCCAGGGTCACGGTCACCAGCTGATGTTTGTTTTGCTTCGGTCAGCTGTTGTTTAAATGATCTCAGCGCGAGCACTTCACTTGTTGCCGCTTCGGTTTCCTTCAGTACGGCCTGGCTCTGTCGCGCCACTTCATGCGCTAGGCACAATTCCTGCGTTTTTTTTAATGTTAGTTTTTCCCTCTGAGAGCAGCTTCCTCTGTAAAGCCTCGTCTTGGATTCCGCACACCAGCCTGTCGCGAAGCATCGTCTCGAGATTCGACACATCTCCGAACCCGCATGATTCCGCCAAATGCCGAAGATCTTTCAAGTAGACCGAAAAAGATTCGCCTCTTCGTTGGTCCCTGCGATAAAACTTGAAACGGCACACTATTTCCGATATGCGAGGACTGAAATGTTCGGACAATGTTTTTATTATGACTTCATAAGTCTTTTCCGACACTTTATCCGGGGCGACCAACGATCTCAAAACTTCGTATGTCTGCGGTCCACAGAGACTTAAGAAAATAGCGGTTTTCTTATTTTCGTCCGTTACACTGTTAGCCGTAAAATAAAAGGTCATACGCTCCACGTACGATTCCCAGTTTTTTGGTTCACTCACGTTAAATTGTTCAATGTTTCCGAAAGATGCCATATTTCGCTTTTCGCGGGTTTACCGGTTGACTCAACTAGCACCTTGCCAATTCCCGATCTCGCGATGAACAGGATCCCATCCTCGTCGCCAAATGTTATGTCGGCAGACAGTGTTTGAGATGATTCAAACAGTAACACATTTACTACTACCGCCTTTTAATAACACCCAAAATTGTAACAACATAAAAACAACTGTCATCAACTTTCATGTCGCGGCCATACTGCCCGTCCCCGTCCACCTGGTGCGGTGTTGCCACTGTTGCACCCCAAGACACCACAGCACGATTATCTTTAACTTGATTATAATCATGAAATTACAATGTTTTTGGATTGTCATATCACCTCAATAATTGTGGAGTTGTGATATTATTGTTAGATACGAACCAATGCAATAGCTGAAACCAATTTTTTCAATTAAGTGCTGCCTGGTGTGGAGAAAAGGAGGAAGTTTTGTTACTATCATCAAAACATAAGCGTTTCATTACAGTCAAGCTACATTGAAGAAGATAATTAGATGTTTATAAAGAGAAAGGAATAAACTACTCCAAAAAAATTGTTATTTTCACTTTTCTCAAATTCTTACTGGAAACTCTGTTTATGTAGATAAAATTAATTCATAAGCATCTTTTTTAAATAACTTTTTTCGATTATATTTGTTGATGTAACTAAACTGTGAATGTTGAATTTTTGACACCTTACAGGTCTTTCAAATCAATAATAATTATTATTAACATTATCATTATTATTACCTACTGTACTTTTTGCAACTTCATAGTAATTTTGGTCGCACAATACCAGTGATCACAAGTCAAAATTGATTTTCAAGATGATTTTTATTTTTTCCAATGATCTAAAAAAAAAAACTTTTTTCCTGTATGTTACATACTTTATAGCGGGCACTATATGCAGATATGTTTCAAGAATCAAGTAGGTACTTGTACATGTCATACCATATACTGAATTTTCTTTGCATGCATGATGCCACATAAAACTGAAGAATTTGTGTTACACTTCACATAACATTTGTCTAAGGAAACTCTCATCAAATTGAACAGGAATACATATAAAAGTTTTGTCATAGGAGGCATACACACTACGAAATAACATATATTCAAATTTAAAACTGCCATGCCCATTTGAATTTGGCCATAATACTTATGCTTTCGCTTCAAAGAAATGGTATCTTCAATAAATTCCACGAAAGTAACTGACTTGATAGCTTCTTTGATAGTTTTGGTGGCACCTAGGAAAAAAATAACATTACCAATTACTAGCGGGCGCAGTTTGCAAAATTACACCAGTCGAGAAAAGGCACTTTCGATGCACACTTTTTCTTCTCTACATCGTTTAAGGAGGAAATGATCATTTCAGTTTTTACTCAAATATACATCTTTATTGTTTCATCCCACAATTTTTCACAATAATTTTTCATGAATCGAAAAAAAAAATTATTCATCTGTTAAAGTTTGTACAGATTCAAAGGATAAAAAATAATCAAAAGTGTCCATTGAAGAGAACATGTAACAAATTCATTTATAATCTTGTATTAATATTGTATATTCAATTTTAGAAAATCTTCCTAAAAATTATTTCTAACAAAAGAATATAAAAAATAAGTAAATGAATGAATTTTACATCACCAAAGGAAATGCCCGATGTGATACATTGTTTGGTAAGGGGTTATCATTATTTAATAGTCTACCTATAGATATGAAGGAATGTAATCAAAATGTTCAGAATATGTTGAGTCTAAGTACTAGTACAACATAGACTTATAAGTTGGGATCAGTAAGTAGATGTAATAGTATTGTATTTATATTTTTTTGTCCAATGCGAGAGCTATTTTGCTAATAAAGAGTTATATATAGTTAACGTATTCTCTCTGAAAGTACAATTCGTTAGAAGGAACATCATAGTAATGAAATTTAAAATTAGTGGGAACTTGGAAACAGGAAAATTGAAATATTGACCGTACCTACTAATAAAAGAATTTGATTTTTTTTCTCTCCTAATGCGTCTCTACGAACTCCATCGATGGCCTGAATTTGTTTTTCTCAAATTCATAAACATGGTCAAAAATTAAATAAAACCGAAAACAATTTGAAAATATCAAATATCTCCGAAAGTAGTTTCTCATTTTTTTTATAATATCAATACAGGCAAACTAAACATGATATTTTATCAGATAATTATTGTAAAATAATTATAGTTTGAAAAATGGGTATCATTAAAGTTTTCCAAGCTATGGGTGGATTCACGTGGGTCGTATTAGAAAATTATTGTAAAATAAAAATAGTTTGAAAAATAGGTATTTACATCAACCTCCGAGCTTTTAGGTGGATCCATGCAGGTCGTATTGTGAACCTTCCAAGCTAGAGGTGGATCCACACTGTCACTTGTTTTATTTATTCTGGTATCATTATTCATACTTTAATAATACCATTATATTTATATATTATTTGCTTGTTTGTCGCATTGCAATGTACCTTCTATTATTTATTATCTTATGATATCTTTAAAATAAAATCTTTTTTCTTTGATCTTTGAACAACTGACTTTCCTACAAAATATGAACTTTCTAAAGGATGGTAAGAATATCATTCCATTTTTGCTGTACTTTATACTATTCTCTATCACAGCAAGTATCTTCTGTCACAAATAATATGATGCAATTCAATATTTAGATATATGATCTTAGTCATGTGAAGATATTTGAATTCAGAAGAAATTTCAATTGACTAGAAGATGGAATACTGTGATTCTAATATTTTTTTCTGGACTACTTACATCCTCACATCAATTCTAAGTTGAAACAAAAATAAACTGATTAATTTTCTACTAGTTTTCCATACAAATGAATCATTATTTTTACATGCCAATATTAATTGGAAGCAATTTTCATAAGTATTTTTAGAACACAACACCTAGATAACAGAATTATAAAAGAAATATTATTGAATTACTGAAATTGATAATTTTGAAAGACATCCAGCAATGAAAAGACAAAAAAAAGAAAAATATTTGATGAACAGTTCTTTTACTTACCTGAAAAAAGGCATTTAATTTCCAACAGTGCTGTAGGTATGTTATTTTCAAATATGACACCATCAGGGGAGAATCCTAACCAAGGGTTTGAATTTGAGACAACTAATCCATATTCCCCAACACTCAAATTGAAAGTATGAGCATAATGGTCTCTGGCTTCCTTTTCAAATTTTATTCCATGACGGATATATTTATTGGTAATTTTTTTGGGCCAAAAATATTTTCCTGCCTTCATTTCCCAATTATCTTTTGAATATGTAAATAGTTCATACACCCTTGAACCAGTTACCCGATATTTCCTCTCCTTTGCCCATACTGAAGAACACTGTTTCAATTCGATGAAACTGTTGCAATCATTTTCTATGAATTTAGAATTGTAATTTTCTATGCAACAAGCATTTGAAAAATTTATAGGAATTGTAGACAATTCTAACATCAAAATTGATTGGGATGCGTGATTCAACAGGTTATCAGGATACAAAAAATCTTCCTTTGTATAACCATATCAGTAGGCACTACCTTCCTGCGCCCAGCCCTATTAACAAAAAAACAAAATTATATTGAAAGAAAAAAATTACATATCTCATAAAAAATACTATTGAATTATCTCAAAATAATAAAATTATACCATTGAAAATAAATTTGAAAATACATGGTACTTAAATATTTTTCATTAAATGGAATATTGAAATGGCGAACCTTCTTATTATAGTAGAATCGAAGTATTTTACTATAGGAACTGTCTGTTAGTAATTGTGCCTACGCCTGCTGATTTATCAGTATAAATAAATGAATTTGAATCCATTATTCATGGCCAGTATAATTATTATTCTTAGGGCCCCAGAATTAATTCAAAAGAGTGGCCCTACAGGTATATGGATCGTTTAAACAAAAAAATAGTTAACAAATACCTACTCTAACTTCATAGGGCTCTGGATATTAGGCATTTCATGTGAGTCATTTCCCACATACCAGTGAATTATTTATTGTCTTCTATTACTACATTTTGTAAATATTATTCCAATTAACTCACCTATGCAGTACAAAAGATGAATTGGGCAGAAATTTTTAGTATTCGTTGCGCAATGCATCTTCATCAACAACATCAGGTATATCAATATACTTAGAGGAAATACAAGACATTTCTTTCAGAGGCACAGCTTTATACTTCTCTCTTGCAGAATGTTTTTGGGTGTCCCAAACACACTTCACATCAGTTTGAGAAATCAGTTCCAGCTCTTCCAAATTTTCCCTGAAACAAAAACCATAAGAAAAAAGCATCACCATTAGGTCATTCAAATATTGTTACCTTGTACAATATATCAATACAGCTGATATGTGTTTGCATTTTCCACTATTTCCTGCTTTGCAGGAACAATGAAATGTTTCAATCAAGACTCTTCCATCTTGAATAATGAAATTTCCTTCTATCTGATGTGGTTCTGTGGACAGTGCACTGGTCTGAAGGCAAAGGGCATAAATTTTGAAATTCTCAAGATCACAATTCATTCTCCCACATAAAATTATATAATAATAATAATAATAATCTTTATTAGCATCATCAGCTCTCAAAGTACAGTACAGAGTATAAAATAGTATAATAAATTTTAAAAAAATGATACAGAGTATAAATAAAATACAGAACACACATAACTTACAACACACGGACAATATTCTAACTAAACGAACCACAAATAAAATCGAAAAACTACGAGTAGACGTATTACCATAATGGATTATAAACCTTTTATATATTTTACACACTGGCTTTTGAATTTATCCAATGATGAGCATTCTTTTAATTCTTTTGGTAGTGAGTTGTAAAGCTGTAAACCTTTGACAAACACTGTGTTTGTAGCAGCATTAGCAGTACTGATATAAAAATCATTCGAAGCATGTCATCTGGTATTATGACTATGTATTTCTTGAAGATAATTTGTTTCTTCTGTTAGATAGGTTGGTAAGCATCCTGACTTTGGTTTATACACAAACTTGAGCATATTAAGTAGCTCTATATCGAACATTCAATAAATTCAAGGCTTCCAACATGTACGCTATCGACGTTCGTTTTCTACATAATAAAATGGCTCTCATAGCACGATTTTGTATTTTTTGTAATGTGTCAATTTGTTCACTATTCATCAGGTATATGAATGTTCCACAGAAATCAAGATGGGGAGATATTATGGTTTTATACACAGTTAACTTAGTAAAACATGATACTTTATCATTCTATCTATATAAGAAATTAATTTTTCTTGCCATTTTCTTCTTAATGTATTCACAATGTGATTTAAGATTCAGTTAATTATCTATCATGAAGCCCAGGTACTTGAACTGTTTAACTTCTTCAATAACATTGTTATCAATCAATAAATGATTGCTGTATGTTAAATCTTTCAATATCTTCAAACTATTTTTACTTGATATTACCATGTATTTGGTTTTATCTATGTTTAATTTTAACCCATTGTCGTTCAGCCATATGGACAGTTTCCTTAAATCTTGATTGATTGATGATAAAGTACTCTGAACATTCTCTACATCTCCTTCGCAATAGATCATAGTATCATCGGCAAACAATTTAATTTTGCAATTTTGAACATGGCACACTATGTCATTGATAAATAAAATGAATAAAATTGGTCATAGGGCACTTCCTTGAGGGACTCCATAATGTATGTCGCAGGTGCCAGAAGAGGTATTATTATATTTAACCATTTGTGACCTACCGTAAAGATAGCTTTCAAACCATTTCAATGCATTTTCCTTAATGCCAACACTCTCGAGTTTTCTCAGAAGCAGATAGATATTTACGGTTTCAAAGGCTCTCTTTAAATCTAAAAATACAACAATAATGATCTTTTTATTATTGATTATCTGAGTTTTCCTTTTAGACAATAAATAATGCAATGCAGTTTCACATGAATGTGCCTGCCTGAATCCTGATTGTTCCTTTACTAGTATATTACTATCTGTCAGAAATTTTTGAAGCTGATCTTTTACTGCTAATTCTAATAGTTTCTCATAGACAGGAAGTGTGTTAATTGGGCGAAATTCCGAACAAGTGATAGTATTGGACACTTTTTCAATATGCACTATTGTGGATACTTTCCATTTCTCAGGGAATTGTCCTGTCATCAATGAAGTATTAATCAAATATAATAGATGATTAGCTGCAACTTCCAAGGTTAATTTTAATATTTACAAGTTGATGCCGTATTTATCACCACTGTTTTTCTTCATTCTATTTATTATAATTTCAATCTCATTCATTTTCAGTGCTTCAAATTTACCACATTTGTTTCGAGGCAAAATATTCAAGATATAATCGGAGTTGTGAACAGGTTTAATGTCGCTTACAATTTCCAATATACTTTCTACGAAGTATGAATTGAATGAATTTGCTATATCTAAGTCATTTTCTTTTCAGTGATCACCGAACTTTATTTTAGAAGGCCTGTTTTGAGGTTTTCCATTTATTAACTTCTTGAGAGACCTCCACATTGCCTTTGCATCTCCTTTGTTTTGATCAATTTGTTCTTCGTAGTATTTTTTTGTTTCCTGCCTAATCAGTGAAGTAACAGTATTTCTGACTTTCTTATATTTGATCCAGTCCTCCTCCAATCCTGAATCCCTAGCCACTTTATACAAATTGTCCCTATTCTTTATTTGTTCCATGATGTCTTCTGTAAACCATACTTTCAGTTTGAAGTTATTGAATGTTCTATATTCTTTCCAAGGTGCATGTTCATCTAACATTTTTACAACATTATTAACGAAAGTGTCTGCCAGTTTATTCACGTCAGTACTATTTGTATCCCACTCCAGATCAAATAAAGATTTTTGAAATTCTAGCTTTTTAAATTTCTTAAAGTTTCTTTTGACAATTGCTGTTCTTGGATTCAATTTTACCTCATTTGTTATCAGCGAGATGAGTATATTAGAATGGTCGGAAACTTTAGGACTATCAGATATTTGATGTTTATAGTTATTTATGCAACAAGTGCAAAAAGTGAATGTTTATTGCACTCGACGTGAAATTGTCCGACGAGGCCGTTAGGCCGAATTGGACAACACGTCGAGTGCAATAAACAATTTTTGCACGAGTTGCATACAACATTTTTTCTACGTTAATGCAAAAAGCAAAAAATGATTTATTGAGGTGCGGCACTAGGTGTAGGAAAATGAAAAGCGCAACTTGAATACTTTATTATTAATATCGATTTGCATTGAAACAGGAACTAATACGTTACGAACAATTTAACTCAAACTTTATTTTTACCCTCAATGTTGAAAGTGAATGAACAATTGGTGCAATTTTCAATATGAATATTGCCAATCTCACAGAATATCTGCTAAATATGTAGTAGGTTTAAACGTTTATGTTTGTCACGATTACAGCACGTTGAAGTAGAATGACAGATGAGTGCAATAAAAACTTTATTGCACTAGTGCAATAAAGAACTTCTTTTTCCACTGAATATAGTTCAATAAAGTTTTGCTTTTTGCATGAATGTAGAAAAATATTTTTATCACTTGTTATCACATAATCAATCAGTGTAGATGAATCTTTAGTAACTCTTGTACTTTCTTCAACAATTTGATACATTCCGAATAAGTTCAATAGCTGCTTAATTTTTCTACTATATGTTGAGTCTACTTTTAGATCTATGTTGAAGTCACCTGTCATAATCAATATAGATTTTTCTTCCATTAAAATCTCAATATTTTCCTCCGAAAATGATAAAAACTCTGCGTGAGAAGAATTTGGGGAATGGTAAAGTGTACACACAATATAAGATTATTTATTATTCAGTCTTACCTTTACTGCTAACATCCACGTGTTCATATTGATTGATTTGTTCATTACTTGTTAGTATCCTAAACCTGTCTTAATATAAATGCTGACCCCACCAGTGTGTCTACTCATAGATTTACAATTCAGCATATCATAACCATCTATTTTGTATCTCATTCTGAGTAATATCCTCTGTTATACATAATAATAATGGGTTATAACAATGTATATTCATCAAAATATTATATAAATTGCATACAAGACTAGCAGCGTTTGCATAAAATATAAAATTTCTATACATGCCTATCAAACTATCATTTTTTGAACGTCTAAAAAAGAACTATCTTGGCAAGGAGTGATTTGATTCAGTGTATCTATTTGTTTTGTCACAATATTCTCCTTGTCATCAGTGAATAACGCAATTCTATTCTCTTCTCTGAAACAATAATATTTTTATCTCCCATATTTGAAACTACAGTATCATCAGTACACCGATGTACATTATTGGTATAATTGTCACTACATAAATCATGTATAATTTTTACGATTGCTTGACTCAAGAACAATTTACCTACTCTATTGATACTGATACCGTCTGACTGATAATTTGTTCTTCTAATGATTTTATCTACTTTAATTAGATGGGAACAGAGTAAGCCACTATAATGCAGTTCCTTTATCAAGGATATGTTACGATCATATATACAATTATTTAAATAACTCTTATCATATCGGTATGGCTCGGTAATAATAATAGTTTTTGTAAAATTTAATCTATCTATAAAAGACCACCCTAGACTACTACTTATCTTATTTGGCCAAAGTATGACTACATCGTTTTTTGTGAGATTTTCACTATTATGTATGGTTGTCCCTAGTAACTCTTTATCTGTTGCGTTTGGTTTCAAAATAGACAGGAACTGATAATTGTGTACCAGTTTACTGGCAAGAGTATTCACAATGTGTCTTCCATGACTTCCAGCTATGAGTAGGATTTTATTTGATTTGGTTGTGGTTATATGTGTATCAGCAATTCTTCTTTCATCAATTTTTGAAGTAATGTGTTCTCGTTTCTCTAATTCCATTCTGAGTATTTCTGCCGTTTTCACGCATTCATTATTTTCTGCTTCAAGAGTAGCGATGGAGAAAACCATATTTCGACTAAGTATGTTGAGTTCATTAATATCTTCATTAAGTTTAACATTAGCTTCCTTCTCAGTTTCTATCTGTTCAAGAAGTTCCCTCATATAATACTCGTTATTTTTTTTTGTAATTCAATTGAGGAAACTATTTCCTTATTTATTTCTTCCAGCTCCCCAAAGTCTTGCTCTTTTTTTGTCAATTCTCCCATCTTGCTTTTCAATTTGGTTTGCAATTCGTCAATTGTATGAGTTAGGTTGCTTATTTTCACTTTCAATTTGTTAATAATTAATATGTCCTGCGCTCAGAACTGCTTCTCCCTCGGTGATACATCGAGAATTGTCTGAAGTTTTCAAGTGATCGAAAAAATCTATCAAACCAAGCTTCATCTAAAAAAATAACCTTGGATTCAGAATCACTCAAAACAATAGGAGATGAAATACCTTTAAATCACCTTACTGAAACGTACTTTAGAGTCTTTCAATAGAAACACAATCACTTTTCAGTTAGAGAAATCACAAATTTTCACAAATTGATCGAAAATAGGAGAACAGATCATCAAAACGCCATACAACCTTGAATTGCAGAATCAATTCAAAACTAATCGGAGATGAAATACCTTTAAATCACCTTACTGAAACGTTCTTTGGAGTCTTTCAATAGAAACACAATCACTTTTTAGTTAGAGAAATCACAAATTTTCACAAATTGTTTGCAGAATCAATTCAAAACTAATTGGAGATGAAATACCTTTAAATCACCTTACTGAAACGTTCTTTGGAGTCTTTCAATAGAAACACAATCACTTTTCAGTTAGAGAAATCACAAATTTTCACAATTTGTTCGAAAATAGGAGAACAGATCATCAAAACGCCATACAACCTTGAATTGCAGAATCAATTCAAAACTTATCGGAGATGAAATATCTTTAAATCACCTTACTGAAACGTTCTTTGGAGTCTTTCAATAGAAACACAATCACTTTTTAGTTAGAGAAATCACAAATTTTCACAAATTGTTTGCAGAATCAATTCAAAACTAATTGGAGATGAAATACCTTTAAATCACCTTACTGAAACGTTCTTTGGAGTCTTTCAATAGAAACACAATCACTTTTCAGTTAGAGAAATCACAAATTTTCACAAATTGTTCGAAAATAGGAGAACAGATCATCAAAACGCCATACAACCTTGAATTGCAGAATCAATTCAAAACTAATCGGAGATGAAATACCTTTAAATCACCTTACTGAAACGTTCTTTGGAATCTTTCAATAGAAACACAATCACTTTTTAGTTAGAGAAATCACAAATTTTCACAAATTGTTTGAAAATAGGAGTACAGATCGTCAAAACGCCATACAACCTTGAATTGCAGAATCAATTCAAAACTAATCGGAGATGAAATACCTTTAAATCACCTTACTGAAACGTTCTTTGGAGTCTTTCAATAGAAACACAATCACTTTTCACTTAAAAAAATCACCAATTTTCACAAATTGTTTAAAAATAGGAAAATAGATCGTCAAAACGCCATATAAACACGTGTAAACTCAGAAACCTTTGTCCGTGATTCGTAGTTCAAAGTCTTATTCAAAGTCTTGCTATAGGTGGCGCTGCGATCTTATTTTCTTTAGAGTCACTGAATCTAGAAGGCCGTGCCGTCCTTACGGGTATGGCCAATGGGCATGGTCCAATACTTGAAATAGTTCCAGTATTCCAATAACCCACAAAATCACCAATTAGAGAGCAAGTTTTGTGGGTTATTTGAACACTGGATCTATTTCAAGTGCTATACCACGCCCATTGGCCATACCCGTAAGGACGGCACGACCTTCTAGATTCAGTGATCCTAATTTTCTTTCGCCAACAGCTGTGAAACCCAAGAGAAACCGACATACAAAAGTGTTAAGGTACGGCCATTAGGCAATGTCTGAACCGCTTACCAAAGTAGGTAGCCTTTGACGCTTTTAGATCTCAATACAAAGCTGATGTTTTCTCAGAAATGTCGTTTTGTGACAGCTTTTTCGCTCTAGAGCAAAAATATTGAAGGAACGGTCGATCTCCACAGCTTTTGTTGAAAACGAACCTATTCTTGCATGATAGACAATAAATCCATAACACTCTTAGGAACTGTGTGGTGGTGTTGAGAGCGTAGCTGCTATCAAGCTGAAGTGTTTATTTTCTCATGGGTAATATTAGGTGCCTATGTTGAATAAAGTGTCGATAGTTTCTATGTTTAAAAGCTGCGTTTGAAGAAAAAAAACATGTGTTTAATTCGAGAACAAAGTGCCATTGCCGCTCTCCAAAGATTACCGCGCTCCTCGCGCTCTAAATACACAAATAACTATATTGTACAACAAAACATGTATTTTAGGCCCGTGTAGGAGATGAATGATTTCTGGTGACAACCTCCTTTGAAACTCTCCTTATATGTCCATCGAACCATCAATTAAAGAACACTTGAATTTTCAAATGGTACGGCCATTTAGACAATGATAGAACCATTGCCTAAGATAGAACCAGTGTTTATATAGAAGATAGTTAGTCAACCTTATGGGATTATAATTGGATCAAAATGGATGCGACATGTAGATGGCGATAGTGAGCTCGCATCCAAGTCATGTCGTAACTTCAGTGATCTGGCCTCCAAGTCATGTCGTAACTTGATTAAAACAATGGAAAAGCATTAAAATCAGGTTTTTTTGAAGAAACCTGCATTAAAATGACGTCAAATATTCATGTTTGTAACTAATCACGCTAGATGACACTCGCGTTTGTGTCCAATACCTTTTCCACAGGCATTGACTAACTATGTTCTATTTAAACAATGATAGAACTAAGATAGTTAGTCAATGCCGGTGGAAAAGGTATTGGACCCAAACGCGAGTGTCATCTAGCGTGATTAGTTACACACATGTATATTTGACGTCATTTTAATGCAGGTTTCTCCAAAAAACCCTGATTTTAATGCTGTCCCATTGTTTCAATCAAGTTACGACATGACTTGGAGGCCAGATCATTGAAGTTACGACATGACTTGG